>FR990024.1:2512500-3762500 GCA_905404135.1 Hesperia comma
TGTTGACATATATAATGAGATATCAGAGGCGCCGTATGTCCGCGCCGCGAGCATATCACCACTCATAGACTAAGTGAAGTTGCCAAATGTTTAAAATGTAATATAAGGTCCATGGCTCTGTAAAAAGAAGGAACTGTGACGTATCAATAGATGAAGGATCAAGTAGTAAGCAGCTTTGCATGTTGTATATACCTACGTACGTATACTTATATTTTTAATTACTGTAACAGGTATTTTTTTTGGCTCTTGCTGATCTGTTTTCTATGTAAGAACTAAGAAAAACATATATTAAAACACACATAGCTGGTATTTTAAATAATTGAATGAATTCTGTCTTTAGTAAACCAATCTGTAGTTTCATTTGATTTTTAATGAAATTTTCATTTATTATGCGTGCCAGCGCTTACTACAAGTTGTCTTACTATTTTGCTCCAGTTGTGATGACGTCACGCAATAATCTTTTTCACAGTCCATGCCGAGGTAGTCCTAGGTTCTTCCATCTCTGTGTCGTTAGTGAACACGTCGAGGTACTCCACGATTTCTTGTTAACTTTTTCTAATAGACAATTTTACTATGGCAGCTTTTTCTACGCTGTTGAAATGTTATGAATCTTAATTTTATAGCCTGTAACTAAGTTATTGCTTGATTGTAATGTGCAACATATTTAGCTTAGGTCGTAGGAATATTAGTAGTATTTTTTTTTTATCTAGCAAATATTTTGCTGATTCAAAATATTGCCACGATTGTAGGCAGTAGGTAAGATTCGACATCGAAATTTTAACAGACCGGTATTTCACTTGCTTCAAATTTCACAAATATTATATGCTTAGAAGTATTGTTCCTTGCACATATTTCTTTTTCATTAATTGATTCAAACTTATCACAAAAAAAATGTGTAAGGATAAAACAGTTACAAAATTACTTTAGCAAATATTTCGCTAGAACTCGCGAAAAGGGTAAGCAATATTTTTTTCATATATATTATGTTAAGTAAATTGTTGCCTTATTTATATATTTTTATACATTCAACTATGCTATAATAAAATGTATTGATTGTTATGTATGTAAGATACTAGCGATGGCCTGGGCGTGTTCACATCTCTCTGTAATATAATTGTAAGATAAGCTAGCAACTTTTAGATTCTCTAGATTAGCCGGTAGACGTTATGTGGAGTTTGTTCGTAGCATAACGAGTGTCCGAATAATATTGTTTATCATTTATTATTAATTTTAATTAACAAACATAAATGTCTGTTGAAATTTGATGTACTAAAATATATTTTCTAGACAATTTTGGTTTTATTTTGTCATCATTACACCCTTACTTATAACCCATTCTTTTCATTTCAGCAGTAACACCTTTTAGGCACTTCTCACACAACGCTATTTATGAGCTACGCGACTGCAACGCAATCCAAAATTTGTGTATCTGACACTTTTCACTGACAGGAGACGCGACTCCTGTCAAAGTGTCAGATATATAGAATTTTGGGATTGCGTCGCAGCCGCGTAGCTAATAAATAGCATAATGTGAGAAGTGCCATAATTATCAGGGAGAAAAGGCGTAATGGTGACTGTTGTCTGCGTTGGGTGGATACAAAAACACAAGTAGAAAGTATGAAAAGTCTGATACTTTATTTGTCAGTAACGCAGTTCTTTTCACTGTACAAGGTGACAACATGGGGAGTTCATATGGCAACATATCGCACCTCACAATACCCCTGCACGCTCGATCTTCGGCTCAACACTATATGTACACATGGACGCGTCATTGTGAGATACGTACATTACTTTCGTTCTGGGACACTGTTCGATCTCACTCAATTTCAATTTACAAAATAAAATCTAGTTTTAGACCCCTCTAGACATGGCGTCCTAGGCGTGTAACGTTCCGTTTTACGCTTAACTCCGGATCAACCGGGAAAAGTAAGTAAGTAAAAAATGCTTGAAATAAATTGTTCCAAGTTTTAGTGAAGTAAATAGTTTCATACCAGAATAGAGCCATGTATTGGCAAGATAATTAATTAGGCGGACCTACGTTAAACACGAAGCGAGTTAAAGCAACGCGAAATAGGTGAAATTTCACATTTAATCTCTATAAATATCCTACAAACTGTAACCGTATTTACCAAGATGTCGAATAAAATTTTAGTGCTTAAAATTGTTGCTATGTAGAACGGAACGTTTGTTTGAAGTATAAGTATCTGATCATATCCGATGTATGTTATATATCATTTATGAATATAAAGACGTCACACGTTACAGACACAGGTAATAAGAATATAAAACAGTGTGGCTTGTCCCCAGTGGACTATGTCCCAAAACTGAATAATTAAAAAATTAAAAGACCTTGTTGTGACTCAACAAAACATTGATTAAATAAAATATTTATGTAACACTACATATAACTTCAAAGTTCAGATTGACTTGTTCTGTTTGACTTTGCATTCACAACATTTAATCTATAGCGTAAGAGCTGCACACATTTAGATTGAATTATGAAGCAGGGTTCTTTTAAACTTGTACACACCTAACACTACAACATGTAACACTACACAACCAGGCGGCTGCACTTATATACCAGTAAATTTCAAATATACTAGGAAGAACGCACTGACTGCTATACAACATCTTTATATTGTCTTATACAATAAAAACATAATTCGTTGAGACGCTGATCTAATTTTTTTATACACATCTTATTTTTCATGAAAAAACTATTGGCCATTTTCATTATTATAACATTTATAGAAGATAATTTTATTGGCAGGTTAAATAAATCGAGGAATACATAGTTACAGCTATTTCACTTAGAACTGGGCAACAAAAAGCAACATTTTAAAACGATCAATAGAAATCTCGAATCAAGAATAAATTCTCCAAAAGTAAATACAGAGAAGAGTTCATCGCTCAGAAAATATAACCTCTATTGTCCGTGACGAGACAAGCGCACAGATCCGTTTCAGAAAGAGGTAGTTGAAAGTGAGTGAGAATCGAACGATGTTACGGGGCGTGTCGCTACGTGCGGTCGCGGGCGTCTCGGTGTTCGCGCGAGTCGCGCGAGTCACGTAACTCGCGCGAATCCCGATTCTCGCGCGAGTCCCGTAGTTCGCGCGAATCCCGATTCTCGCGCGAGTCCCGTAGTTCGCGCGAGTCCCGATTCTCGCGGGAGTCGCGATGATCGCGGGGGTCTCGGTGTTCGCGCGAGTCCCGATGCTCTCGCGAGTCGCGCGGGTCGCGGGCGTGGTTCTCGCGGGCGTCGCGCGCGTCGCGGTCGTCGGTGTCGTTGTGTCGCGCGGCGGTGGAGGCGCGCAGGCAGTCGCGGTGCGCCTTGTACTCGACGGGCACGGTGGGCGGCAACTGCAGTATGCGCCTCAGCGCGTCCCGCACGCGCGCCGCCATTGCCGTGTCCGCCGCCGTCCGGTGCCACACCGCCAGGTGGTCCTCCTGCAATACCAAACGACTTCTTTGTAAAACGCATTAAGATACTAATGATAATGAGGTCCTCGTCAAAGGCTTTAGGCACTTTAGGGCAGAACATACACATACTTTTTTTAAATATCAGATGATCTGATTAACAATGCATCCTTTTTAGGGTTCCGTACCCAAAAGGTAAAACGGGACCCTATTACTGAGACTTCGCTGTCCGTCCGTCCGTCTGTCAGTCTGTCACCAGGCTGTATCTCATGAACCGTAATAGTTACACACTTGAAATTTTCACAGATGATGTATTTCTGTTGCCGCTACAACAACAAATACTAAAAACAGAATAAAATAAATATTTAAGTGGGCGCCCATACTTTCGACGCCTAAGCGATAGTTTAGTTACCTTTCGGTCCAAGAGATGGCGTTGTGGGTAATATGTGGCTACAACAATAAAACAATTAAATATTTCAGTGAAGCTTTCATACAACAGACCAGATTTTTTTGGCGTTTTTATACATAATGGCACGGAACCCTTCGTGCGCGAGTCCGACTCGCTCTTGGCCGGTTTTTTTACAATGCACGTATTAGGTGTCTCTTAGAACAAAAAGAGAACAAAGGGGTTTTCAGGCTCCAGCCAAAACGTGACTCGAACAAGTGAATTGTAGGTAGCCAGACAGGTTTCGCAGACTAATAATAATACGAATTAAAATATGTAGGTATGTCTTAAAACAATGAATTCTTCACGCAAAGTTTAATCACTGATCAAGGAAACGGGCTTGTATCTGTCGGCATGGAAACAAGAGTTAGAAATCTAGACCGGCCCGTTAAGGTCAACTTCAAAACAAAGGCCTTCAAAACAATATAGCCAATCCTTGGTACCTGGAAGCGCACGGAGAGCACGACGCCGCACAGCTCGGGGCCCACCATGAACTGCTCGCCCAGCATGGCCATGCACAGGTCCTCCCACGCGCGCCCCGTCTGCGCCTTGCGGAGACGCACCACCTGGGAACGATAGCGTAACGTTATTGCTGACGAACTTGTTGGTTAGTTGTACAGCTATGCCAAAGTGGTGTAAATCTTAGATCATCTCCCACTGATTAATCCTTATGATTGAGGAAATATGGCGAATAGGTACTTGATCATTATGGCATGGTTGTCTTTAACATCAACAAAGTTATATTATGTCAAACGAACATGTTGTTGATAAAAATAATGAACAAAGCTATAATTATAAATATTTTTTGAGTGTTGCCACTACGTGTATCAGAGGGTACAGTATGGCACAAAAATTAAAAGGAATTGGTAGTAGTAGCAATAGGTGGATATAAGTGGTAGATGCTTTAAACTTGCTTAACAAGCCCATCGCGAATACCTCCCGCGTACGGTATACCTACTCGCAAACACGTGAGGTTTTTCATTGACTTTAAAACATTTATTTCTGACCAACCAAAATTTTCTACATTGCACAACCAAAAAGCCACCTCACCCATTTCCCCCCGTTGACGTTGGCGGGGTCCTCCCACATGGGCTTGATGCCCAGCTTGAAGAGGTGCAGGTCGGACAGCGGCGGCAGCTCGGCGGGCCGCGCGAGGTGCGTGTACAGACCCCACCACTGCTCCACCGACGCCACGCGACCCACCAGACGAAGCGCCTGGAACGACCCAACGGTCCTTGGTTAACATCGGAGATGATTGGTCATTGTTCCTAAGCTATAAATTAACTTTTAACGAAAAATAATGTACTTCCAAATCGATAACTAGAGATTACTCAAAATACGTTAGAGACCCACCAGACGAAGCGCCTGGAACGACCCAACGGTCCTTGGTTAACATCGGAGATGATTGATCATTGTTCCCAAGCTATAATTTAACTTTTAACGAAAAATAATGTACTTCAAAATCGATAAGTAGAGATTACTCAAAATACGTTAGAGACCCACCAGACGAAGCGCCTGGAACGACCCAACGGTCCTTGGTTAACATCGGAGATGATTGGTCATTGTTCCCAAGCTATAATTTAACTTTTAATGAAAAATAATGTACTTCAAAATCGATAAGTAGAGATTACTCAAAATACGTTAGATGTCTCTCAAATTTATATGGGATTAAATGACAATAAACATCTTACAAATAAAAAAAGAAAAATTAAAAAGTTATGAGGTAACAATCTTAAATTAAATATGCATTATAAGAATAACTCAAAAAGGACCCCCTTTAGATATGCGACCAGTCGCCACCTGAGTATGGTGGTAGATATTTTGTATTGCTTAAGTAGAGGGTTTTACTGCACTTGTATTTAAACATTGAATTGTACTGTAATGACTTGTGGAAGTTAAATAAAATCATTCTTCAGTATCATCTGGCCTCGTCTTATCATTTGCCTCACCCCTCTAAACTATGTACTTAACCAACAACTTTTTATTAACATAATTATGTACTATCGGCCAAATTGATTCGTACTCCACCTTCAGCTTATTTTCTTACAGCACATCAAGTGCAATTAAGTCGAAATTTGTCTAAACATGCATTGCCTTGGAAACAGACCTGTTATTATTCTACATGACATTGTCAATACATAACTTATTATCGTATTAGACAAGAATCATTTGGCGCGTGGCTGACGTGAGGGTGACAGAGACAGCTGTCAGCTGAATCTGCTAAAACGGCTGAATGCTGAATTTGTAATGAATTGCAAAAAATACAATACATTACAGAACATTGTATGGAGATAGTTTGAGATTCTGGAAAAGACAAAGGATATTTCTCTATTTATAATTTTTACGCTAACGGTATTTTGTTGTTGCTTGTCTTGAACGCGGGCAAACCTGGGGGAAATACAAGTATATACTTTATAAATACAAAATCAAAAAGAATGTCTGCAAGTTAAATTCATTGCACTTTGACACTTGACAGAAATTCTGAGCGATGTTTGACAGAGTGAGCTTAATATTAAAAAAGTCATAAGTGCAACAGACACGCTCGAAAAGAATACGAATTTGACATCCTCAAAAGTTCAAACGAAATGTCGATGAAGTGGTGTACGAATCAATTTTGCTGATAGTACACATAAATACATTGCTAAAATTGTTATTTTTTTATGTCAAATCCTGTCCATGTTCAATTTATTTAATCTTATTAAAATCAAATTAAAAATTTTGCCATATTAAATTCAAAATTCCTGTTAAAAATTTAATAAAGACCTTTTTTATTTTCTACTTTGCTTTTGTAATTTTTTCTGCTAATAAAGCAGTTTTTAAGTAGATAAATAATTTATAAGGTCTAATATGTGCAATAGGTCTAAATATGAAAAATTATAATTAAGTACGACTACATAAAAAATCCTGAAAACGATTATTACATTAATCAACTGGTAAACTGAAGTAAATACTTATATCGCCATTAAATGCCCATTTCTTATTTTACACTAGAAAGCTGACCCTGAAAGCAATAGCTTCCATTTGGTTGACTATAGCACTTTAAAATATGTGGCTAAAGGTTAAACCATAACCTTATTTACCCATAACCATAAACCCATGTGGAATTGGGGAAGGAGCAAAGGCAATGCAAATTATTATGACTTAATTTCACTTTATATCATATTTTATTACTTCTTGAATGTGGAACTGTTTCCAAGAGAATGATAAATATCAATCTTTTGGCATTTTTTAAAATAAATATTTATTTTATTTATTTTAAAAAATCTTTTGGCATTGTATGCTACAAACATCTAAGTGTCAAAGGATATTCAAAGTATTTTCTCTTGTTTCTAATTCATATACCACACTACATTATAACATACATACATTAAACATATTATTTGATGGCTTGCAACCATAAAATTAAAACAATACAAGAAGCCGCTGTGTGCAGAAAAGGTGAGGTATGTTTTAATAAACAAACCAATAGTTATGTTATAATACTGTCTAGTATTAGACAAGTTAGGGCTAATGTTGTAGTACACACAATTAGTGACACAAAAATAAGGCTTATTTAAGAGGTTACTTCATAGAATCTTCATGAGTAAACCTGTGTATTAACTATTTGCAGACAATACACAACTATTCTGTTAAAGACAATATTTGCTCAAGTTTAACTTTTCTCTGCACCAGTTGTTAAAACATAACATAAAGCTGCAATATTTTTATACAATTAAGTAAACAAAACAATTATTTACATACAAACACTTGAAAAACTATTGAAGCGCAGCACAAATCGACAAACTATAAATACCGTGAGATTTTCGGGTATAGAGTTACTGGCACTCACCTGACCGTAACCAGTGGTGGAAGCGGAGGGCTCGCGTGAAGGCGGGCGCCGCGAGAACCACATCCAGTAGCTATACTCCAGCTTGTGCTCGTGAGGCGGCACGTATGGTTCCAGGGGGTTGTCAAGATTCCTATCGTCGTCATCCTCGTTACCATGATTCTGATTCCCGCCAACGTCCCCGGATCGTCGTTCTGGCACGTTTAAATTATAGAACTTGCACATTTTTCTTTCAGTCATGTTACGCCAACTGCACTAACATGATTCCCCAACGGCCTTACCTAGGACACGTTGCCGTCACCAAAATATCAGACTGAACACAAAGTTTACAAACGAATATCAAACACTCTGTACAATAAAATACTAATCGCTTAAAATACAATTCAATCTATATTTAACAATAATTTAATCATAATCAGCCTATTCCCTCTTTTTCTCTATATAACCTTTTTCTTTCCGTCATCAAAATTCAAACTGTCAATTGACAGCATGGGATAATGCGCATCATGTTTCATTTTACTCATGCGTCTATGATCTAATTTATGTAAATATTAAAAATATTTTTCTATTTATTTATGTAAAAAAATACATGTAAATATTGTTATTATTTTTCCGGAGGTGCCTGATGGTAAAACATTATTGGGGAGAATTCCGTTACGAAAAATGCAAAATACGAATATTAAACATCCTCATTGATGCAATCTTGGAATAAAGATGCATCAATCTTGTGGAAACCGGGTAATCATACACAATTAGTTTATTTAAATAAAGATAATATGACTGTATTTTCCGATGAGTATTAAATAGCAATGAAATAAATAACTTCAGAGTTCAGAGTGTGATCACAGATTATTCTGTGCTTTATTCTGCTAAAATATTAAAAATATTTTAATTGACTAGAATACCAAGAGTTACCTAGGTACTCTGTGTAAAGTGACATTGCATAGAGATAGGAATAGTCCTTATAGATCAATGTGACATTGTGACAGAAGACATTGTTTGACAATTTGACATTGACATTTTATTTAATTTGGAATGCATTGGACACGTCATGTCACGTATGTCCAAATCTAGGGATGGGCAAATGGGAAAAAATATCGATATTTATCGTATCGATATTTTTCAAATATATCGATATATATCACCCAAGAAATATCGATATTTCGATATATCGATATTTTTTACCCAATATACAATTATTTATAAAAATTGCCAAAATAATCGAAATTTTAAGGCAAATACACATCTGGCGTTTTTGACAATAGTTTTATTATTAAACTAGCGACCCGCCCCGGCTTCGCACGGGTGCAATAACTATTTAAATGGATGTTATTATACATATATACCTTCCTCTTGAATCACTCTATCTATTAAAAAAAAACCGCATCAAAATCCGTTGCGTAGTTTTAAAGATTTAAGGACACAAAGGGACAGAGAAAGCGACTTTGTTTTATAAGTAGTGATAAACAGGTTTATGTACCTGTAGACATGAAAAAATCAACATACCAACCAAACCAACAACCGATGTGATTGCCATAGACAAGCAGGTCATAAACTGTAATTTTTGTTTGTGTTTGAAGCAAAGAAACGCGTACAACCACAAAGTACAACCTACTGCATACCTACTCTATTTCTAAATTTAAGAAATCGGATTGGTCAAATAGGTACATGATGTGGCGCATGAGCTGACAGCAGAGCTTTAAAAATATATCGATTTTGATATCTGAAAATAAATATCGAAAATCGATATATCGCGGGAAAAAATATCGCCGATTTATATCGATATTTTTCTGAAAAAATATCGATATTTTGATATATCGATATTTTTTATTTTACCCAAGCCTATCCAAACCAAATCCCTAATTTGGGATAAATAAAATAACTTCACTTGTTCCAATATTATTACCTTTTTTATTACTTCAAGGGAATATTAATATAGAGTTAATTTATAACTTGTAAGAGATTTTTTCAAAATGGATGTAAGTATACTTCTTACCATTGTTGTGTAATAAAACAGCTGTTAAAGTCAGGCAAACTTTTCCTACTTTAATTTATTATTATTATGAATAATTAATATTTTTAAATAGGACTTAGAAATCAATAATAGTCATAAGTACGTATTTCTTTTAGAACTTTACTGATAATTATGAAATGTAAATTATTTAATATTTATGTTACAGGAAAGTAATATTCCGATAGACATAAATATTGGTAAGCTTCAAGATTGGTTGGTGAGCCGCCGCCACGTGAACAAAGATTGGCAGAATAACATAATACCCATCAGAGAGAAGATAAACAATGCTATCCAGGATATGCCTGCTCACAATGACATTGCTACCCTCTTATCCGGAAGTTATATCAACTATTTCCACTGTCACAAAATAATAGAGATTTTGAAGGAGACTGAAGCGGACACAAAGAATTTGTTTGGGAGGTATGGGTCTCAAAGGATGAAAGATTGGCAGGATATTGTTAAGAGTTATGAGAAGGGGAACTTGTATTTGGCGGAAGCGGCACAGATGTTGGTCAGAAACATAAGCTATGAAATCCCTGGGTTGAAGAAACAAATTGCCAAGGAAGAACAGATTCAAAGTGTAAGTATGACTTTATGACCAACTGTTTAACCCCATTCAAATTGAGACATATAAGCTTTGTAATCCTACTAATATTATAAATGCGAAAGTTTGTAAGGATGTATGTGAGTGAGTGAGTGAGTGAGTGTGTGTGTGGGTTTGTTACTCTTTCACGCAAAAACTACTGAACGGATTTTGATGAAACTTTGCAGTAATATAGCTTAGGCATCGGAATAACATAATTTGTTAAAATTTATAGAGATTTTTGAAGGGACTGGTTTCCCGAAGCGAAGCGAGGGCGGATTTACTAGTAGTGAATAAAATGAAGTTTATTCAATGTGTGTTTTTTAGAAACACTTCAGTGTGTGTGAAAACATCAATATTGTTCTGTAGTGTTTTATGAATTATTTTCAACAATTTATTTTCAATTAAACTTGACATCCAATGATAAATAAAGAAAGAATTCACATTTATTTATCTTATTTTCTTAGTAATTAAAATCTTGATACTTTTATTCACAAAATTCTAATTGTTACAACATTTTAAAATTTCAGGAATGTGAGAAAAAGCATGCAGATTTTCTAAAGAATGAAGCATCAATGAAATCAGAGTTTTTAACATCATGCAAGCAGCTGGGAATTAAGGGGGATAAAATTAAGCGGGAGTTGGTAGAAAGGTTACAAGAGCTCCCAGAAATATATGACAAGGTTAGTTGAAGAAGTAATTAATTGGATTCCTAGCTTAACTAAATATTATTACCTCTCATACACATTAGTAATAGTATTTAAGACCTCATAGTTAGTTATGTGCTAATTATCAAAATGGGTGCTGTAAAGAATGTTTTTTTATTGTATTTTGTGGTGGTACTTAAGAACCAGTTAACAAATGTGTTTAAAGTTACGATGGCAACACATTGTAAATCTTTTACCAACTGTAACATAATCAGCAGAGGTAGGTCTTCATCTCTGCCCAGGGTTCTTAATTGAATGTTTCATGATTACAGGTAGGCAAGTCTCTAGAACCACTTCGTCCAGGAATAGAACTTTATGCAGCTTTCTCAAAGTATATTCTCGGAGACAAGGCACCAAAGATGCTGCCACTATTGTTGTATATGGTAGAACACGGGAACACCACAGTTTATGAGTGGGCATATGGAGAACCACCATTGCAGGTGGAGCCTGATCCTATTCATATTGAATTGGAAGACGATGACAAAGGGGCTGGAGATCAGGTATGTTTGAAAATGAATTTTATTTTATTACAACAGAGTGTTCTTCTGGCTTAATATCTTGGTTTTTATGACAGTATCCTATATACTATTATTATCTTGGTTTTTATATCAGTATTACGACTTGATGTTAAGTGATATCGGAAACGATAATAATGTTTTCAGATTGATTTCGGCGACACTAGTATAGATTTCGGTGCAGTGGACGCGACGGATGCCGCTATAGACTTCGGCGAGGGCGACGCGAACGCTGAGATCGACTGGGGCAATTTGGACAGCCAAGCTGAACAAATTGTGAGTAATGTTAATAAATAAATCTGTTACAACTTCATATACCGCTCTAGGATTCCCTGTAACGCGGGTGTCGTAGACGAGTAAAATAATGCATCACTAATACTGTATTTTTCCCATAAATGTTTGCCCCAGTCGGGATTCGACTTCTACCCCTCGAATCTCAGGATTGGCAAAGGCTGCAGGGTCGTAAATAGTTCTAAGTTGCTAGCGCCTGACATTGGAATTTGGCGCTTGTGAAATTTTCTTGCCATATCTTTTTTAAAGTTTGTTCTGTAAATATGGTCAAGATTTGCCGGGGAGTTCATTCCGTCATTTGACATTGAGAACTTCCTACAACTTCAAAACCTATTCCAGGAAGTATCAGAGAACATAGCGGACATATCCTTGGAGGAGTCCGGGATTGTAGTAGAGGACCAGGGGCTGGGCGGCGGGGTGGCGCGCGGCCGGGACGCGCTCACGCTGCTCGACAACCCCTCCACCCGGAACCAGCTCATGGACCAGATGGCTGAGGTGAGGGTTATAGGCTTAGGCTTTGTAGAGATAATATCATGTAAATTGTGTTGTGTCGTATTTGTGTAGCCTAGAATATTGACAATAATGTCAAGGGAATCGTTTAAGGTGGCCTTTGACCTTCCCGCGTGGATTTTTTTTTCATGTTTATCTCCTATTTCAGCTCCTAGAGATTGTTTTTTTAAGAACAATAGCCTATGTGGGCCTGGGTGTTATTAACTATTTCCATTCCGAATTTCATCTAAATCGGTCTGGTGGTTTGGACGAGGAAGCATCACAGACAGACAGACAAACTTTCGCATTCATAAGATGAGAATTCTTGACCATGTCAAAGCCAAGTTGTCGCTGACATAAATAACATGCATCACCGTGTGTTACCCTAACTATTTGGAGCCACTTTTGACCCCTTCATAATACTTTAGCGGGTTGTTGCGAAAAGCGCGGGTAGCATCATACTCTGACCATGCAAGAAACGCGGGTAGTTTAAATTTCGAACGTGTTCCCAGCTGGAGTGTTTTCTGAAGATGCGCATGCGCGAGACGCACGCGGACGCGGACGGATCGCTGCTGGCACTGCACGCAACATAACACTTATCACTAGATAATGTACAATTTTTAGCGGTCTTTACTTGTTTTTGGCTGAGTGTACATACACCAACGCCATATTGGAAAAAAAACTTAGCGGGTAGTTGCATGCAAAAAGCGCGGGTAGTTTAAAATTGGAACGTGTTGCAGCTGGAGTGTTTCCTGAAGATGCGCGTGTACGAGACGCACGCGGGCTCGGACGCGTCGCTGCTGGCGCCGCAGCTGCCGGCCGAGAGCGGCGCGGCGCTGGCGGCCATGCTGGCGGCCGTGCGCGCCGCCGCCGCCGCGCTCGCCGCGCCGCATATCACGCATCTGCATAATGTTAAGCATTCGCCCAGGTATGGTGTCATAAGTTTTATTGTACGATTTTGATACATTTTTTTCTATTCGAGAGGCTGTGCTTATCGTCTCGTCCAATCGCCAAAGTCGTCCAAGCGTCATCTGGTGGCTAGTTTTTGAGTTATCTGTACTTGTCGATGTTAGTCGGCTATTTTTTGTATAAAGTCAATTATTATGGAATATAGGTATCAGTCGAGCACCGACCACTTTTCGGTATAAAGTAATTTATTATAAAAGTTAGAAAAAATAAAAACACATACTAATAATAATACTACACATTCATGGCCCCACACTAGGCTTTCCTGTGTCGTGGGTGCCATGAACAACATATTAGACAAGGTCACACACACCCAGACCGAGAACGGAAACTTATCATTCAAATTTCCGCCTCGGTGAGAATCGAACCCAGGACCCTCGGAACAGCGATCCGGCGTGTTAACTATTGCGCCACCCGGGTCGTCAAGTACTAAATATATAACATCCCCAACCTTCACCCAGATACGTGGACGTGCTGACCGGCCAGCTGCAGCAGAAGCAGTCGCTGGCGGCCAAGCTGGCGGCCCGCGCGGCGCGCGAGGCGGAGCGCCGGGCCGCGGCGGCCGCGCGCGCCGCCGCCCTGCGTCCCCTGCTCGCACGGATTGTCGAACGGACGCGGGAGTTGCAGGGGCATGTGAGTATCGGGTGCTAGTTGGTAATAAATAAACGCTAGGGCACTTCTCACAAAACGCTATTTATGAGCTACGCGACTGCAACGCAATCTAATAATAGAATTTTGGGATCGCGTCGCTATTTAATAGCGTAATGTGAGAAGTGCCTAACACACTCATACCCCCGCAGTAGTTTACTAGGTACCTGAATCACGGGTGGCATGGACTACACACATAACACATTACAATTACACCCATGACCCGAGTACAAATATTTATCTGCCACATAAATATCTGCCCCGGCCGGGAATCGAACCCGGGACCCCTCGCGTCGCAGGCAGGGTCGCTACCAACTAGGCTACAGGGTCGTCAAATATGTAGTCATTGCTTGAGTCGGGTCGGGAGGAAATGCCAGTACCCACCAAAACCCAACTTATTACGATACGATTGAAGAGAAAGTCAATTGAACTATCGGACGTTCTAATACCACCCAAGCACTTAATTTCATATGGCTTTAACTATAGTTGAGTCATCGAGCATAATATATGGAATTGCCACTCTCCGCCAAAACCAAACTTCTTACCGGTGCTCAGTGTCACAGTTCAATTCAGGCTGTAAGAATTTCTAAATCTTTTTAGTTCGGTACACCCTGCCCCCTATACTCACTGTCTTTTACTTCTTACCCTAAGGTTGTCTGGAAGAAATCGCTTTTTAGCGATAAGACCGCCTTTTGTATGTTGCTATGGTGTACAATAAAGCGTATTATTATTATCTTTAGATCCTGCCGCCAATCTTAAGACGATTAGATGGACAAAAAGCACAGTTTTAGTAAGCAATGTGTTATATTTTCAGATCGAGTGCGACATTTCTAAGAAATATAAAGGCCGACCTGTCAACATCATAGGAGGAGTGAAATTTTTATAAGTGTCGTGTACATACTGTATTATAGTATCGCGGACAATGTATGTGAATATGATTTTATTACATGGATTTTATAAATAGTTTTTGCTTTTAAATTATTATCCTTCAGAATTAAACCACCTTTTGCAAGTCTAACAAAAATGGCTTCAACTTATTAATCACTACTGAGTACAGGTATCTCCGTATCATTGAGGAGGCCTAGAGCATACTCCACCACGCTGCTCCAACGCGGATTGGTGGAGGGGTTAGTGGTGAACCCACTATCGGAAGTTTTCAAGCTGCCCGAAGACCTTCCGACATGGCTTAACGACTGCTATCTATCGATAACAACCGGGACCTACGGCATTACGTGCCCTCGGAATCACAGAAGCGCTTAAGAAATTTTGCCACTAGCGGTTACCCATCCCGTTATCGACCACGTCCTCTGTTGCTTAATTATGTCTAATGTCTATCACTTAGGATCGCCACGAACTTTTGGGTTATGAGTAATTGGTATGATCTAAATATTCTAAATAATTAAAGAATGATGCGTTGGTGTGACTGAAACCACGGACGACGGTGACTACTTTCCATCAGGCCACCCCCCGCTAAAATCAAATATATTACCTTTGTTTACAGTATTTGGGTGATTCCTCGTGGTGCTACTATTTTGTCCTACTATGACGTCACAGTAGGACCGCCAGGAATAGGTCGTCCTCGGGGTCCTACCCTATTGTGACGTCATAGTAGGACCACGATTAATCATCCGTACAATTTGCCTTGTGAGTAAAATTTACTTACATCATTTTAAATTCTCTCCGTCATACTGAAATGCACCTTAACCACAGGAGCAGTGGGCTGAGTGCGAGTTCTAGGTGAGAAAACGCGCTCGCTACGTAACTGCGAGTTACCTAAAATTTGTATGAAATCGGAGCAGAGCCATCTAGCGGGACGTAAATGGCTCAGTTGGATCCCATACAAATTTTAACTAACTCGCAGTTACGTAGCGAGCGCGTTTTGTCACTTAAAAGTCGTACTCAGCCCACAGAAAGCTGGCATAATGTGTGGGTTAATACAGCGAACAAAATAATACTTTTACTTTTTATATAATACTTTTTCTGCTCGCTGGGGTTAATAGCAATTAAAACGAATTCTACACGAACACGAACGCAGTGTACTGTACATAGTTTATTATTTACTACCTAATTGAGGATAGCGTTTAGCCGTACACATAGTAAGGTATGTAGTAGTAAAGGGGGTAGTACCGTAAAACGGGGTGAATAGATACAATTTTCAACTTCTACACTGATTTTCTTGTAAATTTTGTATGCAAGGTGTTTATTAAATCTTTGTGAAAATGTGAGTCGCGTTGTAATTTACCGAATATTAATGCCTAAAATATACAAAAACTTTAAACTTTTTTACAAAATAGGAAAAAGTAGGCGTTTTCTATTGATCTGGAAATTGGGGTCAAAAGAAACGACAGAGGGGTGAATAGAGAAATGCTAGGGATGTCAAAATGAACTATTTTTGTAAGTACGAATGAGTACTATTTTTCTTTGGAATACTTTTTATGCCTTTTCCCACAAGGATCCAGCTTGTAAAAAATCTAAATTTAATTTGAAACAGAATTTAGTTAACATTTTTTAAAAGTAAAGCTAATGAAATAATACTCGATTGACAACCTTGAAAATGATATTTCTATTAACCCCTCTTTCGTGTCTATTAACCCCCCGCTCGTATCTATTCACCCCTTTCTACGTGTCTATTGACCCTAAAGACGTATCTAATCACCCCCCGCTCGTATCTATTCACCTCGAATTGAGGAAAAATTACCAGTGTCTTGTTCTAACTAACAAATAAGAACAAAATGACTGAAATTGATACTTTCCTTTGTGTCAATAAAAGATGAGAAACTTAACTATCCAATTATGCAAATTGACAAGGGGATATCACTGAAGAACTTTAAGTTTTGAAAAGTTTTTAGACGGTCAAAAATCACGAGTACGCAGACGTCTACTTTTACCGCCTTTTTCGTGATATCCTCCAACTTGACATAAATTTTACGGTTGCCAGATTAAAGTAAAAATGTTGCTGTATAATAAAAACTAGAAATAAACTTACGTAAGCAGACTATAAACCAAATACAGATAACAGAAACAAATGCCCGGATCTGTTTCTATTCACCCCGTTTTACGGTAGTAAGGGACGTAGTAATAGTAATAGACCGGCTGGCACGTGGTGGAGGCCTTCGGAATGCACTCCTGCGTCTCCTGCCGTCTCGAGGGCGCCGCTCCACAACTGCTTATGATTGCAAGTAGAATCAACAGTTTGCAATAAGTTAGTCGCTGGCTTTTCATCTGGAAGTAATGTTAACAACTTTTATTTTCGGAAATACTAAAATAGTTTGTTTGATGCAGGCAGTTGTATCTACCACCGTCCGTTTCGTTATGTTGTCCTTAAAAGAAGTGGCGATAGAAACTTCTTGGTACATATTTTTTATTTCTATGTTCGACGCTTACTTAGATATATTTTTATGTTCAGCAATCTCAGGTAATTTTTATTTATTTAAAAAGCGTACCTCTAATGTGGTCCCTTTACTACCTAGGCTGATGAAGTAATCCCAGGGAAATCAGGGGAAAATCCTCGAATATTTTAAATACCGGTCGATATAAAAATCGGTTTTGGTTTTGTTAAAATTATTTTGTTGGTACTACTCTACCGTGTAATGAGAATACGAAGAGGTTCGACAATGCGATGCCAATACACTCCGGTCTTGTCATAGGGATTCATACTTACTCAACATGAATAAGCTTTCAACAAACAACTTTGCCGGCTGGCCAGCTCACTCATCCTGACTGAACTTCAAAGCACTCGGGTACTTATTTACTTTAGGCTATGAATGTAGAAATTATCCTTAATTACCAAAGTGACCTCAACAAGGGTTGAACTTAAAATAATGGAGTGTTAAGTATAAAAGGATGTTCGTAGGTAGCTACAACAACAGAGAGTAGAAACATTTTATTTTTTTCACTAATTACTTAGTACCCTTGGACCTTATTAAGTTTATTTTTGCACAGACAACTAGGTAAAATAAATGGAGTGCCGAGAGATGTAACAGAACTTAAATTACCTTAGTAAGCAGAGGGCTGTTTCCTCGTGGTCCTACTATTTTGTCCTAAGAGTCGTACTGGTTCCCCACGTCGCGTCGATTGTATCAAATGTGATGCATTGAAAGAGATCATCACACTGTAGGTAGGTATCATAATTGGAAACGAATCAATTTAAACAGAGCCGTGATAAATTGAAAGATTTTACCATTCGTCAAGAAGGCAGTAGTTAGGCATGTAAACAAATAGGTATGTAGATATTGTTTTTTTTAGTAGGTACCTACTTAATTACTTTTTTACATACCTACTTACTTAAGTACTTTGATTTTAGTTATATTTAATATTACCTAAGTGTCTTGCACTTTTTAAAGGTCAACTAAGTTTATAAGGCAAATGTTACCAGGGGCCTTACCACAAGCTTTATAGAAACAAGCTTATTTCAAGAAAGTTTTGTTTCAATGTTATAATAATAATACTCTTATTCGTACCATGACCACTGTCAAGCAGTCTTACTTTATACCTGCTGAATGAACGAATGATCTCTCAAACCTGCTAATTTTTGTTATTAATTATCCGATCTATCGCTTGGAAAAAGGTCTTTATGCCAAAGACAAACGCTATATAATAAGATTAATGTTATATTCGTATTACTTTATAAAGAATATGCAATTTATAATGATGAACGTATTGTACCTATATTGTTAAGTTTGCTTTAAAAATTAATAAAACACGTAAAATAATTTAAAATTACGGCATTACGCTAAGGAATTCTATTTATTTTTCTAATCCTTTGATGTTTTAAATATCTAGATTGAGCGTCGCCCTACAATGAATACAAAAAAAATAGGCAACATTATCAAGCATGTGTGCGTGCAGGCGATGTTTTTCACCTTCGTCTATTGTCTATGTGTGTGTAATGATATAAGTATTTTTAAATTTTAATTTTAATTTGCGCGGATTTGATGTTCCATCTACCTATAGTATTAGATATATATAGGTAATCAAAGTTCTAAACAAAGCTTATTTGTCAAGAACCTACTGCATGGCTATAAGTGCGAGTGAAATTCAAAACTCAATAGGGCTAACTTACTTATAATGTTTATGTGGCATGTGTGTTTACAAGTGGCTTTAAACAAAGTGGTTGGTTTTATACTATCGAATCTGCGTTACTAAAGAAACTGAAATGACCCCCCAAGAAATTCATGAAATAGATTGTGTTGTTTCAAATAGGTACCTACTTATTTAGCGAAAATATGTAAATGGTTTACCACAACCATTTTCTGACGCCGCTTTCGTGTAGGTATTGCGAACATGTGCATAATCGGCTTCCAAAAACTCCAAAATTTCTAATTCACTGGCCATCTACCAATGAAAACATAAATTGAATGAAATCACTTAAAACGTACTTTATTTGAGAAGTTTAGGTAAATAAATAAGGTTTACTTACTATAAAGGTCACAATAATGATATTTTACACGGTAAATTCACAAAAAAATCTAAATAATGATAGATCCGTCGCGAAAAGTTAACTTTTTTAAGACTGCCGAAGTTGACGATAAAACAATAATGCTAACTGTCAAAAGGCGCGTCATGGTACGAATTGAATGAAGTTTTACGAGGTTACGTCATCAAAACTGCCGAATAAGTAATATTGTTTCAAGCTTAAAATAAGCTTGTTTTAAACA
Source organism: Hesperia comma (assembly GCA_905404135.1). Lineage (NCBI taxonomy): Eukaryota > Metazoa > Arthropoda > Insecta > Lepidoptera > Hesperiidae > Hesperia > Hesperia comma. Next base: position 2,532,059 of record FR990024.1, read on the forward strand.
CGTTATGGTACGAAAAGGCAATGTAATATTAAAATAATACTGCTTTAAGAGGTTGTGGTAAGCCCCCAGGGCCGCCGTAAGCGGGCATCCAAGGCGTGCGCTGCACGCGGCACGTCCGAAAGGGAGGAGGGGGGGGGGGGGGAGTAAAATGTACCACGGAGGAGCGGCACGAGATATTATTTCAATAAAAGGACCCTTCTTGCGCGTGGGGTGATTGCACGGGGAAAACGTTAGGTTTTAGACGGAGGGTTGAGGCTAGCCGAACCATTGAGATACTAAGCCGAACAGTCTTAATAATAATTGTGTCTTTTTCTTTTTTACTAAGTATAAATATGTAACGTTTACTTTAAAATGTATTCAACATCTTAGATAAAATCATGAACCAATGGATAAAATATAGTTTTTTAAGGTGCCTATTAAAAAAATAGAAGCAACAAAATGTCAAAGCGCACGAACAAAATATTTGAAAGACATTTTGTCACAAATGCACAAAACACGACAAGTTTATTTTCGGTTGGTCGCGGCAATCATAAAACATAATGGCAGCGTTGGTCGGGCTGGCCGCCAAGCGCGCGTCGAACATTGATCGCCTTGTGGAACGAGGCCAACAACCGCACACATACGCACCTATAGCCAAACATTGGATACGACGCCGCTTCTGATTGGTGTCGGCGAGTCAGTCAAGCTGGTTTTAGTGATAAGCTAGCACGTATCGTTACGTTCCTCATTTGTGTTTCGCTGTGGTGTTGAGTGTTGGTGGTATTTCAATCCTTTGTAAACACATATTTGTGATATTTGTGATGTCGTGGACCAACGATTCCATAATGGAGTTCTTGGAACTGTATAGGCGCGAAAGTGTTCTCTGGGATCCAAAGCATCCGTTGAACAGAAACAGGACTAAAATAAATGATGCTTGGGAAAGGATACAATCAAGTTTAAGCATAAATTGCTCCGTTACTGACTTAAAACGAAAAAAGGAGTCTTTAATGACATCTTTTAGGATGCATTTAAGTAAGAAAAAGCAAAACCCTGAACATTACCACATTAGTTGGTTTGCTTATGACATGATGGAAAGTTTTTTGGCCAGCAAATATGAATGTGATAGTACTAATCAAAGTACTGAACTACGGAATAATGAGGTAAATTATTTCTTATGCACCTAAAATCTACTGCTCCATTATAAATAATTTATCTGACTCGTACTTCGCTATGACTTGATAATAAACGTAAATGCAGACCGAGTTTGGACACATTCAATTGCCAAACATTGGCAATTCCCCGATCTGTTACATCCATAGATGTAGCATACACTGACGTTTATATCTTTATCTTTATAATAAGTTAATAAGCGTAAATTAAGGCGCTTTGCCTACGGAGCAAGTCAAGTTGAAGCAACTATCGACTTTTTAAAAGTTTCCTGTAAAACCATGTGTAAAACGTTGATAGTTGCTACAAAGTTTACGGTTGCCGCAATTTTATAGCAATTTGTGAGCAACTTGACTGATTGATTTGCGATTGACAATTGCGGAAACCGGCAACTTTAAAAACCGGTATAATATTTAACAGTTGCTAGTTGCGACAATTAGGAACTATCTAGTCAACGATTATAGCAACTGAAAACTGTTGACGATTGCCGGAACTCGAAACTCGAGTTGCGGTGTGTGCGCAGTCCAATTAAAATGTATATAAACAGCAATTATGTATTAAATATCTAGATTGAGCGTCGCCCTACAATGAAAACAAAAACAACAAGGCAACATTATTAAGCATGTGTGCGTGCAGGCGATGTTTATCGCGTTCATTTATTGTCTATGTGTGCGTAATCTGTGCGTAATGTTATAAAAGTTGTGGCCAACAGTTGGCCACAACTTTTTGACACGTTTTCGCGGATTCGATGTTCCATCTAGATATTTAATAGGTACATCTTTCAAAAACAGCTAGTTGCCAGATGCTACAATAGTTGCCCCGTGGGCAAAGCGCCTAAATTTAATTGTGAGGGCCTCGATTTTTGAATTTCACTCGTATACGAAAATCACGAAAGTCGACTCTAGACCATTCGCATTCTTAATTCTAATGAAATGAATGAAATAAGAAATGTCAATAAATCTGCCACTACTCACCACAGATTATATCGCTATTTAACGTTCCATTTCAGACTATGTTTATATTATGCTCCATATGCTTTCCATTACCGATTAGTATGTAGGTATGTACATACCGATTCATATTTTTTTGTGTGTGAAACAAATGAAATATTTATTCATTTACAGTCGTACAAGGATCTTTTGGCGCGTGGGTGACGTGTGGATGACAGAGACAGCGTCTTACAGTTTGCCTTACCTGTAACGCGCTGTCTCTGTCACCCATACGTTATAGTTACACAGTTGAAATTTTCACAGATGATGTATTTCTATTGCCGCCACAACAACAAATACTAAAAAACAGAATAAAATAAATATTTAAGTGGGCGCCCATGCTATCGACGCTTCAGCCTTTCGTTACCTTTCGATCCAAGAGATGGCGTTGTGCGTAATATGTGGCTACAATAAAACAATTAAATATTTAAGTGAGGCTTTCTCACAACAGACCAGATTTTTTTGGCGTTTTTATACATAATGGTACGGAACCCTACGTGCGCGAGTCCGACTCGCACTTGGCCGGTTTTAGAATTTGTTGCGAATACAATTTTGTAGTTTCCTCAAGCCACCAATAGATGGCGATACAACAACTCACTCTGAATCACGCTAACGCATCCTAGTTTTTGAAGCTTTAATCGCTTTTTGATTTGGTTCTGAATACAATTTTGTAGTTTTATTTTCGTCGTACCGGAAGCATAAAATACGTTAGTGTAATTTAAACCTTACCACTTACCACGACCACGACGCCTTAAAGTTTTAATCATAAAGCTATACACAAAGAGCAATAAGCACGTAGGCGTGTACGCGCTCGGATTCCGGTATATAGTGTATTTTCTATGCTCGGAACGCGTTCGAATGCGACCCAAATTTCGATTTGGGTGCTCTTTCAGTGGGCACACTTTATGAGTAAGTACTGATTGTTCATCTAGTATTATTCTACATCGATGCTTATCTCTCTTTTCAGATACAAGGCAATACATCACCATACACGCAAGTGATAATTGAACAAAAACTCGACAGGCCAAAAGTTAAGTCAGAGGAAAAGAGGCCTAAGAAGCACCGACTGTCATCGCAGACAAAAAGCAACCATGATTATGTTTACGCCAAGAAAGACGTGGAAGAAAATGTCCCATATGTTATGCAGGATTTGGATGATAAAAGAGAAATGGATGAATACGACTTGTATGGCCAACTCTTGGCGAAGAAACTGAGAAAATTAGACGAACATCAACGAGACGTCGCTATGCATGACATCGATAACATAATGTTCCGGGCTAAGATGCAAGCCAGCTCAGCTCAGAATAGAAATTATATGGTATCCCCAACGACTGGGATTCGGAGACCGAAGTCCCCTGTGTTTATTGTCACCCAACCGACTCATATGCATTATGAAAACGAAAATGAACCGTATGAGGAACATCTTGAAGAAGAATCACCTTTGTAGCGGATGATACTGATCTTTTTGGACGAATAATCTATATCTAACCGTCCCTTTGGTAATAGGGGTAGGGTATAAGTTTGTTGCGGAGATCGTGTGGGCTGTTTGGGATTTTATTACCCAAGAAAACCTTGGCGTTCTTCGCATGAGATGTGTGGGATTTTGTATATCATGGCATAGACCATGAGTATAGGTACATACCATCAAATAATTTTGACTTTGTGATAATTTTGGGAAATTTCTTTTATGTTTTTCGTAAACGGACTCGAACACTCCAAATCGTAGGGCCATCGCAGTCGCATATCATCCGATAGGGATATCTTAGTGTCTTTCGCGTCAACTATGGGACGGCTCTGCTGTTCCCAAAGTTGGTAAAGCGTGCCCCAGTTGGGGGACAAAACAGCATCGTATTTGAAATTAATTATCACTTGCTTGTCAAAAAGTCACAGTCAAAGAATCAGCTATGCACTACTATGCAGACACTTTTGTTTACAAACTTTAATGTGTGTAACATTACCAATTTACATTTGGCCTGTGTGATTGTCTTTTTTTCTGAGTACCTATTTTCTAACAATACGCATCTCAATCTGAGGGAATACACACAAGGTAAAATGGGTTGGCAGGGTGGATATTACTTGTGTAATATTATGTATTAAGAATAATTCTAGTTCTAGGTATCTAGTTATTTTTAACTGGCTGTCAAATTGATTGTTTTTCCATACTTTGCATACCTAATAGTTTGTCATTGTAACTATTTTACAATAATTAAATATTATTCAAATGATAAACTTTTTAATTCGTTGCTACCCAGATAAGTATGCTACCTACCTGTAAGTGTCCTAAAAATCGTAATGTTATAACTCGTAAACTATCGTAGTTTACATGAACAGTAAACATGTTAAATGGTCGCTGTCTTCCTTCTACGCAAATACGTATCACCCGTATCATACCTATCTCTTGTGGTCTGAATTTGTGGTTGTAGGGTTCTTTATATTCACTAGCCAGCAACCTAAACGAAGGAAAATGTAAGTAGAAATCTTTTAGAGCGTGATTATGGCTTTTGAATTGTATGCAATGTGGCCACACCTAACTTTACACACGAAAGGGCTCCAATTTTACCACTAGCAATCACCAAGTTGCCCAAGTATTACCTACCTAAGATTCTGATCGCTGTCTATTAAGCTATCATAAATAAAAAGGTGTATCTCTACAAATTGACACGGCTTTACAATCAGTGTTCAGTGTGTATCTTAGATCTACAACACAGATTAAAAACAAAAAACAATAGTTTGGATGTAGAGCAGATTATTGGATAAGAGTTTGAAGTGGGTCGCTCGTTGCGTTGTTGTACGCAACTGCCGTTGTATACTGAAATTATAATCATTGTTCTGTCTAATGATTTAATTTAATTCCAAAATGTGATTGTGTTTTGACCAAAATACAAGAAATACGCAGCCTAGGTTTTATTGATGTTGAGTGAGGTTAGTATTGATGTTGAATAATGACATCTTTGATAGATCATCAAAGGACGACATGCTTCGTACCTAGGGCATGCAATTATCCGCCCGAATTTACTATCCGGATAATACGGATAGTTCATTTTACTATCCGGATATTATCCGGATAAAACGGATAATACGGATAGTTACTGTTTTTTCTAAAAAAATCAACCATAGTATGTATTAATTTTACTTTTTCTGTTACCTATAGTGGAACGAATCATAAACCATTGCATATTTTTGACTTCCTCTTAAGAAAATTCAAAATTATCGAAAATTGAAAGTTATTTGTCTCACTTAAACTTCCGAAAATCGAGTTTTCTTCAGATATTCACGTTTTAGGATCATAGGACACTATTCTGATTATCCCCGCGATGGTCTATATATTGTGTGTGTCTATTTATGTGAACCTCTCATAATTATTTTTTGATGGCTTGACCAATTGAATTGCGGTTGATGCCATTTGAAAGATCTCCACTGATATTAGATTTTCTGCAAATTGTATTGAATCGAAAATGAATTGTTAAAGTGATGTTTATGTCTAATAACTTCCAAAATACTGTAACGTTTTGTTCCATAATCTCAAATCCACAAAGAGCTTAAAAATTTTAAAACTGTTTTTAAACATAACTGCGAGACTTCGTGTCATATATTTTTCCGGGTTGATGCATGAGTTTGCAAAGTGTCCGATATAAGTACGAAGCAGAAAGCCTTTAATTTCCCCGTCACATCCAAAAATCTTGGTTCGAAATTCTGTGATCAACCGCGTGTCTATATTGCCACAGATCCATCTGTGGATGCTAGAAATAACGTATGTACCTCCACTAATACCTCATTAGGGTACCTCTGAGAGATTCGGTTTACTAAGAAAGAGATTTTTAAAGGTATCAAGGTAGCAAATAAGCAAACAGCACCACCCTCACGCTGTCATCCATGATAATTGTGACCGAACATAGATTAAAGTAAGGGACTAGGATGGTAAGTCCAGTTAGAAATGATGATAGAATGTTAGTCGGTAAATGTCAAGACTTGGACAGGGACTGTTAAAGGTTCTCAAATCCTTACAGTGTCTAGACGTGAAAAAAGCCAGTGGTCTTGAGGGTGTTCCAATGAATATACTAAAAGCCTGTATACTTGATACATATATTCCGCCTTACTTCCAAAATTGGATTATTATCAAAATCCTGGAAGCTTGCTAGCGCGTTACCCGTTTTCATATAAGGCAGCTGTATCGATCTTTGTCATTATTAGCCAATTTCAATCACCCCACAACTTTGTAAGCTTATGGAGGGTATATTAAACTTGTGTCTTATTGAATGCCAAAACCAAACTACCTTCTTCGGGACTAATAAGCATAGGCTTACTTGGCATTATAAGGAAGCTCTCGCTTTGTTTATTCCCCTATCGGAATTCTTGAGCAACCTTTCCTCCAGGTTGTTGTTCCTTGAGGACTCTGGCCGCCACTCTATTTCTACTACAAATATCCGGCCGGTAGGGATGAAAAACCATCTGAACGAGAGCTCCATATTACGGGTAGTGTTTCAATGGGACGATACTGACTCTTCTGAATCGTGTGAGATTTAAAGCCATAAAAACAGACGTATCAGTTTAACACCAAGAAGTGCTCATTCAACATGGCTTTCTGCTTTTAAAATATTACAATTAAATGCTCTGACCGCATTTAGTTGTTGGGAATTATAGTTACGTCGCACCTCAACATTGGGCGGTTCTTATGAACTGTCGTTGTCTGTTGAGCACGTAAGCAATGCTTCCGAGACGTAGGCTAAGATAAAAAGGTAGTTGAAAATTCAGTCAAAACTATTTTTTGGGCCATATACCATAAAAATGTGGTAGAAGTTGCAGAGGCAATCTCCAAATAACCAAATAAAACATAAAATATTGTATTTTCGTAATAATTAAGCAAACAAAATGTCTCCAAATGGTCAAAATAGTATAAAATTATTACTATCCGTTTTATCCGTTTTATCCGGATAACAGGTCTTCTATTATCCGGATAGTATTTTCGGGCGGATATCCGGATAATACGGATATCCGGATATCCGGATATTATGCCCTATTCGTACCATAGCTGGTAGGGGCCCTACCTGCAAAGCAAGGGGTCGCAGTTTGGATTCCCGGCAATAGCAGATATTATGTTCCTAGCAGATAAATGTTTGTTCCTGGTTAGGGTGTGGGTGTTAGTGATGTTATTTGTGTTGTCCACGTTTATGCTGCTCTAAGGCCACTTTTAGCAGTTGAAGCCATGACTAACATATCCTCGGAAGCACGAAAGTACTACAGTACAGTGCCACAAACTTATCTGACCCGGTATGAGGGGCGCTACTGTCTTTTTTCTTTGTCTGACAACAGTACAACATTTGCTTTAGTTCCAATTTTGGCCACCGGTTCAGATAACTTTGTGGCACTGTAATTGCAGTGTTTGTTAAAAATATACTTTGAATAAACTTAATTTCATTTTATGTTACAACTTGGTCACAAAGCGACGTGAATAAGCGCTTTGTAGACAGACAAATAGATACATAAGTAAATAAACATTCAGTTCCAAGGGATTAAAAGGCCGATGTTATTATAATTTGATTTATTGTTCTTAACTTGTAGTTAGTAACTATATTAACTTATTATTAAATACCCAAGGAAACAAAATGTACAAAAAATAAGGCTTAAATTTAGTATTATTACAATCAAATATTATCCATATCAAACATTCTTAGTTGTTTACCGCACGCTCAATTTCATTTTGCTTCAGAAAACATACGCCTGAAGTTTATAAATAGCAGCGATCTAATAGTAGATTTAATTATTTTCATCAGGCATTAAAAATAATTTTAAGATTTCTTTTATAAGGGGAATTTATAGGAAAATGTTGACAGTCAAAAATTGGTTAATTTTCTTTCTTTCATAATGCCCTCATAACTAGGAATTATTTCTTATGCGGCGAAGCACGGAATCTGACCCATTCCGAGATTTAAAAATATACGCACTAAGAATATTGACCCACATTATAATCTACAAAATATCCCATATCACATTGTATAATTCTGGCCTTTCACCACCTCTGCACTCAGACAAAACCAAATATTCCGCAAAACATTCAGTCCGCTAATCAAAACGTGAGCAAATTCTGCAGCAACCTCAGCGGATCTGACCGGCATAACGGCCGTCCTCGCGGACAGGAGTACTGCCTGACACACATGGCGAACTGTCGGTCACACTCGCACAGTCTGCCCGCGCAGCCGTTGATGAGCTGGTGGCGGGACTGGTAGTTCTCCAGCGCGCACAGTGGCTGACCGCGGTAGCACTTCCAGTAGTACGGCTGGAAGTACACCGTGTAGAACGGACAGTGGATGTTCTCGTAGCAGTCGTCGTGCATCTTGCAGCAGCTGGGAAGGAAAACAAAATAAAGTTTGTAAAGAGCAGTGTAAAATTTAATTATGGTCACAAAGTGTCACCAAATGTAAATAATATTGTCTTTCGTATGATGTGAGAAGTTTGATCTACATTCGAAGGTCAATGGAAATGTGGGAAACCCAAGTTGCAATTAGTGTTGTAATTGAAACAAGAAAATTATATTTTTAGAATAAGTCTAGAAGGCCATAGGTAATTGGCCACCCTATAAAGTGGTCATAGAACTTTTATAAGATAAACCTTGTGTTGTTTAGCAGCTCCATGCCCACGTGAGATGGATTGGTCACAAGGATCTTTGGATCCGTTATACTCCGAAACACTGCGGCCATCAAAGAAATATAGCCATAAATTATACCTCCTCGATCGGTACAAGTACCATTGCAGGCGACGATGATGATTATCGAATGATGACGATGAACTACTTACTTATCAATCCCATCAGCAGGTCGTCCCGAGCCGAGGAAGCCGCAGTAGCAGCCGTAGCCCTTGTACGCGATGGGGTCACAGCCGGTGGCGCAGGTTAGCATGTTGTACAGATGCACCACGCCTCGCTTGCCGCGGCTGTCTCTGTTCGTGTATTGCTCTGGCGTGATCTCTCTGCCGATTCAAAGTGTGTCACGTTAGTTTGCTCAGATTTTTAGGCTCAGACCAAATTTTAGGTATATTTAGATTAAGGCTTTACAGGAAAGTAAAGATTATTTCTTTCGAGGGAGGTAAGATTCAAAATTACAAGAATCATAATCAGGCTGTAATGTAAGTACCTACAGAAGTCATGGAAAACACTTGCTAAGTGCTTGATATTTCAATGATAACAGTTTTATTTGCCACCTTGTGTATACTTAGTTAACTAGGTAATTAAAGATAAGAAGGACGAATCAGGATTCTGGATGTACTTAGAATCGAAACAAGAATAAATTATTGGTCCATATTATCAGCGAAGCTAGTTCGTTAGTTTTCATAATTATTCAGTTATCGCATTGTTTACTTCTAAAACCTAGAATATTTAAAGAAATAGTCTTACCTAATTCCTTTTACATAGTCGGCCTCTGGTATCGATAATCTGAAAGGATCTCTAGCGAAACCGACCAGCAGTTGGTCTTTCGTTCTGACATTTTGTCTGTGTCTGTCAACCACTGGGTTTGCTTTGGTATCAATTTGGCTCCCATTGAATTGATTGTTTCTATAACTAGAGCTAGGGTTAACTACTGGTGGGTTGTAAGGCTTGTGTCGAGTCCGCAGCTGCGCGTACGACGTGCTGTTGTATATTTGCTCGTAGGTCAGGGGATTTCTTCTGGACCAGTCTGAAAACACAAACAATTGGTTTTTGTTAGGAGTTTATCTAAGGTTCTAAGTGGCGCATTAAAATGAAATATGCACCAGTTAAGTTAGACCTCCAGCGATACAATTGTGAAAACAATATCTATCAGTTCATTCAGAATTATTTCGGCGATACAGTAAGACAAAAAATAATAGTTTTGGTTTCTGTAAGAGTTACCAATATAGGTATCGAATTCGTTCGACTAGTTTCGAACCGATTCCGAGATTCGTCATTAGGAAGCCACCTGCGACGAGAGCTCACATGCGACTCAGTTGTAAGCTTGTTAAATACGTAAAATGTATTCAAACACTCAGGAACTATTCAGTGTTAAAATAAGACAGCGTTTCAAATTGATAGCAAAAAATTATTTCAATTCATATCAATAACAGCGTATTGATATCTCTAATGAAATGACAATTGTGAGTTTTTAAAGAGTGAAGATTGAAAATTGAAACAACTCTATCAAAAATATCAATAAAAATCTAATATGAGTAATTACGACGACACTGCCAGAGTCATTGAAAATCAGTATGTTTCACGCACTGAATATTTTTGAACAATCGCACCTAATAGAATGGACAAAGGGATTGCGCGGCGAGTTACTGTATCAATGGCGGGTATGTGGGACCAGCCGACTATGAAATAGGCTCGGATGATACTTTGCTTTTAAAGCAAACAGAATGCAAATATAACTGATTACCTACTTACAATGTTTAAAGGCAGTCATGAAATAATCATGAATATGATATAGCAATTAAAACCGTTTCTCCACTAATCTGCACTGGTGCGGCATGGTGGAGTAGTGGAGCATGCTCTAAGCTTCCTCGGATACAAGGAGAGACCCGTGGTCAATAGTAGGTCATTACGAAGTAGAGGCCAATTAAAACAGTTATTATACACGCGTCCAATTATATGAAGATAAATAGGTATTTTGCTGCAAGCGATCACACCCAAAGTTGCGACAGTCGATCAATCGCTACTACTACTACTACCGACACTTACAGCATTTAAGCAGTCTAACTTCCATTATAATGATTAGATGATAGATTCATTCTAAATTATAGTTATTTCTCTGCATACATTCATTTTTTATCACCCTGCAAAGTGAGCTAAAATAGCCAGCAACAGGTACCTAATGTCCAACTGCATGTTGCTTCAGATTTTTCTGTAAATTACTCTTCAAAAGTAGACTAAGTACCTCGTATTACAATGATAATAATTGATATCAAAAATATCAAGTCCTCTTTATAGTGTGAGTGATTCCACCATAAAAGAAAAAAGTAAAAAAATACTTATTCTTTTAGCCCCTTTTTTACTTTATCCAACTTAAGTATAATTAGAAAATACCTACACTTCCTATCTATTTTAGTTATTTAATGTGTTTTTAACATATCAAATAACCGAGAACTAGTAGGTATGGCTGATTACTTATTTGATAAGTAGGTATGAAGATTGAAGCAGGCAAGCAGGGGCTGTTATTGCTATTTAGTCTTTTTGGTTGAATGAAATGCAATCTGTATGCTCCATAAAATGCTTAGTGATTATATTCTAAAACTATCAATTTACTCATACTATGCATTTTTGAATACCAAATGTGTCTAAATTTTATTTTGCTGCGCTCATACTGAATGAGACGTCCGGGCTGAGTGAAACACGTCAATTAGTGTACGGTGAAGTGGACATTTACAAAGTGGCTTGATTTTGTTTGAGCGCACTTCGTGTTTTTATACGTGTACCATTTTAGATCAACTTTAGATATGCACCAAAAATGTCAATCCTTTTATGCGTCGTAAATACCTAGGTCCTATTAAGATGATCTTAGTTAGAAAAGCATTTTGCATAACGAAGGTTTGAAACAACCTTCAAGTCTTTTTGTTTATTTATCTTGTAGGCTGTGGTAAACTAAAGATACCTATATGATGGCCTTTTGAATGGTAGCCTCGAGTTTATAAGGAAATGTTGCCTATTCGGTGTCCATTCAGGTCACCCGAGGCAATGTAAATGACCCTCCGGTTGTTTAACAAAAGAAGAGCTTGCAAAAGAGGTTATATGAGCCCCGCACAACCTGGAATGCATTCAGTTATCGCTACGTTCAGGATTCTACTACAGAATCCCTTGCTACGCTCGGGATTCTACTCTAGAATCCCTCACTTCGCTCTGGATTTAAAAAAGCGCCCTCGTGTATAAATATTACTTTGCTCCTTTGTTATAAAAAATATTACTACTACTAATCTACTATTGTGTCAAGATGTTCTCCGATTTGTTTTATTCATAAGCTAAGAAAAATATAGTACGAAACATATTATTATTATGACATATTTTTAATACACTTCCGTTTAATATACAGCTTAATGGGGTAAGTACTCTGTAATTATAATATAGAGAACCTACTATTATATTAGTATGTCTGTGGTAATATTTCTTAGCAGTTTACTTGTAGGGACCTACTTTATAATGGGTATAAATGTTGCAATTTAAGCATGTATTATACGAGTATCATGATACTATTCACACGACTCTAAAGATCAAGACAGAATTACCGGTAAAAAATTATGTCATTTATTATGCACATAGAACATTAAGCACCTTAGTGACCTAGGTGACCTTAGTCACCTATATAAATATCACCTATAGGGTACCTAAATATTATGTTGTTTGCCTTATGTGTACCTAGGTACTTACTTACCTATTTACAGGTCAGTATAGGAATGTCGCTTATTTTTTATCCGACTTAAAAAAGAGGGAGGTTCTCAATTTGACTTTATTTTTGTTGTGTGAACCAATTTTGATATTTTTTTGTTCGAAAGCTAGTTTTTGTCGCGAGTTTCATCTGAAGGGTAGTTTTTGAGCTATCTCTACTTGCTTTTTTGTAAAAAGTAAATTATTTACTATTTGAATTCGTTACAGCCCGGTCTGCAAGATTTACACATTTTGAATTCTATTTTGGATTTTTTTATGGGTGTACGATAGGTATTTATACTTTGGGAAATGCAGGGTTTGGCTGATACAGAACGCAATACTTCCTTTATATGTAACAACTCCGTAACAAAGACTCATTAGGTAGGTGCCTGCAAGATAATTATCCTTTCGGTGGAGCGAAACGTCCTAAGTTCTATTCTTGGCGGCAAACATTAAGGTGACAGTGAAAAGTTTGATTACGGGTTTATGCGTTATTTCATTTTTTTCCATTTTGTTTGAAGTACGGAAAATATACAGGTTCTGTACATTCAAATCAGTAGATGCACCGGATGCACGTTTATTTACGTGGAATAGTGCATTATTTAGTCTATATTTTTAAATGGGAAAAATGTGGCAATACTTGAGTCGCCGAGAATAAGGGTGCGGTTCCACTGAGGCGGAGCGGAGCGGAGCAGTGCGCGATTCACCAATCACATTGCTTGAAATCCCAGCTCATTGCGCCTCGTGCGGATTTCAAGCCATGTGATTGGTGAATCGCGCACTGCTCCGCTCCGCTCCGCCTCAGTGGAACCGCACCCTAAGGATTGCCACCCCTCGCTTAAAGCAACTTTATTACATGTGCTCAGTTCAATTTAGCTTGTAAGCACAATTTACTTAATATAAAATACATTCTCGCTGTCATCTAACTACAATGAACCTTAGCAGGGGCTGTAAGCTGGCATTCGCGTGGGTTGCCATTAAAATGAATTCCATATTCAACGTGAACCCAGTAGGTATAGTTGGTAAAGACATGCAAATTAGCCCTACAGTTAAAGTAGGGCTATCAAATATTAGCCAATGTTTTCATCACGATGATATATTTGCCGATACGGCCACCGGGCGTAATGTCAAGGTGCCTAATGTGAAATGTTTAATCCGACCCCCAAATATTAAGCAATGTAGGCCTTGTCGATATGATGGTTTCATCTCCATTTTCTTAGTTCAACGTTATTTATTTGAATTGTAGTGATAGTCGATGAGCCGATAGCTTAGATGTTAGTGAACTGCCTGCGCCGAATGGGGTCTCAAGTTCAATTCCTGACCGGGACAGATATTTTTAGGTAACAGATGTTTAGGTGACGAGCCAAATGGCGTAATGGTTAGGTAATACGACGGATCGCTGTTCCGAGGGTCCTGGGTTCAATTCTTACTTGGTTAATGTATTAGACCAATTAGACCTAGTCCAGCACTGGGAAGGTTATGCGTCGAGATATGAAAAACCTTAAAAAATTAATTAACAGGACTCATTCAATTTATTAATGAAAAATAAATTAGTTCATTTGAAAATCTCCTTACTAGGTATAATGTTATACCTACGTATAGCAAGTAGTAGCTATATTGGTGTTTTATTTTCTTACATTAAGCAGTAAAATAAAAGCGTTTCGTTGAAATTGCGGCAAGCAAGATAATCTAAGCATGTTTTGTACTTGTTTACATGAAAAAAGTATTTCACGTATAACCACGCCGATAATTTGGCGCGTTTTCCTTAAACGTGATGCTATGCTAAGGTATAAGGAGATGTATTAATTAAATAAATGCCCTTCCCGGGCAAAAAAGAGTAGTATGTAATGTACTTAGTTATATTATTATGGAATTCGCATTTATGTGTAGAATAAGCTCCCCTTACCCACCGTCCAAAAATTATGTGTTTCAACTATTGAAGATTGGATAAAATGGGTGGATGCTATTACTACTACCTACTGCAAGGGAATCCAATCTACTACTGAAAGGGGAAGGGGCACAGGGAATCCAATTGCAAGGGTATGAGTGTGCCAGCGTCTATTTATTTTCTTTCTGATTTAATTTAACCATTAGGTATGACTTTCATTCATGGTCACTGCCAGCAAAAGCGCATTGGTGCAATTGTACAAACTGCTCATAGCCACTAGGTTAAGTTGCTATGCTAAAGAGCGTGTTCGGACGGTACGAAAACGGTATATTCCAAATTATATTTGAGAAAATAGTCGTTAAACCATTTAGGTATAAAAACCCCACTTGGGTTGGCCACTAATTCCACCACAAATTATTGAGCAATTGGCAATTGATGAGTTGCGTGTAAATATACACCGTCAGGGGCTGTCTGCTTGTTTGTCGACCATTGTCATAAAAACATAGGTATAATGCCACCAACTTATCTGTTCAGTAGAAAAAAATGGAACTAAAAAAAGACAACGTCAATTTTGAAATGTAATGTCCGCAGTCAAATCTTTGAAGTGCGAGTGCTCTATGTGTTTTAATTCGATTTTAATTGTAAAAAGTGATTAAAAATGCCTGAGCCTCTTAGAAGTGATGCACGATTAGTTATTTTAAAAGTTTTAGATTGTATGAGGGAAGAAAATCGCCTGCTAACTCCAAAAATAACGTTTAAAAAAATGGCAGAATGCTTCGCGGTTTCAACAGGTTAGTGTTGCTATTGCAAGTTAATTAATAGTCCCGCTTAAATATTTCAGTTATTTTATTTTCCCACTTATGTTTGCATAATCGATTAAAGTATCACTGAATGTATTTGGTATCTAATTTTTTTTTATACTTCATATAATATTATATCTTTGTTACAGGAGTTAGTGAACGTTTTGCTTACAAGCTAATGAGTGAGAAGAAAAAAGCTGAAGAAATTTCTCTGGCGCACCGGCATCATTTTATAATATAAAATACAAATAATTATAGTCAATAACAATGGATTTTTTATTTCTCTTGTTTTTAAAATTTTAATTTTTACATGAAAAAGTAAAACTTGACTGTGTTGGCCTAATTCTTTCATTTTTGGATGTTTACGAATTTTTTTTCAATAGACAAATACTCTTGAGAATTATTCATTGCCATTAAAATATTTTAGGGTGATAACTGATTGATTAAAAATTCGCCCTGTTCCGTCCGTGTTCGAATCCCAGGGCACGTACCTCTGACTTTTCTAAGTTATGTGCGTCTTAAGCATTTAAATGTCATTTACTATAAAGGAAAGGAAAACATTGCCAAACCACACTTGTTCAGCATGGTGAACTATGGTCTTAACCTTCTCATTATGAGAGGAGACCTATGCTTAATAGTGGGCCCTGATGGATTGAGATAATGATAACATCCTATGTTACTGCAGTCATTGCATGGTAGTTTAAGTTAGTAGCCACAGCCCAAGTAGTGTATCTATATTAGTCAGGAAGACTTTGTCATCATTTACCATCGAATTATGTGCAACATACTTTATCTGATAAAAATCATAGGTCTCATAGTTGTTGAGCTCCCTTGACAGTCGCCAAATTTTATTATATGGTAACATTGAAGCTGCACTAGCGACATCCGTTTACTGAACAGATAAGTTGGTGGCACTATACGCATCGTATGAATATCAATGAAAAAAAGTATAACCGTGTTTTGTTGACCCTAACTAGGTCTCTTTAATCTCTTCTTTTATTTCATTGTCTAGTTTACAGACACAGATAAATAAAGTCTTACCATATTGAAAAAGTAAGACAAGTAAATCTATACTTCCGATAAACATTTACGCATGACCAAAGGGTTTCAATTTAGGCCTCATTCTAAAATTTGTCTGCCTCAATGAATGCAAAAAGGCTTCGGATAAATTTGAGAAATTCTGTATTTGTTTTCTATTTTTATCTTCGATGAAATAACCTTTTGCGGTGAATAAAAACTTTCGTGGAAACGCAGTAACATCTCCGCAACGAGAGTACAGCCACAATTTCGCCGCTACAAAGAGAACTTGATTTCGTAAGTGAAAGTTTAAAAGTCGAATTATCGTAACACTGCCTCCTCTGATATGACCGGTTGACCGCCAACGAAAGTGGGCGTGTGTCTATTGCCCCGTGGTATTTGCGTCATTATTATTAACTTATGTGAAAAAGCTACTCTTGTTAAAATGCGGAAAGGGCAGAGTTTTACTAAGTTGGTGGATTTTATAAATTTCAATATATTGTGAATACGAGTATAAGGCGTTTTAAAATGTATTAAAACTGAGACTCACAGCACCTTCTTAAGTAATTGTTGTATCTATGTTTTTATTGCGATGACCAGATGTGCGATCCCACCGCTGCCACCATTTAAAAAGAAACTAAGAAATAAACATGAAACTCACTGTTCTTATAGGAAATTATCAATCCTAAATAATTTGTTAAATTATTAGTTTGCATGCTTATAATCAATTAAAATTATACAGTATATTTTATTTGTATATAATTATATAACACTAATACACTCTGATCTGAATAGGGAATATGCATGTCATTCAAATTTAAGTAAATATTTTTTGTACAGTCGTTATCGCTAAAATAATGATATCTGTCACATTATTTTCTATTTAATCTTTTTAAAATCACTAAAATAAATTTATAAAAAGTGCAAATTTTACGAGGCAAATTTAAAATGTCGAAACGCAACGCCATTGGTTAGACATCGGCGTGACGTCATCCTTCGCAATGGACATGTCAAAAACATACTAGAACTAGCTGTTTTCATTTATATTTCAGTTAATTTGATTGCTTTCAGAGTTTATCGTATACTTCTTGCGTGATTTTTGTTTGTTAGTGATGTGTTGAATGACTAACAATGTCTGAAAGTGGATCTCAAAAGGCGCAATCGGATAATCTTCCGATAATTGATTGTTTGCGCCTACAGTTACATTCACTGACGTCAAATTGCTTTGAAAACTTGTGCAGGCGCTCGCAATAATGTCGGTAGTTTGTGTGGTGAAAATTATATTTTACCCGCGACTTACGTACATTCGGACTCGAACATTCTATTAACGGAGCGCACAGTGAATAAGCTTTCTCACGTATTAAATTAAATTAGATGATAATTGTATTTGCAAAGTCCAAAATTAAACCCATTGTTCATCATCACATCATCTTTTATTGAGCAACAAGCTCCAGTGTACAACTGTACATAGATGCTTTCATGATGAGTTCGTACTTCGCCTCAAATAATGATTTTACATCAGCTGAAATCAGGGGAGTCAAAGCTGCAAGGTGAGGAAGTGATAGATATTTAATTTAGGTACATGGTTCTCGTACAGTTTTTCGAAGTAATTCATAAAAGTCTTTAACATAACCTGTAAAGATTTAGACGTTTACCTTCTACATACAAATTATATTATATCCTTCATATCACATTTTAGGAATAAATGGTTGTTAATAAATAAATCCGTGTTTGGGAATACTTTATAATCAAATCTGTTTTTATCCCAGATCTGAACGAGAATCTTACAACAACTTTTTAGGGTTTGTACTTTTGTTAGCCAAAACCAAAACTATAAATATTTGGTAGAAATAATTATTTTCTTCTTACGTTAAAATGATCTTCGCAACAGTATGCAGTGCTTTTTGTAGATATAATATCTCTTTTCACAATTTTACACCAATTTTTCTTATATAAGCATCAATACAGTACTTAAAATAAGGTCTTCGGTTTCCATCCATACTTCCGTTTATGAAATTAAACTAGAAAACGTAAATTTAATACTATAAAATACTCTTTCTCAACCTCGCTCATAACCACTTGTTAGTAAACAACTCCAACCTGACGAACGATGACGTCACCATAGAACGCGCCAAAAGGGCGGCGTTTGAATCGGCTTTATGTCACTGCAATTTTCATTAATTAATTTAAAATAAATTTGGACTTTCCCATGACTCGTATATTTTTTTACGGTATTATATTAACATAAATGAGCTATAAAAACAATAAAAAAAAATCATGCATATTCCCTATTGTTACGCTTTATTAGGTCGTGTTTTAATAATGTTTCATGATTTATTGTCAATTGTTTAAATTTAATAAAACTGTAAGTTAATATGGTATCATTAAAATGTATTAAATTAAATTTGCAATAAGGGTATTTCTTGGACACGATTTAAAAGGCACCTAATCATAATACATAATAATATATTTAAATATCTGTGATACTTATTAAAAGGTCCCATAGAAGTAGCGTAGAACTCACTGAAAGCAATCGCACTATAATTACATATGTTAACTGAAAATGCCACTTTGCGAGCATAATTGCACCTTATAGTTAAATTGCACTGAATCTCTAATAATCTGCGTAAGCGACAATTTGGGATAATTTGGTGAACAATTACTGCTATTTGAGGGTTTGATTTACATGATTAGGTAAATGGTGGGAAGCAAATTATACCTTTTAACATTTGTATAACATGTTGATTGAATAGGATGTCATTAAAATTTATTCTTCAAGTAATGAGCCTGATTTCCAAAAATCACCTACATATATGCCATACAACCTTCTCTATGGTTTATTGAATTCCTAATAAAATCGATCCAGTGTTTCTAGAAATCAGAAACAACAGCCACGGGCAATAGCTAGTTTTTATATTTCTGTCACAACACTGTAGAAGTAGTCATTTTAGATGTCTCAAAATGACGATATTCGGAGTGGAGTGGAACTGTGTAGGTCGAAATGCGCACGCGTCTGCGATTTTACTACCGCGGATATTGCTCGATAAGTCAATTATACAACCTGATAATGCATTTTTTACATTATTTTGGTACTTATAAAATAATTTGTTATAATTATTATTGTATGTGTGGTCCTGTATCTGTTGTCACTATTTAAGAATCAAACATCAATAATTGAAGCCGAAAACAACGTTTTGAAGAGAACAGAAAATGCAATTAATAGCCAATACAAAATAATAAATCAACATATCGCCAACATACAAACACAGACAAACGCAGTTAAACAAGAAATTATGTACATACAACAAATTAACGACCTCCTATGAGTCGAATCCTATGAGTCGATCAAGTCATTACATTCCCAATAAGGTCGTGTTTAATACCACAATTTATTGTTATAGATAACAAAAAACAACTTGTTTGTAAATATTATGTACATCTTGATTTAAGCACGTATGCTAAATTGTAATAATTTAGATTTAATTCTGTTTCAAGTTTTTTAGGTCTAGATAAAGAAATTAAAATGATACAAAAGGTAGGTACCTACGGTAAATGTTCTTAGGTGGTAGAGTTTAGAGTTCAGTAGAGGTTAAAATAAAAACATGTTCTAAAATTTTTCAACAACCCACATGGACTAACCATCCTGTTCCCGATGAGAGTCCTGTTTTATGTCGGCCAAATTGTCATGGGTGATAGTGGAAGGGCGCAGGCGGTGTTATAATTATGCTCGTTAAACATCTACCATAACTCCACAAAAAGAAAAACAGCTACATATTTATATTTACTATAAACATAATTTGATATTATTAATTATGTAGCGTATGATTAGAGTTTAATCATATTTATAATCTTCGTAGGTAACAAGAAATACTTACAATGTAAGTATTGTTTTATTAATATTTGAACGAGGATGAAAATGGCATAATAATTATATACATAGATCCTCTTCCTAGACCCTTTCACTCCATAACCAGGGTTTACCCTTCGGGTCATTAAAGTTATTATTGAATTGTAGCGTCAACATTTAATAAGGTAACTCATACGTACTTCCCCGTTCTTAAGCCCCCATTGCGTTGGTAACAACCTTGACGGGAGTTCATGAGATTTGATGTCACTTTCGATTGATTGTCATCTTTTAACATGCAAAACCTATATTTAACGTCACTGTAACATGATAATAGTTATGGTAATTGTTACTACATAATTATAGCTGCACTCTTAATTCCATCATTAGGTATTCATTCTGAAAAATCTTTACTTTTACATTGACACTACGAACAGTGCGCCCAACTTATCTCTGAAATGGCAAAAATTGGAACTAACGAAAAGTCATTCATAAGTACGTTGTGGTCATTCATCTGTCAGTTACTAGTGTGCAATGATTGGTCAAATGAATGTCAAATGCGTCCGACAGCGCCTCTTTCGTTTCAATCTTAAGTTGGGTTTACTATAAACGTTCACATGACAAACGACAATATTCACGTCTTGTCGTGGCATCTCACCGTCAATAAAGTAACTTATAATAGTACATAGGTGTGTGTAAATAATTATTATCTTTTTCTACTATATACCTCATATCAATTTTAGCCGTGCCGAATTTCATATTCCTCTGTGCGCGTAATTTTCGTAAAAAAACGTACAAAGGTTTAGCTTAATGTATATGGGTTAGGCTAAATCAAACACCTTACCATGTTAATTATTATTTTATGGGATTAACCTTTAATGCAATTTGACTTTTATGGTTAATTATAGATTTCTCAAACAGCAATTAAGTACGTTAGTTCCATCGTTAAATAATCTACTTACACAGAACTTTGTAAAGTTTTCTTATCTTATCCGTGTTTTTATTGTCAAAGCTTTTAAAAATCAACGTTTGCAGTTCTTGTTTTATTGAGTGGCGCTTCGAGTGCAATTACAAAGCCGGACCGTGAATCGAAGGGTCATGGCTTCGATTCCCACCTATTGATTGTTACTTGAATTATGAGTTTAAACATTACTCGGTCACTTAGACTATATAAACTTATATTTAATTTTGACTTATATTTAATCCTGTGTTCGTGAATTGTCCATAGCGTCCATATGATATCTATTATCAAAGGCAATTCCGTTAGTACCCTGTGATATTACTTGATAAAATCGTTAATTACCAAATTATTGCCTCGGTTTCTCATATTCGCGAAAATACGAGAAATCACAAGTGTAGGATCGCATATAATTATGGGTGGTTCCTAGTAAGAAAAATGGTTTGACGTAACGTAACTTATTGTTTCAGTGCAAACCGGTTTCCGTACGATTTGTCCAAGACTTTACAAATACAGAAGCTTTATAATAGATAGTTCGGTTTAGTAATCACAAGTTTGTAAAATTGCATATTAATATGTTTTTGCAATATAATTAAGTAAGTAATTATGTCACTATATTGGCCATCAGCTGAAACCGAAGAACATAAAATTTGCCAAGAGTCGATAATATCTCGTAGTTTGATTTCATCACCTTTTTTATAAAATTCCTATCAAGACAGATTTTAAAGATAGTTCGGTTTAGTAATCACAAGTTTGTAAAATTGCATATTAATATGTTTTTGCAATATAATTAAGTAAGTAATTATGTCACTATATTGGCCATCAGCTGAAACCGAAGAACATAAAATTTGCCAAGAGTCGATAATATCTCGTAGTTTGATTTCATCACCTTTTTTATAAAATTCCTATCAAGACAGATTTTAAGTAGGAGATACATCCTAAAATCATAATAGATAATATTTCTTGCCCTAGGCATGTCCTTCTGAGTGGATCTGTATTATATAAAAGGTATTTGCGTCACTTTTGACGTACCTACCTCTAAGAAATATGAAATCAATATGGGTTGATAAGCGCCGTTTTCTACCAATCACACAACCGAATAAATATTTTTTGTTACTTACCATACATATTACATACCTTAAATATTTTAATATTAATTTTTATCAAAAGAAATTATCCAACAATTTTTTCCAGTGAATTTAAAGAAAAAATATTTTCAATATACGTTATTATTTATTCTACTGTAATTCCCAGTAACATTCAATAAATAGAAAATTATTCGTGTATTTTTTACGAGAAAGCGCGATATCATTTCATTACGCAATGGGAGAATTTGAATTTCAATTATACATTAGTTAGTATCGTTAAGAATCTGTGTCAAATTAGATTGCGCATTTCACCTTGCCGAAATTATTTACACCCGACTCCGAACTAAAAGTCACGGCCATGTGGCCGCTTCTTGTTGTTGTTTATGTTTAGCGTATATGGACGAGTTCTTTGCAATGCAGATGGTTTGATTTACATTTTTTTTATGGAATTAAGATAGCAAACGAACATGCAGCACCACCTTCCGCTGCCGCCCATGACAACTGTGACCGACCCAGAACTAGACTCAATGAGTCTCGTTCTAATTCGGTCACAGATGCGTTGCTACCCCTGAGGACTGAGATGGTCGCCTCTAAAAAAGTGTAACCGGCTCCACACCTTCCTATCCGGAACACAATTGTTCTTAAAACAATTATTACACGGTAGGAATGGTACTAAGTACCGTGGCGGGCGGTGGTAGGCCGTGGAGGGCACTGTATTAGTCTAGTCAAAGTAGTAGAAAGTAGTTTACTAGTGTAGTTTGATAAAGGAGTTCTAAAAACAGGGTCGCGCTCTACACAAAATTTTATCACCAGTTGTAGTAAGAAATTAGAAATAATATTGTCTCCTACAACTTAGTCAATTTCTGACTACACGTAATAAGTTAGGTACTACGCCTCTACATAATTGAAGATACAATAAATAACCGTAAAACATTTTCTGATATCTTCTAATTGTAATGACACAGTTAGGTTTTGTGAAGTATTGTTTGAATTATAATTTACCGCCGCACCGTGGGAAAATGTAAATACAAGATGGTAATAAAAATAATTTTGGTCACAGTCATTGTGTAATTGGGTGATTCGTATGATAATTGGGATGATTAACGGTGACTTTAATTTATACTGGCATCTCGAGACTTACAAATTATTAAGAAATCTTCAAGGTAAGGCTAAGGGCGGCATAAGTTTAGGACTGAAAGTTTTTTGGGAAAATGTTAACAATATTATTCCAATTTGTTTATTGATGATTTGGTGTGTATTAAATTTTGTTTTTATTAGTATTTCTTTAGACACACAATTTTAATGTCATCCGTGAAAACACTTTAACTTAGTTTTTTGGTGTAAGTCAGGGATCTGTCACACCTAACTGGCATAGCTTTAGCCGTATTTGTTAAATACATAATATATGTGTAGGCACAGCTACAACATCTGTTTAATTATTGACTTAATATATGTCGTAAAATTTTAAAAATATAATCGTAGTCTCATGTCTCATGACATTGTCTAACAGTCAAGTCAGTGGGTAGGTGCTACCTAGTGTTACTTTACTATATAAAGTGTGAGTCTATAAAGGACACACAAGTGATAGGAAATCCCGACCGTATTTATGAACACTAAACACTTGGAAAAAAATCTCGGTAACCTTCAGGAAAGTCCCGCTAGCATTTGGCTAGTTTTTTGTGTTGCTGGCGTACTCGACAGTAATTTGTTTAATAGCATAGATTTAAATGTTATGTATGTTATGTAGAGGTAAAGACATCAAGGTAAATCATCAGGCAAATTATAGTGTAGGTGTATTAAATTTAGTTTCACAAGTGTCACATCATGTAATGAATTACTCGTGAACAACACAAACTTTGCAAATTAGATTGGAGTTAATTAACTTATTTGGTGGCTGGATCTTTGCCGGTTTGGCGTTCAGGGGAAGAAATGTATCACTGTATCGATACTTACTGGTCGAAAACAGGTGCTAGACACCTGCTCGAATTTATAAAAAAATGGGAGTAATGAAATTCCAAAAAAAGTCTATTATGATTAATGTGGAGTTTTGTAGATAGCGAGTGTCCGCTTAAAGTTGAAATTCAACAAAAATATGTTTTATAAATTTTAATGTGTTTCATTTATTTTGTTTGTAGCACAAAAATCGTCAATAGTTACAAAAAAAAAAATCAAATCGCAAATTTTAAAGAAGAAATAATTTTGATCTGTTTTGTCAACGGAGTCCAGAATTTCGTGCCTATTTTGGTATGTAGTAATGTACATAGGTACCTATTAAATATTAACATAAAAAAATGTAATATGTACTAAGTATGTGAAATTATAGATGAACGAAAATACGCTTGTATGAACTTCGCCATTTCCGCAAACATATTTCATACTAGCTGAGCCCGCGGCTCCGCCCGTGTGGAACTCAGTGTGTCACAAAATTACATCATAACCTCCTCTACCTCCCACTGAAAGTCCCATAAACATCTGAACCAGCAACCTCGTTCCCGCATATGAGAATTTCCCGCGTGAATCCTAAAACTGCGGGAATTCCGGGATGAAAAGTAGCCTGTAATTGCTCCACAACTTCCACTATCTCTCAGTGAAAGTCCCATAAAAATCTAAGCTCGCGACTTGGCGCAAGAGAGTTTTTCCCACATGACTCCTGATTCCGCGGGAATTCCGGAACAAAAATTAGCCTAATGTTGCTCCAGAACCTCCTTTATCTCCCAATAAAAATCCCATAAAAATTTAGGCCCGCCACTTCGCGCATAGGAGTTTTCCCGCGTGAATCCTGATCCCACCGGAATTCCGGGATAAAAAGTAGTCTATGGTGTGCTCCAGAACCTCCTCAATCGCTCAGTGATAGTTTCATAAAAATTTAAGCTCGCGAATTCACGCATAGGAGTTTTTTCCACGTAAATCCGGATCCCGCGGGACTTTCGGGATAAAATGACCTAAATGTTGCTCAGGAATCTCCGCTATCTTCCAGTGAAAGTCCCATAAAAATCCGTTCAGCCGATCCGGAGATTAGCACGCGCAAGCAGGCAAAGAGACCAAACTTTTTTTTTTATTATTTTTTTAGATTCATGCTGTTTCTTAATGTATTTTGTTTTGTCAATTTCGTAAAAAAACAGACACGACTTTTCTACGCTCTTACCTATACTCTTCTTTCATCTCTTTATAATTGTGTTTTAAAATGAATGCAATTAAGAATCATACGAATAAACGAAATTTCTTTATTTTTATTATTATTTATCTTACAAACACGCGAATGATATTATGCAAAATTAAACTAAAAGACTCTATTGCTCTTGGCACGGTTACTCTAGTACGAAACTAGCTACCTACATACCTAGTTGTCAATGTATGAAGGTATTAAAGTAATTACACTGTGATATAATTCTTGTGAACTGGATGACTTTGGAAACATTGGCACGGCAGTTATAATAATAGCATTTTACATAATACTGGTATAAATGGAATAATACAAGGTTAGTGGAACGTTAATCTATGTATGTTTCTAGTAGGTAGGTACCTGCGTATAATTTATAGCACATATACATATTTATATAGGTACATAGAAGTATAGTACTAATTCATACATGAGAATAGGTCTAGGCCGTCCAAGGGCTTAAAGCTAAGCAGATAAGAGAAAGAAACTGTAGAACTACTGAAAGAAACAGTTAAAATCCTAGATATATCTGTATCATTTTATGGTATGGTAGTAGGAATAAACCCAATAAAAAGAGAAATAATTTTTAGTTTAAAATAAACTTATGATAGTGATAACTACTTAAATATCTTGCTGTTAGAAATTGGAAATGGAGTGTGGGCTGTAAAAAGTCCATACTTTTAGATATAGGCATTGCGGCGAATAAGACCTTTTTACGGAGTAGGGAGTTTGCGAATAGATACAAAACGTCGACTAAGCTGTCGAAGTCTTGTCGAAGTCGAAGATGTAGTATCTACAGTGGATATTGTGACAACCCTGGCGCATCGACTTCGCTACGCCGAAAACAATAAACAATAGGGGCCATAAACATGTCGCGCAACAATAGAAACAATAGGAGCGCGGCTCTCTCAAAAGGACGCACGACGCTTCGACCATTACGGCAATAGTCATACGGGCGGAAGTCGGTTGCAAGGAACGTTCTCGAACTTTATTTCGACGCGGGTCCGGACTTCGCGGGAATATTCTCGATTGTCGTGAATGGTGCGTGAGTGGTATAAAAAGGGACGATCGTTCAACCGCGGACATTCTCGTTTCGGAAGCGAAACCAGGAAGATACCAGCGATACCTACGAGCGATACCAGTGCGAAGTGAAGTGATCTCTACGAGCGATACAGTGTTCGACGAGTGTGTTTACTAGTATCTACGTGCAGAGTGTTTTAGTGTGTACTGTGTACATCGTGTAATTTGTGTATCTACGAGTACAAATAAAGTCTTTGTGGTACATTTTGGCATTTTCTCGAGCCCATTACTCCTGACACGTAACAATATAATTATATGAGTGGATATATATACAGTGAGTCTTGTAACTAACCACAAATTAAACTACAATCTTTGTAAATACATACAATACAGCGTAATAATCTAGAGTTCATCCGGGGAAGTAGGTACCTAACACCGCCTGCCACGGTCGAAAGGGTACTAAGTAGTAGTAGGTACCATTTCTACCGTCACAATAATAGCATTAACAGCAATTTTTTTGTGTTCTGGATAGCAAGGTATGGAGCTAGATACACTTTTTTATAGGCTACTATCTTAGTCTTCAGGTGTAGCGCCGCATCTGTGGCCGAACTAGTACGAGACTCTTGAGTAGGTATTGTTTTGGGACGGCCACAGTTGTCATAGGTGGCAGCGGCAGTGTGGTGCTGCCTGCCTTTTGCCATTTGCTGCCTTAATTCCATAAAAATTTAAATAATCCGTCACAAATGTACATCCAGACTGCCAGCCTAGACAAAGTTAAATCTCCGTGTTATTTATTTGATACTGCTCCAACAACTTGTGATTAACTTGAAATCTAAAAAAAACATGTTAACTAGGCCCTTGATATTGCAATTAGAAAACATAGCTAACCAGATAATCGTAATCATAATATTCATAATCATAATCAATTTATCTATACCTACTTATAATAATCTATACCTATAATCACTGTAAAAAATTGTCTGCATATCTAATAGATATATTTACGAAAAAATAATAGAGATAGGTTAAGAAACAATCATTGAACACGATTCATTTTTTGTTTTTTTTTTTTGTTTTATCTACCTATTTGTCTGTTAAGTTTGTACGTACGCTAATCTCTGGAATTACTGTTCGAATTTGAATTTAAAACTTTTTGTTATTTAGGCCGCGTTCCATAACTCAACTGAAACGCCCAAAACGTTCAAATTTCTATAGAAAAAGAGTCGTTTAGGGCGTTTTGGTCGAGTTACGGAACGCTTTCTTAGTTATACAACCTGGGCAAAATATTCTATAGTCTATAATTGAATTCGGAAACTGGGACATCTGATGCAGAATCTCAGCAGACATCTTCAGAATCTTCACCGTGCGTGATATGAGGTGGTTGTGAGGAGAAGCGGCAAGAAACGCCCAAAAAGTTGTTTCCTAATTCACAGTTACATAGTATTAATACTAATTGGGCGTCATAGAGCTAAGTGACTTTCAGCAGACTGACATCATACTCTTCCGTCAGCGCGTGCATCATCAGGTTAACTTATACGCAAGGATGAATGGAATAATTACCATCCTACGTTATGAACTGTCACATCAGACCGTCAATGTTAATTGGGTTTCAGCGTGTATGGACTTTGTTTCTCATTGAACATAATTAGAATAATGTCTATTGTACATCAAGCCATTGTCTGCTGTTTATTGTATAATGAAAGGCGTCAAAATAGCTGACGGTCCAGTTATGTCGCCATAGCCATTAGATGGAAAACATCAGAATCCTCAACACAAATTCAGACCTCAATGAGAACTCTTTTAACTACCACCTTGTTAAGAACCCCAGGTCATGAAGCATCGGATACAATTCGGAAGGAAGTTTGTAATTCATGTTTATTAATTGCTTTCCGGCATCAAAAAAGGCTAACTTCAATGTTGAATATAAAAAGAATAATTAGGAACGTTAATTGAAGTGCAAATACGTTGCATCGTTTTATTCTACATCCTGCAGCTAATCACTTATTATTATCTTTTTAAGTTATTTAATTTTGGTTTTTGCTGCGAGATGTATAATAATACTGACTGATGTGTACATCCTGACGTTTGAAATCGGAAGGTCACGGATATTAAAATTCAATTTTCAGATGTGCGGTGCAAAATTAAGTAGCAGCTGTAGGGGAGATATTATCTTTTGATTTTTTTCGTTATTTATGCAATTATAATTAATTTGTCAGTGATCGCTGTCTGTACGGATTGCTCCCGTTGGCGCCCATTCCCGTTCTCACCCGTCCCACTAGATCCCAAACTTCGATATTATAGACAACTAGTAAACCCGCCTTCACTTCGCTTCGGGAAACAAGGCCCTTCAAAAATCTCTATAAATTTTAACAACTTATGTCATTCCGATGTCTAAATTACTGCAGTTTTATGGAAATCCGTTCAGTAGTTTTGCGTGAAAGAGTAACAAACACACACACTCACTCACATCCTTACAAACTTTCGTGTACAGCGAATTAAAGTGGGGGCAATGACTTCCCAATCGCCGCCGGTGGCAACTGGGAATAAAACCGCCGCGCCGATGGCAACTCGGAACTTTTATTCCCATTTGCCTCCGGTGGCAATCGCGCGGGGGCAACTGGGAATCAATCCGCATTTATAATATTAGTAGGAGTAGTAGGATAGTAGGACGTCAAATAAAAGTAAACATTGCTTAAAATTACAGTTATCAGAAAAAGTCTTATAGTTACTAAAACTTCAACTTCAACTACGCCGGACGGACAACAACCATGTCACGTAAACATCCGGATCACCGTTCTAAGGATCCTGGGTTTGGTTCCCAATAACGCAGAAATTCGAATGATTTATCTTTCTGTTCTTGGTCTGGGTTTTACATAGAACCTATGACACGGAATCTTAGAGTATGAGGCTATAATATAGTTTTGTATTAAAAGCATCGGGAGTAAACAACAAAAGTAACAACAACAAATATAACGACAACAACAGCAAATATCGACTACAGTGCAACCTTTTTATTTTTTATTTTAAGGTTTTAAATAATATTTAAAAATTAAAACATTTAGAGACTCGTTCAATTAGATAAAAAGAATCATCAAAATCGGTCCAACGGGTTACGAAGAGTGACATGCGCACAAACAGAAGAATGGTGTATTCAGATAAATAACGATAAGTAATTATTTTTAAGGAGACATTAACGCGAGTCTCGTAAATAAACATCATACTTTCTTTATCGTTAACCTTTGGCGTTTAAGTTAATTATTATCGACTTTAATTTTTAATTTGCCCGAAGACTACAGCCGGGTTAATTACATACAGGAGGATCGCACGTCATTTTTATGAGCAATCTTGGCGATAAAATGGCGGAAATGCACTCTGCTTCGGCCAAGAACGGTGCAAGTGACGTACTGCATAGTAATACTCTGCTTATGGTAGTAGCCCTGAAGACAATTCACCGTGGAACAGGCAATTTATGCCTCATTGTTTAGATAGGAAATAGGAAATAGGTCTTGATGATAAACACTTGTGTGCTCTCCCTAAGTGGCACTTCCTGGTGACCTTCTTTGTTTAAATAGCTCACAAATAAGCAGACAGGTGGTAAGTGGTCATGGTGGTAATTGGTAGCAAAACACATCGAAGAATTACGGCCAAGAAACAAAAGAGAAGAAAGGCAGAACTGAGATTACAGAACAATACACAAAAAAATAACCGACTTCAAAGTCGAGATACTTAACTCAAAAATCACTTGCCAGATGTCGCTATAATTTAAAGGTGGCCACACGACAAGCATTATCTTTCGAACAAAGAAAGAATCATCAACATCGATTTGATAGTTAACTGAGAAGATTTTTTTTTGGTTAGCCATTATTATTTAGTCTATTGAGACCGACTCGCGTAGTCAAGCAGGGATGTTCAGCTAATAATTACAGTAACGAACCGCCTGCGCCGGGGGCTAAGTTGTTAGTGGCAGATGGTTCGACTCCCGATGAAGGCAGAAATGTGTATGATTGGTTTGATTTTGTGTTCGAACAGAGCATTTAAAATCGAAATGCAAGCGCGAGTGTTCATTTGTTATATTATACGAGTAGTATTAAGTACATAAATGTATAACCCGTGCGCGATCACGGAGATCAGACCGAAATATAAATTAATTTAGAATATATGATCCACGTAGGATTGTTAGGGATCAGACCGGAATAAAAAATAATTAAAAACATAGTGATCCTCTTTCGGGATCTCATTTTATAGATCAGACCGGAATAACTCGAGCTAAGGAACCTTGTCGAAATAAATCGAAGATGACATTATTACTCATGTAGCGTTGTGGTAGCGTCGAGAAAAAGTGCTGTAGTATACAACTGTGGTCGCGCACGGATTATAAATTAATCAATGACGTTATTTAAGGATGTGATAAAAGGCGCTTATTTGTATTAGGTATTTTGAAACAAATGCTTACAAATGACGTACCTACCTTTTTTAATATATTAGTTACGTGTGTGTTAAATCTAAAATAGATCCTTCAGTCTACTAAGAAATTATGGTGCTATGGGATTAATTTAATTCGAAATAGTCTCAAGGTTGAGAAGGATCATAAGTAGGGAGATATTAATTACTTTACTAAACACACACCTAGACACTCGAACAATTGCTTCTGACAACGTGTAATACAGACAATATTCAAATCCAAAATAAAAATAACTTTATTCCAATAGGCATATATAAAAGCACTTTTTATTGGTCTATTATTCTTAAATTGTGTTCTAAAATGACACGGCATTCAATCTATGTCGTAACCTTTCTTTACAAATTATACCCCATATTTAACCTTTATACCTACACCTATACAAATTTTACAACATTACCTATTTGATTGATTGTTTAACGTAATTCTGTGTTACAAATTTTCTATAACTTTTACATACTTTTATTCTGATGTTTATTTTGGATGATAATTGATTCGGTGAAGGAAACCATCGTGAGGCGACCTGCAAATCTGAGTACCTACCTACTTCATGCTGTCCTCAAAAACATATGACTATGGTTTGTATCTAGGTAACTAACAAAGATGTATCTAGATGGAACATCGAATCCGCGAAAACGTGTCAAAAAATTGTGGCTAAGCTAGTTGTTAGCCACAATTTTTATATCATTACGCACACATAGACAATAAATAAACGCGAAAAACATCGCCTACACGCACACATGCTTAATAATATTGTCTTGTTTTTTTTGTTTTCATTGTAGGGCGACGCTCAATCTAGATATTTAAAACATCATTGGTAACTACTTACATTTTAGAGGAAACCTACCTACACAATAAAGTTGGGATGAGATGATGATCAGAATCGAATCGAAATAAATTAACAACCGTAAATAGTCAAAACTGTCCTGATTTTATTGCCAAAATAAAATACTCAAGTGAAATTACTCTATTTTGCAGACATGTGTGATTTGTTGATATTTAAATGATCGTTGAAAAATTGGTGACTGGCCTATTTTTACTATTCCGTCAATAATTTACTGTCGAAGTATTTAAGTTCCTTTTGAATCAAAAATATACATTCAAACGATTTGTTTTATAAATTGAAGACTTAATTTATATTCCAATCTACCTTACATTCCAGTGGATATTCCAGTAAATAATTCAGTGGATTAGTGGACTATGCTTAATATTTCTCATTTCATAAACTTCAACTTAAATACTGTAGGTACCTAATCTAGACTTAGATATACGGGTAATAAATTTAAAAATATACCTGATACACAAAACACCGATGGCACACAAACATTATACACTATCAGACCCGCATAAAAAGCACCAAAACTGTTTAATTTTCGACATATTTTGCCGATAAAGTTCGATACTGTTCTGACTCTAGCAACACCATTATATAATAAAGAACACTCCATCACAAATAAAAAATGTAATTACGTTTAAATTTATATTTGTAAATAATTGACAAATATTTTTGCTCGCATTGTTTTTTGCATATTTTTAGTTAGATAAAATTTTATTTTGACGTAAAAAATGGCGCGAAATGCGCGGATGAAGCGCACGACGCATGCGCGGGGTTCGGTCTGTGTTTGTCTGCGTACAATGAAAATGAATTGTCATGCAAAAACCTCCCGCCATTCAGCCTCTTTAAATCGAATGATTTTAAGATCGTGATTAATTTTCTGCTCTGCATGCCAGCAGTATTATATAATATCATTGAGAATGGTTTCCCTTATTACATTATATTACTCAAACCAACTATGGTAAGTAAGTATGCATTTAGGTTCCTTTAGAATTTATATAGAATAAAATATAAAATAAAATCTGGAACAAAAACGGAAAATGCGTTTTTATTAGCAGTTCAGCATTAAAATGCGTCAATCATTTTAATTATCCCTTCCAACGGGCGAATAAAACTAGTCTATGTACATAGCCAAGACAATTTTTTCTACGTTTATCATGGACATAGGTAAAACCAAGATTATCACCGATGCGTTGCCGGCCTAAAAAGAGGAATAAAAAAAG
Organism: Hesperia comma; assembly: GCA_905404135.1. NCBI lineage: Eukaryota > Metazoa > Arthropoda > Insecta > Lepidoptera > Hesperiidae > Hesperia > Hesperia comma. Next base: position 2,564,849 of record FR990024.1, read on the forward strand.
ATACCACCTACTGGCTACTGGCCAAGTTTACACGATAATTAAAAAATATATTTTTTTAAACTATACTGGTAGTTTTTCATTCGGGTGGCAAAATATAAAGACCAGAAGCGATACTGACACTCGAGAAAGCAACATAAAGTTGGTCATGAGAAAAAAAGCCAGTTCGATTCCCGATATAGAGATATCCCGATACCTACATAGATATTAATGAGCCCGCGACTTCATTCGCTCATGGGAGTTTTTCCCTCGTAAATCACGATCCCGCGGGGAGTCCGGATCAAAAAGTAGCTTATATAATGCTCCATATCCTCTTCTACCTCCCACTGGAAGTCCCATCAACATCTGAACTGTTTTTTGATCCCGCGGGAAGTTCGGAAGAAAAAGTACGTTACGACTATGCGTTGATCCAGAACCTCCTCTACCTCGTAATAAAAATCCCATATAAATTAAAGCAAGCAACTTCCCGCATAAGAGTTTTTCCCGCGTGAATCCCGATCCCGCCGGAATGTCGGGATAAAAAGTAGCCAATGTGTTGCTCTAGAACCCTCTCGATTTCCCAGTGAAAGTCCCATAAAAATCTAAGCCCGGAACTTCGCGCATAAGAGTTTTTCCCGCGTAAATCCCGATCCCGCGAGAAGTCAGGAACAAAAACTAGCCTATATACTTAATGCTCCATAACCTCCTCTACCTCCCACTGAAAGTCCCATAAACATTTGAACCCGTGACCTCATTCCCGAGAGAAATTCCCGCGTGTTTCCTGATACTGCAGGAATTTCGGGATAAAAAGTAGCCTGTAATTGCTCAACAACTTCCTCTATCTCTCAGTGTGAGTCGAATAAAAATTTAAGCTAGCGACTTGGCGTAAGGGAGATTTTCTCACATGAATCCTGATCCCGGGGAAAGACCGGAACAAAAACAGCCTATATGGTGCTCCAGAACCTCCCTATCTCCCAATAAAAATCCCATAAAAATTTAAGCCCACCACTTCGCGCATACGAGTTTTCCCCTCGTGAATCCTGATCCCACCGGAATTCCAAGATAAAAAGTAGCCTATGTGTGCTCCACAACCTCCTCTATCTCTCAGTGATAGTTTCATGAAAATTTAAGCTCGCGAGTTCGCGCATATGAGTTTTTTCCGCGTAAATCCGGATCCCGCGGGAATTCCGGGATAAAAAATAGCCTAAATGTTGCTCAGGGATCTCCGCTATCTTTTAGTCAAAGACTCATAAAAATCCGTTCAGCCGATTCGGAGATTAGCGCGCGCAAACAGACATACAAACTTTTTTTTAGATTTTTTAGATTCATGTTCTAGTACATACTGTTTCTTAACCCCCTTATATATTTTGTTTTGTTAATTTCGTAAAAAAGCAGACACGGCTTTTCTACGCTCTTATTATATAGATGTTAACCTGCTGTTGCAATATTATTTTATAGGTCGTTGTATAAACTACGAGTAAGTACAAAATATAAATTGCGATAATGCTATGCATATGTGTTTCTATTTTGGTTAAAAATAAAATGTAGGTATAAAATTTATAAAATACTAACATTGACTATTTAACGATCATCTGCAAATTTACCTAATATTACCACAGAAAATCAATTTTTACTTCCGGTAAGTACCAGTAATAAAGTTATTAATCTGTACAAGATGTTTATAAATATTGAAATATCGTCCCTTCTTGTACTTGAACAACAATAAAATTATAATCTTCGTCTTAAAAGCTATTACTTTGCTTGCGAACTTATTATTGTCAATTTCGCAAGGCTCCGGAACTCGATAACAATTTTAATTAAAAATCGATATTAAAGCAATTACGATCTCGTATAAGTGTCACGTCATCAACGTATTACTTCTTTATAACATCACTAGGAGCGTGTAATTTGGCGCGAAAGAAGACAGTTTTTTTTAAGTGCTCTAAAAAGCAATTTTAGGGACCTTAGGAGTTTACGAGTTTATTCGAATCGAAACAATTAATTACTTTATTTTATATATTGCTAAGACATCGATTCTTGTGGTGAACATGAAAATGAATTGTAAATGTTATATGACAATGATTTTAGTGAAAGTGTTGATTTTAAATTCAACTGGAGAGAAAACAGATGGCACATCATCAGTGACTGCAACTGAGAGAACTAAAATTAATGTAAATATTTGTGGACAGATAAGAATCTGCGTGCCACCGTGGCCACCAATTCCACCACCAGTGCCTGTGTATCCGCTGATAATCTACCCTTCTTTGTATTATTATTATATGCCTATTCCATATATATTTGGTTAATTACAGGATAATGTAAATATTTTATTATTTTCTTGTGTTTAATCGATGAATGCGCGGATATTTCGGTCCCGAGATATTATTTTGGTTGGTTAAGCTTATGAACATTATCCGACGCGAGGGGTCCCGGGTTCGATTCTCGGCCGGGGCAGATATTTATGTGGCAGATAAATATTTGTACTTTGGTCATGGGTGTAATTGTATGTAATGTGTTATCAAAGATGTTCGCGCGCAAACCGTGCAAATGTGTCAAAAAATTGTGGCTAACTGTTAGCCACAATTTTTATATCATTACGCACACATAGACAATAGATGAATGGGTAAAACATCGCTTGCACGCACACATGCTTGATAATGTTGCCTTGTTTTTTTTGTTTTCATTGAAGGGCGACGCTCTATCTAGATATTTAAAAAATCAAAGTGTGTTATAATTATGTGTAGTCCATGCCACCCGCGACACAGGTATAACCTACTGCGGGAGTATGAGTGTGTTAGCGTTTAAAAAGAAATCTGGTAGTCCTCCTGCGAGCACTTCCTTTCGGGGAATTTTCGAGTTTTCAGATGTAATCGTAATCCCTGACCATGATTAAATTTTGTCGGCTGTTTCCTCGTGGTCCTTCTATTTTGTCCTACTACCTATACATTATATAATATATAGGACCATGAAGAAACAGCCATTTTGTCTATCTCTGGCCGTAAGTAGAATATGTCGTGAGTGAATTATCGATAATTTTCAATTATCTATTGGCCACATCATGATGTGTGGTTTGAGGAGATCAATGATAAGAAATCGTTTCTCGATATGGGCAACTAAACGCGAAATGGTCAAGATTATTGATCATTTATTGTAAAGTAGTTAAAATAGATTACATCGAAGGGGCTGCACCTTCCGCAGCGCCGGAGACGTCACGGTTCGGAATGATGCCCTATAGGTATTCCGCGTTTTTACGATTCGGCCAAACTGAGTTGACCATTTCATGAAGTGAGCAAATATACAATGTGGCCACGAAAGATAAGTATACGAAGCATCGTAGGTACTTGGGTGTTTTAGTTCTTTCAAGTAAAGTTTAAAAATTCATCCTTAAAAATATGTTATAAAGCTCATATTCTCATAAATGAACGTCTCTGAATCTATTATGTGGAAAGAGAATAACACTTCTCAAATTACTCTTTATATTACAGTCAACAATACAATGGTTTATGGTTACTTTATGGTTTGTCCCTTTGATACCAAATGTTGTCCTAATAGCATTATTACTACACTATTACCTGCCAGTTAAAATTTAAAATTAATTCATTATTTAACGCTAAACATTTACCGTCATGCTTGTTTGCCTTCTCAGTTATTTAATCTGCCACTAACAAAAACAAATATATGCAATGGCTTTACAAAATTAATAAAAAATGTATTTGTTTCAGGTTATTTTTTATTTATGGGATTAATATGAATAGGGTAGAATATGAATACGTATCTATTCATTATGTATCTCATAAAATTATATAACGTACCTACCTAAGTACTGTATGTAACAACACGATTTTTTTACAGATGCAGTTTATTGTAATTCAGTGTCTATTTCTGCTTACATTAACTAGGGGATATTACAGAGATTGGGGCCCAGTCATACCTCCGTTTGAACCTGGCTATGTAAAAATTGTTAATCAATGTGAAAATAGATACGATAAACCATGTCTCGAACTACCATCAAAGAAAATTTGTAGAGAGAACCTCGCTAAACCCCTGTGCCCCTGGTTTCCGCTGCCATGGTGGTACTTCTATTGTCATTCGCTTCTGGCACCCAGAGTACACAAGCCTGAACCTTCGAGTACGGTACACCCGTACTATAAGAAAGTCATCGAAGAATTAAAAAGGTTTAAAAATCTTAATAAACATTAATTAATTTGGAATAAGTTAAACTTAGTTTTTATTCTTCTTAGCTGCAAATAAAATAACACTGTATATCTATGTATACCTACGTCTAATACTTCTATTATCTGTGGCTGAAATTGTGTGAATTTTGGTTGCACCGCTATTGTAAGTACCTAGGTATTCGAATAAACACGACCACATCGATATATTACAGCAAATTTTATTGACACAGCATTTTGTTATTGTTATGCAAATAAGACACGAAACCCAATTTGTCGAAATATTCAGCAAATTATAGCACAATATAAGTACGTACATAAAAAACCCGTTGGCACGTTTATAAAATTAATTTCCTTGGTATGAAAACATGAGTATCAACCGCAGATAATATCGGTGGTTTTCATGCACAGAATAAAACCTACCTTTGCGTGCTTCAGAATCAGTGGTCGGTTCATTATCGTAATGAGTTGCAACTGGTGCAGTATTTACGTTTCAGGCACTAAAAACAACCTGTGGATATTGTATGAGGTGATCGTGCTACTTTGCGTTGTGATAATTTCAGGCGCTTTCGCAAAAATACTATTTGACCCAGTTTCTTGTTGGTACAAGTGATGGTTTAGAAAAGAGAAATTATTCATTGTCTTAAAGTGACGAGTAGATTATCGAATCGACAGAGCTAAGCAAGCCTTTAGATTAGCTTAGGCTTTGTTGCTCCTTAGCTTAGCTTATCTTTGGTGGAAAGGCGCCCTAAAGCAGCATGTCTCTGCTTCTCTGGCAAATTATTTGAGCGCTTTATTAACTAATGTTCAAAACCATCTGCTAACTGAACTAAGCAACCGAACCGAACTAAGTAGTCCCGATCTGACTCTCATTTTGGGTCGGACACATAAATAGGCTAGATAACTACTTTTCGCAAGATGATCAGAGTTCCACTTTAGTGGTTATGCTCTGTAATTTGACATCTTACTTAAGGCACAGATTAGAAAAGTTATTTAAGGGTCCACAGACCGCAAAAACAATAAATCGACACATTTCAAGATATTATATACCTGCTATCCATACTAATATTATAAATGCGAAAGTCTGTCTGTCTGTCTGTCTGTTTGTCTGTCTGTGACGTTTTCACGGCTTAACCACCGGTCCGATTTGCATGAAATTCGGAATGAAAATAGAGGAAGACCCAGAGTCACACATAGGCTACTTTTTTTCAAAAAGCAACCCCTAAACTAAAGGGTTGAAATAGGGGATGAAAGTTTGTATGAAAAATCTACACCGCATGAACGAATTCGATGAATTTTCCCAGGTTGATGACGTACCCCTCCCCCACTTCCCTGGTTCGCGATATAAACAAATTCCACGCGGGCGAAGCCGCGGGCAAAAGCTAGTCCAACTATATTTTCATAAGGTAAAGGTCTGCACTACCGAGGTTACTATCGTAGGATAAACCGTATCGTTAGATTTTAACTACGCAATTTGTATTATTTATGAAGTGTAGTAATTGTTCATAAAGTGCGGTTTAATACCAACGTTTAATAATATATTTTATCAACACAAATTTTCTGATGTAACACGATGAAGGCCGTGATTGTAAGTTATCTAATTGAATTTATTATCATTAGGTAGGTACTACTATAAACTAAGCTAGATAGAAGCTAAGGGATTTAAGGAAAATCTGAATATTACCCTTTGGGTACGATATTGTGTAGTAGCTTTTTATGTTAATACTTATATACTAAAAGGAAGCCCAGAAAACAATTATTTACTGTTTAACTTGTTTATTTAATCATTCAAACATACATCTTTTCCCATAGTAAAATATTCGTGTTCTCCTTTATGTCTTCATCTGACAGTTGTATTTTTAATATCCTTTTATAAGTAAACGGCCTGTTACTCCTTCTTGTTGACATAATTAGTGATTGTCCAAAAGGAGTTCCTTACAATACCGACATCAGCAAAGTTTCCACCGAAGCATTGCCGGCTAGGAAAGAAACTAGGTACTTGGTCACAACCCCAAATGGATTAGGTACAACAAGTTATTTGGCGGCATACGCTAAGATACAGGAGGTAGATAAGCTTAGCTATTAAGTACCTACTTAATAGTTTTCAATCATATAATAAGATATTACGGTATAATTTTTATAATTATTTCACCACAATTACCTACCTACACAAGAAGTAATTACGAATTAACCAAACAAGATAATTGTGATAAACGTGATCGTTTGTAACAATTTCAATTCGCAAAAGGTTGCCGTTCACTACATTATTTATTACCTACTGATGCAAGTTCCTCAATTTTTATACAACCATCTTTTCCAGACCTGTTTGATAATCTTTCTGGCCTTGAACTCCGTGGAGCCACGTTGGCGGCCGGTCAAGCGGCCACAGAACCACTATGCAGTAAAGATATTGCCGAATCAAATGGACAAGGCCCAGTTAGCCCAACTAAAGTTACCCAACAAAATCTTCTGCGCTCAGATGGAGAAACAGACAGCGGGAGTCTATCTTCTGATGCCCTGGTGGTACAACTACTGCCAGGATTTGAAGGAGGAGAGAGCTAAGAAGTTGAAAAACAGTAATGTGTTCTACAAACCAATTTACACGAATATTTTGGATCAAGTACAGTGGCAACGGCGACATAAGCGGATGAATCAGGACTCAAACGTGCAATGGTTTGTGCGCAAAGGGAGACTTTGAGTATGATAAAAAAGAACCAGATTAGAGTTGTTAGCAGTTCGACATAATTTATGTAGTAACTGTTGGTGCTTCAAATAAAAACGAATTCCTTATAAATTAAAACTTAAAGCCCGAATTATAAAATATTAATATTGAAAATTTTCAATAATATAACGGATAACAATAAATATTTTGTAATGTGCTAACGAAGCCTCTTTCATTCAATGAAATTTGGCTTTCAGTCCTCTAGAGGTCGCTTAATTCAATTAATAAAAAATGTAAATATATCGACCGATATATATATCGATCATATAAATATATGGTCTAACTTCACTTTTGATGTATTTACCGATTGAAGATAGTCATATTGACAGTCCAGATAAACTGTCTCCGTAATAGGATTAGTTAAATAGTAATTTTTGATTCTGGCTAAGTAAATGAAGGTGTAATCTTTTCACTCTACAAAGATATCTTCAAGGTTCCTTTAAGTTTTAATCAAAGCCCTTCTCACCCGCGTCGGTGTTGATTTTAGTCCTAATTTGATTTGGGTTATGCACCCGTGTCGAGAACGCAGGCAATAATCGATGCTAATGTAATCAAAGCTTCGTGTTCTAACTTAACTGCATTTCAGATTATACGGCTGGATAAATCACTGTATAACGGGTTTACGATAACTCAATATATTTCTATTGACTGACATAATAACATCCAGCTTTAGTCACAACCAATCCAGATATTCGTGCTCATGGTGAGCCCAATTGTAATGCCTGATGTCGGTTATATTCGAGATATGGCAATACAATCCGGACATGATGTTAGGGATTATTTGCTAGGCCAGGAGTATAGGTTGTCCTGGGTTCCTTTATCAGCGAAACGAAAATTTGCATGATAAGTTAACGGTTTTTGGTCTAGGTGTGTTGTCCATATCACGAATGATATAGGGAATCTTAGAGTGAGGCTATGGCGTGTAGTGTTATTTATTTATTTACTTTAATTTACGCGTTTCGGTTGTAGAGTCAAATAATCAACGATTAGACTGATTCTCTGCTTTGTTCCTGGTAAGCAACGAGTAGTAGTAGGGCTGACTGAGGACTGGGCAAATGTTTAGATGACCACTCAAGGCTGAAAGTGAAACTTTCTTTCTTTCTTTTCTTATTTCTCTTGTTTAACGACGCACCAGTGACCACTTACAGCAAGGTGGCACGTCCTTTACTACTTTTCAGCTATTAAAAAATAAAAATAAAGGCCCGTTTAATTCATTTCTTAGCTAATCTGTCTATGTGTAAATTAGTGTTACAATGGCCGTGTTTACAAACTCGCCGTCAGTGTTTTCAGTTCCGACCGATAACCCACGAGTGGCTAACTGGACCTCGCCGTGAACGCCATGGAATTGTTGGAAACGGTATGTTTTCTAGTCTTTGTAAAAATATCGTTTATTTTTTGGCTTCAAAATAGTAAAATATAAAGTTATTCGATTTGACGGCTGACGCGTGCAGGTTTATCAAAAATTTTGAGATCTCACTAACCAACCAAGAACCCCAGTTATTTGGGACCCTGCATGCCGAGCTTAAACACAGTAATTGGTTCATTTCTAGGTCGTAATAGCTCTTCAAATAACAAACATCTTGGCGAAGAAGAAATACAAAGAAAGATCATCGTCAGAGGAGAGTATCGAGAATATTCTATATTACCAGGACTGCAACCACAAACACAAAAATATGGAACCGAAAACTTTAAGAGACATAATACCACCTACACCCAAGCCGCAAGAATGTAAAATGAGCTGTACCATGTGCTGTGGCGGCGAATGTGTCAACAATGACCAAACCTTACCATCGTCTATCATGAGCGATCGGACGATGGTCGAGACTATGTCAAACCAAATGCCGAGACAGCCTGATGGGCCAATTCAACCAATTCTGAGACCTAGAAAGAAGAAAGTTAAACCATCTCTTCTGCCGCCTATTGGAGGAAGAAGAGAATTTGGCTTCACAAGAGAGAATATAAAAAATCTGATATCGCAAGACGAGGACATCAAGAAAATATTGAAAGATCTCGTCAAAGTAACGATGCAGAAAGTTGATTTGGTGGAAATGATCAAAGCGAGAAGGAGTCAGATTAACGGTTCAGAGGAACCGGTTAACAAAAGTGAAAATGACGAAGAAACTTAGAATGATATTGCATTGAAATTTATTTAAACTAGGTACTGAACACTTGAAAAATAATTTTGAAGTTGTTTTAAATATTATTAAATAATTTACACTCATAGGTAGACCAATATCGAATTCTTAATCAAGAGTTTGATATGATTATGTTCCTTACATGTAATATTTGGTATTTAATGTATCTATTGTTACAACACAATAGATTAAAACCATATTAAAACATATACATATACACATATACATTTGTTATGATATATTTTTATTGTATAGTCGGCACAATCATAAGATTCCGATATGAAGGCTGTCATCACAGTGACAATAGTGAAGTACAACTAAAATCGATACATTAAATAAACCGATTTTTAAAATTAACCGATTATAAGTAATAAGACTTTCTAATCGTTTCGTTAATTAAGTTCGGAAATTTAAAGACCGATAATTAATAAACCGATCTCTGATTGTTTTCTTAAAATGGGTTAAAAACAGATGTAGCGTTGAGAGGAACTCCGAAAGGCATAATAAGGCAATTTAACGAGTAAGTTAAGGTGAGGGAATTATATTAGTTATTAAAATGGAAATTTCATTAATCTACTGAAAACGGAAAAACTATAAAACGGTTAATAATTATCCGATTTGAGTGGAAAAAGCTTAAAAACCTATATATCGGGAATTTATAATAGCTACGAAAAATCGCAATGCTTTAGATATATTAAAGAATCTATAACTATTTGTATTTTGGGTGTGACATGGTAGCACATACTTTCGATTATAGTAATGTATCGATTATGGTCGATTCATAAATTGTTTCAAGCGGTCACATAACTATGAAACAAGCCTCCTTATAAAACATTGTAATGACGTCTTAAATATTTGTTCAATTTTACACAATTTATGATGTAAACTGATAAAAATAAAATGAAATGATTTATACAGTTTATAAATAACACAAATAAAAAACAAGCAGGGATGGTTTACATATTTCGCCAGAATTTCTAGTATTTACCTATGTAAGTACGTATAAGTAAGTAAGTAAGTAGGTATCTATCTTCATATTCGTAGTAAGTAAACAATATTACTCCAATTCGTTTAACCCACTAGTTACTTGCGTTTAATATTACGAATAATGCCTTATTAAAATATTTAACAAACTGTGGGCAATTTTATAACATCATGCTACGAGCAATAGAAGCGATGTGCCAATAAAATATGTTGCAAAAATGGGAAGAAATGTTTATTATCTGTAAATATAAAATCAATTTTTCAAAACGAAGAGGAGGTGGATTCACAAGTACATTATGTACCTACTTATAAAGCTGCATTGATAATAAATATAAACTGTATACTGTATATGCACAGTAAATAGTGCATTACATAATCTAACCAAAGTGACCTATCATTCACTACGAAATATCTTCGCTTCATAGTAACATTACCAGCGGTTTGAATATCAAATCGAAAAAATATATATTTCCGTAATAAGTAAGTTGAAGACGCCCATACAAGGTTAGTTTGTGTTCATAAATGACAGACGTCATATCGGAATTCATTTCACTAGGTAAAAAACATAGTGTCCATGTTCACTGAACTTAATATTATTAGATTTCACATAAGTTTGATTAATTAAATGTAACCACGAATGTAACCCTGGTTTATTTGTGTTACGAACAGTGGTTTAAACGATTTACGTAAAGTAAACTGCAGGTTATCTGTTAATTTTTAAAGGCAAATTTCTTGAACATGTCTGTGTTTCTAAAGATAAATAAGGCTAAATAAATAGATCTAAAAAGCGAAATACAGTTAATCATAATAATGGATGGGCACATTACATTATTAGAAAAGGACCGCAAAGCGAGACAAAAAATGATCACCATTCATAAGTTTGAGAGACAATTACCATATTTACCATGGATTATGCTAATCCAGATATTCACTGTACTCGTAAATATCTAACAATAACATGCAAATTTCTTGGAAAATTTCCCACAACAATTGTCTGTCGGAGAGAAATTTTGACAGAAACGGTATGAATGACTACCGTCACTCCCTAGCAATATTTTATTTGCAAACTTTTTAATAATCTTACACTAGCGGCACGCTATGATGGCCGGTTTGACACATTACAACAGTGATGTGGAGCGTACGTTCGGTCATATCGACGAAATCCACAACAAAGGGCTTGAACAGAGTCCAAATTAACGAGCAAGGGTCAACAGTAATGCAGTATCAATATTTGAAATCCAAAGCCAGGTCAAAACTATATCACAATCGCATTGCACTGACAGTTTATACTTTTCGAAGAAACGTCAATTCGAAACTGCTTTGTTTTGCATTGAGCATTGACGCGAGTTTGCCGGAGGTAGTAGTTGTGCTAGCCAGCGATCCTATGTGACGATCGTATTAGATTCCATTTTTAAAAATTTTCAATTTAGAAAACCAAATGCCGAGTTGTGGTATATATCATATAAAAATAAAAATTTTACCTTTTGTATGAAACAGCTGATATTTTTTTGCGATTTCAGAGGTTTGTCCACATAGTGAAAATTGTTCATATTCACAAGTACATTCACCCCTTAAATGGTGCAAACTGATTTTTCTACACTTGTATACATTTTAGAAATCAATTTAATAAATAAATTTTGAGTCCTAAACCTAAAACTACATTCGATAAAATTTATGAATCTCTGCACATCACTATCGTCAATAAAGTAATACAATTATTTCCTTCAAAGTCGTTATCAATTAATACGGAACTTCATGAGCGGACAAACGTCAAACCGGCCATCATAGCGTGCCGCTAGTTTAACTCACTTCGCTCCGTAGTTTTATTGCCAGGTTTTGTCTTGTCTATCAGTGTCTGAAACATGACAAGGATATTTTATAGGGATATAATTGAATGAGATAAGTGTTAATTTGAAGGAATAACTTGACATTGCGTTGTTATTTGATTAATTTAATTTTGTGGATTAAAATGGATTTAGTATTGCTGAAGAAATAATAAAATTCGAAATATTGTGATTGCGTACTAACTTCACCGTAACCAAAACGCAAATTCCCTATTCGTTTATTTATCTGCTCCTAAATTACTTACATTATAATAGGTAATATTTATTTATAGAGATCAACTCTCAAAGTTCGAGTTTTGATGCGATTATCGATATGATATCGATATAATAAAATGTTGGCAGACAAGAAAAAACTGAGGTGCCAGTACATCTACTCTAAAATATTTGATATCAGCTTTTAGGAGCAAGATCGCGAAATACTAAGCGATAGGCATTACCAATATAAACGTTTTTGCTTTCTTCAATCTCTCCCCTTTTGTGTTAGGCAAAGGACAACTTATCATTAGGCAGTTTGTATATAAACAAACTTACAGTTTGACAGTTATTTGCATAAATAACATCAAGTATTCTTACAATCAGTCTCATCTAAATCTAAGTGATTGCTGCGTCACAGGTTATGATAAGTTCAATTATATAATGGAAACGGAAGGAAAGCATTTGTCAACACTGTTGTACCTAGGACTTGTCTGCACTAAGTGGTTAGCTGCGCCGGGTCATTTGTCATTGGTATACATGTTAACGGAAATGTGTTAAATCCGTCATTGTATACAATTCCTAGGCAATGTATACAATTCCTAAAATCGCCAGGAAATGTGTGAAATAAATTATATTGGACACATTTCCTAGGAAATTTATACATTTCCTAAATAGCAATCGGAAATGTAGTACATTAAGATTATAGATCAAGATTTTAATGGGTACGCGGGATAGATAATATGAAGATATTATATTTTACGTTATGATTTTTACCAGATTGTCTCACCGAGTGCCTTAATCAAAAATATAATTGTGTAAAACAATGAATACTCATTTCCATTACTACTCAGTCAAATTCTTCAAGGTGTAGGTAGGTCGAATTGGTTACAGAACCGAATTAGCCTACCCCTACTCCATGTAGTCTTGTATGCCCTACCCCTAGAGTTTTTTTTAGAACCCGGAGGCGCGGAGGGAGGGCAGCCCCCGCCCGCTGTAACAAAACGCAGACACCCGGGCGAGCCGGAGCGGCTGAGGCTGGTCGCCGAAGGCGACCAGCAAGCCGAAGCTGCGCAGGCGAGCGTGGGTGTCTGTGCTTTGTTACGCAAGGGCGAAGGGGCTGCACCTTCCGCAGCGCCCGAGACGTCACGGTTCGAAATTATGCCCTATATTCTGCGTTTTTACGATTTGGCCAAACGTGGATAACCAAACGTAGACGATTTAACGGTCTGGACAAACTGAGTTGCCCATTTCATGAAATGCGACCATTTGAAGTTAACAAATCTACGATGTGGCCACGACATACACATTGCCTAATACGATATCGGAATTGTATACAATTCCTAGGAAATGTGTACATTTCCTAGGAAATGTATGAATTAAATAATTTTTAAAACAATATTTTACACATTTCCTAAAGAGCTTAGGAATTGTATACATTTCCTAGGAAATGTATACAATTCCTAGATTTCATACATTTCCGGTAACATACACACAAACACAATGTACAGAGTACGTGGAGTTCTACTTAATTTGGTTTCAACTTAAACGACAAATCTTACGCTTTACGCGTTACGCTTTGCTGCTCCATTGCGTGTAATGGGTTCAAACAAAAAAAAAACCGCTTCTAATCCTCTCCACTCTTTCGAGAGCTGGGATCTTATATGTATTCTTGCCAAACCCAAACTTATAACCTGTGCTCACCGTTTTATTTTTCTTGTAAGCAAAATTACCAAGGCCATTTTTATTAGATACCACCGTCAATCTTAACCGTATCTTAATCGCATAGGCGGAAAGCTGGCATTTAAGTGCCATGCAATTATAACGAATTCCATATCAATAGTGAACAGAGTATAGAGAAACAGACACAGTTTAAACTTATAACAACGCTCGCATTTGCGTCAGGGGTTAAAATCAGCGAGCATATTTGAAATGCATTGATTGTGATATTCACAGCCGATTTATTTTCACCTGCGCTTTCTCGCCCTACGCGTTATTGTGGGCAATTATATGAATCATTTTCAAATTAATTTCTGTGTAAAACCACAGTTTTCAGAATAGTTCGCACCTCATTTAATTAGTTAACAAATATTCGCTCTAATAAATGTATGATTTACACGGAATAGATAAAATGAAGCGTTTATAGTCCGGCAACTTGTGATGACACAGTTAAGACACAGCGGACGCGGTCAGTACTTGGATGGGTGACCGCTTGTGCTAAAATTTCTTGAGAGTTTACGTGCCTCGGCGTAACCTCCAAAGCTGTCGGTCCTATCTGTTGTTGAAATATGATATTGTATTGACGCGTATTTCAAATTAAAAGTGAAATAAATTGATATTAAGTTCAAATGCCTTAGCTTACGTTAAAGAATTAAAAAATTTGTTCAATCTTTTTATAGTTACGTTAGGTTTGAACTAGATGGCGCCATGGGCACGTGTGATTAAGAACATCAGCTACACGGGATTTTGTACTACTACACGAAAATAAAATAATATAAATTATGTCTTTTTGTTATTATAAAAATAAATTCCTTACTGTCTCATTTTTAAATGACTTCTTTATTTTTTTATCTGTCTTTATTTTCTGTGCATCACCTGACGGGTAGTTTATGAGTTATTGTTAATAATGCATATTACATTTTTGGCAATACCTCATAATTCTTGAGTGGGTGTTCTGTTTTTTATAAATATTTTTTTAATTAAATCTGGTACTTGTAGTCTAATGCCATATAATTTTCCCACTTAAATATTTCATTTTGTGCTATAAAAACACATAGGACCAAAATGTCAGAATCTTGTACCTACCTCTGTTAACTGTTAGCTGCCATTACTAAAAGTGCACTTGTTAGGCGATGTAAGCCATGTACCTATTAGGTTACTAGAGAACCGCCCGCGCTTCGCTTCGGGACCCGTAGGTAACAGACGCGTAGGTCCCGCTCCCGTAGAAATCTCGGCTAAAAAGTAGCCTATAATTATGATCTGGAACATCAAATATAACGTTTGCCTTTGGCTTAAGTAAATTATAATTATGTAGTATTTGATAGCGTGATTAAGAACTTGCAAATTGCAAATGAACTAACGCCATCTATTAACAACATTCGGAACTAAAGCGACTAACAAAATATCGATCTTCCCATGGGAATGAGATGTTTTTCCGCGGTAAAAAGTAGCCTATGTCGCTCTCCACACCCTTAACTATCCCCACACACATAAACCATACCATATAATAGCCTAGTTGCGACGTGAAAGCGCCACAAACAAACAAACACACTTTCACATTTATAATATTAGTACGGATAGTACGGAAGTACGGATTAGTAAGTATATAATTATTCTTTTTGTGTCTTAATTTATGAAATAATACGAAGGTCAAAGTATCCAGATAAAAATAAAATGCAACTGATATGCAGTCTATTAAACGTTACCTGCTACATTTAATTTGAGTTTCACAAATAATATCTAATTTTCGTAGTTGTTTCAAAGCTACTATGTAACTGGCTCTATATTATCTACGTTACTACGTAGAGCCATAGAGTAGTAAATTCTTGCAGAGAGTTTACCTTAGACAGGTCAATAAAATGAGATTGATATTCGCGGGATAACGGATATTCGGGGATAACCTTTCAGAGGAAGCTTGCTGTAAAACTAACTGTTGCGAACGTTTGGTCTCTTATGGAAATGAGGGTAAAGGCGTGTGAATTCGCCGCTAGAGGCGCTAGTGTAGAGTGAGGTCTGGCTGTCAGTGCCACAAACTTATCTGACCCAGTAAGAAGGGCGCTACTGTCTTTGTCTTTGTCTGACAATAGTATAACATTTGCATTAGTTCCAATTTTGGTCACCGGGTCAGATAAGTTTGTGGCACTGTCACTTCTCACTTGTCTGAATATCACTTGTCACTGTTTATGTATGGGTGGGCTTTGACAGCAGGACCTCACTCGCCGGTGACGCCAACTGGTGAGTACAAATACGGCGACCCTCATTAAGTTTAGTTTTTGAGTTTTTGAAGAATTTGTTGGTGTAGGTAACATTAAAGGTGTTAACAATTTATCCCTAGTTATCGACGAGTATATAACGAGTTATCCCTAATAATGCGTATTTAAGTTTTTGTCGTTATGTTATAACTTTTTACTTAAAACCTTTTACTTAAAAACTTGAACATCCATCCAGTTTTATGTTTTTTTTAACTTTTAACTGGTGCTTGTCGTGTGGTACCATTTAAAGAGCGTTACCTGACGAGTAGTTTTTGAGCTATCCCTAATTATAGGAATTTAATTGACTACATTTACCACATACTTATTTTTATTACTTGCGTTGTTGAAGTCGGTTTTTTGATCAAGTTATTATGACATGAAAGACGTTGGCCCTCTGCAAGTTTCTGCGCTATGTTGTAACTATACTTAGTTGTATACCTTATATTTGTATACATTATACAACAATTAAACATTTGCTCAGAACGATCATACTACTCATTGTTAACGGTAAACTCATTTGCAATTTAATTTAGCTAAACAATACAGTTATTTCGGTGACAAATGTAATTAATGAAACTTCTGATTGTTCGATATAATTATCAGGATCTAATTAAAGCATATTTTCCAACTTTTTAAGTTTTTACTAGAGAACAAATGAAACCATAAAACTATCTTAATTGTGCCTCACTAAATTTCTAAACACGAGAATAAAAATTATTAGGTACATAAAAGAAAAACAAACTTAGAAAAATAAATTTGTTATATTTTTGGTTATTTGGAAGTGGCAGGAATAAAATTTTGTAACTTATAAAATTAAAATTGTAAAGTATGTTTCCCATGGTTTTCTTAATTCGCTTTAGCAAAATACATATGTTTCTAATGTTTGATGGCTTGTATTGTTTCTAAAAGTCAGCAACATTAACAGCAGAAGTTATCAATTAGATAATTTATGAAATAATGCGAGGAAGTTTCAGATAAATCCACATCATCTAATTCCGTGAGCACAGAAAGTGATCATAATATATTATATTTATTTATTATCAGTCGAAACATGAAACTCATCTTGATTGTTAATTTGTTTCCGGAAACTTATATTGTCAATCTCTAGTGGCATTGTTTCTTGTTTCTTTGATAATACTGAAATTATGTTCTTAAAATATCCGGTGTACTCATTTATTTTCGTTTAGTTTGATGATAAGATTAGAGTAATGCACAAGTTATTTATTTCTATAATTATTATCAGCTCGTCTTTGGAAAAAAGTTCGCTGGTTAAGAATTCTTCACAATCAAGAACATTTATTTAAATGCTCAAGTATCATTAGGGAAAAATCTTTGTCATATAATAGGGAATTAGAATAGAATTTTTGTGGCAAAAGGCATAAGCTTTTCTCCGTTCTTCTGCTTCTTAGTGAGAAAATTAAGAACAGTTCTTTATTTCCTCACTAAGAAATTTGCCATGCGTTTCTGGACTGCACACGATAAATATACACCCAAAACGAGGCGAGAAATGAAAACTTATTCAAATTACAACTTCGACAACGATTGCGATGCGACGCGACGAAAGAATCAATTAATGAATAAACAAAGAGTTAATTAAAAGCTCATATATTAAAGCATGTGTGCTGCGGGTGTTGACACGGTCAAATGAGACATCGGAATGCGGAAACAAAAATTTGGATGCCACACGGCCTTTTGTCTGAAATTGGATGGTAATATTTTTAATGACCCGGACCGTAGGCGCTATAGTTACCATGCCGACCGAACTTTCGAGGGTTCTTGGGTTCCCAATAAAGCGGGAATTTGAAGGACAAGTTTAAAATCCTGATCGCGGTCTGTATGTGTGTGTTCTTGTCTTTGTGTGTTGTCCATGGCTATCACGACACAGGGAATCCTAGTGTCTACTCCTAGGGTCTACGAGATTGTAGCGTTAGAAATGCAAACGTGTATTCACGATTTGAATTTTTGCACCGATATTTCAACCCGAAACATGAAAATGTTCGCGGAGAGGCGCTTAAAGCGTTTAGTTCTGCGTTGTTATAATTTTAAGGTTATGGGATGCAAAATTGTTTACTATTGAAGTTGGTGGGAGGTATCTGGTATTTACTTCGTGGTATTTATAGACCCCTCAATAATCACGGCGATACGTGCTATCGCTAGGTTAGCCACATCGGAATAAAATATACGGATAACTTTAACATTGATTTTATTGATGATAAACGATGTCGTTATATTGTCTTAAATTCTTTAAAATGATAATTATATTTTGTTTCTTTGTTCTACCCTATCTTATTATCATCTTATGAAAAAATCTAACTGGAGTTTTGTAGTATAAACTGCGTATGTGAATTTGTTTTTTCTGAGGCCTACGCTATTATATTGAAATATATGTTAAGTAAGCAAGTAAAGTAAGTAAGTAAGTAAGTATACCATAAATTAACAAATTGTGATTTTGTGGGTTATCTATGATAGGGCTATGTAAATGAGTTAAGATTCCGGTTGTGAGGAAAACATTTTTTTATGATTTTTCTAAATTTCATACCCTATGTTAATCGTTACTTAATGACGCGGCGCAATATAATCTCCGTCGTCTCCAAAACTACGTCTAAAATAAAAAACAAGAATCCAGAAAGTCCGAAACTCCCCGACGACCTGGTATCCCTAACCAACACACATCATAATTATCGCTTACTGCGATATGTGTAATTAAAAACAACTCGAGTGTTTCCTCCTCAATAAAGTGGTAAAAACAACACCGTAATCAACTGATTGCAACTTTAATAACTTGATGCCAGTGCGTCAAGTTTGGGTGTGAGCGAGACAGGGGCTACGACTGTCCTTCTCACTCAGTTCTGAAGTTGAAATCTGTGCTTCAACTAGGCCAGTATGATATGAAAAGGTATGAAATCTTTAGAAATGCTTTGTTTAGATACATGGCGAATTATTCGCTGAATTACTTTTCGGATATTTGTATACGCATACGCCCACAAATATATCTACCTGTTTATATTTGTGCTTATTTGTGGATTACCTATCATAGATATTTTAAGCATAGATGACGTAGAACATTAAAATGTGGTCAGAATAATTTGGATGTGGGTTTTAATCGATGTAAATATTATAATAAGCATTTTATCTCCATAGTTGACATAGGTAATATATGAATAGACATTGTCAACTAGGCAGGCCAAGTGCGGATTGGCAGACTTCACACAGCTTTGAGAACATTATAGAAAGAGATGAGCGATTTCATGCGGTCTTTTTTGTCCAATAACATCACTGTGCTGTAGCATTAATTTGTTTTTTTTTTAATTTTTGACACTCTTTTTTAACCGTCAATGGTATGTATTTTTTTCTCTCTTTTATGATGTCTAATGTGTATTTTTAAGACAAAATTAATTCTGTGTCTCCTGTGATACCTAAGTGATCTAAGTCGAGTTGTGCCCTTTTTGCGATTTTAAAATAGAAGTTTATAAAAAAATACGTTTTTTTTTGGTCCAACTCACGTTCTTCTATCTGCTATAGTTTTGGAGATAATTTTGTGCAAACTGATATTAGTAGGTACATACACAGGTTTTGGAAAAACCCTATAGCCTAGTTGGTAGTGACCCTGCCTGCGACGCGAGGGGTCCCGGGTTCGATTCCCGGCCGGGGCAGATATTTATGTGGCAGATAAATATTTGTACTCGGGTCATGGGTGTAATTGTAATGTGTTATATGTGTAGTCCATACTACCCGCGACACAGGTACCTAGTAACCTACTGCGGGGGTATGAGTGTGTTAGCGTTTTAGCGTTTACTCGTAATTTACTCGTACTATCTAAAGTTGTAATCCCTGCAAATAATTGCTCTACGGATTGTTTTTGCGTTTTTGCGTTTTGTGCTATAACTGCGATTACTATTATTAATTTTCACATTTTATTTTTCAACAGCCTGAATACCTATTGATTTATTTTGAGTTAAGTATATCAGTATGAACCGATTTTCTATATGTACATGCAGATACGATTTTTTACTTCATGTCATAACAGTTTACACAAAGAGAATTTATAGGTGCAAAATAATTTAACTCTACTTGTATCATTTATCATGTAATATTCGCTCACATTTGAAAAAAAAATGTACAACTCACAGGTTTTTGATGAATTACTTTAATATTATAATATTTATTACAAAAAATAAATGTACGGTGACATTAAATGTTACACCTAGCCCACTTAGTTTATGAACTAGATTTTTTGGAACTTGTTTTTGCTCTCCTGTAAAATGACGATTTTTTACTTGTATCACTTATCAACACAGTAGGCACAGAATTATTTTTCTCCTTCTTTCTTTATTTGAACTTGAAGTCGTGATAACGGATTAAAACTTCATCTAGTGCTTTTTAACAAATAAAAAATCATTATTATGGATTTAGATTACATCGAAAGGCGCTCGAGGGGAAATTTCCAGACCTCTAGATGCTATTGTAATCTGTCATTTTGTCCATTTTGTTGTTTGTTTCTGAATAATAAGGACAGACTCTGTTCGGTTTTTTTTGTGTTATTTTCCTTCACTAAAGCAAATGATAATTGCTTTCTAAAAGGTTACCTAATAGAAATGTATAACTTTTAACAAAAAAGAACCGACTTTAACGCCGAAAAGTAAAAATCGGTTCAGTTAAACGTGGTTAAAATTTCTAAATCCTTCTTCTAAGTCTGACAAATACTATGCTGAAAACCGCATCAAAATCGGTTCAACCAAACGCAAGATAATTGCGCACAAATATACATACATACAGGATAAACTGAGAACCTCCTTTTTTGAAGTCGGTTAAAAATCAGAGCTGTGTAGGTACAAGATTCAATCCTAGACCCCTATTTAGGAGTCCTACGTATGTATAAGCCACGTGGGTATCACCTTGCCGTATCTATGTATTGATATACGTATAGTCTAGATTTCTTTTTTACTTGTTACATAGACTATGTATTAGATGTATAGAAAAAAACGTAAATATATTAAAGCGATTATCTAGTTATCTAGTATTACAAGCAATTTCTTGCTAACAACACCTATCAAAAAATATACGTGAGTTGTACAACTATACACACAACAACTATACATACAACTATAAACACATTTAATATGTACGATATTCAAACGATATACGATAGAAGGTATTACTGTGGAACTACCCTCATTGTGTATATTCTTTTTTTAAATTAGTTTCGTGGGAATATTTGAACAGAGACATGTTTACCAGTTTCCACCAGCGAAAATTTTCTCTGCCGCGGCTGTCTTAACAAACAAATATCTATGAATAGATACATATCTCACGTTCATCGGCCAAGGACAAATATTTACGTACGGAACCAACTGGGAATCGAATCCGGGATGAGGCCAAAAGGAGGAAATATGAGTGTGTTAGCGTTTTATTTTTTTTTAAATTATCAACATTGAACAGTAATATTTACAACCATCTATCTATTTTTATTTGGAATTTTTATCGAACTTTAAAATATTGAATGAAAAATTAAGTAAACAATTTTCGCTTGATGGTGGTTAGGACTGTAGCCCGGCTGCTTAGGACTTGGTTGAGTTAATTCGAGAACCACTTTTACTTTACTCTTCCTTATTTCTCGGCGGCAAATCGTCGGCGATGTCCTTAGGAAATGATGATGTGATGATGTCGGTTTATGTGACCACATCATTGACACATTCCGTATACAAAATTGAATAGTTTTACACATTTTCGGTACATTTCGTATACAGAATTGAATAGATTTCGACACTTTTTTGGCACATACCGTATACAGGATGTGTGGAACTATTCAATGGAGACACTATTAAAGCGTTTATAAATTAGCAGAATTGGGGCCCATGTGGCGGCCACCTGAGACCCTTGAAGAATGTTAGGGTCTCCGCAAACTGACTGCAGCCACCGGCGGCTGTGGCGCTGTGGCGCTTCTTTTTAGAAGCGCGATCCGGCCAACAGCCAACAGCTCCAATAACAGTGAGCAGAATTCAGCCGACGAGGCTGTCGGCCGGACCGCGCTTCCAAAAAGAAGCGCCACAGCCGCCGGTGGCTGCAGTCAGTCTGCGGGGAACCTTATTGGTTACGATGAAAAAAAAGATAGCTGATCGAAGTCAGTATTTGAATATCTGCCATATTTTAGAAGGGGCCGTAATGGATAGAATGGATAGCAAAACTATTACTTTATTTATAGCTTTAATTATGATAATATACATAATATATTTGTAATTAAAATATTCCCTTCATACGAATTTTCACGCGCTACTAAGACAATTTATAGCTTATATAGTAGTGGTAAAAAACCGGCCAAGTGCGAATCGGACTCGCGCACGAAGGGTTCCGTACCATTATGTATAAAAACGCCAAAAAATCTGGTGTGTTGTATGAAAGCCTCACTTAAATATTTAATTGTTTTATTGTAGCCACATATTAGTCACAACACCATCTCTTGGATCGATAGGTAACTAAACTGAGAAATCGAAAGTATGGATCTGTTCTGAAAGTTCAACTGTGTAACTATTACGGTTCATGAGATACAGCCTGGTGACAGACGGACGGACGGACAGCGAAGTGTCAGTAATAATCCCGTTTTACCCTTGGGGGTACGGAACCCTAAAAATGTACTCATTATAAGCGCTTCGATTTTAACCGACGCGACGAGCATACACTACTATTTATGTAGGTATGTATAGATCCAGAACAGCGGAGGTAGAGCTCACATCACATGAAATGGGAATCGGTTTGATATTCACACTATTCATATAACATCAGTATATTATTATTTTTATATATTCCTGTACGTTATAGCAGATTAAATATGACAATCAGTAATAAAACACCAAAATATTTGAGATTGAATGAAAACGTTTGAATTCAGTTACGTAGGTAGGTACTTCTTAATAGTACGATACATGAGAACCTCCAACAACCCAAGAGCGAACGTTACCTGCTGTGTGAATTGCCCCGGCTGGGAATCGAACCCGGCTCCTCGCTTCGTAGACAGGGTCTTTATCGGATCTGTGTTATTGGTCTAGTGGGGATGGGCGTCATATTCAATCTCGACAAAATACCGCAAACATTATAATACAAACATTATAATACAAATATAGGTTTATGCAAAATTCCGGAATAGTTTCGGAGATGACGTCCACATAAAGTTACAAACTACCTAGATAGATCTGTAACTACCTAGGTAGATCTGAAAGGTAGATTATAATAGATATTTAATATATCTTTTAAATGTTGTCTGTTAAGATATAAATCTAGAGATTTCTTATTTTTTACATTAAATGAAAAGTTAATAGTTAAATGTTTGTTTACCGAAACGTTTTATATGTGAATTTTATAATAATATTTTATAATAATATTATGTTATTTAAAGGCTTTTATTATGAGTTTTGAATAACTTTTATGTACATTTATATAATTATTATAATATTATTATTGCTATTATTTAACAATACATCTTTAAACATACACACTAAAAAAACTTGTAACAACAAAACAAAATTTTTACAAGCACTTAAATGTATGTACCTAACTTTAAACAACAGTAGTTATGCACACATTAAACAAGCGATTTCAAATCGTGTTCCCGCTAGCCAATGGCACCTGTTAGCAGCAGCCGCCCGCCCAACCTTCGCCCACGGCGGGCTCCACGCGCGATGTTTAAAAGCTCGCTCGTCCTCCGCCCAACGTCACTACCACGGCGACTGCAATCGCAGACGCATCGCGAACCCCCGTGCCACGGTATCTGTGTTTCGGTGACACCTTCGGGAATCAAACTGTAAGTATTAAGTATTTTAAAAATTTTAAAATTAATTGAAATGCGTAATTTTTGTTTAATAATAATTTTGATGCCTGAAAATTTTTATAACTTAGATATTGTTTAAAAGTGATTGGTATTTTAGTTATAAGGTGACGGCATAAAATCTTAAGATACCTATTTTTAACTAAAAATAAAGTAAATACAAAATATATTAAATTAAGATATATGTATAAGATATGAGGTTGAGGATGTAAGTGAACTTTCACTATGTTAATAACTTCTCCATTAACTAATAATAATAAATAATTAATAAATTTTAGTGCTGTGTAAGTAGGTATACCTACTTATAATTCAGAAGTACCTAATAATTCAAATACTAATTCAGAAAGATTAAAAATATCTTTTAATCATAATAAAAATGTAAAACATATTAATTCCGTCTTAAGTTTTTTATATATTACTAGAGAACCGCCCGCGCTTCGCTTCGGGACCCGTAGATTATAGCCGCGTAGGTCCCGCTCCCGTAGGAATCTCGGCTAAAGCCATAATATGATATACGGAAACATCAGATATAAAACACAGTTTATTACATACATATACTTTTTAAATATTCACGTACGTTCTATTTCCGAAGGTAATTATTTTTTTGACGTTTAAATATTTTATTCTACATAGTTAATTGAGTTACTTTGCTATATTTGCATTTGAAACCAGTGATATTTGTGTTAACTTTGGATTGCAAAGGAAAGTTGATCTGCGGTAAAGTTTACCGAGAGTTTAAAAGTAGTTTTACCCGCCATTCTTTCGTGAACATTTGTTTTACTTTTACGAGCTTTCATTTTATTAATACCTACCACTAAAACAACAGAAATTGTTATAATCTGGTTATAAAATATAAACTTTATCCTTCAGCAAATATATTTATTCATAGAAGGAGGCATAACAAAGCTAATTAATACCTTCCTATGAAATAACGGTTAAAAAATAAAAGGGCACTAACTACATAATTATGTCCGTCAATATTTATTGTAGTATACTGGTTGATATGTGAAATATTCTTGAAAAAATATCATGAATTTCTTAAGATTAGTCAATTAAAATAACAAAAGTGATTGTGAATTGATCTAAAAATTGGAGAAAAAAAAAGATTTGAAAATGGTTAATTTACAATAAACGAAAATACTTGATTTCACAAAAATTGTCCATCTGATAATATTATAATTTTCTATCTCTTAAGAATAGAACCTGTTTATATCAATGTGGAATACAAAAACTTAGACGAAAATTTTATTCGCTCTTTGAATCGTAGATCGTAGGTATCTATACTAGGTATCCTTACTAATATTATAAATGTGAAAGTGTGTTTGTTTGTTTGTTTGTTTGTTTGTTTGTTTGTTTGTTTGTGACGCTTTCACGTCGCAATAAAGCTATTATATGGTAAGGTTTATGTGTGTGGCGATAGTTATGAGGGTGGAGAGTGACGTAGGCTACTTTTTACCGCGGAAAAACATCCCATTCCCATGGGAAGATCGATGTTTTGTTAGTTGCTAGATATTTATTTTCGGAGTTGTCAATAGATGGCGTTATTAAAGTTCATTTGCAAGTTCTGAATCACGCTATCAAATACTACATATAATTTACTTAAGTCATAGGCAAATGTAATAGGCTACTTTAGCTCTGCCTCGAGAACTCCCCGCTCCGGCTGTATTCAGTGTACCGCCCGCCCGCTGGCACTATCCTGTTGGCTGATGTCCGCAAGTTGCTGGACTCGCCGACACCGGTGGTGGGCGCGGGCGACTGGAACTGCAAGCATCCAGGGTGGAATAACCTAGCTGCCAACAGAAGTGGAAGGCTACTTTTTGATGCCGCTGAACAGCACGGCTATACCGTCTGTGGTTCGGATTCCCCGACGCACTTCCCAGATTACGCGGGACACTCATCGGACGTTCTGGACATAGCGGTGTACCAAGGCCTCCATTGCCAGCCACGATTGGAGACGCTACAGGACAGTATGGGGTCCGACCATGTTCCTGTCCTGTTATTCCTGGCGAAGGAACACAGCAGAGTCTTGCCAAGGCCCCGTCGTCTTATGGACTGGACAACGGCTTGCTCTACAAGATCTCGCAGTCGTCGGCGCCCCGGCGTGCCGTTAAGGTGATCTCCAGTTTCCTCGAAAATAGAAGCTTCAGAGTAGTGATTGAAGACGCCGAATCCACCAAGCGTCCGATCGCAGCCGGCGTCCCGCAAGGGAGTTGCCTGTCCACGGTCTGCTACGCTTGCTACACCGACGACATCCCGGCGGCAGGGGGGGCGTCGCTTGCCCTGTATGCCGATGACGTGGCGTACATCACCACGTCGCTGAATAGAACCCACGCCATCGTCAAGATGAAGCGTGCGCTTGATGCCCTCCCCGAATGGCTCGCCGCGTGGAGACTGTCGGTGAATGTCGGGAAGACGCAGGCCGTGAACATAGGATACCTCAATAAGTGGGACCCTACTCTGGAGCTTCACGGACAAGATATCCAATGGGTCCCACAGGCCAAATACCTGCGGGCAAAATCGACGGAAGACGCTCGATGAAGCCACGAGGTTACGAAAGCCGTTGCAAATTCCAGGAGCGCGATGGCAGAAACCAGTGCTCTCCTCGCCCTCCCTCTCGGACTGAAGCTCGGGGTCTACAAGATCTACATCAGATCCCGCCTCACGTACGCGGCACCGGCGTGGTACGCGCTCGCCAGCGAACCGCAGCGCAAGAGAATGCGCGCGGTTCAGGCGATTGCGCTCCGCCGGCTGACTTGTGCGCCGAGGTACGTGAGGAACACAGTCATCCAGAGGGACCTTCGAGTCGAGAGCCTGGACGACTTCATCGAGAGATTGGCACGCAACATGTTCGGGCGTGTCGACGCGTCGCGGTTCCCGCATCTGCAGGACCTGGCGCCGCTCCACGCCCGTCCACCGGACCGCTGGGCCTTTCCACGTGACTCGCTGGTTGCGCACATCGGTTGACGGGCCTAGCACTGACTGATACTGGAGCTTCGTAAGTCGTCGCCCGGCGCTGATCGGCTCCTGCTGGGCTTCCCACCAGCGGGATTCACCCGGTAGGGCCTCGATCGCCTGGGCGGCGCGAAGATAAACCCCATCCCGTTTAAGACTCTGTGGTCTGTAAAAAGGCCGGCACTCACCGGACTTGACCTATTGGTTAACCACAGATGGACAACCAAGGGCCTTAGGGCCCAACCCAAGGACCGGCCCGTTTTAACGGGCCGCGAGAGACACCCCTAGAGCGAGTAGTAGGCTACTTTTTAGCCTAAATTCCTACGGGAGCGTGACCTACGCGGCTGTGACCTACGGGTCCCGAAGCGAAGCGCGGGCGGTTCTCTAGTACGTAATATAAGTACGTAAAATATCGCAAAGAATAAACTGTGAAAATTTGCAATATAATATAATCCTGTATGTTGGTATAGCATACATGATTTAAGAACAGAAAGCAATGAAAAAAACAATATTAAATGAACTGAACTTACTCACCAATATGAAATTATAGGTAAACCTATTTAGGTTATTTATTAAGTATAGGGAACATGAAAAAAAACAGCAAGCGGTTCCATCACTTGTTGATTTGAATCTAGTAACGGCCTATTAAAGCACGGGTTTATCCTCATTACTGAGAAGGCCTAGACCTAGAGCATATTTCACCATGCCGGTACGGATAGGCGGAAGGGTTTTTTTTTGTATGTGCACTCGCAGCTTGAGTGGCGGGTGGTTGATGTTGGGACCACGAACCTGTTGTTTATTCTTATACTCCGCCACTCCTACTGCAGATGTGCCTATGAATTCTGCTGATCTGGGTTTTGCAGCAACCTTTTTGCTGTTTATTTATGAAACTATGATAGGTATTATACTAAAAAGCTTACAAACTAACTTATAAATCTATCTTATTTAAAGAATTTTGACTGAAAATGATTAATAAGCTAAGTTGCCAATTAAACCACAAAGTTATACCACCAGTTACATAACGGAATTGGCTTGTTATAATAATGATTTTTGCCTTCGTTTAGGCAGTTCAAGTAACTATTGGAACTAATTAGAAACTCATTAGTTCACTTTAAATCTGTCATTTCCTTTGAAGTTTTAGTCAGAAGTTAGACATAAATGATTAGGTACAGTATGAAACAAAGTTATTTGAACATTTTGAACACAAATGACAATAATCACTACTTACAACTTTTATGTGGTTTTGAACTATTGTCATTTAAAAGTACATTATTGCCAAGGAAACCTAAGGTATAGAGTATAGAATTAAAATCATCACAATCTATAACTGTGCCAGCGGGAGTAATAAGTCTATCACGCTGTCCAAGTACGGACTGGCAGTCTTCAAAACACATCAAAGAATAGATATTATGGAGATCTATCAGATGTGCAAGTTTTTTTTAAATTATTTACCTTTACATGTCCCCCATATTTTGAAGTCCAAAGTAATTATTGAATGGAATACGAGGCAGCGTGAAAAAATATATAACATAATTATATACATCACCACAGTGCTTCTGGTATAACAAGGTTTAAATAAATAGACAAACATACAATAAAAAATATAATGAGGACTCCCGTGACCCTAGTGTAATTTTTCCACGCGTACTAGGGTAAGATACAATTGATAATATATTAATACATGATACATCTTATTCCATTCAATTAAAAGCGCGTAGATAACTGGTGGTTGTACCTACCTTTATTTAAGATCTCTTATTTTTTAAAATGCGTATTTTCCAATCGCATGCTTCAAAACGCCAAATGTGCCGAGGCAATTCCGACTCCCCATCAATACGAGTTTTCAGACGCGTCGAATGAAAAAGTGATAAATCACGGACCTAATATGTAATAAGCAGTGATAACTGTCTGGAATACGATAACAGATGGCGCTATTGTATTCTTAAATTATCCTTTCGACGGTTTTTATATTGCTTTTTTGTTTAACTATAGCTTAGAACAAATGTAGCCTGGTTACATCTTAGGCAAGTGTTGTAGCTTAATAGGTATGTCATTGATTTATTAAGGTTTATTTAGTCCTGTAAGCAATGCTAATTGAACGCACTCCTTGCAAGCGACTCAGATCTTGTCAATGTATGAAAACGACGCGTCTACGATGTGTCTCCTGTCAGGGAGAAGTGTTACAGAAAATTTTGCAGTCGCGTAACTCATAAATAGCGTAGTGTGAGAAGTGCCTTAGACTGCATTTTTACCTAAACATCGTTTTCAGCTCTGAAATGCCTAGCGGTATCTAAATACATAGGTGTAGGTAGGTATATGTGAGTAAAATTCTTAAGATCTTGCGAGTATCATAGGTACGTCTTAAATAAGTAGATATGTATTATAAGTATAAATATATTATTAACATTTAGGTATAGTTACAAAAACCGGGGCAAATAATTTTTTTTTTATAAATCTGCCATGAGTACTTATTTAAGCGATATAAATGTATCAGTTCTGTTTATGATCATCCCTTCCGCAGTGACGCAGCCCTCAATATGCTCTCAAACCTTCTTTTAAGCCGCACAACCTTTTCAGTTTTAATTTCTTTAATGCATGCCGAAAAACTTCTATTGGCTATACAAAAGTGTAGAATGACACCCATTTCCTATTCATTTATTCAGCGCTAAATATACGAAATGATTCATACAGAGACAATTTCGGAAAGTGGCACGCCAATATAAAAGCAACATCCATTATGTATGTATCATGACAGTGTGAATACATCGCGAATAAAGGATTCCTTTTAAAATTCACTTAGAATAAACTTATGAGAATTTAAATTGAATATTCTTTGATAGGGATGTAACAAATGGGCAATATTGGATAAAAATAGGTATGTAATCCGTGAATATCCTATTATATTTAATGCCACTGTGATATAACAGCGTACCTAAATCACGTTATCGAAGTATTTTATGCCTCTAGCATATAAGTTCCGAATGAAAACAATCGGAGCGCGGTCTCTTCTCAGCCACGATTATCTGGCATAGCGGGGTCCTTGGTAAAATAGCTTTTAACTGTGGTTTCTTTTCGGAAATTGACAGGTTGACGAAAAGCTAAAGCGTAAAATGGGGGTTGAAGGGTTCAGAGATATACCATAGGCAATGGCGCAAATAAAAGCTCGGTCCGATCTATAGAATTTTTCACTTCTCTTCGAAAAAAGGGGACATTTTTCCGTCCCGGAATTGTTTTTGGGGACACCGGGATAAATAGCCGGAAATCGGGTCTATCTCCTTAAATATGGGAGTTTTGGACACGTTTCCTATGCCCAACAATGCACTTGCAAATACGGATGGATGGAACTGTAATTTTTATTATTAGCTATGTCAAATCTCATCCCTATAATGGAGAAGGAAAGCATCGTGAAGAAACCTGCATGCTGGATAGTTAGCAAATCTCAAAGGTTGTGTAAAGTCCATTAATCCGTACTTGGTCAGGGTCAAGAATTATTAACTTAATCTTCTTTTTCTAAGATGAGACCCTTGCCCAGGAGTGGGACAGTTAAGGGTTGCAATGATTATGTTATTCGCGTACCTACTGAATATTTTTAACCCGCGGTATCCAGGCCTTGGTAAGATCCCAAGGGTGCTGTAACACTGATGTATGCAAATAAATCTTAAACATTAACAATTACCACGGCCATTAGGACATTTAATGAATATAAAGAAGACCCCATGAGATGTTAGGAGACAGGTAACAAAGTTTTTGCCACATATACGCTTGTATGATTCACGGATACTTAACCCATTAATAGCTCACGACACCGAGTCTTCCCTCATTACTACATTACTGTAAACACCTCAGCCGAAACCCCTGCGGATAGTGGCAGACCCAAAGCCCAAATGTCGTAAGTATATTTTGTGACTGCTATCTAACGACAATAAACGGGATCGACGGCTTACGTAGGTATAGGTAATTACAATTTACACCGCGCCATTTTCAGTGCAACCCTTTTCTGTCATGTTGATATTTCTGCAGCTGCAACGTCTGATTCAAGTAATGTAAAGTAATTTGACACAAAATGCAAGCTCTATCGAAGTACCTATAACTGACAGAATAAATGTGTCTTCTTGTTCCTCTTCTATTATCCGACATAGGAATGTGTTCAAGTTTCTATCATTATCGATCAACCATCAAATTACCCTGTATGTGGTAAAAGCCTTGAGTTCACCCGGGAAATACTAGCCCCCATTACCGACCATCTCGATCCTCAATGGTAAGTCAAAGTCAAAGTCAAACTGTTTATTTCATCTAGGAATTTACAAATTCACTTATGAACGTCAATTTTTTGATTCTACCACCGTTTTGGAAAAGTGCTTGAGGAGAAAAAAACGGCGAAAAAAAACTCCTCCGCATCTTTTAAAATAAAAATTACAATATTACTTAATTGATACAGGTAAGCACTAACCTAGCGGAGCTGGTTGCAGAGCTGGTAGTTTCCATGCCTTTTTGTCATCTAAATATTCCTGTATACTATAGTAGCTCTTGTCTACGAGTTGTGCTTTTACATACACGCAAACAATCCGTGCGTAGAGCGAGTTAGGAGGCTTTGGGCAAAACGTCCCACTCGGAAAACGTCCCATGGGACGTTTCGCCCACGTCAATTTTTGACTGGGGCGATTGGTCCCAGAAATTCAAGATGAAATTATATAGTCGGCAGAAAAATCTACATACGTGTGTGAGATATTTTTACTTTTAATATTAAGATTAGCTTCTATTTGATAATACAAAGAAATTGAAATACAGTTATATGAATATTTTTAAATAATTATGCAATGACTAATACAAAATTGCCATAATATCTGATAATAATTAGAATTTAGCTTTATGTTACAATAATGAGACAAGCCTTAAATTGTTACTTATTAATTAATATTCGTTAATAATACAAAAATTGTTACCTGCCATGACTTAAACTACCTGTGATTATAGCGAACGCCATAATTAACACAGGCAATCTAAGGGGGGCAATTCAATCACCTGCAGCTGAAATCGCACAAATGAACATAATATCTTTAAAATCTTTATTTTAATATATCATTTGTGTGGGTCCCATACGCCACATCGAATTTGTGTATTCAAGTAGATTGGCAATACTTGAACACCTTTAAATATGACGTAATAAATGATTTTTTGACATCTGGTAGGTCTCTCTCCAAGCTATCTCTCATTTCAGTTTGTCGTACAACTTACGGGACACCCTGTATATATACACACATATAAGTCAAGTTTACTTAAGTTAGTCAAGTTAGCATTGAGACTTATGTTATCCAAGCAATCTTTGATCTTGAGGAAATATAATTGTTCTATGTTGTGATTTTTTTAAATCAAATGTTGATATATGTATACGGTAAATAAAATAAATACTATAATTAAATATATGTTTATATTAAGTAATAATAGATATTTTGTTATATTCAAGAATATTCTGTTTAATTTTATATTTATTTATTTATTTATTTAAGCTTTATGCACCATACACAAGTACAGTAACAAAGGCGGACTTAATGCTAGAAGCATTCTCTCCCAGTCAACCTTCGGACAGTGTGAACACTACGAAATGGCGGCAAGGATGTAAGGAACAAAAAAAAAATCAAAAGAACAGTAATAATTATTAATATTATGCATATACGATATTGCTATTTATAGAAATAGGATATAAAATAATATAAATATATATAAGGAATAAAACATATAATATATATCATAATATAATATATAATATACTTATGAATATATAAATAAAATAAATAAACATAACATATATAATATACATACACAGATAAATAAACCGTACATAAAAGAGATGATCGACGATAGGGCAAAACTGGGTATGACCTAACTATCCGTCTGATGAAACTGCGCGTGAAGCCTTTTTTTAAAGGTGTGTTTGCTGACTGGCTTCCTGAGATCAACAGGGAGATCATTCCAAAGTCGAACAGCTTGAACGGCAAAAGAGTAGGAAAGGAAACCAGAATGGTGACGTGGAACAGAGAGAAGTGTGTATTTAGTCGTTTTCCTGCAGACTGTACAAAATTTTGCAGCGAACAATTAGAATTTCTGTATATAATTATAAGTGGTCCGTTTAGCCCAAAGAAAAAAATTAAATTAAATCAAAGGACAAAAACGTCCCATGGGACGTTTTTCGAGTGGGACGTTTTGCCCAAAGCCTGTTAGTTCTACTACCTACGAGTTTAGTTCTACCCCGAATAAGAACAAACTACGGCAAAAAAACGATTACTTTTGAAGGAGCACAACTTTACAACAAAATATCCTCAGTTGTAAAAAAATAACCGAGTGGAAAGATTTCAAAAGACAATTAAGTCAAGTACATTATTGAGAATCATGTTTAAATTATCTTTACGGCCTTTACGGGTAATATGTATACTGTATTCATTATAATGTTATAAGGGTTATGTTTGCGAACGATTGTACAAGTAGAAATAAGTGCTTTATGTTATATTAAGTATTTTATGGAATTAAATTATTATTTTTTATGGAATTAATGTATGCTCGTTACATACCTTAATTCTACAAAAACCTGCACACGCGTCTGAGTGTTATACCTAATTGTTTTTTTAATATTCCATCTAATCCACCCGCTCGGTTCTCGCTCAGATATTCGTATTAGGTACTCATTTTGTTTTGTAAGTATTCAAATTGTATCAGCGCGGTAGGTTCTAATTATACAGAAATACAGACGGCATTACATCAGCTTTGGTTTGTAATTTTGGCCCGAAATGTAAAATGTAGGTATAGATACATAATCTTTACTACGTAATTTGTCAATACAATCAATTTTAAAATATGGCTTATTTACATGCTGAAGTTGAAATTTTTGTTTTAATGGATTTATGTAAGTACAAAAATGTCATCCGCCTTCATCGAATATTAGGTAATTGAGGGATAATAAACTTTACACTCTCTTGAACATCATAGCGTTACAAGCGTCTGCACCCTTAACTGTTCAAACCTACCCAGGATTGAAGTACATACTGTACTTTCTCCACGTTGATTTATTCCACCCAGAGGAAAGTTATCTATGTACGTCTAATACAACAGAATAAAGGAATAATGACATAGACCGCTTTAGTTTTGGTTGATGCATCTATAATTATTTATTTGTAACTGTTTTTATTTTTTTATTTTATTTATTCTTTATTGAACCTTACAAAAGTAAAGGAACAAAAGGCGGACTTAATGCTAAAAGCATTCTCTACCAGTCAACCTTAGGGCAGTGGGAGAACGAAGAGGCGGTTTGTATAGGTTTTAAAAATAATACTTTTATCAAAAATTGCATTCATGAAAGTCGACGGACACTAAAAGTGGTCAAGCATTAACTTATATAAAGTAAAAAAAAAAAAAAAAAAACTAAGCTGATTCCTTCATAAATGTACCGTTTATGAAAATCCGGCAGAGGGTGCTGAAAAAGATAAAAATAAGCGATATTCACGTTTTTCGTCAAAGCTTTAGTTATTCGAAAAGTCAAAGCTTCAGTTAAAAGAATACTTTGACCATCAACATTCGCTATACTTTTTACCACAAACATATAGCGAGCTTGTACCACATATTTTTTTATTCACTACTGTGGATTTATTAAAAGATATGTGGTTTTGAGGTTTTTGTCCTCAAACCGTGACAAGCGGTTCTCCGTCAATATTTCGATTCTACTGCGTTTTTAGAAAATTCAGTTTCTTAAAAAAATCGCAAAATCATTTTCAAGACAATTTATAACTTGGAGATGTCGCTTAAGATCATTTTCATTCCTAAAAGAAAAAAAATGTCATTTCCACGGGTTACGGAAATAAGAGGAGAGAGAATAATAATATAATAACACTTTTACATTTGGAATTGCCTTTTTTTTAACGAATTTGCGGTAATTTTCAAAACGCAAAGGAGGACAATTGCTCAAAGTAATCCTAACGTAAGAAGTATATATCATGTAAAGATCTTTTAAGAAAACCAAGGACAATTTTTTTAAAGAAAACTGTACCTAATCATTCACAGAACTTTCCACCCAAGCAATACCTACTTCCTAAGAGTCGTTGTTATCGTACAATATCCTCGTAAAAAGCTTCATGAATCCTTTGTAAATATGCAGTAGGTACTTTTGACAGCTAACTATACTTACAAACTCAGAGAAACAGCATTGTGTAACTAAAGTCTAAGTAGGTACCGGGAGACTCTAAGGAGTTGGTTCTCACGCGATACGCCAATACTCATATCGCAGCCTTTGTAACAGAATAAAATACAAAATAAAGTTGTACCGAACTTGATCCCTTGTTTACTACCGCTACTGAACGTGGAACCAGTGGAACTATTACAGCTCGATGTAAAACGTACAATATCAACACGTGTTTTACCTCTTTTGAATACTACATTACACTCGATTAGGTTTCCGTGTCAGTTTGAAAATGTAAAATTTTCTTATAAAGTTGGCCTTTGAAGTGAACTGGATAGAATCCTCTCCTCATTGATGCCCTATCCGCATCTAGTTTAGATCCAAAAGCTTCGGAAATAAAATCAAAATTAATTTACTTAATTACTTTTACAAGTTTTCCTGTTTCCTCTTCCTATTCCTTGCATTTCTTCCGTAAAAACACACATGTTGAATAATAACGTTATATTAAAAAAAATACTTATGGATATAAGTAGGTAGTTCAGGTCAGAGGTCCCGTCTGTTCGTCAATCCTTAGAGCAAAGCATATCTCATTAACCTTTAACATTTTTGCGCCCTTCTAAGCCTCAGCTTCTGCGGACTTAACATTGCTTAATATTTGACTTTATTATTACAAAATGTAAACCTCCTAAGTCTTGACCCCTTTTACAGGTTTGCATTGATTAAAATACGTCGTATTGGATCTAAAAATATTATATTCCACCCTAAAATCTATATGTTTTCACTAGGTTTTATTTAAATTGTTATTTTCATCCAAATTCTTTCTCTAATTATTTTCTCTTCCGTGATTAACCCTGACCACGCATGCCAAGCCGCGGATAAAAGCTAGTGTAAAATAAAATAAAGTTAAATAAACAAGGTTGCGGTTATTCGAAATAAGTATAACTTATTTCCACTCAATAGCCAACTACAAAGTTGAACTCTCCAGTTTCCAGTTAAAAATAAAATTCGCTTCACTCTAAAACGCGTCCGCAGTAAAAATTAGTCCACTCGATCAGTTGTCGTACCTTAGAAATTTATTTTGAGTTATCAAAATGTTACTAATAAATAAATGGTATTTAAATGTTTTGACTATAATGCTTTAATGCTTAAACTTTAACGTAAGAAATATGTTTCATCTGAATATGTCGCTTAGACCCTGAGATATAAGTATAAATTGAGATAAGTTAAATTATGTTGTAGGACATCGACTGCTGGGTCAGCTAGTCCTATGATAAATATTTAGCTGTCAGCACTGTTGAATTTATATATACCAAATTGGAGACTACTATAAATATGGTGTGTGTATCAGAAGACGTGTAAAGTTTCCTCTCCATGTATTTTATAGATACTTTCTGATTAAACAATTCCAGAGCATGTTTGCGTGCACGCGTGTGAAGTTTGTTATCCTGTCGATAATAAATTGTGTTTACTTTAATTTTTTGTTGTTAAAATATCATATACGCACCTACTTCCTCAAAAAGTAGTACAAAGCAAAGAAAACATTTATTTTCTTTACGAGTTTGGCACATTGAAAACTTAAAAGATTAGTTCAGGATTCGATCCCAGGCCATGATCAGGATTTACGCGGTAAAATCTCCCAAGCGTACGAAGTAGCGAGCACATCTCATACAATATCATCACATCTCAATTAATAACCAATTCCACTGCAAATATCAGGACTACAGAGTGTTGGGCAACCTCACGAGACTCAACAAATCGTACGGTTTCATAATAAAATCTACCAACAAATTTACATTGACAGCTCAGTACTTAATTAAATTTTTCATCTCATATCTACCAATTTCTAGTTAGTTAATGTTTCGTCTTGTCTGTTTCTTGATTAAAAACTGTAATGTTTTAAAACGAGTTATAAAACTGCTAGTTTAAGCTTAGGTACCCACTACTAAAATATCTGTTACCTATTCTTAATACCTTCACTGCTAAACAGAGGGGTCTTATATTTTGGCTGCGTTTTTATTGTGTTTTACGTCAGAACTTGCTCATTTAAGTATACATATAAACTATAAACCTATATGGAAAATTCCTTAGAATAATTATAGTATAGAATGAAAGTAGTCATACAAGCGCTCGGTCTAAAGATAGGTACTATGAAATATTGAAAATTAACCTGTGAAAAATGATGTTATTACATTTCTTTTGCTTTTCAGAAGTGTTGTGACAAAATTTAACAGCACAAATCGTCATAATAATTTTTTTTCGGCGTGTATTGACATTGAATACTACGGAGCGGAACGGTGTTTGGAGCCGTGGCTCCAATGAAGGTGCTACAGAATGGCCGCGCTGACTTGGTTTCTATACTATAATTATTCTAAGGGAAAATTCATATTTTGGCCGAGAAAACTTCCCGGCCCGTTTTTTTGACAAAAGAAAAACAATTGCTTGTATTGTAAAAAACAGGAGATGAACAAATTGAATCCAATAAGTCCCAAATTAATTAGAACACTTATTTCATTATACAACTAGTGGGTTGCAGTTGTTTGATAATTATCCATTGGCTTCCAGCGAAGTGAACGTACATAGAAATCATGACAGCATCGACTGTCGTTGGAAGCCAATGGGTAAAATAGTTTTGTGAAGCAAATTGTGAAGCCTTTTCATATAGGTATCGTTACACAGGAATCAGGATGAGAACAGATAGGATTAAACTCAAGGATGTATGAGCTCCCGTTCACAATTTTAAACGAACACACATAAATCGTTAAAATGACGTATTCATGCGCACAGAGATAAACTTAAAAGTTACTGGAGCGTTTTTATATTGGCGCTTGTGTAACGACACTCGTAAAATCACGTCGCTTGCATTGTTTCAAAGCTTTCTAATATTTGTATATGAAGATACCTACATATACATATTACGTTATTACATTTACCAATTCAATCATCACAATGTAATAGCTTTTTTATTTCGCAATATCTCATTTATTGTGGAATAAAAGATTCATAAATAAAATATATTCCAATAAAGAATAATATAAAGATTGCCTGATGGTTTCAAAATATGTAGGTCAATGATTAGTTCTGAGACGTTTGATTTATTATAAAAAAATGAACCACGAAAGGACCACCTCAGCGCATTATTTGAACCAATGTACGTATCTCTCTAAAAATCTCTTTAACGTACTGTGTACCTTTTACGGAACCATTATTTATTAATAAATAAAATGTATTTAAATACATTTTAATAAGTTCATAAGCAAAGTTAGTAACAGGTTGAGTACATATTTCTGTGTGGGACCGCCTCGTATAGAGAGAATAAAATTTTAACTTTATAATTCGAGCAATGTGGAGTTTGAAACTTGAATGTCCACCAAGTGAACAATCACAGCTCATTGTATGCCCAAATCATGTAAGGAAAGTGGAAATCCCTTTAAAATAATTTAAATTTAATTTTACATATTATGCCTGTGAATTTTTATTTTATTGGTAAGTATTAATAGGTAATATGACGGCTAGTGTCGATCCTTTGTGACCTCTGGGTAAAGAAAGCAATGCAGGCGCAGATGCGGTTCCTAGCTAGATAGTCCCTTTTACCTAATAGTTTTCCTCTTAATTTTTCAATCTTGTGAAAGTACTTTTGACTTATTTCACACTTTCAACCCCTACTTTAACCTTTAACCCCTAGAGGTGAAATATGGCAAAATTGAAATTCATTCTTAGCAGATGTTTTTAGCTATAAACAGCTGACTCCGGCTTTTAGACATTTTAGGATGAAAAGTATTCCAACTAATAATATGGGCATAAGCTGTTAATATACCAAGTTTATTCTTAACTAGTAAATCCGCCCTCGCTTCGCTTCGGGATTCCAGTCCCTTCAAAAATCTCTATAAATTTTAACAAATTATGTTATTCCGATGTCTAAGCTATATTACTGCAAAGTTTCATGAAAATCCGTTCAGTAGTTTTTGCGTGAAAGAGCAACAAACACACACACACACACACATACATCCTTACAAACTTTCACATTTATAATATTAGTAGGATCTGGTGATCATATCCTATTTTACTACAACGAAGCGAGAGCGGGATAGTAACAATAAATAACTATAACATCCATTACCAAATGAATGCATTCGATTATATCATGGCCACAAAATTTTGCTGCAAATTTTAATAGTCTTTATCATCTTATTATAACATGATAGTTACTTATAACTTTGTACGCGAATGTGCATTGAAAATAATATAGCATCATATTATTAGCATATTATGTTATACATAGTATCAAAAGATATATTTATCTACCTATAGATGCATTAAGGACTGCGCACATATTATCTTAACTCTGTAACCAAAAAACTTAAACGAAAGCATTCAAATCGAAACAAGTATTTCAAAGAAAATTACGTCAGTTACCCTAATTTCTCCTCCTCCGTTATCACGTGCTAGTGAAAAATCTTTTACAAGTACTTATCTCCTTTTCTTATTTTATTTAACTGTGGTTTTCTTATTTTATTTAACTGTAGGTATCACAGTAAAATGAGTACAATCCGCGATGAGTTAAGTTAAACTTAAAGTACTTAAATCATAAAGTAAGTACTTATCTTGTTTAATATCTTTCTTCCAAGACCACTCATCGTAGGAATTTGTTGCAGTGTGGCGTAGTTTGATTTTAGAAGTGTTTGTAAAAAACCTACCTCGAATAAACATTTCATTTGTCAATGCATTCATTCATTCATTCAGTCATTCATTCGTTCATTTATTCATTGCTTATAGCGTTAAAAGCCTAGGGGCATGTTTCGTGGTCAAGGCTATAACAACACGTGTTTCACCACGTAACAGAACATCAGGGTAAGTTGACTTTACGATGGTTAGCCGCAAGGGTTAAATTTGGGTACGGCTACATAGTGTGTGTAGAGGTAGAGAGTTTAATACCAACAATATATAATAGCACGTGTAAAATAATTGTTGTCATAATAATCTATATGATATGTATGTATACTGTAACTGTTCGTATGTATGTGCACGCTTATCTCAGAAATGGCAGAACGGATTTTTATGGCACTTTCAGTTTGTACTGAAAGGTATCTTGTGATAGGGGATAAGCTGTGGAATGAGCTTCCTTCCGAGGTATTCCCAGAGCGCTTTGACATGGGGCTCTTCAAGAAAGGTGTAAAAAGAGTTCTCCTTCAGGGCCCGCGTTGCACTGGTGATTCCCTTGGTGTTGCTCGTGTCCATATGCGACGATGACCACTTACCATCAGGTGGCTCGTCTGCTCTTACGTCTGCCCTTCAGGCTATAAAAAAAAATAGGGGAGGCTGTGGAGCGCGGGATCGGGATTCACGCGGGAAAAACTCAATAGCAAAAAAACACTTACGTTTAAGCACCTCCGTCACTATAAGTCATGAGAAAAAATTAATAGGCTACAAATCAAGTAAGTTTTAAAGATGTAGGTACAGACATGTACATTTTAATTTATATTTTTCAGAAACATCACGACATTACATATATTGTCCTTTTGAAGAATTTCCGCACTGTGGAATAGCGTGACTGAGCATGTCTCGCGCGTAACTACACTCGTACATTTTGTGTAAAAATCGGGATGTCCAGCCAAAACCGGGACGTCTGGCAAATCTGGGACATTTTTACCCGCCGTATTCTCTCTCACTGTCGTCTCAAGCCATACAAGTTTTATTTCGTCACTATTAGTGGACAATAGCTGGAGACAATGTGTGGACGGTGTATACAACGGCCAGCGAGACAAAAGACTGTTCATGGCGACAGGCGCCGGAGGAAATGGAATAGAGCTCATGCTGGTGTTGACTGACAGCTTTACCTATATCCCATATTTTTCATTAAATACCGGCAGCCGTCCTTGTCCGGACAAACATGCAGTCAAAAATTCTAAGATATTTTTGGTTTCTATTGGCCTTGAAAACCCTTCATACATTCTTTCTCCAAATATTTCCTATGTATATTTAAACTATTTACGTTTTTATCACTGGTTTTTTACTTATATCATCGTGGGCACCAAATGTTTTCAATGCAAACGAATACATAAAACCTTCTCATTCAGAGAAGAGACCCGTGCCACAGGCCACAGGTTAGAAAATAGTTATGCCCGTGCTCAATAGTGGGCCATGATGGGTTGAGATGATTATGTTGATGTATACGAATATATCAATTTGGAATGTGTAAAGCATTCTTCCGATCGTAGCCTATTGATCTCTGTAAATTCAGATCAGCATTATTTATTAATATGCCCTCAAATCCTTACTTCTCTACTAATAATTATTAATGTTTGGCAAAGAGAGACCTCCTTCCCGGCGGAAATCATTAATAGGGTTCTTTGGGTCCCGCAAACTGTCTGCAGCCACCGGCGGCAGTGGCACTTCTTTTTAGAAGCGCGGTCCGGCCGACAGCCGCTTCGGCTGAATTCTGCTCACTGTTATTGGAGCTGTTGGCTGTTGGCCGGATCGCGCTTCTAAAAAGAAGTGCCACAGCGCAACAGCCGCCGGTGGCTGCAGTCAGTTTGCGGAGACCCTTATTCATAATTGGGTGAAAAATAAGTATTTTGTCGTTGATTGTCTCTGGTGCGAAGCCACCAGCGAACACTGGTGTTACATACAGTAAAGCAGAAAACTGTTCGGTATCGCTTGCTAACAGATTGAATAGCGAGCGAATTGAACTGACTTGATCGCACGAATATTTGATGACCTTGGAACTAGGCCGTCAGTGGTGCTGATGAAAAATTCAAATACTTTTTTGAATCTATTTCGTACTGTCATTGAATCGGTTTTGGTCACAGGCCAAGTACTGGACTGAGATATCTTAGATCAACGTCGGAGAATAGCAACCAGGTGCAAGAACGGAATAATGGACAACATATTTTGTTAAGATGGTTACACCATTTTAGATTGCAACAAATGATTGTTTTTATTTCAAGAGATAGAGCCCTGTGAAAAGATATGGGACGCATAATTATAAAATTATTAGTGCTGTCCGGTTAATTGCTATTGTGTAGAAAGACACCACTATTAGGGTTCCGTTTTTTCTCTTTGGGATTGGAAATCTACATTTTGCATGCATGTCGTCGTCAATAGAAATTAGACGCAAGTATAGTCGCTATCAATGTTCCATGCGGATGTAATCAAATACTCGGGGAAAACTTATTTATGGTGTAAAATTCTTCCGTCCATTCCAGGAAATCTGTGCACTAAATTGTCTTACAGTTTTTCATTTTACGTGATAAAAATCAGTCGGCATTTGTTACGTATCACCCAATAGATTTCTGGAACAATTTATCCTGGCGCCAACATACTTGGGTATATTGAACAAACGATATTTAACCCTGGAATATGGGAGATGTGATAAAAAATAATTGTTCGTAGAAAACCACTTATATTGTTAGCGTTTTTCAGAATGTTTGCACCGTAATTCCTGTTTATCTCGAAAACCAATTTGAATTTGAATGCGGTTGTACTGGTGTATTGCAGTGAGTTATTATTTGATTTAATTTCAATGGGTCACAAACATAAGAAAAAAACATACGAAGTAGCGTGTCAATTTAAAGAATTTGATGTAATATCCTTAATCTATACGATTGTTGGATATAGGTATGTCAAAAGTTTTGCAGAGCGTTTGCTGGAATATTTATTTATTTTTAGCCACAAATGATTCAGTTCTGGTTCAAAATATTCCTTTGTTCGGTGCAGTAGCAATTAGTGTAAGGCTCAAGAGAAATCAAACAGCATCCGTCAAATATTACAAAATGTAACGACAGAGATATGAAAATGATAACCAAAATTTCTGTGTCACTCGCTCGAATGACGCTAGATGGATTGAGTTGAAATTATCTTGTACACTTTGGAATTAATGTACTTACTTTAAGGACTTATTTATTTAAATAAATAGCTACTGCGAACGATCAGGATTCAGCTAGTAAGTGATATAAATTCTGAGACGTGGGGTTCCGAATTGGTACATCAACGTACATATATAATTTGGTTACAGAAAATTTTACCAGCAGTTAAGTTATTAAATAGTTTCCCATTTCATTTTTGAATTTTCTCCTGCATACTTGAAATATTCCACCTAATTTCTAGCGGTGTGGGAAGTGAAATTGGTGTATAATGTCACTACCACGAATATCACTCATGCCCTCCACCATACTGCATTGGAGAAGTTGGTGAAGTATGCTCTACGCATTAACGTATCCAATTCCTGATTGGAAAATTTTCGACGATCATCATTGGATACAAATCTGTGTTACCAGGACATTACAATCTCACTCTTAAAGCCATTATTAGTCACTCCTAATTATATTTCTGGGTAAATCGATACATATTTCTCGATACACTTTTATACCG
This sequence comes from Hesperia comma, assembly GCA_905404135.1. Taxonomy (NCBI): domain Eukaryota; kingdom Metazoa; phylum Arthropoda; class Insecta; order Lepidoptera; family Hesperiidae; genus Hesperia; species Hesperia comma. The sequence goes on from FR990024.1 coordinate 2,608,147, forward strand.
ACGTAACAATAAGCGTAGCCAAATTGGAGAATAATGGAAACATTAGTTAATTTTACGTCCTTTGAACTGCTGAGGCTTCCACGAACAAGGACTGAAAACAACTCGCAAAAATTACCTACTATGTAGGTATACCAGTAATTCGATGTCCGGACTCCGATCCGCTTCATAAAAACGAAACAAATAAGAAGTAGGTAATTTAGGTATTATGACAATCGGTCTGTCTTTTGTAAATATGCATTTTAACAAATGAGTAAGTATGTAACGGTGACTATTTTCACCCGGTTGCGTGAGGAGGGTAATGTTTTTGTAATATTTTCTACTTTATGGTCAAGAATTTAAGACCAACTAATACAATAGATATTGTTGTTAAGTTGTTTACAAAGAAGCTGCGTTTGTTTACATCAGTACATTCGTAAACAACATAATTCATGTCCTCGCCTACTATTTAAGCTTCTGTGTTGTGTACACAATGAATTTACGTTGAAGTTTTAGTTCTTGGAGGAAAGCAACAGCCCACCTAATTACCTAAATTCAGTAAATTAACACATAACAATACACACATAAAACAATAAGTACATAATCCATACTCATATTATACCTAAATGTGAACGTTTGTTTGTTTGTCCCTCATTTCGTCGCAACAGATAGGTATGTTATGGTTAAGGGTCGATTCAGACATATCAGTGAAGTCACCGTTCCGTCACAGTTCCGGCAAATCTTTCATATATTCTCGGCATTGTCAGTGCAGTGTCAGTGCTGATAATGCCGAGAATGTATGAAAGATTTGCCGGAACTGTGACGGAACGGTGACTTCACTGATATGTCTGAATCGACCCTTAACCTTACAAATGTGATATTGTTAATGCCACCACCACCCAGGCGAAGTCGCGAGTAAGATTAAGTAATTCTATTATTGTCATAACCATTATCCCAATCAGTTAGAAACTTGAATTGAATATTAATATATTTCTACCTATTGTCAAATTACCGCGAATACCGTTGTGCTAATAAAAGCTATAGGTACAGTGCCACAAACTGTGGCCCGGTGGCCAAAATTGGAACTAATGAAAATGTTATACCTACTGTTGTCGTCAATGTACTGTGAAACATAATCACAGGGGCGGAATGCTGACATTTGTGTAGGTTGCTATTTAAAGGTATTCAATACGAACGGAGTACCTAGGTACAATTATGCTAGCCTTTTTGACACAAACTATGCATCATATAGGTACTTATATATTATGTACATATATTAGGTATCTTTGATTCGGTGAAGAAAACACCGTGATGACATCTGCATGCCGCAGAGTTCAAAAACTCAAAGGTGTATGGAGTCTACCAATCCACGTGGTGGACTACGGGCTTAACTCTCCCATTCTGAGAAGAAACCCGTACCTAGCAGTAGGACAGCTAAGGGCTGTGAATCAACGCAATCCATCGCATCAGATGATGATATTAAATTTATTGTTTCAGGTATAAAATGCCGCAACACATACTAACAGTCTCCGTCATCGCAGTACTAGTAATGTCTGTCGGTGTGAATGGGAAACGTGAGTAATTTAATAACTAAGTATATATTAATAATTTGCTGTAGGTATGGCTTTCTCGGCGAGGCCTTTCCAGGCTCACCTCATCTCTCCACATGAAGCTGTGAAGGCCTCTAGGACCAACGGCACCTATTCATTCGAGAAGAAGGTAGGGCTACCGGTGTCTTCACACGAGATGTCAGAGTCCCGCTTATCAGGTTTAGGTCAAGTATGGTTTTAAATAGACTTAAAAAAGGAGGTGATCCTCAACTCGACTGAATTAGTTACGTGTAACGTTTGCTGGGTGTAACGATTTTGATCATTCTTTTCGTATTCGGAAGCTGGTGCTTGTCGTTTTGTTCCTTTAAAGAGAGACCTCTGATGTAGCTTGATTGACGAGACGTTCCAATCAAGAGTTCTACGGCACTCACGCATTTTTTAGTTATATTTATGGCCTAATCTTTGTCCGAAAATATTGACAGAGTGTTATACTATTCGTACTAACTATGACACGAATTCTCGCGGGATATGTTGTAGCAGTACCGCGGGGACATTTCTGTCCATTGATCATTTGGTCTTCGAGACTTGAATCCATAAGTATGACCGTTGCTCCATAACTATAGTGCATATTAATGACTGACACCCTAACAGGATATAACAAACATGCTTTCATGTACTAATGGCATGGCAGTGGAGTGTTTTTACATCTTCAACAGAATATGTATGTATGTATTTTCTTTTGAGCGAAATCTGACGGGTAATTTTTGAGTTATCTCTACTTGCTACTATTGGAGTCGGTTTTTGTTAAAAGTTCATGATTATTTTTCACTCATCACTCCGATAAATAAATAATTTGTGATTCTATGAGTGAGTTACCTTTCGCTTTTAAATAAGACTTATGTTATTAACTTAACACATTTCAGTAACATTAATTCATTACATTAATGCATGTTTCTCATTATTACATTTCCTACCGTGCTTTCGAAATCAATTGTTTAAATCTGACCGAAACGAAGGTCCTCCCCACGCCCAGTTTATTTACGACAAATCTATATTATTCACACACGTAACCATTTCTCCGTCAAACATATTTTGATATTCATAAGGTTGAGAGTAAAGTAACACGGTCTTCTGAAAACGCTTAAAAATACGTAGTTTTTTATAGCCGATAAACGAGCAAACGAGGCCCTAAGTGTAAGTACCTAGTCATTAAAGGCATCTTTGATGCGTTTTGGACCGATAATTGAAAAAAAAAAACAACTACTATAATCCTTTATTTACTGAACTGATGAACATCAAATGTCCAAACCTATCCTATTATTACATTTTACGCAATTAATTTAATTTTATATCAAATAAAAAAGGGATCTGGTACCCACCCTATCAAGCAGCTAGACCGATTTCTATCAAACATACATAGATGTTTCCTGGGGAGTGTAGGCGCGTAATAAGAGAGGATTTTTGGAAATTTCCCCCCAAAAGGGATAAAAAGTTGGATAAATTGAAAATTTTGTGCGGGCGAAGCCGTCTAGGAGAACTAGTTTGTTTGTATATGGATATACTAGGGAACCGCCCGCGCTTCGCTTCGGGACCCGTAGGTAACAGCCGCGTAGATCCCGGTCCCGTAAGAATCTCAGCTAAAAAGTAGCCTATAACATTTGCCTATGACTTAAGCAAATTACATGTAGTATTTGATAGCGTGATTCAGAACTTGCAAATGAATTTTACTAACGCCATCTATTAACAACCCCGGAAATAAATATCTAGCAACTAACAAAACATTGATCTTCCCATGGGAATGAGATGCTTTTCCGCGGTAAAAAGTAGCCTACGTCACACTCCACCCTCCTAACTATCCCCACACACATAAACCATACCATATAATAGCCATGTTGCGACGTGAAAGAGGAACAAACAAACAAACAAACAAACACACTTTCACATTTATAATATTAGTATGGATATGGATATGGATGGATGACTTGAGATGAGAACGCTTTTCAACGTGATATAACGTCCTTAATGGCCAAGAAACTGACCACGTTTGCTATAGCCTAACGATTTTTTACAGAAAACTGCAAAAACAATGGCGCTTCGTCCACATATAACTACGCCTATTATTAGGAGCTTATCGACACATAAACCATACCTTATAATAGCCATGTTGCGACGTGAAAGCGCCACAAACAAACAAACAAACACACTTTCACATTTATAATATTAATAGTAAGGATGGATAGCTGGACGGGCCGTCTCAATCTTAATACCAGTGTTCGTTTGAAAAAGGCAATATTCTTTTTCTTCAGCCAAGTATTACGTTCTCAGCGTGGAGAAATGATCTTCAATATTGCACGGTCATTGTGCTATTGATTTCAATATCCAAATGTGTACGAAAATAGAAATGAGGTGTTCACGGTTCCCTTGCACAGAGTAATGATAGGTTTGGGAGGTATGTTACAGATTAATAGCCGCGTGGAACTGTTTAGGGATCCGTGATAGATGAACGAAGATCTTAAAAATAGTGCAGTGTTTATGTCCGTATTTTGGAACTGGGTTTTAGCATAATCTTTTGATCAGAAAAAAATTAAATTTGTCAAAAAATTAATTCGTTACTTAACCACTGTCCCGACTACCCTGATATTTTACAATATTGATTGTAAAATATAAAGTTAAAGTAAAACTAAATGAATGTAAATCTGTATGTGAAGTAAGTTTCAAAATAATCAAGCTAACATTTTTTGGTTCGGTACTTACCATTACCATTAGGTATCGAAGTTTGGAGAGTTTCCGACAAAACATGTTTATCGTTACATCGAATGCGACATATCGTACTATGCCTATCTCCATCTTACGTCTTATGTCTTACGTGATTTTGGGATTTCTATTGTGGAGTACTCATAGTGTTCTTTGCAGTATCAGATCACAAGTTTGCCAAAGTTTGTTTATTGTTTATAGATAAGTAAACGATAAACTTTTATGGCGACCTGTATGGCGCAATGGTTTCTGTATCGACCGGATCGTGGTTCATAGGTTCCTGGATTTGATTTCCAGAGAGGTGAATATTTAAATGAAGAGTATAAAATTTCCACCCTTGCTTATTCTTATTCAGAGATAGGCAAAATGAGATTATGTTTACAGAATAAAATTTCATCTCATGCATTTTTCTAAAAATAGCCATGATTATGGACGATTCACGAGTCGCGGCCAGACGTTGGATATTATTTTAGACCCGTAAAGATTATTCTGATGACGTAAACGCTTGTAGAAAACGGTCCCAACGTTGCAACGATACATTATATAGACCATTATTTGAGTAGTAAAATATAAAACTCTTAAAGTAATTTGCAACTTGTTTCTGCCTATTGGATCTGTCCAATAGGGCGTAGAGAAATGGTTCCATTTGGTTCCATTGATGCAGTTCATGAAACGTTCTTCCAATTATCTAAAAATTAAGTATGTATCTTTTTTATCTCGAACTAACACTACGTTTGCAAATAGGCAATACTCTGCCCAATCGGCATATATATACAATAAAATAAATGATAAACTTGAAACGTACAACCTTAAATATTATGACGTTAAAAAGTGTGTTATTAAATGGCTGCTAACTTTATCTTTTGACGAGACAGAAGATCTACTTAAACGTATCAATCTTTAAAAAGCTATTAAATGTATAAATAAATAATATATGTAAAACACACCCACGCGCGCGCACACACACACACACACTTATTCACCAGGGCGTTCAAATGTTCAAAATTGAATTAGATAAATTAAAATGATAAAATTTTTTAGATATTTTTTTTGATCTTAAAGTTCATTCATTTTACTAATATTCGTAACAAAAGCGTGTCCAATTCCGTAAATTAGCATGTTCAACCAATGCACACAACACGCGCCATTATTCAGATACTAGATTAACCAGTGCTGCTGTTATGAATATAATCTGGCTTAGACGGCTCTAAAACTGACTTTAACTGTTTTCGTTTAAGGTTTATTGTTACTCGGATGGAATATTTTAAAAGGTAATCAGATTGAAATTATGTTTTGTTGGTAATATGAAAGCGTCTGAAAATTTTAATACACATCAAATAGTGCATCAGTTTTATGTGTAGGTATGTAGTCGAATATAATTTGTTCCTTGATGGCAATGTACCCATGAAAAGCGTGGACCGATTTTGGTGATAGTTAGGTCAAAAAAATAGTTTGTGCCCTTAGAAAAGCCTACCTATCACACTGTTTTATCTGTTCTGTGCTATCACACATAAGTACCTTTTTTTATCGAGGGGGAAACCTTCAAAAGGTACCCGGTGCCGTGGGAGCGACACAGGGTTATGTGGGACTTTTACCCACTAAAACCCCCCCGGTGGCCTGCCTCAACGCTTGTGGAGGACTCCGGGATCTCCAAGCGCGATGTCCCGTACGGACCCATCTCAAACGGCTCTGTGCGGCCACACACAGAGCAATTCTTCCCGGGGTTGCCATTGGGCGGTTCGAGCTCCCACTCTAGCCGCCCGCAACCCCGAACGCCCCCTTTTAGTCGCCTCTTACGACAGGCAGGGGATACCGAAGCTCGTATTCTGGTCCCGAGCCACAGGGACACACATAAGTACCTAGGTACAGTCGGGATTAAACTGGATGTTATAGAGTCCAGTAGGTACCTCGAACTGGGGCGATGGGTGAGTTTTTTAGCGACTGGTGAGTTGGAGATGGGTAGGAATGAATCGTCCTAAAACCCAAAAAGTGAAATATCAAATTATACCTAATTCACAATTTTCTATTGTTCGAAAATATGTAGTTACATACTTAAATTCTGTTTTTATTTATTTCTTGATTGGATAATTATAAAGAATAATCATTATTTTGATGGCTTTAACAATGAAAAACAATTCGCATAAAATCGTGCACATTTTTGTACCCATGTGTCTATTATTTTATTGCTCGTAAAGCGAGACATAAAACGGTAGAATTTTGGTAAGTAGTCGCATACGTGAGGTAAATTGGGCGCGGTAATAATTTCCGACAGTATGCAAAACTGTGTAATTGCTCTAACTATCTTTATGTCCGGTGATTTAAGCTGTTCATTGTGGTCTCTGGAGACAAATCTGCAATTTGAAATGTAGCGTGAAATAAAATGTTTATCAGATAGAGCCAAAAACTTATTTTATTTATTTTGATTGTTCCTTTCTTTTCCGAAGTAGGTATTTCTTTTGTTCTTTTAGATTCTTAAATATATTATTCTCCGTTTTACATGTGCATCTACCTAGATTCAAGGTAATCTGGGTTCTAGAACGTGCCTACCTAACATAATATAGGTTAAATTTGTGTTTTGCATTTCTTCCCGTGTCAATTTTATTTATACTTATCAAATCTCGTTCCTAAAGTTTTATCTACGTTTAGATAGGTAAACACATCTTAGTAAGTATCTAAATGATTAGCTTCTATAAAATAACTAGTTTTAAGCAGCTGCAATGTTTTATCAAAATAAAATGCAGTAGAACCTTGCAGCTATTACTTTCATTAAACGACATTTCCACAATGGCGGTGCTACTCTCTTCAGAACTAGATCCTTTAGCTATCAATAGGTGCAACTCAATCGCAAATAAATATGATAAATATGGAGATACAAAACCAAACTATCCCCAATCTTGTTTGTATTATTTCATTGCATTACATTACATATTCACATCAAAAACATACGTGCACGTGTAACAGCTAAATGAGTTTGAGGACGATGCGACGATGCGACCAATTACTCGTCGCAATTTGAATGCGGACACTTCGGTTTGCGAAATATGCAGTGTCCGTGTCCGTGTCCGGTAAGGCGAAACAATGTGTTTAAATTTTCACAGCCCTACAGGGCATAAGAGGTAGCGGATACTAGCGGGTTATATAATTATAATTGTTTAACACATTAGAAGTTCTAATGAAAGAATAAATAATTGATCATTAGATTAGTGCAGACAGTTACCATATTTTTTAATTTAATATGTCTCAAGGCAAGTTACATTGTATATTTTCATTTTTTCGTCTAGTGTTGAAGCATCCTTGCTTTCATTATTCCTTCGGTTTCTACACGCAGGCTGCAAAAATTACCAGGATACAGACATAGGCCACGCAAAATCTACCAAGAACTTGCACTTCCACAAAAAGCAGTTTTTCTAATAGTTTTTCCATTTTATGTCAATTATGACTAAAATTAGCTAATTTAGAAATAACACAATTATTTCAAATAGGACCTCGCATTGAGCACATAAAACACTACGAGTATACTCGAGTCGCCGAGAATATGGAATTCCCGCTAAAAACACATTTATTACCTGTGCTCGTTGTATAATTTATCTTGTAAGCAAAATTTACTTAAGGCATTTAAGTTATCACCTGCAATGTACCTTAATCACAAGGACGGAAAGTTGGCATTTGTTGGTGCAAATAAAATGAAGAACGAGTGTAGGTAAGTGACATTGGTCTATTACGTTCAAAGAGATCGCTTCAGGCTAAAACTTGAGCCACATTCATAAGATTATATCCGTCTAGTTCGTTAGAGTTAATCGGATCGCAGCGGCCGAGCCAGACACTGTTTGGAATATTAACGTACACCTCCTGGTTTTATGTCCAATGCGTTGGACGGCTTCCACTGCAGTTAAGGAGATCTGTCTTCCTGGTCTTGATGCACTTTCATGATAAGAATGCTATATAATAAAAATGCTACAAAAAAGTCCGCGATAGCATGTCTCTATCTCTTACGGTTGACTCACAATAACCACTTTTATGTTAAAAATTTGAATTTAAAACCTCACGTTATTTTCAAAGCTATTTTCTGTTGTTCAGTATTAATCCTTATCCAAATGAATATGTTAGTTAGCTTAGGCCTTTAATGCAGATCAAAGTTGCCTTTAACAGTATATCAATCAGATGGGTAGTTTTTGAGATATTGTCGTTAGAAGTAATTAGCAGCGCGGGCGAAGCTGCGGGCGGACATTTTATGTTGCAGAACGACGTCTGTCGGGTCAGCTAGTTTATAATATAAACCTCACTAATTCAGAACAAATATTTTATTAATTGTCACAACACTACTTTTTCTATCTTTCTGAAAATGCAAAAGTCAATTTCAGTTATTTCACGAATAAACTAACGCGTATTTGAATTAAACGTCCAACCAATGAAATAATAGTCTAGAGTTTCCGTAGAGAAGTCATAAGAAAATGTTAGTTAATCGGCAAAGAAAACTGTTCGAGTCGTCTCTTGAAGCTTGCAAAGCACTTAATAGGCAGAATTAGGTAGGTATATCGAGTAGGTAGTAGACATTAAAAACTGTTCGAACGTTTTTCATTACACCTATTCATTAGTTCTCCGGTGTCATTTATTCTTTAAGGATTTCTCCATGTCGCTAATAATACCCCACGCTAAGTTGTAATTTTATCTACTAATATTTTAATCTTTATTATCTTTATTATTATACTCTGATGAAGGCAGGGATTGGGGAGATTTAATAAAGCCAGTAATAAAACCAGTAAGTTTGCTCGAAGAATTTTTCACATTAAACAGTCTCGTGAACGTCATACATTTTTTGAACCTTTTTGTTCTTTGCAGAATATATTAACAAATAAAACAAAAGTAAAGTTTCACGGAATTGAACTAAGTAGGGATGTCACAACGGCTTAGGTAAATATTGCTGCCGGCCGCTTTCTGCCCTTCGTTTAGTTCAGAAATCTAGATTATTTTCTAAAGGTATATAATATTATCCATACTGATATTATACTTCGTGCTTCGTCCTCGAGATTAGTAACCTGAAATAGAAACTTATTAACACACATATGTAGTAACGCATAGCGATCACCACTCTTTGCACTACGTTGAGAAAAAAGGAGGGTAGAAACATTATAATTTTATAAATGTTACTGATATTGGGGGTAGGCAGACTACCTCACCCACTTTACCTGCTACCTATCGTCGTCTCGGAGCCCCATTCGCATTTTAGTGCTTCACCACTCAACACGGTTCCAACCGACGTGGAACGTATTTTTATTTCGTTTTATTATAATAGTTTTTTCTTGTATTGAAACCAAGTACACCTTTTATTTAGTGATATTTAGTGATTAAAAGTAGTTAAAATGTTAAAACATAAAAATTCTGAAGTGGAAGAGTTACAAATATAAAGAAACCGCGAAGTCGCCGACGCATACACGTGATTGAGGATTCATCTTCATCATCAGATGAAGCATTCAGGATCTATCATCCTGCCTTCAGCGAATAACCTTCAGGTAACACGTGTTCTTTTTACGGTGCCTTGCATTATAACAAGAATAGCTGCTTATTCTAAATGCACTCTGAGCAGTTTCTGGGACTGTCTCGCCGCATTTGTGACAGTTGGTTTGCGTTCTTTTCATTGGGAACTGAATCTTACCGACTATAAGCAAGCGTAATAAACTCATACCAATAACTGAGCAGTCTTCGGGACTGTCTCGCCATTGGTGAAATAGTTTTCGTATAATTTTACAAAAACAAATCTTAACATGGCTTCATGTATTACGCAGCTACTGAGCTTCCTTATTATGTGCTTACGCAGCTCATGTCTTTCAGACGGAGGAATTTCTGATTTTAAGAACAAGGATAGCTGCTTATTCTAAATGCACTCTGAGCAGTTTCTGGGACTGTCTCGCCGCATCTGTGACAGTTGGTTTGCGTTCTTTTCATTGGGAACTGAATCTTACCGACTATAAGCAAGCGTAACAAACTCATACCAATAACTGAGCAGTTTTTGGAACTGTCTCGCCATTGGTGAAATAGTTTTCGTATAATTTTACAAAAACAAATCTTAACATGGCTTCATGTATTACGCAGCTACTGAGCTTCCTTATTATGTGCTTACGCAGCTCACGTCTTTCAGACGGAGGAATTTTTGATTGTAAGAACAAGGATAGCTGCTTATTCTAAATGCACTCTGAGCAGTTTCTGGGACTGTCTCGCCGCATTTGTGACAGTTGGTTTGCGTTCTTTTCATTGGGAACTGAATCTTACCGACTATAAGCAAGCGTAACAAACTCATACCAATAACTGAGCAGTTTTTGGAACTGTCTCGCCATTGGTGAAATAGTTTTCGTATAAATTTTACAAAAACAAATCTTAACATGGCTTCATGTAATACGCAGCTACTGAGCTTCCTTATTATGTGCTTACGCAGCTCATGTCTTTCAGACGGAGGAATTTTTGATTTTAAGAACAAGGATAGCTGCTTATTCTAAATGCACTCTGAGCAGTTCCTGGGACTGTCTCGCCGCATTTGTGACAGTTGGTTTGCGTTCTTTTCGTTGGGAACTGAATCTTACCGACTATAAGCAAGCGTAATAAACTCATACCAATAACTGAGCAGTTTTTGGAACTGTCTCGCCATTGGTGAAATAGTTTTCGTATAATTTTACAAAAACAAATCTTAACATGGCTTCATGTATTACGCAGCTACTTAGCTCCTTATTATGTGCTTACGCAGCTCAGGTCTTTCAGACGGAGGAGTTTTTTGATTTTAAGGAGCGCCCACTGTTGCCAGAGCCTGTTGAACCCAGACAGCCACCCAGCTTATCAAAGCCCTCGCAACATCCGTACAGGACAACCCGCCGCCAGTAGACGAGGTAAAATATGCTGGTCAACTATCGTTGTATTACAAGCAATGGGCACTCCTAACATCCGATCGTAAAATTCGAGACTGGATAAAGGGGTATAAACTCGAATTTTTGCGTCCTGTGGTACAATATCAAGTCCCTTCTCCACCTAAACTTACAAGTAAAGAATGTCTACTTGTAGAGCAAGCTGTACATAATTTAACCGGTACTGGGGCAATTTCACAATGCCTTCCATGCGAAGGACAATTCATATCGAGTTCCTTTTTACGTCCAAAGCAAAACGGCAAGATGCGATTCATATTAAATTTAAAACCGTTAAACAAGTTTATCCATACGAATCATTGCAAGCAAGAAGACTTAAGGACGGTGTATTATTCCTAGTTAGGGCTAATCTTGGGATATTAACATAGAGGCATATTAAAATTTATCTTCCAATCATTTATTAATAGAATGACAACGTCAGTTCCTACATACTTCCTTATCGAATGGCCATTCTTCTCAGTGGCCATACCGCATACATCACAGACGGCTGTAAAGATAATTACAAAAAATTATCATATGGCTATTTTAGAGCTTAAAGATGCCTATTTATTTATAACAATTCATCCTGATTTTAGAAAATATTTGCGGTTCATATGGGACAACAAAATTTACGAATTCAATGCTCTGCCTTTTGGACTAAATACAGCCCCGTACGTATTTACTAAGATAATGAAACCAGTCGTTAAACTCCTCAGGGCTGCAGGATACTTGTCAACGATTTATCTTGATGATTTACTTTTAATTGGACGTTCTTATCAAGAATGTGATGGTAATATTAACATCACGAAAAAGCTACTCAGTTCTCTAGGTTTCATCATTAATAAGCAAAAGAGCAATCTTATACCATCTACCGTTTGTAAATTTCTCGGTTTTATTATTGACTCACAAAAAATGCGAGTTTCTCTACCGCATGACAAGAAAATACTTAATGATAAATATGCTATTGAAATATACTCTGACGCCTCAACGACGGGATGGGGAGCGTCCTGCAATGGGGAAACGGCTAGCGGTCAATGGTCCACAAGCGAGCAGGGCTACCACATCAACTATCTTGAACATTTAGCAGCATTTTTAAGTTTAAAATTTTTTGCAAAACAACTTATAAACTGTCAAATACTGCTTAGAATAGATAATTCAACAGCTATTTCATATATCAACCGCATGGGTGGTATCGAATTTCCCCATCTCACTCAAGTAATTAAAGATATCTCTGGCAATGGTGTGAGCAAAGACAATTATTCATTTTCGCATCGTACATCAGATCTGTGGACAACAAAATTGCAAACGCGGAATCTAGAAAAGTACATCCAAATATCGAATGGGAACTATCAAATTCTACCTACGAAACCATAATTTCAAAACTTGGTAAACCTCACATAGACTTGTTTGCAAGCCGAATTAATCGTAAATGTGAAAAATTTATAATATATCTTTGCACAGGGACCCCGATGCCTTTGCTATTTATGTATTTACTATTAACTGGATTAATTATTTTTTCTACACCTTTCCCCCATTTTCAAGGATATTAAAGTCGCTCAAAAAATTATTAACGATGTAGCTGATGGGATCATGATAGTCCCGCTGTGGCCCAGTCGACCATGGTACCCTAGTTTTACAAGTCTTCTTAAGTCGGACATAATATACCTCAAAGCCAACGAAAGTTTAATTTCTTGTACCTAATTCCAGAGAGTCCCGACGGATACAATCAAACCTTATCCTGGCGGCCGGGAGGTTGTCAGGTCGGCCTTAATGCTGCGAGGCGCACCGCCTTCCTCTGTAGAAATTATGCTATCCTCCATTTCAACAAAACAGTATAGCGCTTATCAAAAAAAAAAAATGGCATAATTTCTGTGTAAAAAATTCAACGAATCTTTATAATGCTAGTATACCAAAAGTTTTAGAATTCTTAACTGGTGGTAGTCAATTTGGCTCCCTTAATAGTTGTAAAGCCACATTGTACTAGGACATGATATCATCGATAACGATAATATTCAAAGATTTTTCAAAGGGGTATATCGACTTCGACCACCGAATCCAAAGTACAATATTACTAGGGATACAAATTGCGTATTAAATTTCTTAAAAGCACAATACCCTAATGAAAACATTTCTCTCGAACAACTATCAAAGAAATGCTCTGCTTTGATTGCTTTAACTACCGCGCATAGGGTACACACCTTATCACAAATAAACATAAATAATATAGAGGTATTACAGACGCAGGTTGTTATTAAAATTCCCGAACTGATCAAAACTTCTCGTGTAGGATCTAAACAGCCTATATTATTTTTACCGTTTTTTCGTGAAAAACCAGAAATATGCCCCGCGAACACTTTAGTCTATTATATAAATAAAACTGCAGCAATACGTAGATCTGATTCTTTATTTATAAGCTATAAAAAACCTTATAAACCAATAATTATAACCAATAATAAAACCTTATAAGCTTCCCAAACATTAAGTCGCTGGATCAAAGGAACCCTAAAGGACAGTGGAGTCGACGTATCAATATTTTCCGCGCACAGCACCAAACATGCGTCCACATCACGCGCATATTCGCGAGGAGTCAACATTGACCTTATCCGCAACACCGCCGGCTGGAGCGGAAGCTCTAATACTTTCGCCAAGTTCTACCACCGAACCATCATCGACACAAATGAAGTGTCTATAGCGAGTGTAATTATAAATTAAATTATAAAATTTAAATTAACCAAGTTTTTCAAATTGTAAAAATTGTAAGTGTTAGTTTTGTATCTGGGTATACAATGCTCATATTACCTATTTCTGATTGTTTCCCTAATCTTATTACGCTAAATGGACAATTGATTATGAGTGGTTCGCCTTTTTGATTAATCCCCTTCTTGAAACCTTGCAACACTCTCAAGGTCTACATATGTGTGTTAATAAGTTTCTATTTCAGGTTACTAATCTCGAGGACGAAGCACGAAGTATAATTATTGATTAAACGAACTTACCAAGTGAAGTTCTATCATAATTATACGAGTGCTTCGTCCGAAGAGATTAGTAACACCCGCCCACCCTACCCCTATTGGTATGGGTTGCAGGTTTCATAAGGGACTCCAAACCAATGAGGCTCCGAGACGACGATAGGTAGCAGGTAAAGTGGGTGAGGTAGTCTGCCTACCCCCAATATCAGTAACATTTATAAAATTATAATGTTTCTACCCTCCTTTTTTCTCAACGTAGTGCAAAGAGTGGTGATCGCTATGCGTTACTACATATGTGTGTTAATAAGTTTCTATTTCAGGTTACTAATCTCTTCGGACGAAGCACTCGTATAATTATGATAGAACTTCACTTGGTAAGTTCGTTTAATCAATAATTATAAATGCAAAAGTAACTTGGTCGTGTGTTTGTCTTTTAGATTTTACGCTTAATTCGCTAAATCGATTTAGATGAAGTTTTGCACGGAGATAGTTGAAGTGCCAGGAAAGGGAAATCATCCCTTTACCTGTTGAAAAGAGAAGTAAAAGGGATATCACCGTAATTTTTCTTATCAGGCTGTGAAAAAAACTGGTTATTCTTAGTTATAACCTTGTTATAAGTTCCCTTTAATTAAAATTCATCATTCAATCATTTTAATGGTATTTTATCGTTGTCTGTTGTTGTAGCGCAGGCGATGCCGTGGGTAAAACCTAGTACCTACTATATAAGGTGAAAATCTGTTGGAATGGTCCCTCACAGAGGTCCGTGTTAGTAATTTTGATACATGAAGGAGCAGACATCCGGTACATCCAATTCGCCGACCTCTGCATACCGTACCTTTTATTCGCGGACCTCACCTTTATGCTTCATTCGTTGATTTTGGTTTGGCTTGTTTATTTTCCTAATATAAGAAAATTATATTATTATGATTATTTGTACTTACTGTTTGCACGTATGGCAGTTATGGACGTATTAATTTATATTTACCTAAAGTTACCTTCAATGTTTTTTTGATTTACTATCAGTCAACTTAAGGAAGATTTATGAGGGGTTATTGCCTATTTTCATGCATTTCTTTAAATTTAGATCTTGTATACGCCTTTTATTTGTGATAGGTGGATAGACGCATAGATATATTGACAATTAGACATATGAAACAGGCTTTTCAGTGGATTTCTAAAAGCAGACCTTTGAAGATCATTATGTAAAAGGACAGTTCATACGGTCACATCCATTAGCTAGATTAGCTCCGAAACACACATGACGTCATATGTCACTGCTTCTCACTTTTGCTTTGAGTTTTATTTAGGTACCGTTTAAGAAATGTAGAGCTAGCTAGGTACTTTCAATTAAAATTGTGAGAAATCTAAAAAGAATAATTAGTTATACATTTTTCATGTTTTTAGGTAGGTATGTAGTGTTAAAATAAAACCGGTGTTCTTAGTTAATCTTGAGCAGTTTGTCCCTGCTTCCTTTCATTTAAAAAAACGGCTTAAACAACTTGTAGCCGATTTTCTCATGTTATAGTGAGTTTATTTTACTTAACTAGTAAATCCGTCCTCGCTTCGCTTCGGGAAACCAGTCCCTTCAAAAATCTCTATAAATTTTAACAAATTATGTTATTCCGATGTCTAAGCTATATTACTGCAAAGTTTCATGAAAATCCGTTCAGTAGTTTTTGCGTGAAAGAGTAACAAACTCACACACACACTCACTCACTCATTCACATACATCCTTACAAACTTTCGCATTTATAATATTAGTAGGATTGTTTAATTTGCTTATTAATTTATTTGAGTGTAAGGATGTTCAGAATACCTATGTGTTAAGACATAGGTATCCTGAAGAAAACTGACATAACTCCTAAAGCCGCAAACTAAACACGGCCAAATTTAAACACGTGTTGGTCTCGGTACCTACTGTTCGTAAACACGGTTGCGTAGCAAGTTTGACTTTAAGTTGAATAGATAGAAAACTTTGCTTGTGTGTTCTAGGCCTGTTAGCTCAAATGCTTGTTTCTAACTACAATTTTCATGTTTGCAGAATACTAAAATAAACTAAGGGTATCATTTGTTACGTGTAACCTACGTTCTGTGTAAGGTTTTAGAATTTATTCTTGCATCAATCAGTGCACTATTGTAGTCTTCAGACTAACCTGTTTATTTATTTATTTATTTATTTGAGGTCCACCAACACAGGATACACAATAATTTCTTAATATCTAGCCTAACCTATTATCTAAAATTCGTGTTCCCGCAATTACAGGTGAACACAGCATGCATTGAATTAGATTATTGTAATTAATATTATTTTTGTTACACTATTATAATATGTACCTATATACCTCCTACTTGTTCACTATATATATTTATCTATTTTAACTATCCTTATTCTTATTTCGATTACAATTAAATAATTAATAACATTTAAATAATTACAGATTAGAACAAAATAATAATAAGTATCTAGTAATAGTCATCTCCAATTTTGTCAACTTTATAAAAAATCATTCAAATCATTCATCAGTTCATTATAAAAATTCATATTCATACATAAATTAAAATTCAATCTCATTAATTGTATAAAGACAATTTATAATTATTTATAATTACAATTACAATATAAAATAAAATAATAAAATTTATTAATGTCATAAGCTCAAGTCACACTTAATTTTATTCGTCAAAATCATTCAATATTATTGTCAAAAGTCATCAAATGTTTTTTGTATTGACAGAGTGTGTCACCAAATATGTCAATTTTTTTATTGGTAGTAATTAAATTATTGTATTGTCGCATCATACTATTAAGGGGTGAATGGTGACCAAGATTTGAGTAGGACTGACAGGGGACAAATGGTTTATAAATACCTGGTCTAGGGGTTCTAGAGGGGATATTAAAAGTGACTTCCTTTAATAACTGTGGACAATCTAATATTCCATTCACAATTTTGAACAAAAATGTTAATTCTTGTGCATGTCTCCGGTCTTCGAGAGAAGTCATTTTTAAATATGTGAGTCTACTACCGTAATTTTCAAGCGATCTTTGTCGTATCTTTAGTCGGTACTGTAATATCCTCACGAACTTTTTTTGGATTCCTTCTATGCGGTTAATATAAATTTGGTAGTGTGGGTTCCAGGCTACACAACAGTATTCGAGGGTACTTCTTACGAGCGTATTGTATAAAAGAATTATTGTTTCAGCCTTTTTGAATTCTTTGGTATTCCTAAGCACATAACCGAGGGATTTGAAAGCCTTTGCAGCAATATTTTCTACATGTTTATCAAATCGCAAGTTACTATCCAAAGTGATTCCTAGGTCGCGAATTTGCTCTACTTGGATTAGCGGAGTGTTACCGAGTTTGTACACCGTATCCTTAAATCTATCTTGTTTTTTTCGTGAAAACCTTATGTGAAAACATTTATTTACATTTAATGTCATGTAATTTTGTCTACACCAATTAGTCAAATTATTTAAGTCCTCCTGCAATTTAGTGGAGTCGTCATGACATTTTATTTGCTTTGATATTTTTAAATCGTCTGCGAATAAATGACACTGCGAGTGATGTATGCTATTAGGCAAATCATTTATAAAAACATTAAAAAGCATAGGCCCTAAATGAGATCCTTGTGGCACACCAGTTGTCATAGCATATGGAGTAGAAGTAGACCCATTTATTACAACTGCAGCAGATCGATTAGTCAGATAAGATCTACACCATCTCAGAAGATTATTTCCAATTCCCATTAACGCCAGCTTATTTATTAAGATAGAATGGTTTACTAGGTCAAACGCCTTACTAAAATCAGTGTAAATTACGTCCACAGAAGATTTAGAATCTACTATTTTAGATATACTGTTGATAAACGAGACTAGATTTGTTGATGTCGACCTATTACTTAAGAAACCATGTTGATTTTCTGATATGAAATGTTTAAGGTGCCATGTGAATTGGATGCATATCAATTTTTCAAACACTTTGCCTAATGTTGAAAGGATGGATATTGGCCGATAATTTTCTACCATGTGCTTGTCACCAGACTTGTGAATTGGAACTACTCGTGCTTGTTTCCATCTTGTCGGAAATATACCGGTAGATAGAGACTTATTGTAAATAATTTCAAGAGGATATGCTAGGTGTTCTGCACATTTCACTATAAATACTGGTGGGATGTTATCACAGCCAGCTCCCTTATTTACATCTAAGTTTTTAAATATTTTAATAATTTGGCTCCGGGTGATCGTGCAAGACAGTAAGTAGTTGGCGCTAGTTGGTTGGTCATGATTTACCACCGGTGAAATCGTAGTAGTTGGACCGTTAAAAATGGAAGAAAAATTACTGGCAAATAATTCACAGATTTCCTTATTATTGGAGGTAGTCTTATCTTTGTATGTCATTTGGTTAGGATAAGCACTTTGATTTTGGTTCTTTATTTTGACGTGTGACCAAAACAACTTAGGGTTACGCTTCAAGGAAGATTCTAATCGTGTGGTATAGTTTTTATAACAGATATTTTGAAGTTTCAAAACTCTATCTTTTAACAGTTGATAACTAATTTTGTCTAAGGGATTATTGTATTTCATTACATTCACACGAAAGTTATATTTTTCCTTAATAAGTCGAATTAATTCTTTCGTGAACCATGGTGGATATTTTTGGTTGGTTGGCTTGGTCATTGGTACATGGATACGAATAAGAGAGTCTATAGTAGCATAAAAAATATTTGTCATATCGTCTGCTGTTAAATTACCATTAAACTTGTCGTCCCAGTCAATTTGATTAAGTTCATTGATAATTTTCGTGTAGTCAGCCTTGAAAAAGTTACGTCGAGGTAGGTGAGGAGTTGATACTTTAAACCCTGCTATGCTGACTGAGAATTCAAGTGGAGGATGTAACGGGTCAATAATACTTAAAACATTCGGGTCATTACACATATCACCTATTGATAGGTTGCTTAAAACGAGATCTAATATTTTAGCCTTAGTGTTTATAATGTTATTCCACTGTTTAAGGTCTTGCATGTTTAAAAAGTCAATTAACATTTTGCCAAGCATTGAATTTGAAAAAGGACCAGTAGATTGACTGTCATTCCATACAATACTACTTAAATTAAAATCGCCTAATACTAACTTATACTTTGCGTCGTCTAGTGATTTATTTGCATTAGCTATGAAGTGATCCAAAATATGTATTTGAACTGGTGGGGGCAAGTAAACCGCACAGATTAATAGTTGCTCTTTTTTTTTGTTTTCAAAAATGTCTAAGCCAATCCACAAATCTTCGCAATTACTCTCCATATGTTCGTACCGACGAGAATTGTGATTTTTATGTACTGCAACAATAACACCACCGCCCGCTTTGTGCTTATGGAACCCTGTAGTACAGCGATCTCGTCTGTATACAACGTATCTATCGTCAAACAGTTCTGAGCTTTTAACACCATCATGTAGCCATGTTTCCGTAAGTATAACAACATCAAAATTATTCGTGCATACATTTATATAGAAATCTACTATTTTGGTATTTAACCCTCTAACATTTTGGTAATAAAAGTTTAATGACGACATTATTACTGTATCATTGCTGTCCGTGCACGTTTTTATTAATTTTATTTATTTAATTAAATTCAGCTTATTCGCGTATAAACACACAAAAAATAACAATACTATACAAAACTGAGTCAGTGAGATAAAATAAAATTGAAATATTATTAAAAATAAATTAAATAATCAGAAAAAAAAATTTTGAATCAGATGAAATAGTAAAAATTTAAATACAAATAATGTCAAAGTATTTAAGGACTACTTATTACAATAATTACCTAGTTCGATAACTTATTTAGTTTTTCTATACTATTAACTAATATTCGTTCGGAGAAATCAGTCTTTCGCATGAAAATGTGACCGTTGCGTACCCAGACGTACTTGTAATCTAACTCTCTAGCTTTACTCCTTGCCGCTGCGTGAATATTTTTATTCTCAGGTGAAAGATGTTCAGTCACAAATACTGGGGTTAGCTTGCCGTTGGAAATTCCGAGGTGACCTGAGTGGAGTTTTTCCTTGGGGTTTGTTTTATTGAACTTTATGCAGGCTGCTAGAATTGAATCTCTTATTCTCTGGGAGCTTAATTTAAGTACTATAGATCTCGGACGCGGTGATTTTGAATCTTTTTTTGTGACACGCGTGCAGTGAAAAATATCGCTATCCGAGAGATTGTAGCCGACTGTAGAGCAGAGCTGCTTCACAATAGTAATTACGTTTTCCTCCTTTTTTTCAGGGACACACTGAATTTCTAGATTATTTGTACGCGACTGCTGTTGGATTTGGTTTAATTCTTGCGTGAGACTTGCTATATTACTACGGAGATCTTTACTTTCTTTTTCCAGTTTATTTATTATTATGTCTTTGTCTTTAATTTCTTGTTTAAGTTGGTCCAGTTGCGTATTAAGCACGCTAAGACAGCCCTTAAATTCACTAATCTCAGTGCAAATTTGCTTCAAGTTTGTGTTAATTGGATATGCAAGGCAGTCAAAGGATTCTTTCAATGCTAGCGTAATTTCTTCCCGTATTATACTTCTGATGTCATTTGTATTTATTATGTTTTCAGAGTCGCTTATGTTCTTGTTATCTCGACGAAGTTTTGTCCTCTTGGTTACATTGTCTATCGGCGATTTAACTTCAGGCGAAAGCCGGGGCTCGGTTCCGAACGGTTGTCGAATAGGCGTGTTGGAGTTGTCGGCTCTTGGAACCTTACTAAGACACGCAGGACAGGTCCATGAATTTTTTTGCGATTTTGAAAGCTTTTTAAAAACTGCTTCTGTGATGCCAGCACAAATCAAATCATATTTATGTTTACATACGCAACATCTTACGCAGTTTATCTCATTCACAACAGTTCTACATCCAGAACACTGGTCACCTTTTTCCATATTGTCCTGAGTAGTAAATTTTTGTTTAAAAATGTATTTTCATAAAAAGTTAGTTGAGAGCCAAAACAAAATAAATTACAAAACAAAAGTTCTTAAGTGTTACGGGGGATTCGAACGCACGTCCAGTCCGTCGAGCGCACTATAAGGCAACAACACTGTACGCTCTACCACGCGAGCTTCGAGCGGTGCGGCAAAAATTAGGAACTGCTATTTGCGCTGTGAAGCAATTAACGGCGGCGAGCAATGAGATGATGAGTCATTGTCTATTCGCACTGCATTGACACAAGAATTTGCACTCAACCGTTTCTTATTATTTTAAACTTTACAAACGTTTTTTTAAAGAAATAACTACACTTATGTCTGTACTTATATCACTATCTGTAGGCACACTTTTAAAGTTTCGAATTATGTAACTTTTATGCACTTTTAATCGTTTTAAACCACTTTTAATGAATTTAATTTGAAGAGGTACAGGTCATACGTCTTTACTTGTCCGCGGGGCGCGGGGGAACTTCTGTTTATCACAGTTGTCCACCAACAAATTAAATATATAAGAAATTAAATGACAGATACGCAATAAATTACATAAATTAGAAAAATATCGTTTTTTCAACATAATTAGGTACAGCTCTTAGACGTATAAATATATCAGTAAATTAGAAAAAGGAAAATAAAATAAATACATAAATAATTTTGGTACTGCTGTGGTATTTTTCATACTTTTTAAATTCAAAATTTTAAAATAAATTTGTCATAAGTATAACTATAGGGCAAGTTGTTGAAACTTGGCCCAGAAGTTAGTTCCTTTCACAATTTCAATATTGTCCAATTTGATGTTAAAATTATTCTATCAAATATTCAACGTCATCTTCGACAATTTTAATAAGTGAAAAGGTAACGTTACGAGCGGTGAGCGTGGGCCTATCTAATTTAACTTTTAGTGAATAGAAATATGCCAAGGACACATTTTTTTAAACACACACTTATTAACGCGATGGTAGCAACAAACTGGTCCGAATACTATCTGTCTCTATGAGTGTGACTAATGTTATTTTTGATGAGATATGATGAAGATTTAAGTGTACCTACAGGATCAAATGATTCTTTTATTTAATTGCTTTAAGGGCTGTCTTATTTACGTTAACTTAACGATCATGATGACCGAAGTGAATTTAGGATAGTTTATGACAATCATTTCCTTTTTGATGCTTTAATTATATGTAGGTTTATATTCCATCCATCAGCCTTCATGGCCGGCCCATTGCCGCTTCAGCCGGCTAACTCTTTTTGTAGGGTTATATTATATTAAAGAAAGAAAAAACATTTATTCGCTGTTTTGATACCGCAGCACATAAATAACATTAAGTATTAGAACACTTAGAACATCTAACTTAAAACACATGTAGTTACATACATAAGTAATTTAAAAATAAAAAAAAGAACACAATAAAAACCAACTCAAATATAATATAATATCATATAATATAACATAATATCTTATATTATACGTTTATATTCACGGGTTTCGATTTTTTTATTAATTTTAAGTTAATGCTTGACTATAATTTCATCTGATGGTAAGTGACATATAGTCTTGTCTTAATTTATTTGGTAACAGCCTATTCGCCCTCGATTTGAAAATCCAGCATTATAACCTAGAGTGAACACCGAGGCCGGCAATTTATTCCACTCTTTCGCGGATGAATATTAATATACGCCCCGTACGTAAGTAATCCAGCGATTTATTCAATATTACATTTACATTTCTACAGGAATTTTTTGTACCTTTTTAAATATCCAGGTCGTAAATGTACGCTTTACTATTGGAAAAAACACGGCCATTCCACTTCCGCTCAACATTCAAAAGATAACAGTACCTATTATTTTTCATCCCACCTATTCGAAAAAGACGACTTGGTTCGCACTTAAAGGCGCCCAAACTTGGTGTTTTCTATAAGAAATTTTTAGCGGGCGGGAATGAGTTTTTCCTCCTCGTTATTTAAATAAGTGCACGGAAAACATCTTTTCCGCCAAAACCAATGTCGTTACCTGTGCTGACAGTTCAATTTAGCTTGTCAGAAAAATTTACTAAGGACATTTTTAGATAATGCCGTCAATCTTAAAAATACCGTAATCGCATTGGCGGAACGCTGGCATTTGTGTGCCGGGCAATTATAAAGGATTCCAGATCGAATTCAAATGGAGTATAAATCAGATTTGAAGGACGAGCGACTATGACGAACGTATCGAGTGAAGTGTGAAAAATGCCTCCAATTCTATCATAAACCGGCCAAGTGCGAGTTGGACTCGCGCACGAAGGGTTCCGTACCATTATGTATAAAACGCCAAAAAAATCTGGCCTTTTGTATGAGAACCTCACTTAAATATTTACTGAGTTTTTGTAACCACATATTAGCCACAAGCTACGCCATCTCTTGGACCGACTGGTAACTAAAAGCATGGACTACATATTAGCCACAAGCAACGCCATCTCGTGGACCGACTGGTAACTAAAAGCATGGACTACATATTAGCCACAAGTAACGCCACCTCTTCGACCGTAAGGTAACTAATATCGCTGAGGCGTCGAAAATATTATTTATTAACTTAAATATTTATTTTATTCTGTTTTTTAGTATTTGTTGTTGTAGCGGCAACAGAAATACATCATCTGTGAAAATTTCAGCTGTGTAACTATTACGGTTCATGAGATACAGCCTGGTGACAGACGGACGGACGGACGGACGGACGGACGGACGGACGGACGGACGGACGGACAGCGAAGTCTCAGTAATAGGGCCCCGTTTTACCCTTTGGGTACGGAACCCTAAAGAACCAAAAAATTGGTATTGCCGTAGTCCTTGCGGTTGGCTCTATGCATATAAAAAAGGTGAAAATAGGACATACTTCTTTAAAAAATGTCATTACATCCATCCGATTTAACCATTTAGAACGTCGGAAACTATCCTTGTCCTAAATCGTGTCCTAACTAGGATGCTACTCATCCTAAATGCGATTAAACTTTCCTGAATTCAGGACATCCTAAATATCGGATTCTAAATTTAGGAAGGCGTAATACCCCCTTTAAAGAGAATATGGAATTGGTCTTCCAGCTAAAAACAAATTTATTACGTGGACTTGTAAGCAAAATTTAGTTAAGGCATTTTAAACTCCCGCCGTCAATCTACGATTGATATAATCTACCTACGAACTACGAACGTGAATATAAATCTTTGTTCTGTCTTTATTGCAGGAGGTTGTTCAGCGTTCGGTCACTCGTGCTACGGCGGCCACGGCAAGAGATCCGGGGACTCGCCTTTAGTGGATGTAAGTGGTCAACATTAGCGGTCTTAGCAGAAAAAGAGAGAAAGAAAAAAGTAAAAAACCCTTTATTTAGTCAAGCATCCTAAACGACAACAGTAGGTACCTACGTTCAAACTTAAGTACAATAAGTTAATAAACTTTCAGGGAAATAAGTATCAATAGGTAATAATATTAAAAAAAACCGACTTCAAAATCGATAAGTAGACGTAACTAAAAAATTATCCGTTATATGTCACTCATATGTATGGGAGCCGAGGGTAAGCATTTCCTTTCGAGTACAAAAGAATATAAGTAACTCCTCATTTTTTGAAGTCGGTTAATAAAAGATACATTAATATATTATTGACAAAAGCAATATGAGAGCTTCATACTAGAACAGTAGGTCAAAGCTTCAAAAAAAGTATACTTTCGAGTAGGTACGCGCGATTCAGGTATCTCTAGGGCGACTAAAATGTCGCTTGATACTGCGTTGGGACCTACGTATTATTTCATCGCCTTTCATACATGTCTTTATGTGAATAAAGCGCTGTTATATTTTTTATCTTTTGGGGTATAAAACTATACAGTCTAAGTACGTGAATGACTTTGAATATAAGGGTAATATTGAGTGTTTCCTTTAGCGAAGGGCTTGCCTTAAATTAAAGTGTGCGTTAAATGATAAATGGGTGAATTTACGTTGCATTTTATCGCCCTTTGTTTATACATGAAGATCACACGGGAAAAACAAGGAATGTCAAAAAAATACAACCAAGAGAAAAACAGCTTTATATAGTTTAAAACGACGAATGTAAAGATGGCCTCAAGCGACATTTGGAAGACTTTCTTGTCTCATAATCTCCTCACTTCTCACTTCCTCACATTCATCTCATCACTTCATATGTAACCAAAACTGGAGATATTTGTTTGTTGTGAGTTGCTGTTGCTAACTATTTAGTTGTAATACAACTATAATGTAGTACCCGGCAACTTCGTTTTAGTGTTTGCTTGGCATGTTTACTACGGCCAAGTATCGGAGCCCGTGGCAAGGTCCACGTTTCATCAATTGAATATTTTAACACAAAATCTATACAAACTTCACGGCCAAGCAAAGGAATTACTCATGAGCTTCTATTTCTACGAGTAGGAATGGGGATTACTACAGATTATATAGCTTCTGAATGTATGAACCGATTTAAGTGCGGTTTTTTTAAAACTGTTGGATTCCAACGACATGAATGCATGTCACGAATGCCATAGTACGTTCACTTCGCTGGAATTCAATGGGTTAATCGAAAGCCTAGTTTACTTGCGGTGGTTTTGTAGCTATGTTTGGTAGAAATCGATCCAGTAGTTTGTAGAGTATCAGCTCTATTCCAAAGTGAAAGTGTAAATAATTATGAAAACAAACATATTTTCAGGGATTTATTGTTGAAGTTATAGTTTTTCTCAAATATTTTCAAATGTTGATTCTTAGGTACTTAACAGTTTAACACCCATGGGTTTGATTAAAATTTTTCTTCAATCTTTTTACTTCCCGGTCTTTTTCTTTTTGTTTTGAAGTTAAAAGATTGTGAAATTATTTTCCGTCTTAATATTTTTGAAACATTGTTTTAATGGTCAACAGATTATAGGTAAAGGTAAATAAATGGAACGGAGCAATGGTTGTTCAAAGAAAATATATTTTGAGGTAAACTATTATTGAACGAATTTATTTATGTAATTGGTCCCATAGTAACAATTTTGTAGCCAAGTGTCTATCGTCAAACTGTGGAACAACGTGAAGAGGCTAAGGGTCCCCGTAAACTGACCGCAGCCACCAGCGTCTGTGGCGCTGTGGCGCTTCTTTTTAGAAGCGCGATCCGGCCAACAGCCAACAGCTCCAATAACAGTGAGCAGGATTCAGCGGAATTCTATAAAGAAGCGCCGCAACGCCACAGCCGCCGGTGGCTGCGGTCAGTTTGCGGGGACCCTTACAGATAGACTCTATGGTAATTATGATATTCTCAATATTTCTAAGTCTTAACATTTTGTTTTAGAATTCGAATTCGGAGCTGGTCGAACGCCAGCTCGGCCAGGAGGAGACTCCTCCACACCCCGTGTACCCTCACTCCAGCTACAGAATCCTGGGTTCTGGAGACGATATCATCCCCATAAGGGACGGAGGTATGTTTGTTATAGTGGATTCAGACAATTTAATAAAGAAAGAAAATATCGTGCGTGGACTATCTTCCAAAATGTTTTCGAATACAGTGTGAGAAATCTTGTAATCTGCACTTGATCAGCATACTGGACTGTTAGACTCCTCAGCTCCTCACGTTGTGAGAGGACGTTTTAGCCCAGCAGTGGGGCAATATAAATAACAACGATGCAGCTCTAAATTGTCAAAGTTACATGTTTGCAAAAACCAACTTTTTCAGTTTCTAGCTCTCTAATTTATTTTCTAGCTTAGTAAACGAAACGTCTAAATTCTCATCTTTTTCCTCGAGGATTCTTGATCTCAGGCTATCAGAACCCTTTAGATGCCGAATCGGCTACCATGGCAACATATAACTTATTTCTATTATCTATAACATCATGAGAGGATTCGAATCATTGTAATACGACTATAGTCTTTTAATTTATATTATTGTTTTATGAAATTTAATGTTTGTTCAGGTGTGTTCGACCGTGAGGAGAATTCCGGGCCCAGAGATGTAGTGAAGATGAAACTGCGAAATATAGTGAAACATTGGGTGAGCATGATTTTTTCTTTTAGATGACTTTTTCAGACAGCACGTGAATAAGCAAAACCATAAAAATCCAAAAAGGGCATCACTGAGGCGGCATAGAGTATATTTCAATGGAAGCACAGGATTTAGTGGCCAACCCAATTACCGAAAGTTTTTATGGCACCTGACTCTGCCTTTGATGGCTTCAACGACTCCTTTCTAACTTTAACAACTGGGTCAGAAGTCCTTACGTGCCCTCAGAAATACGTGACAAATGGGAAAATTCTAAATGAGCAACCTAGTGCGTTGGTTAAGAGGTATAAATAGGCATGTAGTGTTAAGGCCTGACCTTTATAACTAACGTTCAATACGTTAGTTTTCTATAAAGGTTATTGACGGTAATGAATGAAGCTTCCACGAACCGAAAAAGTGAGATTTTTTGGCTTAAATTAATAAATACATATAATACCTCATAACTCCGTACTGGGTGAACTGATTTCGATAATTTTTTCGACGTTCGAAAGCTAACAACTGCCGTTTGGTCCCATTTTGATTTGATAACTGACGGTCAGTTTTTGAGTTATTCTCAATAATATGAATATAATTTATGCTTACCTTTGACTGGGTGTTCCGATTTTGATGATTCTTTTTATGTTCGTAAGGTCGTGCTTGTCATGTCGTCACATCGGAGTTATAAATTGGAGGCACATCTAGCGACTGGTTTTTGAGTTATCTAGACTTTAAAGTCGGTTATTTTTTTGTGAAAAGTTAGTTATTTCTATTTTGTACGTGTGTATGTGTTTGTGTATTTCTTTGAGGGTCTTTATTCATGAATACCTTTGTTCCAGATGGAAAACTACAGGCGCTCACAGCAGAACAATGGCGACGGCTACTTCATCGAGACCCTCTAAATAAAACATTTGCATCTGACACACTGTACATTTCTAACCAGTTAGCGACTGGCCTTCAGCTCACATTGGAATTTAAATGTTATAGTAATTTAAGTTTAAAACGTATTACAATAAGGTTGCTAATTAAATACGTCTTTGGTTTACTGTATACTGTACTTGGAGCATTCATCATTAGTGATATTAGGGAAAAGACATTATTATGAATCGTCTGTATGGTCTGCTTTATTTAAATTGTCATGTTACTTACGAGCGGTTTTAGTTACTTCCTCTATAGTTCATCCTTTGTTGTTGGACAAAAGATTAGCTTTCATTACATTTCTGTGTTTCAATAAAGATATAGAGTTATTTCGTAATTATGATACTTATACCTTCTTTATCATATGAAATAAAGTGGAATATGATATATTTTTATATATGCTGTAATTGACGAGTAGCAAGAAAAAAACGTATTTAGACGAACGCAAATTAAAAAATCAAATGATTTCACAACTACTATAATTTTTTTTTGTAGATTCATTTGTATTTGTTGTCCTGCTCAACCGAGTTATAAATAAAATATGCAGAAACCTACCGTGATCAAAAAATCGTATAAAACTGATGTCAAAATTTTTAACACATTTTTTTTAAACGTTCGACATTTTTCATGTGTAGGAACCCACCGTACCCTTTGATCCCGTTGACGACTCTATTTGTATGGAAATCCATGCACTAGTTTATAGGATAATTCCGTATTAACATCCAGATTTTATTTATGGATTCATTTTCTCGTCTACAGTGATTTATTTTAAGGATCTGCGAATAATTAGGCACTTTGAAACCTCCATCTTACTTACTGTCAATTATAAAATTGTTAATGTAGTTGCTTCTATTAAATTTAGTATTAAGGCTGGAAAGAAAATTATTCTTAGTGAAAGAGATTTGGAGAGAAAAGACGAAATGTAGATTGCAGTATTAATGTCATGTACGTATGTAATGTTACGTAATAACGTATATAATGTTACGGAATGCTACATACATTCATATTTTTTGGTAGACCGTTCGATTATTTTATAGATTTAAATAGTTAGATTTGTAACTTTATAATGTAAACTTTTATTGTCTACTCTCTAAACTTTTATTGTTTACTCTTACTAGCAATTTACTGACAAAAACTACTTATGAAACTCATAAACCGCATATAAAATGCGAATTATAATGTAGAATATTGATAAGCTTTTGTTTTTGAAATCCCAATAATTATATACTCTTTTCAGATGGATCTTTGATGTGATTAATACAATATTTGTGGTAATTAATCAATTAAGCTGGGTTAAGTTGATCGTTAATAATGCATAAAATATTTTTTTATAAATCTAAGTTTCTATTCGTTGTCATGTAACTGGTGGTCAGTCACGCCATAAGTTAAAGCAAGATCAAAACTGTTTCATCTTCTCTCATTTTCTATGCTCCAGAATTCTTTCTCTGCTAACCATATTTGACTACTTTCATCTTGGTACCTGAAAATTGTTTCCAATAATTAAGTCTACGGTCTGTTTTTAATCACATAAGTTTACCATCATAGTGAATTAAACATCATTTAACGGTGTAGAATGACTGTTTCTAATAGTTTTGTGTATTATTAAAATAAATTAGATACACTGTGAATGTTGTTTTTATTTTAACTCTACTATCCCCAAAAATTTACAAACTTTTTTTGGAAATAGCGATCTCGAATACTAAGATTTATGACTGAAGCAGAGATTATTTTTTTTGGTCTTAAATAGAAATCCATAATGTCTACTTATAGTCCTATTTAAAACTTACCTCTAGTCGGTGTAAATAATACTCTACTCTAAATATGTCTCAAAATAAAGTTGAAGATCACTTGCATACTTATTATGAGATGAAGAAAACCAAAATTGGTGGGTCAATGACAAAAAATTGGGGCAATATACACTGCCTTGCGGTACACTAGGCGTAAAAATGTCACAAGATGAGTATTGGCGTCGTTTATAAACGTACCTCGCAAATAAGCCTAAGGGTGCGTACAGATTATGTAACATGTTATATAACTTCTGTTTTATAACACGTCCACACTACCTAACATTGTTGTCTAACAATGAAACATGTAACAAGACCGTACATATTAAAATAACATTGTTGTATAACAGTGTTTTATAACAATTCAATGCGTGTCATTTCTTAAATATAGCATATAACATTGTTGCAAAAACTAATAACATGTTATATAACTTTTGTAACACATATCGTCCACATTAAAAAACATGTTATTTAACTATGATTTATAACATGTTTTGTTATATAGTCTGTACGCACCATAATACTGCAGTTATGACTTTTATGTTAAGTGTCAAAGCGGTGACAGTCTAGCGGATAAGAATTTTGATCTTATTCCGGAGGTCCGGATTCGAATCCCAGGGCGCACACTTCTGACTGTTCGGAGTTATGTGCGTACATTTAAATTTCACTCGCTATAACGGTGAATGTGCCTCTATTATGAGTTGTTGTAGTAAACGTCAAACTGTTACTATTGCAGTTAACGTTTAGAATTTGTATGAGAATCCGTACAGCGCCTCTAGCGGTTACGATACTGAACTACAATTCTCATACAAATTCTAAACGTCAACTGCAATAGTAACGTCCTTTACGTTTACTACAACAACTCATAATAGAGGCACAGCATGCCGGATAGTTCGAAAAACTCAAAGGTGTGTGAAGACCGCCAATCCGCACTTGGCCAGCGTGGTGGACCATAGCCTTAACCTCCTCATTCTGAGAAGAGACCCGTGCTCAATAGTGGGCCATGATAGGTGGAGATGATAATGATGATTCTGTTATGAATATCTAAGATTCTGATCGTGAGCGACGTTGAAAACGTACCACAAGGGTTCTTGCAATCTAGTGACATGTATCGGGAAGAAGACTCTCGATTGCTGACTGCGTTAAATAGCGTTTTACTTTAATGAAAGCTTGCTGTCGCGGTTATTAAATTAATAATTATTCATTACAATTTTAAATAATAGGGGAGAAGGAGGCACCTTAGCTCAGGGGCAGATTTCAATTAGTTAATTCTTGAACACAGCTTTGTACTATTCTACTACTACTACAACTACTAAGTACTTGGACATCAGTTTGATTTACCTTGCGTATTTATACGTGTACGTATTTTCTGTAACTTAGTAGAAAAAAATCTTGCTGAGAGTTTTTGTACGCACTCATTGAAGTGAAATCGCAAATTAATTTATTCGGAAGTACA
This sequence comes from Hesperia comma, assembly GCA_905404135.1. Classification (NCBI taxonomy): domain Eukaryota; kingdom Metazoa; phylum Arthropoda; class Insecta; order Lepidoptera; family Hesperiidae; genus Hesperia; species Hesperia comma. Next base: position 2,639,388 of record FR990024.1, read on the forward strand.
TAAAACATAATTCTATTAGAATTTCATTTCGTTTCAGGGGTCAACGCACTTGCCTACCTTAAATTAGTGACAAGCAGATGTTATCAAACTATTTCCTAAGAATTAACACAATAAACTAATGCAATTACCTAGATTACGCGAAGGTGCGTGGTTCTATTAGCAGATTGAGTTGTTTCGTAAATTGCTGACGTGACGCATACTCCCACCGATGAATTTGGATTTGTGTGAAATGAAAGGATTACTTAAATAATATTTTAGTAATTCAGAGTATGTCATATTTTAGCACACATTGATTCGTGTCTGAATTCATTTACGTGTAAATCGCGTCTTACCTAACTTGTTAACATTGTCGTATATTTTCGTCGCGAATGGCTCTTGTAGAACAACTTTGTGACAATTTTAACACTTGAGACGCTGATATATCTTTAAATATGAGCAGTAAATAATGCCGTGACAATTATTTCAAAATGGCTACATCCTTTCTTGAGGTCAAATCCACAGTCAAGTTAAGTCCATCTTGTCAAAGGACGCTTGGATACCTTGCCCAATTTATTAATCAAAAGCATGTACAGGACAATTAACCACCCAGCCAGCTAGAGAAAGCTAAGCTACAGCCCACTAATGGCCCACTACTGAGCACGGGTCTCTCCTCATTACTGAGGAGGTCTAGAGCATACTCCACTACGCTGCTCCAATGCGGGTTGGTGGACGGGTTAGTGGCCAACCCAGTGTCGAAAGTTTTCAAGCCGCCCGAGGGCCTCCGACATGACTTAACGACTGCTATCAATCGATAACAACCGGGATCGATGGCTTTACGTGCCCTCCGAAGCACGGAAGCGCTCAAGAAATTTTTCCACTAGCGGTCACCCATCCGACTACCGACCGCGTTCGCTGTTGCTTAACTTTGTCGATCGTTGTGGATCGACGCAAGCCGCCGGGCTATGAGCGACCAGCTAGATACTACCCCCATAAATCGACTGTCAAAATAATGTTTCTTAGCGAGATCAATAGCGGTGGCGATCAGATAGCAAAATTGGCTTCCTTTCTAACCGGTATGGCGAGGTCGCATACAAGTTTGAAAAGCCTAAATCACGCTATCGTAGTATTCTACACCGCTCGCACACAAGTTTTGACACTGAACAGTCGGAGTGACTGATGCTATTGGTACAGTCTAGGGATGTTACGGATGTGGAGTTTCGGATCTGGATACGGATACGGATATAGGAATAAAATTATATCGGTTTCGGATTCGGTTACGGATATTACATTAAAGTAAAAAAATAGTATGTAATAATTTGATTATATTTACTATCAAGTCTGGGTTATCATTTGGTAATACAGTGAATAAGTCAGGGGAAACTGAGAATTTTGGGACACTTGAAATTACAATGCTTTTTATAATAAGAAGAAGTTTATCATGATCAAAAAATGTTCACATTAAACTTGATTTTGGACGCATTTTGCCCTTAATTATAACTTAATTTAGTACGCAGTACAAATCTTTTCCTTCACTTTATTGGTGAAATACTTAATATTAACTAATAAATTGACTAGGTTGTTAATGCGGTTTTTAATATTATTATTATTAGGTGTCTGGGCATGGGGAACTAGTATTCCCATGAGGCCAATGCGAACATCTCTGTTAATGAGACCTACCTACCTACTATTTACCTAGATAGGGTGATACCAAAAAATATTGATCTGACTCATTTACGACTAAAAATAGGTAACAAATATGCCATATTTACATGGTGAGTGGTGAAACAAAAACCTGTCGTAACGGGTTTTATTTAGACTCTGCCCTTATCCGAAATTATCCGAAACTTTTTTAGCGGATACGGTTACGGTTACGGATATATTTTTATTTCGGATATCCGATAGTTTCGGTTTCGGTTACGGATATCCATAATATCCCTGGTACAGTCTTACAAGGATCTTTTGGCGCGTGGGTGACAGAGACAGCGCCTTAAAGTTTGCTTTACCTGTAAGGCGCTGTCTCTGTCACCCACACGCCAAAAGATCCTTGTAAGACAATATTAGATGTGAATGAGTGACAGAAAGTGCCACCCATCATGTGGCTTGTCTGTTTATTTATGGCCTACATAATGTTTATAATAATATCATCGCGAACATTAAACTTTTTAAATTCAAACGCTCACGTAGACAGACACACACACAACAAACTCATATACCTAACAACCGTTGTTTTAGCCTAAGGATTTAAAAATTAGTTGTTAATTTCCACAATCACAAAGTTCCACTTCAGTTCATTGAAGACAATGGGTGGTATCGTACTATTCGATATAATGTGTAAGTACATGTTGTGTGAAATCACCGAAGTTTTGATTAGCCCCTTCTAACAATACATTTGATTAATGAATAGTATCTACTGAGTCGAATAATGATATATCACTATTGTCTGTGGCTATTTAAGCCAAAATATTCTGATTAAACTATACCCGAATGTAATATGCAATATTTAGGTATACCATTTCGTAGGTGTTCTCTTTTTTGAATAAGTATTTTGTAACGGACGTAACGTCAGCCTACTCGTAAGGGTGCGGTTCCACTGAGGCGGAGCGGAGCGGAGCTGTGCGCGATTCACCAATCAGGTGGCTTGAAATCCACCTCTCATTGTGCCTCGTGTGGATTTCAAGCCATGTGATTGGTGAATCACGCACAAATCCGCTCCGCTCCGCCTCAGTGGAACCGCACCCTTACCGCTAAGGAAAAGTTACGGGACAAAGGTGGTAGTGAGCGTGCCTTCGAACGAAGGGTCCCGGGTTCGATTCCCGGTTAGGTCAGATATTCATGTGACAGATAAATAATTGTTTTCGGGCAATGGCTGTTTGGGATGTTTTATTTGTGGATAGTATGTAATTTTATTGATAATTGTAAATATTTTCTATGGCTTAACGCATTCACTACGGAGCACAGGTCTATACAAAAAATCTACAAATGTTAATTGTTTGTATATGGAAGCATTAATACAACCTTACACAATGATTTTTCGAATTGTCATCTGTTTGTCTGTGACTTTGTACGCGTTAATCTCAAAAGCAGCTAAACCGATTTAGTTATAGTTTTTACTAATATATTGAAGTAAGCTTCCTTATTCCTAACAGTTTTCGAATGTGGGTAGTACCTACTACTAATGGACGCGATTCCCGAAGCAAAGTGAGGGTAGTTTGACTAGTTATAAATATTATTGAAACTGCTCGGAGATGAACAGTAACAATATATATTGTATATTCGTTTAGTCTCTCTTTTATTTTTTAATTTATTTATCCATTGTATATGTCGCAAAGCAATTCTAGATTATTAAAAAGCTTAATCCTTTGTAAAAAATATCTACAAGTCTACTTAATTATATTCATAACATAAAATAACAATAATTATGAGTATTATATGGAATAATATTACAACGTAAAAGGTATCATCCACAATAGAGCTATAGACTTTTACATTGATTAAATGACACTAAGCAAATCTTGAAAAACTTGACTTAGCTTTGTATAATACCTACATAAATAAGACATACGAACTGCACTTACCTAATTCTTTTTATTCTAAGAAAAGATTCAACTGAAAACTTAAATATCAAATAAAAAGAATGGTTCAATAACATTGCAGTGGCATAGCAGTTGCATGACAGTGGGACACTCTGGCTTCAATCCAATACTGGCTCACTGCTGAGCACAGCTCAGGTTCTTCATACCTACCTGAAGTAGCCTAAAGCAAACTGCATCATCATAATTATGGCTATGAGAGTGGTTTGTAATATTGCTCACAGCCTAGGTTGCACCGATCTTAAATGATCAACTGAGTTAAGCAACAGCGCTTTCGGTACCGAGCGACCGACAGTGGCGAGAAATCTTAAAAGATTCTGTGCATCAGTGGGCATGTATCGGTTGCGGTTGTCATTGATAGACAACATTCGCCATATCTGAGTCGTTTGGGAGACATAAAAGTTCCAACACATAGGTTGGCCACTAACCCTCCCACGAATCCGCACACCAGGTATTAATAGTATTGAAGAATGTTCTAGGCCCTTTCAGTTATGAGGAGACATCCGTGCTGAGTAGTAGGATAATAACGCGTTGAAATCAGGCGACTATTACTCCTACACGAATTGAACTCTTGTGGACGAATAGCTTTGATTCTTTGACAACGCATGTTCGGAGTTAGCTTCTATAGCGAAATAATTACTTCCTTTCCAACGAAGTCTCTAACTTAAACTTTTGCTTTGAACTGACAAATAAATAACATTTAAATATTCGCTTGTGGTTTATTTGTTCGGCAACTAAGCTTTCAAATAACTGAAGGTATTAGTATAAGTTTTAATGGTAGGTATTGTATTCTATTTAAATGTGTAGTTAAATTACAAGTATTCTTGATCTGGGGTTTATAAAGCTAGTAGAAATTAAACATTTGAAACTTACGCTAAAGTCAAAGCCTTTTACTTCGTGTAGGTAAAATAAAAAATGGCGGCTTGCCTTCCTATACTTGAGTCGACGAGAATATCGAATTGCTTCTCTTCGCTAAAAAAATTATAACGTATGTTTACAATTCAATGTACGTTATAAACAAAATTCACTTAAGGCATTTGCCATTCCCGCCGTCAATGTACAATGACCTAATTATGTATAGGGGCGGCAAAAAAAGCTGGCATTTGTAGGTTGACATATCACAGACTTATAAAAAAATAAGCATATATCTGGTATATACCTCTATACAGCGTGGTTACCACCATACAATAATAAATTTAATTTTATGTACCTAATGATTACCTAAGCCCCCAAAAAAATTTTCAATCAAATACCTCTTTTACTTTAGCCACAGCATTTTTTTTCAATATCCAAAATTTCAACACGCTGTATCTATTATTATTGTAATAGCAGAAGATTGTTGCCGCTCTTGTCAAAAGTGACTGACTGACGTTTAGGTAGGCTGTTCTATTTTTTCCTGTATTTTGTGCTATTTAGTTTGTTAAAAAAACATTTTTGTGTAGAAAAAACATTTTTGTGTATTTTGTGTGCTATTTAGTTTGTTAAAAAAACATTCTATAGAGGTATATACTCGTACCTACTGCGTTCGCGTAGCTATGTACGGGTTTTAAAATATAGGTATACGTGTTTCTGTATTTGTAACCTGAAATGCCAACAAACTAGCGATATATAGCAGGATTCCTAGTCCTGTGAGAGGCACATTGACAGCGTTAAAATTGCGAACGTTTCTATCTATTATCTCCATCCGTTACCCCGATACGAGACTTGGATGTAAAGCCATCAGTGTATTAATATTACTGGAGGAGTCCTGTTTAGGGATGACTGAATCTAGCTAATTAACGCTTCTAATAGTTTATCAGTTATTCAGGAAACCAGGAGAGGTCGGTTTGGAATCAAATATTATTTGATTCCAAACCGACCCTATAGTCCGTTACACATAACAAGGAGCGCAATTTGCAATAGAGTATTTAATATCAGTCAATTAAACTAGTATAGCGGTGATAGTGATAGGTGTGGTCAAGAATTAGGCCTCCTATTCGGAAGGTCCGGGTTCAAGTCCCAGGGCACGCACCTCTGCCTTTTCTGAGTTAAGTGCGTTTTTAAGCATTTAAATGTCACTTGCTACAAATGGCTGAATATGATTGGTGGATGGCAAACGCATCCTTAGCAACATATAGCACATCTCTGGTGAAAAAGCACCCTTAGGGTATCTACAGCGATGGCTCACCGTCACGTGATCTGACCGTTTGTTACGCCGTACAAAATAATAGTTAAATCCAGTATCTTAATATCCATGTTAAAAACTCATGCAAATTAAATTTTTCATCGCATCCGATCGCCATACGAGTGTCTTCGCGTTATTCTCATTCGCTTTCGCTCGGGCTTTAGTGTTTTGGGCTATTTTTCCATCCGCAAATTGAAAGATTTTTAAATGACTGGAAAATTGGTTTACGTAACGAAGTACAGATACGTCAAGATTCATGTTTTCTGTTGAGGAAATAGATATTTTTCCGCTGCGTTTTTACAAAACAGGTTTTAGATGTACCTATAAGACTATTAGCAAAAGCACTCAAATCATTCATTACAGATCTCTTAACAGAGCTTCTATAGTAAATTATACTTCCTACCTCGAGAGAGCAGATCCATTAGCCGAGATGAAAAATATAAATAATATTGTGCCAAATGTCATACAAATCTGTTCTTCCCATTCTTCGCCATAACAAAAATATAAGATTTCACATAAAACACCAGACTCAGAGGTCATTCTAATTTAAATGAGATCACGCAACAAGTACCCGCTTTCAAATCTAAAATTAAGTATCAAAAGTAGGTGAACCTCACCTAGTCACCGTCGGTATAGTGTATTTTCTATGGTCACCGTCACACATAGTCACCTAGTAAAAAGTTATGAGGGTACATCCATACAGAAATATACAACATACCGTGTAATCTCCTCCTTAAAAAGAAAGTAATTATCAAGCAGATCTTAAAAACGTACGTGATTAAAAAGTAACGTTTCTATTTTATGTCTCAATGGAAAAAGCTCGTCAAAAATCACTCTCAGGTATAAATGAACGGGACGGGGCGGTTCATTGCTGTCTCGCTTTCATTTTCCGGTGTTTACGACGACAGCTACGACTAGGGACACCACACTGCGTCGTTCCATGAAACATCGTCTTCTTCATGGTAAAGTAATTTTTGCCCGCAGTTGTAGTCGCGTGATCTAGTCCGGGTCAGAATTTACCCGTGTGCCAAAGTTTATCGCGATCTGATAAGTATAATTGTTATAAGTTTTACATCCCTGAGTATTCCATCTGGAATGATTTCAGGGATAAAAAATGGCCTAAGTAATTTTCCGTTCATTAAACTATCTTCATCTTCATTCAGCCTGACAGGCAATTTTGCCTTTAAAATATTAGTATAGATTTAATATTGTTAAGACAAACTTGTGAAATGAATGATCTTAAGATAGTGCTGGAACCTTACGATCATTTTTTGTGAGTATGTAAAATATAACACAAAAGTGTCGTGGGTGCCTTGGACAATGTAATGTATTGACACCAAACAAAACAGAACAGAAAACAACACACAGAACAGTAATTAAACTTCATCATTCAAATCCCGCCTCGCTGGGAACAAACCCAGGCTTCAGCAACCCAGTTTATCAGCTATCATGCGATATAATTATATTCGCAGGTTTGTCCTACAATCGAAATGATCAAATGGTCACCCTATTCACACAGTTGAATAAGGAAATGAGCCGCGTTAACTATCTCTACATGGTGCGATGTCTCACACCTCGCTACTTTACCCTAATGGATGGTTTAGTGCGCGTTAAAATGTAAATAAACTTTTCATGTCTAATTTCATTTTTATCATCTAAATAGAAGCTAATGCGCTCTACATTTTTACTAGTTTTTAAGCAACTATTAATGTGTGGGAGAATGAAATTATAACACATTGAGGTAAGGAAATTATTCAATTTCATAGTCTACATATTTTTTTAACTACTTCAAAAAAGGAGGTGGTTCTCAATTCGTTTGTGTTTTTTTCTTATGTGTGTTATCTCATAACTTCGTAACCTAAGAAAATATACTATTTAATAGACTTTCAAAAAGAAGGAGGTTCGCAATTCGACTGACATTTTAATCGTTATTATTTTACTGGGTACACAGATTTTGATATTATTTTTCATGAAAGGTAGTGCTTGTCATCTAGTCCCATTTATAAGTTTTAACGACATGTGACAATAAAGTTGATTTTTTTGTAAAAATATGTATGAAATACTTGATGTTTAAAATTAAATAGTAACTAAATAATAAAAATCAAGCGCTATATGTATTGTTACATATTAAAAGACTTATCCCAAGTACCTACTCATTATTCTTAATGAACCTTTCAGCCTCAAAACATAATAAAAAATTTAGAAATGAAATCTCGCGTTTCGGTTTAATTGTTTTGCCCTACTACAAGTTTACGATTTGAATGTAGGTGCCTGTACTGAAAGTAAATATGTTATTTTCCTTTAAGAAACGTATTATTTATTTACCTTTCGAAAGGTAGTGCATTTGAATACGCATGAACCATCTCCAAAAAAAATCTTGTACATTTGGTATATGAAAAGTATCCAGCAATTCAAACTCGACGCAATTAAAGCTTCATAAATTAGCAGATCATCTCAGATTGCTTGATGGTTGGTGATCAATCACAGACATTTATCTAAGACTAGCTTCCGCCCGCAGGCTTCGCCCGCGTGGAATTCGTTTAAACTTCACCCCCGTATTTCACCAACTTCGGAGTGGAATTTCCAAAAATCCTCTCTTAGTGCTCCCCTACACTCCCCAAGGAACATACATGCAAATTTCAGCTTTTTCCGTTCAGTAGTTTCGGCTGTGCGTTGTATGTCAGTCAATCACTCAGTAACGAGTGTATAGGTTATGAACCACACTGCTCCAGTGTTGAGCGAAGTAACACATAGTATGGGTGGTCCTCGTAATACAAATTGTTTTACCGAATCAGTCGCCGCATTCAAGATTTTTCTGTCACTTGCAGCGTCAAGCTCGATTTGTATGCATTAAAAAAGTAACTAACAGTTTCCAAGAAATATTTTAATTGTTTTAAGAGTAATTTAGTTTTCTTATGCACTCAGTGATTTCTTAATCAAAAAGGTGATGAACATGAAAGTTTATATGAAAATCCGCCTATTGTAACATCGTTGAGAAAACTGGTGTTTTCAATTATTGTTAGAAATAATGAAAAACCTATATCAACGTTTTTCATAAACCAACCCGCGAATGAAGTATTAGTCTAGGAGACTAGAGATAAGGAGAACCGTATCTTTGTATGAAAAAGTGTCCGCAGAAAAGCGTTAAGTAAAGGAGGCGCCACTTTAGCTAGAGGGTTTTTTTTCTAAATTATTTTGAAAAACGTGAGCAGGTGAAGTTTGAATATTGGAGTATAGTTTCATTAATTACTCTAGTCACGCAAAAACCATATTCCTCATCCCGGCAGTGCAATAGGGAGTCACGTTAGTATATCTTTTATTTATTTTATGTATGTATATATTTATTTTATGTGTGTATGTACAATTGTACACAAACATGATATAATAGACAAGAATACAATAAATTGTGGTAAAATAAAATTTATTTACAATAAAAGTAATTTTTCGAGTAAGTGGTATGTGTAAAATAATAAACAAATATACAGGAGGCAAATAAACAGGCGGGCAGTAAGTGGTGAGGCTGTCTTACCCTAATACGGTCGCTTACCTTCAACAAGTACAAGGCAAAGACTGTAGCGATTCTGTTTACTTTTATATATGGTAGAGCCGTGTATGGTGATATCATTAGTTCGTATTGCACGACTATCAATGAGCCTCTGAAAACCAGTGACCATGATCCGTCCACGATGGGCATTATGATGAGCCGTTTTTACTTCTCTACGTATATTAAGTTTTAGGGTTTAAAGCGTTGTGATAGGGTGAAATAAACAATTATTTTTTCTTCTATTTATGTATAATTTAAATCAACCTAATCGCTTAATTAATAAAAGGTGCCTTAATTCAAACACACAAATACTGGCTTTCTACCCCATGATTAAGAAAATGCGAAATGCGAAAATTTAAAATATCGTGAGTGAATTTTGCTTAAAAGCTAAATTAAACTGTGAGCACTGGTAATAAATTCTCTGTGAGCACTAGTAATAAATTAGTTTTTATCGGGCAATTCCATATTCTCGGCGACTCAAGTATCAGACCAGCCTTAAGCAAAAATAATAAAGCATCTTGCCGCTACCTCCTGTTACTTGAAACAGCCGCCAACCTGTAGAGTAGTTGCAATTAGAAGTACCTTTAGAAGTACCCAGAGGGCGGCACCAGCTACAATGCTTTTAGCGAAACTTAATGTCAGCCCCGAACTGGGCTCCTACCGTTTATGGCCCTAACGATCCCAGTAATGCGAACATACTTTATGCCCGAACTGAGACTTAACTTTTAGGAACTATAATGTTAACCATCCCCAGTGATTCAATTTAATTGAATTATCTCTGTATTCTTATAATTTTGATGGTGACCTTTGATGAACTTTTTAAAAGCATTAGTGTGGTAATTATCCAACGAAGGGAAACATCGTGTGTGACTGAGAGTTTTTATAATGTTGTCAAAGCTGTTGTGACGTTCTCGAATCCCCATGTGGATGTACGTCTTACTATCGGGAGAAGATCCCATCCCTTGAATTTGTCCTGGTACCAGTATCAATGTTATCCTATCCTATTAATATTATAAATGTGAAAGTTTGTGTATTTGTTTGTTTGTTTGTTTGTTACTCCTTCACGCAAAAACTACTGAACCGATTTTCATGAAATTTCGCACACACATAGAGGGCAACTTAGATTAACATATAGGATATTTTTTATCCCAGAAATCCCGCGGGATCGGAATTTACGCGGGAAAACCTTCTTCACGCAAAAACTACTGAACCGATTTTCATGAAATTTGGCACACACATAGAAGGCAACTTAGATTAACATATAGGATATTTTTTATCCCAGAAATCCCGCGGGATCGGAATTTATGCGGGAAAACCTTCTTCGCGTATGGGGTACTGAACCGATTTTCATGAAATTTGGCACACACATAGAGGGCAACTTAGATTAACATATAGGATATTTTTTATCCCAGAAATCCCGCGGGATCGGAATTTACGCGGGAAAACCTTCTTCGCGTATGGGGTATAAATAGCTTCTAAATATAAAACTAACAAGTCTGTCTTCCCGGAAATCCCGCGGGATCTGGAGTTACGTGGAATAAACTCCTGCGCGTAGTTGCGGGCTTAAATTTTTATGCGACCTTTACTAGGAGATTGAGGAAGTTTTGAAGCAACATATAGGGTACTGTTTATCTGATGTGAGGTCGTGGGTTCAGATGTTTATGGGACTTTCAGTGGGAGGTAGAGGAGGTTATGGAGCATTATATAAGCTACTTTTTGTTCCGGACTTCCCGCGGGATCGAGATTTACGCGGGAAAAGCTTCCATGAGCGAATGAAGTCGCGGGCTCATTAATATCTATATATCGGGATATCTATACATAATATATCGGGAATCGAACCGGCTTTTTTTCTCATGATCTTTATGTTGCTTTTTCGAGGGTCAGCATCGCTTTAGCTGGTCTTTATGTTTTGGCACCCGAATGAAAAACTACCAATGTAGTTTAAAAATATAATAGTTTGGAATGAAAAAACCCCGACGTTTATATCTTAAAGTCTTTTTATCGATTTTCTCAAGATCTACATAACGGATTTTTGTACGGTATGATGTACGGTATGACTTAAACGTAGTAAAAAATCAACTGTTCTTAAGATGTGTGGAGTGTGTCTTAATATGTGTGGGGTCGGGATTAACGCAGGAATAACTTTGTGACACACTGAATTCCACGCGGGCGGAGCCGCGGGCAACAGCTAGTGTGGTATAAATAAACACTCAAATAATGAATATGCCCTGTATATTACAGATTATTATCTTTTATTTATAACTCCAACAATTTTTGTTATACAATATTTTTGTTACATAATAATATGCATTTCTACATAACATTAAACTTAAAACGTTAACTTCTTAAGTACTATGTAATAAATAGTTGATTACCGTATACTTAGAAGTTTAGTTTAAATTAAAATATTTATATTGAAAAAAATGATATTTTATGAAGAAAAGTGGTGATTTTTAAGATAGTTTTTTGTGCTTTCACTTGAGGTCTGGTGGCCTCAAAACTTTTTAAATAAATGTGACCGACATATGGAAATGAAATAATTATATTAAAAGTTACAATAATATACATAATATTATAATAAAGTAACAAAGACTTGCGTTCAATTATTAACAAAATTACACCGACAAATTCTATTTAATACATTTAAAAATAATTATTTAAGTTAAAAATATTTTGTAAACGTTAAATATTCTTATAATATTATTAGAGAATGACGAAATAATAATTAAGACTAAATAAGAGTAGGAACATAAAGTAACGCATAAAGACGTGAATTGTTTAAAATGGCACATTTAGACTTACAAGCTATATATTACAAACGAATGTTATGTGCTTATTACAATTGCAACCCAGCCTTGCAATTGTAGGAACAAGTACAGGAACCATTGCTGAGATTTACAAACCAATTTGAATCAGATTGTGACTTATGTAAGAAAAACTGAGATACAATATTTGAAGAAATAAGTAATCTAGATATTTTAGTAAAGTGAAAAATTTTTACCTAACACGAACAAGAAGGCTGTAAGTTATGAGTAATTTACACAAAATGATGGGACTTATTCACAAAAACGTAAACGGGAAAAATTATAACGCATATTTAAATATATTTTTAAATAAAAACGAAGTCTACAAAAAGTTGTAACTGAGCAATAAAAAATACACATAACCCATAAAAAACATTGTCAATAAAAATCCTTGCAAGTCTTTTATTTCTTCTAATTAAGGATCTATGAGAGTTAGGTAGGTAGGTATATTGTAAATTACGTATATATATATTTGGAGATGCTCCTAGAATATGAACAATACAAAAAAGACTACGAAGCACGCTATACATTTTATACAGTATCCTCATAATTTTGGTTCATAACTCTCAGCTTTTGTACAAAGATGAAATTATATAAAATAGTTTTACAATTAAAACAGGCTCATAAAAATAAAGGAATAAAATTTAGGTTAAAGTAAGCGCTGAATTTTAAACGTTAAGTCTTCGGTTGCATTCATTCATTTGTCTTCGGATGCATCCCTCTGTAAATATAAAATGAATAATATGATTAACATAATATTATCTAGTATTCACATAGACCGTCTGGGAATAAAAATACCACTAATTCTTGTACTGAAATATATGAAAACGAATTTCCCACTTGTAAAGTAAATGGGACCTTGAGAAATTAAATTCCAAGATATATTGTACTATATTTTACAACATTAATTTTATCAGTGTCTTTAAAAGTACGGTTTATGTTCTAAAACCCAGAATATCTAGATGTAACTTTTGGGGTTGGACAATAATATTCTACCTACTATCAATGGTGAATGGGTGAAATTGAGTAGAATCGGGACTGTGGGACCTCGTAGACCTCAAAAGGGGTTGAATAATAAGCAACTTTGCTTGGTACTACAACTCCAATATTTTTGTTCGCTATTTAAAAATATTTATCTAACCGGTAGATATCCTCAAAAGGTGTTCTTGTGCGCGAGAATCTCATTTATTTTCAAATTGACTTTTATTCTTATGTTTTCTCATCATACAAGCTCCCCTTGTTTTTATAAATATTATATTATTAGAATTACATTAGAACTTTTGATATTCAAGACGGTGGAAGACAATGGCCTTCTTATACAGAATAGAATTGAGATTGTGAAAACACATATACACGTTCACATAATATGTATGTGTCGTAATACAGACTCAAAAGGAGAACGATTATTTCTGGTCGTCACTTTTTCTTGCTACAAGATTATTGAAGATCCATCAATTTCATTTTTTAACTTAATGATCGTCTTGGTGTTAGAATCAGTATTTTAAACAGGGAATTTTATTTAAGATAAAAAAGGTAAAGGAAACAAACCGGAACTCAACAATTAAAAGGCAAAATTCAGTTCAAATTGGCCGGATCTCACGTCACCTGACTTGGATACTGTTATATTTGTCACTTCGTAATAATTTTTGTTGTGTCCAAAAAGTTATTATGAAACTTGTGATAATCGAATTTTCCTTGAGTAAAATAAACTATTAAGTATGGTGTAGCGGCGCGATACCTACAGTAATATGAGCGCGCGCCGCACATGATGCTGACCACGCAACCACAAGCAACGAGTGCAGTAAACAATAGACTATGTCATACGCGTCATACTGAACTGGCCAATCAGATGACGTATCCTCAACCGCGATATCGAAGATTGTAAAGTATTTAACTATATATGTATACAAATGGTCCGAAGTTAACATTGGACCGAGATCCCCAGGCAGTTACATCGCCTGGTGGGAGATCTCCCCTTTTCCTCCACAATGGTATAATTGAAATAAGTTGGAGTTGGAACCTCTTTAATCGTTTTATTGATCCAGCATGTGGTTAACATGTAATTACGAGTATAATAATTGAAGTTGTCATCTATTACGAGAAGGTACCTATTATGAACTTTCAATATCTTAATATCATACATATTATTTAAACCCGGGTTTTACTTTCAAAAATATTTACGTGAGTTTGTAATCAATTTTAAACACATAGTTTAAGAATAAAGTGATTCAGAAGCAAGTTTAGACGATTGTCCATATCAATATATACTTCAACGGTCATTGTCCTTTATGTAACTCACACACTACCCACTACCCAAGTGTGCACACTTTATTTTATCAGTCATACCACATGCTTAAACTTAAAAAATAGATATACCTATGGAGGGATTGGAGGGTATACATAAAGGAGAAGTGGATATTAAAAAGTTTCCAAGCAAAAGCGTTCAATAAGGGTAGCGTCACTGTAGAGTTGGAGAGTAAATTTTAAAGAAGGCGCAGAAAAATATTCAACTGGAATATTTTCATCAACTATTTAAGTCAAAGAAATACATACTAAATATATTCATATCATTGTACTTTACACCATCGACGACTGCTAAGTTTATTTCATACCCGCTAGCCACTCTAGCGTCATTGCGGAGGGTTTCTGAACTGGTATGAAGTGCTTACTTTTTATTCTACAAGTACAAAGTTATGAGGTAACACGCATAAAAATACAGTTGAATTGAGAACCTCCTTAGTTTTTTGAAGTTGGTTAAAAATAAAAAACATCAAGGGCTAATCTAGCTCATAGTTGTCAGTCTCAGTTTTTATCGTTAGATAAGAGTTTTTAAGCCATGTTAACACCTTTCAGGCTGTAGGCACAGTAACTTATAACATGTAATGGCCACGAATCCTTCCTCCAATCTGCTCTCGATAGTGTGGTACAAAGTAACTCTAGGCCCCCTCAGTTATAAGGATGTACCCGTGCCCTACAGTTTACCACTGTGTAGAAGCTAAATCTAATTACCATTAGTTGCCATATCTTGATTTTGGATAGCAGTTCATCGTCTAACATCGGCTTGGCCTCTGGTGTTCTGGAGCCCAGATCCACAGGAGTGTCTTCGTTTTCTAACCTGGCGATAAAGAAGAATAGGTCTTATCAGTTGACTATAATTAGGTAGGTTTTAGAGTGCACGACAATCGGTCCTATTGGTCTTAAATCCATGTAACTTTCGCTGATTGTGGTGCCTTATTGTAAACGGACATGATCGTTTAAGCAATTGTAGCCCTTGGCTCATGGATGAAAGTGAGCCTTGGCCCGCAAAGCTGGTGTCCATGTTTTATAGTGAGCACCCCTGCTTTATTTATCCTCTTAACTTTGCTTTTCCGGCGTTTTGAATATCTTGTTTTGATCATATTAACGTCAGGATTTCAAATGTTTTGAGATCGATTTGATCTTCGCAAGTAGTTAGTTTCTCAGGATATTACAAACTAACACCTTCCGTTAATTTCATATATGGATTATAAATTCTGTATGGTTTTGAAAAAATCTCGATAAGTCATAACTTTTCCGACCGTCAAAACCTGCCCAGCACTGCCATCTATCGCGGTATCTGAACTAATACATAACAGCGCCATCTATGGATGGGTAATGAAACTACATTCACTGTTTTTAGCGCCATCTATCCTCAGTTAAGTGAAATAATAACACTTACGTGAGCCGGTTGGGGGCGGGAGCGCTCTCGGAAACCTCCACTCGAAAGATGTCGTCGATAGCGTCATTTTTGGAACTCAATGGCCGTGAACGATTCTGAATAAAATAGAAAAGTTACATATTATTTACTGGAATCGGTGTTTAAAAATAATATTTTTTAGGACAAGGCATTAAATGCCCTCCCAAAGATAAGTGGATACTAGGTCTCTTAGGATTCTTCACGCCCCTGGTGGCAATTTAGTAAAGTAAGTAAGTAAGTGGACTTCATTTTGGATCTGGTTGTTGAATGCAACTGCAATCAAGTAAAGTCCCTAAGTATTTTTTTTCCATTTTTGTTCCATTGCCACCTAGTCTGGATAAAAGAATTCGAGGAAAACCTCTCTTGTTTTTTTTCTGTGGTATTATGATAGCTAACTAGTGTGCATACACCCAATGTCTTATTTTGGTTTGTTTCGTGAGTGGCTTATTTACCACAACATGTTAACATAAAAATAGAAGGTAAAGTAGCGCAACTGTTTTCTTACAAGAACTTTATTTAGACTGGGAACTTACCAAGTCGGAGCTGGTGTCCATGCGACGCAGCATCCTCGTGAGGTACCAGTCCGGGGCGCTCGCTGGCTTGCCAGACCGCTTGCCGTGAGCTGAAAGGACACACACAACGTTTACACAGATTATTTTCACACGTAAATATTATTTTCACACACGTCTGTATTATAAGTTAAGTTCGCTCTTTACTTTTCAGGAGAGTTGAAGCTAACCGAAATGTTAATTTTTAAAAAACTTTGAAATCTGTTTTATTGGGTATAACTAGAAAAATAAATAGGTATATATGGTACAGGTTTTTTTAAAATGGGCGGAATTTCAAACAAAATTTCGGAACTTCTTGGGAGAAAATCGGATTTCTAACTCCTAGTAAAATTTCATCATCATAGCTCAAGTAACTTTCAAATTTCGCGGGCAGTCAGTGAGTGCATTTTAATTCGCGGTTGCTCAGTGAGTACCTATGTGTGCTTTACCTCTAATATACCTAACTGATAAATAATTTCTACGAACCTTTAGGATTTGAACCTTACATCACGAACCAGACGATTAAAATCTTATTAATATTAAAACACAGATACCTTTGTTACTTTGTTCCAAACAAGATTAAAATGTCGCATAAAATTAAAATGAAACTGGAGGCGATTTATCAGATAGAAGGTAATTGGATTATAACGCTTCGTGGTACAGACAAGCTGCCGTTACTACTTTTTATTCTTATTGAAATATGCGGGTATCTGGACAATATTTTACATTTTCAGGTGTTCGAAAACTTAGTCTATAAGATATAATTTGACGAGCTCGACAAATATTAATAATTAAAAATAAGGCTTCGACTTTTTATAAATCTAAATAGGCGGTTTTGTCATATTCCTCCCACGGATGAGAATTTAAAATTTCGTCGTCTTTAAAACAGACACTATGACACTAAAATTATGGAAATCTTGAAATCGTGAGTACTCCATTGCAGTTAAAATGTCTAGCGTGTCTATTAATTTAAAATAATAAGAAATAATAAAAAATCCATTA
This sequence comes from Hesperia comma, assembly GCA_905404135.1. NCBI lineage: Eukaryota > Metazoa > Arthropoda > Insecta > Lepidoptera > Hesperiidae > Hesperia > Hesperia comma. The sequence continues at coordinate 2,656,734 of FR990024.1, forward strand.
ACCTAAAATAAGATAAGACGCATGTTTTAATAAACAAAATCATTGGTTTCAAAGTTTTTGGTCGATCAATCATCAATTGCGAATGGGTAGGCTATACGCCGCTTGGAGAATATTGCAGATAACTGTTAGATAGATGCGCAGGTTTCTCAAGGACCTTTCAACCAAAAGGTTCTTGTCTTCACCGATGAAAGTGATAATTACTGTTTAATAAGCACATTATGTTTGAAAAGAAGTGCGAATAGGATTCGATCCCATGCCCTTTTGACCCGACCTTCTAACCATTTGGACATTTCTTTATACCTAGTGCATGAAAAGTAACTCTTTTGTTTTAAATGTTTCATTCGAGATGAGAATGCTTTTCAACGAGATATAACGTCCTTAATGGCCAAGAAACTAGTCACGTTTGCTATAGCCTAACGATTTTTTACAGAAAACTTTGCAAAAACAATGGCGCTTCGTCCACATATAACTACGCCTATTATTAGGAGCTTATCGACTTTGAAACACAAATCGATGCCAGACCATCCGTCATAGACTAGGCCGATAGCTCGTAGTAGAGTAATGGGAAATAAATACCATACTGACAGGTGTACCGTTAAGTAGCCTGTCATAAAGATAATATTAATACCAGTTGTAATGATACGCGTTGATAATGTCGCCATGTTCGTAACGCTGTCATCGGTAATCGGCTGGTTATAGAGGGTTTCAAGTGTGTTTTGGGTTGACGAATGACTTGACAGCAGAATAGGATGAGGTAGAGTTGTATAATTATGACCGTAGCGGTTTTTGCCCGACTGCGGAGACAAAAGGAAGGTTGCCTTCAGCCTGAATAAGGTGTATTTATTTATTTATTCTTTATTAAACTCGAAAATAGTTATAGAATTGGCAGACTTAATGCTAAATAGCATTCTCTAACAGTCAACTTTCAGGATGTTTGTTTATCTACATGTTTTTGAAAAAGTTCGAAGTTACGTGTCATTTTGTCTAATTAAATTGAAAGAAATGAAAATACTAAAAAAGCAAAGGGGATGGTACATGGTCACTGACGTTTTTGGGCATACTTAAACACAGCGAACCAATAAAATGCAATTGTAACGAAAATATTAAGGTAGCCATTGACGATACGTCCATTTGGAATGCTTCTAAATGGAAGACTTCCATATGGAAATAGGTACCTCCATAAGGAAATCTTTAATTTAGAAGCATTTCAAACATAAAATATTGTAAGATTTTGTGAAATCCACTACTACTATGCAATCTGTAATTATAACTATATCGACGGTAGTAGGTATTTAAGGTTTGTGGCGTTAATAATTATGATATTAAAAGCCGTTGACAATAATCTTCACCTGCACAAGATAGTCTTATAGAAGAACCACATCCTAACAAAATACCACTAACAATAAACCACAGTACAAGAAGTATGAGCAGGCAATAGAGGCAATTCAAAAAACATTTTTGAAACACTTGGATTATCGAAACAACACATTTTGTGACAGCTATAGTACTTCGTGTCTTAGATACGGCCTAATGACGCTAAAAAATCGGCGAAAACTGTTTGATATGGTTCTGCTGCATGACATCGTCTCTGGGACTCTAGACTGCCCGGCACTGATTAACAAGATACTTGCCCTCCAAACACCTACTAGGAGAACTAGACATACGCAGCTCTTTCATGTACCTGCTCACCGTACTAAATACTCAGCGAATTGCTTAACTTGTAGACTTCCTAAAACGTATAATGAACATTTTTCCAACGTAGATCCATTTAGCACATCTAAAGCAATCTTTAAAATCAAAGTACGAAAGCTTCTGAATTCATGTACATAACTGCCATTTTATGCGTTAACATCAACGTTAATTATTATTTACTTTAGAACTGAACAAACTTAAGCATTAAATCTTATAATTACATAATTGAGATAAAATTAAATAAAAACACATAAATACAAAGTAATTGAGAAATAATACATGTCAATAATAATCACTAAAATTATAATGTTCATAAAAAAAATATACCTAATATTACTTTTTGGAACCAATAATAATTGAGCGTTAAAACTGAACGATTTATAATAATTATTTACACTACCTACATTTAACATTTTAATATGTGTCAGGTAAGATAATTTGTTTCACCTTCTTAGAATCAATCTCACGCCATGTAAACCAACCTCACAACTGCAGCTGCACGTACACGCAACTTCATGCATGCACACTTACATTTATACATGTATACACACCTACCCATCAACACGACCATCCACACCCACACAAGCACTCATAGATACCCTCACAAACACACGCATAAGATTGAGTAGTAAAGTAATTACATTAAATCTGGCTTAAGTGCAAGTAATAAATATATATTATGTTGCATAATGTATGGATTTAAAGCTGTAAATGTAACTTAATAAATAAATAAATAAATAAATCTTTGCTCCAGTTGGCCTACGAGGCCGCAGACACGTATATCAATATTTTTAAAAGGGGAAGGGTGGTGACAAAGTTAAGCTAGCCATACACGTTTGGATGTACCAGAGAGGTCTGTTTGTATTATTAAACTCATCAGGTGAACTTATCGGCTCAGTGGGCAACATACACGCTCAAGTTTACCTGTACATTGTTTACCTACTGTGGTTCAGGGTAGAGTATGCACATTGTAAGGTTAACTTTGCACTGTGCTTTGATACAATAATTTTATAGTAACATTCGAAAAACGAGACAAGACAAGACCCTGCCCAAACGCTCATGCTTTCAGAGTTCCTCAAATTTTTTTTGTCAAAAATCCTACTGAAATTCTTACTCTGTGACGACTTAAGAGTACTGTAGACGCTACAGTCTACAGTTGAATTCAACAAAGAGAAACTATAACCTACGAGTACGTCGTCATATTGAACAAGTTTAAAACGACGTGTAGTTGTTATTTATGTGGTAATATGCCCTAACCGATAAACCCGGATATACGCGGATATATTTATCCAGATATAAGCGGATATTTTTATAAGCGGTTTGAAATGGTGATCAGCGTTAATAGTATTGAATGAGCTATGACAAAAAAATGGGTGTGGGATGTGGGGCGGATAAGTCCTTTTGTGGGATTTATTTTTGTGGGACTGTTACGAAACAAGTTAACAAGCTTATTTTATAATACATTCACCATCTATAAGTATATCAATACTTAAAGTAAAAACTTGTCACCCTTTTAAAGCCTTTTAAACTATGACAATAAATGAGCGTGGGATGTGGGGCGGATAAGTCCTTTTGTCGGATTTATTTTTGTGGGACTGTTAAGAAACAAGTTAACAAGCGTATTTTATAATACATTCACCATCTATAAGTATATCAATACTTAAAGTAAAAACTTGTCACCCTTTCAAAGCAAATTACTAATTATTACAAACTACTATTAATTGCAGTGTAGGAATGCAGAAAGCTAAAGTTGTCATCTTGCTGACATAATATTTTTAAAAAAGCTTCTCTCCGGTTGTTTAGACTCCAGTAGTTTGTTTTGGGGAATACGACTAAATGTCCCGTCCCGATATCCGCGATACCCCATTACAAAACCCCTCCATATTCCTACATCTAGAACTAATATTTTAAAGCATTCCCCTCTTCCTCGAATGTGTGCTGAATATAATAAACTAAGCACGAAAACAGACGTCGATATATTTCATGATTCAATAAAGCAAATTAAAAATAAAATAATTCAGCATCTTAACTTTAGTCAATAGAAAAATTACGTTTGTACAATTTCCTTAAACTAGATATTAGCATTATATATATGTAGATAAGAAAGTAGTCATAGTTAAGTCCATATATTAAACACTGTCTGTATTTTGAATGATGTTCACGCCTATAATTGGCAGGCACACATGTCATGTGTATTTATAAGATAAAACTTATGTAAAATTTTTGTGTGTAATGCTGTTGGTGTGTAAATAAATAAATAAATAAATAAATCTTATATATCTTATATTTATGCATCAGAAATAGTATACATTAAATGAAGGAATAAAACATTACACAATATAAGCTAGGTACGTACTCTATGCACACTAACTATGCCTTTGACGCGTCGCATCATGACGTTTGAAATGAGTAGTGTCTATATAATGTAAAAAAATAAAGATGCGTCAAATCAATACGCGATTGGAAAAAGTGCTGGGTTGTGGCATTTTCCCTTTACACTAGGAGGAGGATAGGAGGCGTAAGGGACTCCATCCAGTTGAACCACCATCCACTGAACGAGTGAGGTTTTGGCAAAGGCAGATAGCTCCCGCCAGGCGAGACGACATGCCTGGGGGGCGGCCGAGGCCCTGAGTGAATGTATTCGAGGCGTGGTATATGTGGGCGATCGACAAATCTTCGATAGCGCGATTCAGGCTTTGGTGACGTCACCAAATGTGACGTGTGTGCGGTGTCGCCACAAGGTAAAAGAACATTCGCGCACATGTTAGCTGTTCACTCGCATTCGCGCGAATACGTGAACTCTCAAGTAGGACGGACCCTCGCAAATTATGTGAAGTTATTGACACAATCGTGGTACCCAAGTGGCGAAGCTATGACAATGAGAGTCGCCGTTTTTGTGCTCACCAGTTGGCGCCACTGGCGAGTGAGGTCCTGCTGTCAAAGCCCGCCCATACATAAACAGTGACAATAGTGACATTTAGACAAGTGAGAAGTGACAGCCAGACCTCACTTTCCACTAGCACCTCTAGCGGCGAATTCTCACGCTTTTACCCTCATTCGTGCAATTTACTAAGTTCTCGCGATGTAATTGACCGCGGTTACTAATGATTTCAGATTTTTTTTTTCTTATTTGATTTTCTGATGATTACCAAGCAAACCCTGTTTCGTATAAACATTAGTGGGTTACTACTGAAAAAATAAAATCAGCAACTCTACGGCATGCAATTATGAAAGAGGGTGTTTTATTAGTGGTATGGGTGCGACGTTTAATAATAGTGGTTGGTGTAATTCAGCCATTTCAATTTGTCAGTATTATGAACTGCCGCTGTTCGTCCCCGTTATTACATTGCCTCTGACTTTTATTAGTTTTTATTTTTATATTGCAATTGGAATGCATCAGTTTTATTTATCGGACTGTTTTGTCATTGCCACAGCTTTTATTGTAGAATATAGGTGGAGCGATTCATAAGGTGGACTAAATATACAAGTATTAAAACTTTGCATAGTAACTTTTTTTTAAACACCATCGGAATCTATAACCGTCCCACTGCTGGGAATTAGGTTTCAATGAGAAAAATGTATAATTTACATTGAACAGGCCATAGTTAAACACACTATTTGCGTGTTGGGGAACTACACACCTTTGAGAGTATTATGAAGAATTCTCAAATATTCGGGTTTTCTCACCCTGTTAGAATATTAGATTATGCAATGTACCATCTACCAATGTATCATCCACGTCAATTCCGAAGATACTTATGCAACTGGTAGGGTTTTTTAACCAGCTAACTAAAGCCCTCCTGCTAAAATCGACCGTAAAATTCTGCGTGTTTTGTTTGCAATGTTCGACACCAGAAATAATTTACGATTTCTGACCGTTGCTTTAAATGTTACGTTGTTTAGGGGAAAGTAGGGTAATTGGGAACGGCGGGTAATTAGGAATAGCTAGATAAGTAATGTTTCCCCCACTCTATACTGGCTTGCAATTGTTCAACGGGTGCATCCAGCACCCAACAGCCCATACGCAATAGTGGGAATCAAAAGCCGCATGCGTGCTGTCAAGGCGAGTCGAACTTCTTTTTTTGCAAATTTGTTATAACTTTTATTGTTCATTAGAATTGATATTACCGTAATATTTTTAGGTTAAAATATACCATATTTGGTTGCTATTATATACGTACTATCTGTTTTCGAACTTTATGTGATTTGAAGGTTACCAAATAAACTGTTGAAGGTGGCTGCTATTTTTATTTATATTGACTATTTCGGAAAATTGTGAACAGCGGCAGGTGGGGCAATTGGGAACGTTCCAATTTACTCTTTACGTTATTCACTATCCCTAATAACTTTAGTTGTTTGTGTAAAAATACTTTAATGTTTGAAATTCCTTTAGATGCCTCGAAACTACGTTCGAAAGACTGAAACTAACTACAAAGATCTTCGGCGTGCAATTGAAGATGCCAAAAATACTGCTGGCGGGATTAGTAACAGTTTCTTGTGTTATTTGTGCCAACCAAAAAACTGTAGGCTATTATGGAGACTTCATTTTGTCGTCCCTAATCACTTCAAATCTATTCCCATTTCCCCTATGGTTCGTTCTCAATTACCCCATAGGGGTTCGGGTAAAAAGGAACGACAATGTTTTTTATTTTCATCTATATTTCTAATAATTCGTTTATTTTTTGATACTTTATTATCAGTGATAAGTAGATAGATAACCAAAGTTTGTGTTACAATAAAAGTTGTTTATGTCTATGTCTTTTTTCTATCATTTATAGTCGATAGAAGTTAGGTGTTCCCATTTACCCCACTTTCCCCTACGTGTAATTCGTTGAACTTCCGACTAAACTTTATTCGGTCGATCATTTTTTAATGGAATTAAGGTAGCAAACGAGCATGTAACATTATTATTGTTACATCATTACTTGTTTTAACGCTTCGCCTTGGTTAATATTAATTTAAACGATTTCGTACCTTCTCCTTAAAATCATGCGTGGAAGTTTAATCTGCGTATTAACTTTGTTGCGGGGATCTTTTGCTTTTGCATAATTAAGTAAAATTCAGGTAAAATCATTATAATTTTACAGTAGGAACTCGAACTCGCTGAATTTTGGACGTTGTTTTGTACACACATTGCTTGGCTTGGACGGTTTAAATATTTTAAAATTAGGTGTAACTTGAGTTGGCGATTAGTGTACGATTGAATTTTAACTATATCTGCCTGTGCTCGACTCAAAATATTTTAAACAAAACAAAAAAAAAAAAAGAAATACACCCTTTCATCCAGTATAATATTACCATTCGACACTGATACTGGTATGATTTATATATCCCCATAAAAGTTTATCAATGTTTCGAACCATTATTAAAATTATTTTATTAAAACACAAATGTATAAAACAGCACCATGAAAAGAATTTACCTATATTTGAAAACGAAAACTTACCTCCCCAACAAGAGTGTCCGTAACTTAGGCACGAACCTGAAATTAAGGAAAAACATTATTAATTCAAGAGATGTATAAAAATATGCTTCAAAGATAACCTTGGCAGGTACGAGTATATGCATGCCCTATTGTTTAATTTTGCCTATCTCTAGTATATGTATATGCCAATCTGTAGTAGGGAAATGAAAGGGTCCTCATAGAATAAGTAGAAACACAAATATAAATTTAAATTAACCACTCCACCTTTGCTAAAAAATAAATATTCCAGCAATTGACAAATTCATTTCATATCTGGTTCCCATATCCACAAATTAAATTTAATATCATATTTCAGATTGAATTGCAGATTAATTCTGCATCTTCCTCTGGTACTGTGTCCTGTGAGATGCTGAGAAGTGCTCTCTTACTAGATTTTTTACAGAAGCTTTATTGCGAGAAATAGTTAATTTTCCGATAAATCTCGTGTTAACATTCGCTTAATCCGGTAAAATATAGATTGGCCTCAATAAAAACTTGAAATATATGTAGATAACAAAGCATAATTATGTATCTTTACGTAATAAAACTGTAATTTATGTTTGTGTAAGCTCGAAGATTCTTATGATAAACTCTAAGTGCTCATTCATACTGACTCGCGGGCGCGGTGGCGGGCGCGGTCACGAAATATCAAACACTAGTAAATCCGCCCTCGCTTCGCTTCGGGAAACCCGTCCCTTCAAAAATCTCTATAAATTTTAACAAATTACGATGTCTAAGTTATATTACTGCAAAGTTTCATAAAAATCCATTCAGTAGTTTTTGCGTGAAAGAGCAACAAACACACACACACACACACACACACACACACACACACACACATACATCCTTACAAACTTTCGCATTTATAATATTAGTAGGATATGGCGTAATATCCAAGTGGTCACACAGGAATCGCACGTGCGGTCTAAGTAGCGGGCAAGCTCGCGACGACGCGCGCGGCGTGCTCGCGGCATATCAAACGCATGAAATGTTTGTGTGTGTTCACACTGAACTAGCGGCGGAGCGCGCGATTCAGTAGCGACGCAACTGAACTCTCGCGCAAAACGACTGGCGGTCAATATGAACACGAGCTCGCCACGCCCACCGCGCGCGCGCCCGCCACCGCGCCCGCGTGTTCAGTATGAACAAACACTAACTATACTCTCATGATCAAAGGTTTTCTTTTCGAGAAAAGCATAGTTAGTGTTGTACCTGCACGGCAAGGCACGGCTACCGTGCTATGACCGTGATACATGAAACGGCACTTGCAAGTTTTGACAGCTGAATGACGATTTTTCTTGTGCCATATAAAATTGTATTTTCTCGTGCTATCTCTATTGGCCACGATCACCAGATATCTCTATCATTGTCTGTCTACGCTTTAAATTCATCTAAGGCCGCTCACTCACATTCGTCGGAATACGCGAATTCACAAGACTTTGTGTAAGACAGACCTTTGCAAATGACTGCGTGAAGTTTGAAATATTCATGGTACAGTCGTACATATTTACAGACAATATTTATAGCTGTCAAACCTGTGGCAATGTACAAAGGTTTGCGCACACACCTATGAGTGAATGCGGTAAGCATCTACAAAGTAATCTACGCGCCGTCTACGAGCATTACTCCGTGCGATGCACTCAAGGGGAATCACAATGCATTAGACGTTATATCCAATAAACTGTTTGTGGCTAATAACCACAGCCTTTGTCTCCTGCCTTTATGCGTGCTGGCTTATCTCAAACTCTTTGTACCTCTTTATGTGGGCGATGAGTATTTGTACGCCGTAGTGCACATTAGTCATAGTTCTTGTTAGATCAGTTATGCCTTTGAACCGTATACGTGATGTGGAATGTAGCTTTTAAGTGTTTAAAGTACAGCGTGTATTAGAAATTAATTGTCAGTCCTGCAAATACTTGACAATTTTCAAAAATAGGGAAGGTATTGGTTTCACGTCGATTTTCGAAAATCGATTTCCATCAGACGTTTTGAGGTCCTAGAAAACTATGAAATACAGAAGTTTTCGACCTGCATTTTACAGCGGTTTTACGCTTCTTTAAAAACCTGTTGTAAAAGCGGAGTGAGTCACCCAATTTTACATTAAACATATCTTGGGCATCAGGAATAAGGCATCACCATACATATAGAAGGCTTCAACCCATAAATGGCCCACTACTGAGTCACTACAAGGCTACGGTGTCGTCAGATACGTGGTGAAAACATCAAACTTTGTAATAAAACAGAAAACTTTCCATAAATAATATTGAATCCCAACGAAGAGTTGACAGTGAAAGATTTACAGTAGAATTATTAGTGTTGGTAAAAGGATGTAGGTAATCTATGAATCCTTGCCAATGATTGCAGCAGGATTCTACCATTTGTAACTTATTGCACAATAATTGAAATCGCATGGAAATCTTTCTCTGGGGATATTTGTTGGATTTCATCGAAATGCTCAAGAATCTTACCACTTTTTGTTATTTGAATTTTATATAAATTTTTGTTCAGCAACTTTGTGGTTTATGGTTTGTTTAAAGAAAACAGACCCATAATAAAACACAGAAGATTTCATTTCTGAGGACTTTCAGGACAAATAATAAAAAGCTAAACGGACGCAATTCATTGAACAAACTGACAAGCCACGTGCAAATAAAGTGTTGCTCTCACTTTGAGAAGCGTTTCAAAGATAAATCCGTTTAATGTCGTTGGAATAGTGATAATTCTTTGTGACTTGAATCACTTGAATCATTTTCTATGCAAACACCACCCAAAACTACCACCCATGACGTCAATGACCGACAAAGAATAAAATTCAAATAGGATTTAGAATGGTTAGTTAATTAGCGGAGGGTGTAAATAACGTTAATTGGTCAGTTAAGATCGTTTGCAGATGGGGCGGAGACTGTTCAGCGGGTTAATGCAAAAAAAGTGTAAGAATTTTGACTCACGACGTTTTCTTTTACTATTCATTTTTTCTTGCCCTGTAAAGTCTTGTTGTCGATGGTTGGAGACATCATATTATCATCAGGGTTTGATAAACTTGTTTATTAACGAAGAGACTATCACTAAGTAATTAACGATTTGTTTGCGTGTCCGTCGGTCCGTGCATATGTCGGCGTCATTATTAATGGTTGCATGTCAATATCCTAACCAAAGGACAGGTCCTATTACTAAAATTGAACACGTTACTAAAATAACTATGGTGCTATTTTTCAATTGCAGCCGATTGCTGTAATTAAAAAATTACAATGGTCAAGTATTTGTTTGGTTGATGCTACTTTATATTATGGTCGCTTTTTAGTTTTTACCTAAAATGTACAATGCACCGCTAAAATAAAAAAAAGTTTCTGGTAAAGTACCCATCAGACGTTGCTTTAATTTATATAATTACTAGACGTGAAGCACTAGCCTTCGAATAACAAAGAATTATCAAAATAGGTTCAAGCTCTACAAAGTTACGTGGTAACCTACAAAAAAATACAGTCCAATTGGGAATCTCCTCCTATTTTTAAAGTCGGTTAATACGGCTGCATTACGTTGGTTGGTTTGGACTTTGGATTCAAGAATAACTGAAGCACCTTCTTACTACTACCAATAAACCATCTTTCCTTCTCTCTCTGGTCTTTCTTCGTAACTGAGGAGGCCTAGCCTTGTCGTCTTATTTAAAACAGTGAATATAAAACACGAAAATTGTAGGAACAACATGAAATATCTCGTTTATACTAACTACAAAGTATTTTTGAAACTTTTCCGAAAGAGTTGAAAGGGCAAATAATCCATAAAGCTAAGCTAAAAAAACTTCATTAGTAGTCAATGTTCATAGAAGCCAGCCTTGAATGTGCACTTTAGATTTACTAGTAAAAGTGTTTAAAGTTTCTGGGAAACAACACACTTCTATGAAAAGCATAACGTTTACAATCACTATGCAAACGCATTCATAATTAAAATTGCATGTTTTGTATAAAAATGATAATTTTCCCTCGACAATGTTAATAAGCTCTGAACTGGCTCTGAAGAATTACGGGCTTGTCATAGAGTACTAAATGTACAGAAGTGATTAAACATAATTGAATATAAAACAATCTAGGTACATAATTATATTGACAAACTGTACCTCCAGAGTATAAAAAATAGTAGATACAGAATTGTATTTTGTTCTTAATATTAGTAAATTTCTTAAGAAATCTGTATTTTTTCAAACATTGTTTAGAATCTTAAAATTACAAATAAAACACATTTTTCTTGCAACGAATCAATCTGATATTTCAATGTCACATGACATTTGACAGATTTCATCTAAAGCTATATACAAGCATCACAGAGCAGTGAACAACCGAACAGAGGTGTATGCCGTCGGATGCAGTGCTGTCGAACTAAGTGCTCTACAATGATGCGTGAATGAAACGTCAAGCGCATGCTTTGTTGATACCATTCCCTATGCGAGGCTCTGAAATGTGTAATGTGTGAAAATTCATATATTTAACATACAAAGACAAACCTTTCAATTACACACATGTACATACACTCATGTATAAACTGTTCAAATGTCCAATTAATATGTTGTTTGTTTTATATGTAGATATTATTGTTGATAAAATAAGAGTGAAGAGTGTTTTCTATCGAGATATTAGACATAGGAGTCATAGTGTAGATTTGTTACGCCAAGTTAATCTGTTTTTTATGTTATATGTATAACGATGTGGCATCTACATTCTACATTCATACATACACACATACTCGCACACAAACACACGCGCGTACACACATTCACACGTATATTATACTTATAGTAGCTATTGGAGTGATTGATATTCTATTTAATAAGTAGGTATTACTCTGAATTTTTAGCCTAATATAATATTGTGTAGGTATAATCAAAGCTACACAAAAAATTCGATACTTTTCCTGATGTAATCTGAAACAGAACTTTGGCGCTTAATTCACCTGTTTAGAACGATGTAAAGATGAAAAACATAGTTATTTGATGTTGAGGCAGTAACAGCCAATGAGCCTATTCTACGAACGAGCCAAGCATAGGGCATGGTGCCAAAGCACATACCTCCGCGTTGGCTGCGCCACCCGTTGACTTTCTCTATAAGGTTCGACGACTTGCTACCTCTACTGTTAATTCTCTGCTCTGTGGATAAAATAGATGACACATTAATGTTTTGTACAATACCACCTTTGGAGACGACACGTTAATGTATTGTACAATAAACCCACAGTTTGCAAAATTATTATTTTTTTGCAAAGAAAATAATTATTAGGTTACTTTTCGGTATTACGATGCGATATAATACGAAAAAAGCTAATGAATAATAAATATGGATGACATTGTATGGGTTTCAGTCTTACATTTTTTTTTCGGATTACTAACGAAACTACTTATGTTGTATGAGACAACTTTTCGTGACTTTGATGGCACGTAAAAAAGTTATCCCTCCGCCAATCCGCATTGGAGCAGCGTGGTAGAGTATGCTCTAAGCTAGGCCTCCTCAATAATGAGGGAGATCTGTGCTCAGTAGTGGGTCATTAATGGGTCGTAATCAAAAAAGTTATTAAATATCTCCAAGAACTGATCACATTTTTTTCTACGTTGTACATTTTATATCTTATAAAGTACTTCCTATTTTCTGAGTATACTCGTACATATTATGTAGAAAGAGATGAAAATTCTAAATTCACTTTACCTCAGATTTTTCTATTTAAATTTTCTATTTAAAAATAGCATTTCATTAATTTAAAAATGAATCAATATTGATTGAGCAGCCCACTATTACCGTAGGTAGGTACATACTTTACGACTTTTATGGCGTTTAAAACCCTCAATCGTGGAACATTAAAATACAGCATTCTAAACCCCGTTAGGATAATGGGTGTCGGCCGTTAGATCATACTGCGATCGGAATTGATATTGCATTTTCAATAGCAGTTAAAAATGAAATCGCTACCAAGAGATTATACGTGTGTACCGCCTTTTTAATGTCTGTGGAAAGGCGTATTTTTTTATAGCTTAAGAAAGTAGGAAATGGTCGTTGCTAATACCAGCGACGCTGCCAACGCGTTGCCGGCCAATAATGCCAAACCAATGTTAGTAGGTTTTTTGTATTATTTATTTATTATTTTGCTTCCAGTAATCTCAATGAGGGCTTAGTAAAATATGGCAAGCTTGAGATAATATCCACATATAACCAGTTAAGTTAGTGCTATTCTATTCATTAATCTAAAAAGAAGTTATTACTTATAACTAAAATATTTTTATTCGTTTTTACATTTAAAAAGCCATGTATGGTTTGTCGCGTAATGTTGTAACGTATCAATATTAATTCGAGGTCCGTGAATACTATTGTAGCTCTGTGGTAAATGTTACATAGCGTGTCGGGTGGACCTACCTCAAGTAGACGCGTTACTTGAGGGTCAGTCAATGAATAATTACAAAAGTGTTTAATTTACATCTTGCTTAATGCAAATCGAATTTTTTGACGTTGGAAAATTACGTAGAATTATGTTTTACATACATAATACGATAGGATTCTCTGTGTCACAGGTGGTTTGAACAACAAAAATAACTCATCACTACACCACATCCACTGTCACAAGTATGTAAATATTTGTCTGAGTAGAGGGTGATATTATAGCAACATCCTGACGTCACGAAAGCCTGCAACATGCTATTGAAGAATTCCACATCGCCCGCATAATATCTACGTATCCGGGAATAGAACTTGGGGCCCCTCAATCGCAGACGTGGCCACGAGCAACAGGGTTATTAGGCAGACATACACAACGAAGAAAAATTACTATTGATTTTCTGAATTCGAATTCTTACTCGTTAAATTGTAAGGCCACATTTAACTTCTAAGTGGGAATGCAGTAAAGCGATAAGTTTGCTCAAAAATATATGCGTGCACAAATGAAGTAAAAAAAGTTTATTAAAGTACCAGCAAAATACAATAAATTGGTCGTCTGTTTTCGACATTCATTCATTTATCTTTGGTACTAGATGTAGGGATAACGTAACATTTTTTTCTTAATTTACAGTACCTAGTTAGACGGGTTTTTCCCGTTGGCTCCCATTCCCGTTCTCACCCGTACCACTAGACCCCGAAAACGATTAATTTGATTTATAATTTGTTATTACTTTTACCTTCTTTTTTCTCAACATGTACAGTCGATAGAAAAAGTGCTTTAAAGTATGATGATGATTTTTGCAGGGACGTATCGACGTCAGATAATGAAGTTAATGAGCGTCAGGTTTCAGTTTTCAACTAAAACATAAAAGTAAGTTATAAAGCGACAATAAAACCGCATACCTACCGCGTGATCAGCTCCGACAAATATTAATACGTTCCGAATATTTTATGATTGCCATTAACTGGGATTAATATCTTTGGCAAACATTTTCAGCTTTATGGCTTGATTGCAGGGTTCATGAGATCTTTTTTATTTTTATTAACGCTGAAGTAACGAACCATGCAGTTGTGGTGTTATATGGGTTGCTATGACGTCACTTGTAATAAATAATTGAATTAATAATATTCATGGTATTTATGAAACGAATTGAAGGGAGAATTTTTATGATAGTAAACGAGCATGTAGCAAAACCCTACCGCTGCCCATAACTAGACTCAAATACGGACTAGGGTAGATAGGTATTATTATTATTATTATTGTTCGGCAATTTAAAAAATGGTAACGTCAGACCAGATGGGCTAATACTATCAGTAGGTATATATCACAATAATGAGAAATTAAAAATAAAACAAAGGATAACATAAATATTTAGGTACGCAATTTAACCAACGCAATTTAACGGAGGAATTGAGACCCTCAGCTGCTTCTAGTATAAAATTATCTTAGCAGCAATGACCTCACTTAATAATTGTTATTTAATCAAATAATTTCAATGTTTAGTTTCAGCATTGGTAATCATTTGTAATCAGATGGCTTTGTTTGCTAAACTGATTGTTTGTTTGTGAAATTGATATTTATTATACGAATTGGAAGTTTACGATGCGAAAGTTAAAGCAAAGAAACAAAATAAAAAGTAAGTACTATTAAATAAGTTTTACTGGTGAAGTTATATACCTACTAGTAACCAATACAGAAGGTACCTAAAGGTGAATACCATATTAATACTTAATGTAATAATAATACACTCTCTTTACACTTATTAGTCTTTTGGTACGAAGTTCCATGTACCTAATGTTATTATTATTAATGTTACCACAATTCCGTGATTTGACGCAGAGAAAAACCTTCGTAAAAATTAAAATGCTGTTTTTTTATTTATACAATAAAGACCGACTAACAAATAGATGAAATTCGCAAAAAACTCAAGTAAATTTGAACAAAGTGTTTAAAAACATTTAGAAGTTTCGATTAAATTATTTCAGTTACAACCGAAATCTTGTCACGTATCTGTAAACACGTATAACGAAAGATTTATTGAATGAGTGTTATAATAAAAGTAGTTACCGCGAAACGTCGAAGTTGAAAAAACTTGTGTACACTTGCCGAAAACTCGTAACTTGTTTAATTGAGTGTATGTCAAACACTTAACACTTTGTTAGACATAAAAAGTACTGCACTGATTTTGTAACTTTTATTGCTTGACTGAATGATATTGAAGGTAATGTATTTATCACTATAAGGACTTTTGTTTGTTATTTTGTGGTATTTTATAGACCAAACGGAATGCCAATTTTGATATAAACTATTGTCATTATCTGAATAGTGTCATTAAAGTCATGACAATAATAAAACTTTTAATTGCGACAACGAGATCCTACTCAGTCATTTTCTCTTGCCAGAGTTAAGTATAGTGGTCCAAAAAGGACCACCAAGGTAGGTCATATTTTTTAATATGACCTATCACCATCGTCATCTTAGGTCATATTAGTCCTTCATAAAATTGTAGTTTTCTAAATGCGTCTTCATCGGGTTCTATTGATGGCTGTGGCATGAAAATGATGATATTAAATTTTGAAAAAGAAATGAAATTCGAAATATGATGGCGTACCATTGAATAGGTTGACGAACCGCACGATGGTAAGTGGTCAAATGTGTCCATCTACATCAGTTACACTTAAGGTGTCATCCATGCGCTAGAACAAGAAGGAAGAGAGAATAGAACATAATTTATATGGACGTTAAACGCCATATATGGACTACCTCGACCAAAAATGGATATACATATGTATTTAATCACAATATTAAGTAATTATGTACCTAAGTGAATAGTGAAATTGTATATAATTAACTTTGTCATGTGCCTAGTCATCTATTACAATTACATAACTGTTAGAAGTTAATTAAATGAAAAGCACGTCAGTTTTAATTGATCTGAAAGATCAAATTTACTTCAAAAAAATAGGTTTAACCCTTGTTTCGTAAAAAACTTTTGATATAATTTTAATAAATCGAACAACGTTTAAGATAATAATCAGTTTATTGATTGACATAATATTCATTTGATCGAATATTATTTTATACAATGTTCATTTCATGAAATGTTCAGGTTATAAACGCCCTAAAGTCGGTTCTGGCAATCTGGTCTTCGATGGTTCCTGTTAACCTAACACGCTCGTCGCTTCGCTCCTCGCTAACTTAATTACTTTAATTACCTAAAATTAGCGCATTTGAACATTCGATAAAAAGATATTATTCGAAACAAATGATGATAAGAAATAAAATTATGGCAATCAAATATTCGATCAAATGAATAATTATGTGAAATGACTTTATTCCAACTAAAATTAGTCGAAGCGATTTTCTACGAAAAGTTATACCAAACAAGAGGCACCCAAAAAAATAATAGCGTCATAATATTACCTATTATAATAATGTTGTAATTTTCAGGAGTGTTGTAAATTGAGTTCTTCAGATTATTTTTTTAAAGGTTGACATTAGTCGTCGGGCAAGAAAGCAGTGAGAGCAAAGAGATAAAATATTCGCGAAAGAAAATAAAAAATGTTTGATGTATATCAATCAGTGTTCGAGTAAAAAAAGTTGCTTCAGTACAGAATACAGGAGGTTTTCCGGAGCGAATTGAGGGCGGGCTTACTAGTCGATAATATAATCAAGCCCACATTCAGATACGAAACATATTCTACTAATACAAGATTCGCGCTCGTTATATTTCTCGTGTTCTCAGGGATTAAAAGATAGAAGTCGGTACGGAAATTCTGTTAGGACTTATAGGATATCAAATATTATTTTTCTGAGTGCTTTTCTGCGGCTTCTTAGTCATACAACTAGACAGACAAGCCGTTGCGGATAAAATGGAATGAACGTGGAGCATTATCACGTTACATGTTTGCAAAGCAGGCTGAAGGAGTACGCTCCGGGCTTTCCAATTACGAGGACATATCAAAAACAAGATGATGATGAGTTATGTACAACAATATTAGGTGAATTAATATACATATTATTATAGGTACGCGCTTGCAAAGCGAAATGTACATATTTGCTTTCAATTCTATCATAACTGGAGTCATAACAGGAGAGGCCTAGAGCATCTTCCACCACTCTGGTGACCAACTCATCTGTCGGAGATTTTGTGACATTCGAATGTCTTAGACATGGCTCAACAATTGCTATATAAAGATAACAACCGGACCAATGACTTTATGTTCTCTCTGAAACACGGAAATACTTAAGAAACAGCCACTAGCAGTCGCCCATCCACCAGAATCCTCCTACCAACCACGCCCGTTGTTTTTTAACTCGATTGATCACTTAGTATGTAGAATCAAATAAGCTGCTTGTAGGATTTAAACAATGTCCTGTGCGGTAAACCGTTTAAAACAGATTACAATGTAAAAAGGAGTACAGCAAATAGCATTTCCAGAAGGCGGAGACATTTTGACAATTCTATTTCAATACATACTTATTTTTAGTCAAGTTCCAGCGCTTCGCTGAGACGTGTCTTTGTAGCAACATCTCTGCGTATGACTTCACTCACAAAGAATATACGGACATGTTTAAACTTATTCTTATTCTAATACACATGTGTATTTGTAACACACAATGTGCATTTTATTGTTAAAAAATATTCGTCTTTATATTTAGAAGCAATATTTTTTCTTTAATCGGTTTTTATAATACCGAGAATTATAATTTGTTAGATTTACTATTATTTTTATTTGTAATTAAGTCGTTCTTTACACCGTTATAATATTTTCTTTCGTGAACAATTGATTGCGTACATTGCAAATACCCAGCTTAAGAATTTACACATAAAAATGCCATATGTAAGTACAATTGTACATTATATCCCAAACTTGAAACCATTTTATTATTAGCCCTCTACGCAATTCATCGATTTGAATAGAAAATTTTTATATCAGTGTCATACTCTTTTAATATTTTTGATAAATCCTGATAAAACAAAGTTAATTACTGGTTTGAAGGTAAAAGTTAAATCATGTCGCCAAAGATCACGTGAAATTACTCTATATTTTAAGTTAATGAAAAATTGGCTGTGAAATACACATTTAAACTTAAATCACGATTTTCACAAAATGTGTTCGTGAATTGAAACGTTTTTAAGAAACTCGTGTCCAATTTGTATCCTATGTTAATACTACGATTTTTTGGGATTAATCTAGCAAACTATACCTACTTGAGGCGCCTAAAATATGGAATTGCTCCTGCTTAAATTTACTTACTATGTCGGATGTCCAATCCAAGGTTCCTGGGGTTTGATTTAAATCTGCTATTGGTCTGTTTTAATGTCTCCTTGTCTTGTACGTTGTTCATGGTATTCATGATATAGGCAATCCTAATGTAGGGTTATGAATGTGTTATTTATTAGGTATACAGCATGCATTTTAGTGCTCTCTTAGGGTGCGGTTCCACTGAGGCGGAGCGGAGCGGAGCAGTGCGCAATTCACCAATCACATGGCTTGAAATCCCAGCTCATTGCGCCTCGTGCGGATTTCAAGCCATGTGATTGGTAAATCGCGCACTGCTCCGCTTCGCTCCGCCTCAGTGGAACCGCACCCTTAATGTCAACGGGACCCCATTGCTAAGGCTCTGTCCATCAGTCTTTGTGTTACAGTATCTTGAAGAAAAATTTTTATTTTAAATTTTTACTACGGGCACTTTACATTTTTTACTATGAACCATAACGTCATGTTAAAATATTCTAGTTTCACATATTTTACATTCCGTAAAAAATGTAAATGTCTACCTATTACGTTTCGAGGGTTTTGTGACTGACAGACGAACAAGGGAGTCTAAATAACATGCACCCTACGTTCAGTAAACTACAAACGATATAGGTTTAAACTTTAAACATAGGTGAGTTTCATATGTCAGTGGTGGTAAACTTTGCTCTTTACCCCAAGCATTATGTTGCTAGTGCGTGCTCAGTTACCAGGACGAAGACAAACTCCACGTATTAATCTTGCTAGTAGACGAGTATCATAACATGTTCCGGCATGTAACTAGACATGAAGTAACGGATTCATTTGTTCTGCTATTCATATGATTGTGTTTCTGATAACATTTGTAATGTAACTTTAGATCATCATCATTTAAGTCATTCAACGCTCATGTGTATTTAATAACTATGACTTTGACATTTTAAGGTCCAGACGTTTTGCTACAAGGGCATTTAGTGTTGATGACTATCTAGTAACTATGGCATTTTAATTTCAAGACGTTTTGGTTATTTCGTCATTTTGCTACGTAGCCATTCTGATAGTCACCCTCATCATCATCACTTTCATCATCAGATCATCATCATCGCAAGTCATAGTCCCAGAGCTGACAAAAAAAAGGTTGCGATAAAACACGGATTCGCATAGAAAGATCCATTATGTTGCACATGACCCGTGAGATAATGTCTAACTTATATAATTGTAAACACCATAATTTTATTGAACAGTGGGTATTCTATGCAAATAATGAATAATTGAATGTGAAAAAATTAATTAAATAACTACTTACAACAGGAATGACATGGATGCAAAGGTTGGTACCTGAGGTATGAACTATATTTATTTTAAATAAACACCTAAGTGCAAATTAAATAGCAACTAGGTAATCTAATTTTCAACAAAACTTGACACTAACGCGAAATTTCAACCTTAAATTTAAGCTTCACGCATGACGATGCTCGTCAACTTTGTAAATACAAAAGTACCTACACCTTGTGAAGTTGAGTAGTTATAACAGCTATATAATTGTTATATGCTACTACTGCTATAATTGTCAATTTAAACAAAGTGACTAATTGTAAACTTAATTTACAATATTGTTCATAATAAGCTTCAATGTGTAAAACTAATTAATTTCCAAACAAAATCATTGACTTATAATGAATTTATTAAAAAAGTAATGACAAATAGTAATTTTTGTTAAAAATATTTTTCATAACACAGTAATGAAAAACAACAAAAATTACTTTTACTGCAAGGTGCAAGCGAAAAAATAGTTTACAACAAATATTTGAATTTCGGTAAGCCAATCCAAAAAGCAGGCCGCAGGTTGAGTATAGCTGATTTAGATGAATTTGAAAAGCAGTGAAATATAAGGCTATTTTATTTTTTCACCGACTTCAAAAAATGGAGAAGATTTTATGTGCGACACATATATTTTTATGTCCAAGGATTTTCGCGTCATTTTTATTTATTTTTTATGGAAATCTCAAATTTTATAGGCATGAGAACATATAGGTATAATTGTTTGTTGTTATATAGGTATAATTTTTCATATTATATCTCATGTCGATATTAAAGTCGGCTGTGTTTCTGTCAAAACACAATATTTATTTATTTTATATTATTGCATTATGTATTGCGTTTGAGACATCTGTCAACGGCTTGTTGTGTTCCGGCTGTCAACTCTGAAGCCTATACTTTTTTTATTTCTTCCTTATTCCTTGGCCATCTGTGACGCCTTAAGCACTGATCTTTATGGGCGACAGTGACCTCTTACCGCAGATGACTGAGCAGGTCATATCGGATAGTCACATAAAACTTACCAGTAGCACATTCAGCGAGGCAGACGAAGAGCAGCAGAGCGAGGATCCCCGTGACGGTAGCTCGGGAGGAGCTGGTGGAACTTGATCGTTGCTTCTCCATTGCTTCGGGTTTGGTTGGTATCTGTAACAAAGGATCGTGAATGTAAATAAATCTAATATTGATCCAATTCTCCACCAATGCAAACTCGAGCTGCGTAGTGGAGTATGGTGTAGCAACCCATTAATGGTCCACTACTGAGCACGAGTCTCATCACTGAGGATGCCTGAAGTATACTCCACCATGCTACTCCAGTGTGGATTGGTGGAGTGGCGGTTGGTGGGTATGGTTTAGAACTCCTCAATGATACGGAGACTTGCATTTTACAGCAGTTATCGATAGGTTAAAGACAAGTGAATTAATATAATATTATGTACCTATTGTTGACAAGAGTTGGATTGATAACCCTAGTGACATAAATATTTGGAGCGTTTCCGTGCTTTGGAGAGCACATAAGGCATTGGTCTTCATTGTCATCGTTGATGACAGTCGTTAAGCTACTTCAGAGGGCTTCATGCGGCATTATAACGTCGGACACTTGAGCGGTCTACTAACCTCTCCATCAATACGGAATATTGCACCGGGGAGTATTTTCTAAGGCCCTGACGTCTCCTTAATGACCAGAGAAGATTTGTATCTTATCTACTAATAGATTGAAGCTTTTTTGTGAACAAAACATATTGACACCAAAACATCTGCGAGTTCTCATTAATATTGGAGTCATTCAACCTCGTAATTATTAACGCCAGAGCGGCAAAACAGCACTACATATTAAGAGGAGATCTAAGCCTAGCTACGGGAGAGTTAAGTACTAAACGATAAACTCAAAATTTACAAAGCTGCAGCGTGTAGTAGGAGTTTAAAGTAAAATGTCACTTTAACTTTTTACATTTCAACTTTGCTCAAATGTAGCTTGACAACAATCGCATATCCAACAATTATATTAACAGAATTAAGTTGGAATGCATTCTCCTACAGAGAGTTAACTAAACTAAATAATCGAGTGTACGAACTTGTCTAAAATACAACTAGAAACTTAATTTAACTAAATATTTGGACACTAGTAGCATTGACAACATGATAATAATTAATTTAACCGAAGTGTGTTTAAGTTGTTGTGCGGAAAATGAAGTATCCTACAGCTTTGGTAAAGCGCTATTTTGTTGTTGGTTCACAATTCAGATTACCATAATAAGCTTAAGTTACTAAATTGTTCTGAACACCTACACATTTAAATGTTGGGGTAATATAGTCCCCTTTACTAAATTGTTATAGTTAACGCTAAGTTGCGTACAAAAAATTGTTTTAAAAATACGACTAACTTTAAAGCGTAGACTACCAGTCTAAAATTTTGATTAGATTTTGTAACTTTCTAAATCAAAAGATTCAACACAAAAATCGTAATTCGTACTTCATTTTCAAAATATTGTCAATACCTAATTTATTGGTAAAATATCGTTCATACAATTTATACACAATAAGTACAAAGAAATGGCTGCGCTTACTTATAACCGACATTATATCAAATCAAAATAATGAGATTGTATCTTGGTTATCAACGAACGTCAAAGAAATATTTATCATGTTGATGTAAAAAGCTCTCAGTTATTTTCAAATTGACTTCCTATTTATTATTAACTAGTTGTTCCCGCGACTTCATTCGTGCATGGAAGTTTTTTCCGCGGGAATCCCGATCCCTCGGAAACTCCGGGATACCTAAAAAGTAGCCTATATGTTGCTCCATAACCTCCTCTACCTCCCAGAATCTTTTCAGAAGTTTCTGAGATTAGCGTGCACCAACATACCAGTTACAGTTTTATTATATGTAAAGATGTACATAGATAGAAGAAGAAAGAAGAAGAAAGAAAGAGGATTTATTCTTGCAAATACACCCAAAAATATACAAAATTAAACAAAAAAGAAAATAGAAAAAGTAAAATTTCAATTATAAGAAGATATAGATTCTCCTACGTTGTTTAGAATATAACTAATAATGGTGTTTACTCAAATGATTAACCCTCTGCAACTGAGGTGGTAGTCTCTCAGACACCGAAAACAAATGAGAGGTTGCCATTCCGTTATGTGGCGTGATGTAGCTCTGTCCCGCTCAGTACCTTCCGCAAATGGTTGAAGGTAGCTGACAGTAGTGCGCCCCTGGCGACACAGTGCACAGGTGTGGTGGTAGGCGTGATTGGTGTCTGACAGACGTAAGCACAGCAATAAGTATTGATTCTGACAGACGTCACCTCCCAAAAATATTTATATTTCCTTAGAGCTCTTGTACATGGCACGTGTTTTTGACCGTACGGCGTGTTTGCCGTGCCGTAAAAAAAACGTGCTAGCGTGTACATGGCACGGCAAAGCTAACGGGCAAGACAACGGCCAGGTGCCGCTCACTTGGGATCTTTCATGAACTAATGTAATTAACAATATTCGTTATTTATGTTCATTTTACTAAGACAGAAATCAATTCAGTCAAAAATTAACTACTAGTTGCATCTATTTCTTTCTTATTTATGTAACTTGTCTTTCAAGCTCTTAATAGTATGTTTAAGTTTTAGTTGATTTCCAATTTTTTTTGGTGTGTATACTGTATACCTCTACCCCTTCTATTTGTATTTCTTTCCTAAATGTTACGTTGTCTGGAAGAAATCGCTATATAGCGATAAGGCCGCCTTTTGTGTTGTGTTGTTTGTACCCATGTATTCTGGTATACAAACAATAAAGTGTATAACAGTATAAATAAATTAAAAATAAATAGAAGTCAGTTAAAAACAGTGTAGCCAGCCGGTCACTAAACCGTGAAAATGTCCGGCGTCGGCGTCGTCGACACACTCACGAAGACTGCCATACAACACTGATGAAAATCACGCCGTGCGTAGACGCGGCTCGCCGAGGGGGACGCACGGTGCATACGGCGGCGGCGCCGTGCCGTAATGCAGCCGCGACCGTCTACAAGCTCTCATAGTAATCCATACAACACTGACAACCGCGCCTACACACGGCGAATTTACCGTAGATTTTTACGCCAAAAAAACGTGTGTCTACAAGAGGCCTTAGTGTCCCGTATACATAACCTCAGTAAAACATGTATATTTATATAGTGTCTGTCAGATGTAACAACAGTATATTTGTTAGCGACGTCTGGTGAGAACCACCGACGAGGCACACATCTGGTGCGAATTCAGTGTTGCGGACAATACTTTAACGATAGGGTGCGTAATAAAACAATATTGTAAAGTTAATTTTTTAATGTTTTGTAAAATAAGTGAACATTTTTGTGTTTATTGTTTTAGTATAGGTTTCGTATTGTCCAGAGAGATTCTTTATTTGTAAATGTGTATTGTGTTAGAAAATACTGTAGCGCACGTGCAGTCGTGCAGATTTAGAAAGTCGCTGTTAAAATAGGCAATAACTTTAATTTGTCTGTGCTTTTGATCTCTTCTTCCCATCACTCAGTAAGCACCAATGAACAAATGAAAAAACCGACTATGATTGTAGATTACAATCACGCCAAAGGTGGAGTCGACGAGATCGACAAGAAATGTTCGATATATTCGTGCAGTCGCAAGACACGTCGTTGGCCTATGGTTATATTTTATAGAATCCAGGATCTAGCAGGAGTGAATTCTTTTATTTTGTACCAAAGTTGTCCAGGTGCTAAACTGAGGAGAGCGGACTTCTTACTGTCTTTAGCAAGAGAATTGGTTCTGCCTAGTCTGAAAGAGCGCGTTTATAACAATAGACTGCCAAGAGAGTTGCGTCTAACCATCAAAAGAGTATTGGGTAAGGATATGCCTTCTCAGCGTGAACCATCACCAGAACCTGGACCAACATCAAGAAAACTGTGCAGTATTTGCCCTAGTAAATTAAAAAGACAGACAAGGTTCACCTGTTGTGCCTGTAAGAAGCATATTTGCCTGCAGTGTTCATCTCAGATTTGTCAGGATTGCAAATTTGATATATAAAAATATGCTCAACTTTAAGACTGTTTTGTGCCTAAATGTATCATACGATCTCAATATTTTTGTTTATATTAGTTTATTATAATATAAAAAAGCAGAATAAATGTTAAGTTTTTGAATTTTTTTTATGTTATAGAAAAAAAAATGTATTTGTTTAGTTCGTTACAGTAAGTCTGAAATTTTGATCTCAATAAAATACGTGATATAATTCATAGAATTTTAATTTTATTCCTAACATATTTTTATAATCAAGTACTATATAAAACATAAAACATTTTTAAAATATAAGTAACTTAATATCAACAAATATTTCCATAGTACTAGCCGACCACGATAATTAGGCGCATGTCAGTTAAGACGTCATTGGAAATAGGGATGGGAATACGTAGTACATTCTGCAGTAGTACCAAAAGTACCATGGTGAATGTTTAATGGAGGTACAATTTTTTTTATGGAATTAAGATAGCAAACGAGCATGCAGCACCACCTTCCGCTGCCGCCCATAACAACTGTGACCGACCCAGAACTAGACTCAATGAGTCTCGTTCTAATTCGGTCACACATGCGTTGCTACCCCTGAGGACTGTGATGGTCGCCTCTAAAAAGTGTAACCGGCACCACACCTTCCTATCCGGAACACAATTGTTCTTAAAACAATTATTACACGGTAGGAATGGTACAAAGTACCGTGGCGGGCGGTGGTACTTCCCCGGGTGAGCTCTAGGCCCTACCACCTGTACTTGGTCAGTTACTGTACCTGCGCAAACATCTCGGAAAACGAAGTTCACATCAGCCTAGTCTAAATGACCTTAATGTACAATTATTGTACACGACTGCGCCTCACTAGGGGACGCGCGGGGCTAGAGCGGGGTGGGGGGCCCGCGTGACTGCTATCTGACATGCGCCTAATTATTGTGGTCAGGTAGTATTTTCATTTTAAAATTGACGTCTGACAGACTCCACCTCAGTCGAATCTCTACTACTATTTCACCTCAGTTGCAGAGGGTTAATAACTAATTTTTGGTGTGTATTTATTGTTCCTATAGCAATTACATGATGCATTTTAAAGATTTGCTTAATTTCACAAATCGGTAATATTGATTAAGATTTCTTTCAAATCGATTTATTTGAGTCCAGATGACATCACTATTTTTGAAATACTTGTAATAAAAAACGGTAACACTGGAAATGTCAATTTACTGCATCGAAGTAAACTCGGAGGCTCACTCGGAGGTATATTTATACAAATCTTTCGTCTAGCGACGAGCATCGATGCGTTGTATTGTAGTATTTATTCTATAGTACCTATTGTAATCTGTGGTAGTATGCTCCTTCAGTCGGTTAAGATTTTAGGCATTTTTGTATCATTCGTCTCCGTAGTTGTGAATATTATTAACCATAATGTTGTTATCAAATCCATTTCACGTAGAAATAAAAATCAAACTTTAATTACCGCAACGAAAATGGTTCGTAAATCCACATACACAGTGCCTAAATGTTGTCGCTTGTACGGAATAAATACTTTGAATAACACAAAACGTCAAAATTGACAGATTAAAGCAATGCTTTCACATATAGGTAGTAAACCCAACTTAAGACTGAAACGAAAGAGGCGCTGTCGGACGCATTTGACATTCATTTGACCAATCATTGCACACTAGTAACTGACAGATGAATGAACACAACGTACTTATGAATGACTTTTCGTTACCTAGTTCCAATTTTTGCCATTTCAGAGTTAAGTTGGGCGGACTGTAAGTTTTAGTATGACAGTAAGGACAAGTACTTACGTAATGACGTTAATTCTAGGTTCGCATAGCTAGACGACTCGTAGGCGAATGTTTCAAAACTTCACACGAGAGCCCGTCGCTAAATGAATGTTTCAAAAATAGAGCTACAGGTCAATGCCAGTTGCATTTTATGTATTTTAAATCAAAGATATTATAAATTAAAACTGTAGTTTATACGTTGTTTATACAACGCATAAGGCACGTTTGGATCCGCTCCTACGACAATACTGCAACTATGGATGCGAAAAAAAATTACGGAACACAAGAGATAGAAAGAAAAAGTATCTCACATTTAGGTAAAGTAAGATAATTGGCAAATTGTGACTGTTCCAGTTTTCGCACGCACATATCTGCTACTTTTTACTTATAATATAATTATGTACGTTTTAATTTGTTAACAATAACAAGATTCCTACTATTGTAATTTTTATTTGCAATTTAAATATTGTTGTTTTAAAATCCCACTCACGATTTCTAACTCTCACACAGAGTTGTTAAGGTACTAGAGGTGTTTATTCAGTAAATAGTCCGGGCAAATTTTGATAATTTGCCATTCTTTGATAAATTGCTCTCGACCCTTTAATTGCCCAAGTTTTGCGTTAAGGTTCGGTTTGGTTAAAACAACTCAAAATGGCGGCGATGTACAAGTTAAGGGGTAAATACAGTTATTTCGGGTATGATAACAAAAACAAGTTTTGTTGCTTTTCACTTGAATTGTTAGTTTAATGGAAATAATTAGTTATCAAATTCTTTCAACTTATAATTTACTTTACAACGTGAGAATCAGTTGAGAATTTACGTTTTAATTTTTTATAAGATTTAATGTTTGGGCCAAATATATTACAATATCGTAGCAAAATATAAAATATTTGGTAATTAATAAAAATAACATTAATGTAAAAATATATTTTTGTCGTTTTTTATATTTAAAAAGGGTTTGTAGGTAATGAGAAATGTTCTAAGAGGAGTGCTTACGTAGTAAATGTGTATCAAGGACAAAATGAGTTAAATAAAAAAATATTCTGTGGCCATAGTTTATGCTAAATCTGGCTTAGTCGCCATCTCGCACGACAAAATCTCGCACGATCGTGCGGCTTGGCACCTTTCGAATTTACCTAATAATTCAGTCATCAACTCGCACGACCATAAAAAAATGAGGTAAATTTGTACAGTCAACTACAAAAATCCTTTTTAAAAACGTTTAATGTTTTATGGTTGGACTTTAAAATATAACGAAATGTTATTATAATATTATAATTTTAGATATATTTCACAAATCAACATCTCAAAAATCAGCCCCGGATCTTCATTTTTTTTTAGGCGGGGCAAAAACTGAAAAATGCCGCCCCGCCTAAGTACTTATGTTTATTTTCATCTTTATCATCCATATTATAATTCCAGCTATCAGATGTCCACAAATTGCTTGAAATTTGGACAAAGCCTACTTGTTTAGGCCTTCCGGAAACAATGCATCCATCATTGTTCATAGTTTCTGATAAATCTTGGATCACGCACAAAAAATTGCATTTTTTGTCTTAGAAAATAAAAGCCAAGATCTTTTAACCCTTTCGCAATTAGCCAATTTCGCAATTAGCCAATTTTGTACCACATAGGGTCAACTCACACCGAGACGAGACGCGACGCGACGCTGCGCGCAGTCTTTCAAAGAGCGGCTCAAAAAAGAACTTTATTTTCTACACGAAAAGATACACATTTCATTGTGAGAATTCAGAATACGTTGCTTCATGCAGCGCTGCGTCTCGTGACGCCTCGCGGCGTAGCGTGGTGCATCGCTACGCAGCCGTGCATCGTCGGTACGCGCGGCGTGCAAGAGCCGCGCTGCGCCTCCCAACGCCGCGCAACGCCGCGAGGCGCAGCCGAGGCCGCCGCCTTCCGTCCAGACTTCGTGGTGAATTGATGCGGTTCGGTCGAGTGTGCGAGTGAAAAAATGAAAATATAATGATAGACTGGGATCTTGGTATAATCTGACTTCCTGTAGAAGAGAAAGAGCACGTGGCGAATGAAGACACATTCCGCTGCGCCGCACGTCTTCTCGCTGCGTCGCGCGCGCGACGTCTCGCTGCGCAGCGAGGCGTCGTGTTGCCAACGATTTTACGATGCACCTCGCGCCATTGAGATGCGTCTCGCGGCGGCGCGCGGCGCAGCGCGAAATCACTGGCCTGGCTCAGGTTGCTCTTCGCACATCTATAAAGATGGTGAAGTTGGCACTGTAAAATCTTGATCCATTTGATCGAGTAAAGTGCCAGAAACATCCTCTAACTCAATATCAACTTTGGAAGTTGCAGCAGATACTGACGGGTTACCCCTCTGCGAAGCCAATTTTTCATATTATCTGCACATTGTTTTCCCTGCAACTCCTTATATTTAGCCTTTTTCCACTCCTTATAGATTTTTTCTTGGCACACTCATAATTACAACCTGTAAACAAAAATACCTAATGATACAGAAGACCGAGGATTATAATCAGCCGCTATGTGTTGCGTTTGTGGACTATGAGAAAGCCTTCGATTCTATCGAGACCTGGGCGGTACTAAATTCTCTCCAGTGGTGCCGAATCGACTACCGGTATATCGAGGTGTTGAAGTATTTATACACATCAGCCACTATATCCGTCAGAGTACACGACACAGCAACGAACCCCATTCAGCTGCAGAGAGGTGTCAGACAAGGGGACATTATATCCCCAAAACTGTTCACCACTGCGCTGGAAGACATGTTCAAGCTGATGGAGTGGAAACGACGTGGCATTAATATCAATGGCGAATACATCACATACCTGCGGTATGCCGACGATATAGTAATTTTGGCGAGATTCATGGAAGAACTTAGTACAATGCTCGGGGACTTGAACAGCGCCTTACAACGGGTGGGTCTTAAGATGAACATGGACAAGACGAAAATCATGTCGAATGCCCATGTCACGCCCGTACCGGTCGTTGTTGATGGCGCTGCACTCGAAGTTGTAGACGAATATATTTACCTGGGACAAGTGATCCAAATGGGTAAGTCAAACTTCGAGAAAGAAGTCACTCGTAGAATGCAACTCGGATGGGCTGCGTTCGGGAAATTACGTCACATCTTGTCGTCCAAAATACCTCAGTGCCTGAAGTCGAAGATGTTCGAGCAGTGTGTGTTGCCAGTGATGACATACAGCTCCGAGACGTGGTGCTTTACGATTGGTCTAATCCACAAGCTCAAAGTCGCGCAGCGGGCTATGGTGAGAGCTATGCTTGGTATTTCTCTACGTGATCGAATCAGAAATGGGGAGATCCGTAGACGAACGAGGGTAACCAACATAGCTCAAATAATTAGCCGGCTGAAGTGGCAATGGGCCGGCCATATAGCTGGAAGGACCGATAACCGTTGGGGAAGAAAGGCCCTCGAGTGGAGGCCCTGTCTCGGAAAAAGGAGCGTAGGACGCCCTCCGACCAGGTCTGACGACCTGAAGAGGACAGCGGGCATCCGCTGGCTTCAGAAGGCGCAGGACCGGTTAGAGTGACGCAAATTAGGGGAGGGCTATGTCCAGCAGTGGACGCAAAAACGCTGATGGATGGATGGGTGGATGGATTTAGGCATATTGTTTGGCTGAACCGATTTTGATACGGTTTTCAGTATCGTGTTTATCAGACTAAGGAGAAGGATTTAGGAATATTAACCGCGTTTAACTGAACCGATTTTTACTTTTCGGCGTTAAAGTCGGTTCTATTTTGCTAAAAGTTATGAACTATGCCTACGCGCGTCGCGAATAATAAAATGTTCGTGCAGCACGTCTCACTCCACGCTCAGGGTGTCGGTCAAGTTGATATGGGCATGAAATTCCTGTGCTTGTACTATTATTTATTCCGTGGTCAAAGTTAAATAAATGAAGAGTTGTCCATTGGTCCGTGAAGTGTGAATTTGGCCGCCCCCTGAATTTGCCGCCCGGGGCATGGGCCCCGGCTTGCCCCCCCCTAGATCCGGCCCTGTCAAAAATATAAAAGCATGTTAACCCAAATAATAATCAAAGTAAAAAATAAAAATAAAATATAATTATTATTCTCAAAAGCACATGGCTTGTTTCAGTATTTTTAACCAGCTTTCCTTTTCATATACTGCGTTTGGAGCATCTCCAACCAAATACTAAAAATAAAGGTTCCCTTTATTTTTTCTTTGTAAATTACATATACTATATCTGTGACATAAATTGAACTTACACTTATCTGTGGCCGTATAACTGTGGAACATTTGCCGTGCTAAATTAAAACTTTCTTATATTTTTATATCAATTGCAGAAACATTTTCTAAGAGACACTGTTAAACTATTTTAAAGAGAAACTATTAATTGTAACGGTTGTAAAGATACCTAAATCTCTGTGTCGGCCGGTATCTGAACAAAACTTATTATTTTTTAACCTGATAGTTTTTTTCCGGGGTACACGCTGGCTTCGACTCTTTGCCCACTTCTGAGTACAAGTCTCCCCTTATAACAGAGCAGGTCTTTATCAAACTGTTGCACATCGATTAGTATATAGGTACGAGTACAATGTATGAAGTAGCCGTATTTTAATGTTAAATAAAGACAAGTCAGTATCTGCAACTTTTTAACCGACTTCAAAAAAAGGAGAAGAGCTCAAAGCGATTATTATTATTATTATTTATTTTTGACGTACATATATATTGCGTCTAAAATTTTTACTAGATGAACCGATTTTAATTATAATATTCATGTAAATTAAGCGATATATATGACAAGTAGTTCTTGAGTTATCTCTACTTATGGATGTTGAAGTAAGTTTTTTATGTAACACTTACCTAGTTATTAGATTAATGTAAGCGTAGATTCATTTTTAATACCTGGCACGAATGTCGTGTCTTGGATAGATAAACAGAATTACAGATAAACTAAAGACAGATAGGAAACCGCCTCCACACCCGTCCTACGCTTTAGCACAACCCTCGCAACTCAACTTCATATTTCTTAAGATATACGCTACGATTACAAAGATCTTGAAGTTTCTAAGATTTATAATCTAGGAAATATTAAGTACTGTGTTATTCTAGTTTCCTAGTAAAATTATTATGCTGGGAAAATTATGATTTAAGTTGGACCTGTTATCATTTTCATTTCATTCATTCATTTCATTTTAATTAGATGTTTAAAATGCTTGTAACAATCTCAATTGTACTGTAATTATACAATCACAATTTTTATGCAAATAACATGTCTTAATTAATAATTTCTACGATTGCGTTGTATTTGAATAATTTAACAGATTTTTGACATACCTATTTTTTGGTATGCTAAGGCCGCGTTCCAAACGACTATTATTCTTCAGAAAAAAGGAATGTTTGAAGAGTTTTGATCGCGTGCTAGAATGCAACCAAAATGTGTTCATCATTAACTATTCAACGACGCAATTAAAGTATCTAAAAAATATGAGACCTGGGCACTGGATAAGCCACCAAATAAATAATAAGTGACATTGGCAACACCCACACGTTGCCGACTAAGAACCAAGAGATGGACATATTTCTTGTCCAAGTGACGTTGGTGGAACCTGGCCTTATATGGCCTGTAATGTGTGTAATCGTGTTACCGTGTAATGTTTTCGAATACGGAAGCGGTTATTAGTATACTAATAAGGAGATGAGGGTCTTGGTTCGAATTCTGTATTCACCTTTAACATTTCTAACTGACAGAAATATACAGGAAATGTATAATATAACAGTACTAAATAAGTTTCTACAAATTATTAACTCTCATTTCCTTGTGTTCTTTCTTATTAACCCTTTTCACGTGACCAATTTGTATAATCCATTTATAGTATCGAGATTCCAGTAGGTAAAGTAATATTAAGTAACACTATAACTGTTACTTTTGGTTAGTTGACTTGAAGAATACGATTAGTTTTGGAACATTCCTTATTGTATGGTACGAATGGGGGCTAGAAACAGAAAAGTGTAAGATTTTTGTGTCTCGGAAGTGGGAATGTACCTATGCTATTCAAGATCCTCTGCATCCTCAAGTGTTAAAGGTAAAGCACAACAGCACAACTTCGTTCAAACCAAATGTTCTACGAGCATCACGTCATAGATTATAACACTATCTTAACACATAATAGATTGGGCTCCATTTTACGATGGTCCATGATTCACTACCCTTGAGGACTGAGATGGTATCTTCTACAAAGGTTAAACGGATCCACACTTTTCTGATAGGAACAAAGTTGCTGCTAAAACCATTATTACAAGGTATAAATGGTACCAAGTACCGTGGCAAGCGGAGGTTCTTCCCTGGATGAAATCTAGGCTCTACCATCTATTGTAGTTACGCACGATTTTATTAATCGATAGGTATACAAGTCCTTATCGCCCACTCAATTACACACATGGCTATAAGGAAAACCGAGAACGTATATATGTACCTACTCTCGAAAAAACCAAACAAAATGAATTACACCGTCACGTTTACACTTCGGGTACTCAATTTTAATCACTTACTCGATTGGATAGATTATTTGGATAAAACGTTGTAACTAATGGACCAACAATATCAGGTTTTCTTATCGATCACAAAAGTAAAAGTATTTTTCTTTATTCTTTGGTTTCCTTGTATCTTAAAGAGTTTCTTCCCACTTCTTTGGAAATAGGTAATAAAAAGAGGCATGACGTCAAAAACGCATCAAAAACGTTTTGCAGGGGATAACCCACACATTTGTTTTAATATAATTATCATGAAGTGGCTAATTCTATGATCTGGCTATGACATATGAGTAAAAATAGATCGAATAAATGTTCCATTAAGTAATCCGTAACCGCAACCAAGCTAATTATAAATTCTAGTTTTAAATTCAAACGATTTGTATTAATATGTATATGTATAATTATTCCTGGCAAAGAATTAAAAGATTAAAGACCTGAATTGGTTCGACCTGTGGATATCATCTAGCGCACTGTAGAAAAGGAACTTACGTCAATGACATGAAAAAGGGACAGAATGATACAATGAATATGTCATTGTGCTGTCTCGCATGGCGTAATGGTTTTTTCTTATAGTACTA
Organism: Hesperia comma; assembly: GCA_905404135.1. NCBI lineage: Eukaryota > Metazoa > Arthropoda > Insecta > Lepidoptera > Hesperiidae > Hesperia > Hesperia comma. The sequence continues at coordinate 2,690,736 of FR990024.1, forward strand.
TCTCAAGTTGGCCACGCTCAGTAGAGGTTCAACACTAATTAGTAACATCACCATTGGTAACACCAATTCATAGACGTAGAGAAAAAGTAACCGACTTTAAAAAAGAGGAGGTTCTCAATTTTTTGTGTGCTCATAACTTTATATTTGAACCGATTTTGATAAAAGTAATTATTTTCCTTTAATCGAAAATTCGAAGTGCTTTACGTCGTTTTTGAGTTGTTGATTTATTTTATGTTGTTCGATTTTTATACCTAATTCTGTTTTTATTCGAAAAAAAGCTTGTAGGCTAGCCGCACTTACCCAATTGAGTTAGTTATTGCGTATTCTTGTTCAAAGTCCGTTGCTTTGTTGGTTAAACGTGATAACTTCTTTTTATACCATCTTTCTTGATTGGTAAATCATCGCAAATGCCCTTGGTGTTACTTATTTCCGTGGTCAGTGGTAACCACTAACCAGCAAATGGCTTATCTGTTAATTATTTAGCGCACACAAAAACTTACCTACATAAATTTTTTATAATAGGTATTAAAATTTGTTCAGTTAGGTACATACGTATTAAATATCAACAACTTTACAAAACGAAAAAAGTTGTTGAAGAATAATGTTTATCGTAATAATATACTTGTTTCTTTGTTTAGTTGTTTGAGATCTCATTAAACATAAACCGGGAACAGTTTAGAAGTAAGCTCGTTCATAGCTTCAAGTATGCTTTGGTAAAACGATACTGAAAATCAAACCGGTAGTCCGGTAACAAGAGGTTAATCGGTGAAGGTTCATTCATCAAAGAACACACCATTCTCGAAGGCTGTTAAGGGCATAAAGTCGAATACTTTCTCGAGGTATTCAAAACTAACAAAGTTTTCGTAACATTTAATCATTTTGTTATCTTTCCCTTAACATTTTTAATTTCGTATGATTATTTAGGACCTATTAATAACGATGGAAACTTTATTATCGTATCTCGCTTAATTTTTCACTACTTTTTTTAAGCTATTGGATATAGGCCTAAATATCTTGTACCTACTAAACTGATATTTATTTTCTGAGCTTTCTGAGAACGCAGATGCTTGCCGCCTTATTCAGGTGATCAGTTTACCTTGTAGGAGTGGATTTTATGCTCTGTTTTTCGGAGACATGGCCTCCATTCCAGGACCTTTGTTCTAGAGCGGTTACCGGCCTTTCGAGCTATGTGGCCGGTAAATATAGTCACACTAGCTCCCGCTCGCGGCTTCGCCCGCGTGGAATTCGTTTAAACTTCACCCCCCTATTTCACCCTCTTAGGGGATGAATTTTGAAAAATCCTTTCTTAGCGTATGCCTACGTCATAACATCTACCTCCATGCCAAATTTCAGCCCGATCCGTCCAGTGGTTTGGGCTGTGCGTTGATAGACCACTATGTCAGTCAGTCACATTAATTTGAGTTATATATATGTAGGAGCGAGACCAAAGTCCTACGCTGATCTAGTAACGCCACCTATGAGTAATCGATGGAACTAGTTTTAGGAACCTACCGCCATCTATGAATGATGGCCGGAGCTACTTCTGGAAACGAAACAGTTATTGTTTGGGCATGGTTGGTATGGAGTGGGGGTAGAGATGGCGTCGTAGAGAACCATAGCTGTCATGATCATTCTGAATTGAGCGCTTAGACCGAGCGGACGTGTCGAACCCACTGCCATACCAAACTTGCCGCGTTTCCAAGTTAAATTTGAATTAATCGTGCTGATCCTTTGCCACTTTGCTATTATTTTGTCGTCAGCTTTATTTCTAAGTTTAATTTAATGTAATCTAAATTAATTTTGGTGATAACTGTATTGAAGTGTTGGAATAGACGTTTAAACTCAGTGTACAGACTATTATTTCTTATCCCCAGTCACGTATAACCCAAAGTATAACAACCGCTCTGACCCTGGCTCCGAGATCAGAAGCTGGGATAAAGAACTCTGTCCACGTTTTCAGGTGATATCATGAGGCGTGGATGCAAGTGAAAGTGCAAAGTACAGTGAAATGATGTGACTAGATTTTCAATAAAACGGCAAGTATCGATATGAAGGATTTTCAAGTAAGACGGCGAGTATTGGTATGGTATAATTTTTTTATTTCATTACATCTGTGGTGACAAAATTTCGCAGCTTAAATTTTAATTCTTGCGTAAACTAGATAGTGTGTGTGTCAAATAGTTTGTTAAACAATCATGAGTGATTAATACAGTCGTAGATTTTCCGTCATTATCGTTTATGTCAGCACCGGTAGTAATATTATTTTCTTTGTTTTCTTTCCCTGAAAAAAAATATCATTCAGTGGTTACCTTGGTCAAAGCCAAAGTTGCAAGTCTTTGATTTTACTGTAATTTAACCGAAGTGTCATACATACTTCGGAAGACGCTAGTAACTTGCGTTCAATTTGTTCAAAATTTAATGAAGGTAGATTTGGGGTTAAATTACTAGGACACCCGAGGGCCAAGTACCACTTCAAGTGTTGTTATAAGAAGTGAATTTGAGTTGAGTAGTGGCAATAATATTTCTCGTTCTAGTATGGTGCAAGGTATAATCTGATTAAGTTGTTACATTATTTCTGATTAGCGAACAGTAATTGGTGTCATTACTCAGCTGCTAAACATATCGCTTAGTTGAGGTGATGTGTCCCTTGCATTATTCAATGAAGTCTATAAGTATCGTTGCTTGATGGAGGTGACTCTAGTTGCTGTCGATCGATATAGATGATAGCAACGACACTTTTCGCTGATTAACGTCTGTAATATTACTTGCTACTACTACGATACTGTTCACTAATGAGTGAGATGTTTTCATAATATTGGTGCGCGGTTGCTTAAGCATTATTTAAGCGTTTCGATATTTGATGTTGAACTAGGATTCGTTCTTTGTTCCTATTGTTAAAGATCATGGGGATAGATTAGATTTTGTAGCCTGGTCGAAAAAGAAAAATACGCGTTTGATCTCTGGAATTTTGTTACGTATTCCGTGTAGGTACATTTTCAATTGATAACGTGATAAGGTGTTACAGTGCAGTGTCCTTTACCACAAGTGTTGTTTTCTTTTGTCACATGCGATTGAATTCTTAAAATTATTTCTTGATTACTTTTTATTGGTATGCAGTGACTGACAGCAGTGATACTGAAAGTACTGGTCAGGTAGCGGGTGAATAACGAAAGTATTCTTTTAATTATCTTGGTGTTTAGTGATTTGGTGCGCCGCTTTTAGTTGAAAAGGATTAATTGAAAAAAATAAAAATACACACACAAAATAAGTTTGCTTTATTGGTACTCAATTTCACCAAGTAAATTTATAAAGCGAGAGGCTTGCGCTTTGAAAAGACTGAGTAGTTTTAATGAGGTGACGTTTGTCGAATTAATTAAAAAAAAACCCGTTACAGCTTATTTGGTTGTCGTTTTAAAAGTGATTAATTAATTGTTTTGTTTCGTATTCTAAATACGCGGGTAAGTTACTGTTACGTTTAAATATTGAGAAAGGGGTTACCTAATGATTTAAATATTGTCTTCAGAGGTATTTTAGACGAATTTATTGAATTCTTACCCGATTCAGATTCTACCCACTATATTTTTGAAATAAATAAAGTCGATTTTTGCTGCATTTAGGAAGCGATTCTAGGTTTTAAGAAGCTGGAGACCAAGACCTTGTCTGGTACCTGTCTGGAACCAAGGGTGACATCACCTAGTTGTGGTAACATGAAACGAGGTAAAAGTGAAACGGCGTTTTTGGTATGACAAACTTTTATTTTATGACATCCGGTGTGTTGGAGTTTCATAACTTCAATTTTATTTCGTGCGTTGTGAAAATACAACCTTCTGTTGTCTTGTAATTAGTGATCGATAAAATAATAGTTGGATACAGTCGGTTCCCTAATTATTATTTTTTTAACAAGTGCAGCAAACTTTGATTGGATTTAATTTACCTCGTGAAACCAATGAGTTTTTAACGTTATTCGTGTTCTGTGTTCCAGCTTGGTTTTCGAAGATGGCACGGGTTGTTTCTGTGGCGATCGGGAGCAAGAGCAGCACACGAAGGTTGTACTCGTGTTAATTGGAACTGCATTGATGGCTGTGTGCGTGCGCTGGCGCTGGCTTCGTGGTGTGATGATGAAGCATCATCGGTTATTGCCGCGGAACGGGCACAACGTTACAGGTGATCTGTTTTGTTTAACTGCTTTTCTTATGGCTTATAGTAAAAGTGAATTAAACTCTTCCATTTTTGAGACATTACTGGATATTAGGCGATCCCTGTATTTTTCTTGGTTAAATTAGTTGGGTAATTGAGAAACAATAATGATGTTGCTTATTGATCTGAATAATTAGGAGGTACGGTTAAGAGAGAATAATTAAGAGAAAGAATATTCTCAATATAATGTCTTCGGGACAAAGATTTAAGTGGATTAGTTTTTATAGAATTACTTTGTTATTGAATCATCCAATTCAAAACCGTTCAATTTAATAATTGGGTAATCTGTTCAGTATTACCGGTTATAATGGTTTAATTAGTTTTTGAATTGATGGTGGGTATGATATCAGAATGAAACAAAATTATTAATAACTAGCGACCCGCCCCGGCTTTGCATAGTACTATATAGCGAATCGCTATCGTCACCTTTCAATGAATTAAAACAAAACCTTAATAAATTATACGCCATAACCATGCGGAATCCTTCTTCGATTGGTGAGAATCATTAGAAAGTTTGTTCAGTAGTTTATAGACTAGTTTTCATCCATCCATCCATCCATCAGCCTTTCGAGGTCCACTGTTGGACGTAGGCCTCCCCTAACTGGCGCCACTCTAACCGGTCCTGAGCTCTCTGAATCCAGCGGATGCCCACCGCCTTCTTCAGGTCATCAGTCCACCTGGTCTAGACTTGTTTTAAAGTTATTAAAATGGAAAGTTATAATTCTTTTTATTTGTGTGTATTGGTACTAGTATCAAACACCTATGTGGCAAACCTGTTCAAACGCCTGCGTGGCACACCTGATCAACAGCCTGAGTAGCATACAACCTATGTGGCAAATAAATTCTGAAGTCTTATGTTGTATCCCCTATCCTCATAGCAGACAAAGTAATAAGGCCCTCATGGCATGTTTCTTCAGATATCCGTGTGTCAATATTAATACACTTTAAATCAATCAATTCAAATTCAAATTCAAATTGGAATAAGCCCCTGTACTGATGCAGATTAATTTTGTAAGAAGTGCTTCTGTTTATCAGGAAGGGCTGAGCGTAGAAAGATACTCGCGTGTGTGTTTGATTGTTACAGGTAATCTTCAATGACGAATGCGGATTGGTGCCGGTAGAGCGTGCTTGCAGATGGAATCCATCCCCAGATTACGTGAAGATGCTGTACGGATTAATCTGCGATAGCGATAGCGTAGTCATAGTGTAAAAGTTAAAACAAACACAAATTATTAATTTGTAATTTTGCTCCTCTAAACTAGTGTTGTAATGTTAGAAACTTGAAAAATTAGAAACTTGTTGAGTAAAAGAAATTTAAAGTAAATTGTAGTAGGGGTCACTAACCAACTTGAGACTGACACATTTTATCAACATTGACGAATTTGACACTGACTGACCTGTGTGGCCCTGATTGACCTGTGTGGCCCTGATTGACCTGTGTGGCCCTGACTGACCTGTGTGGCCCTGACTGACCTGTGTGGCCCTGACTGACCTGTGTGGCCCTGACTGACCTGTGTGGCCCTGACTTGCCTGTGTGGCCCTAACTGACACCAGCTAACTAGCCTGTGTGGCAAAGCCTAGCCTGTGTGGCAATGACTAGCTGACTAGCCTGTGTGGCAATGACTATCCTGCGACGCAAAGACTAGCCTGTGTGGCAATGACTCTCCTGTGACACAAAGACTAGCCTGTGTGGCAATGACTCTCCTGTGACGCAATGACTATCCTGTGACGCAATGACTATCCTGTGACGCAATGACTATCCTGTGACGCAATGTTTCGCCCGTATGGCAATGATTCGCCTGTGTGGCAATAACTATTCTGTGTGACCATTACTATTCTGTGTGACCATTACTATTCCGTTTGACCATAACTATTGTGTGACCTTAATTAAAAGGTAGTCTCATTAGTAACGAAAAACTTTTGCTGAATAAAAGAAACTTTAGAGCTTTGTTGTAACTTAATTAAAAAGGAATCACACGAGGACGTGTGCACGTCAGATTGGCCGTGTAGGAGCGAGACCAAAGTCCTACGCTGATCTAGTAACGCCACCTATGAGTAATCGATGGAACTAGTTTTAGGAACCTACCGCCATCTATGAATGATGGCCGGAGCTACTTCTGGAAACGAAACAGTTATTGTTTGGGCATGGTTGGTATGGAGTGGGGGTAGAGATGGCGTCGTAGAGAACCATAGCTGTCATGATCATTCTGAATTGAGCGCTTAGACCGAGCGGACGTGTCGAACCCACTGCCATACCAAACTTGCCGCGTTTCCAAGTTAAATTTGAATTAATCGTGCTGATCCTTTGCCACTTTGCTATTATTTTGTCGTCAGCTTTATTTCTAAGTTTAATTTAATGTAATCTAAATTAATTTTGGTGATAACTGTATTGAAGTGTTGGAATAGACGTTTAAACTCAGTGTACAGACTATTATTTCTTATCCCCAGTCACGTATAACCCAAAGTATAACAACCGCTCTGACCCTGGCTCCGAGATATATTTAGATTAATGTTTTGTTTTCAGTTTCAGCATAGTGCACTTTGCTTTAGACCTGTGCTAAATAGTAGGTTTTTAATGAATTAACGCCACCAAAAGTTTTAAAAACCTTTCTACTTATAAAGTATCATTTATAGTCTAACATGTCCAGTTGGTTGTTATGGTTTTCATATTATGAAGATATTTAAGCACTTAAAATGTCACTTGCTACAAACGGTGAAGGAAAACATCGTGTTCCTCATGATATTTTCCTTCACCTGCATGCCGGAGAGTTCGCAAAACTCGAAGGTGTGTGACGTCCGCCAATCCGCACTGGGCCAGCGTGGTGGACTAAATCTTAACCTTCTCATTATGAGAAGAGACCCGTGCTCAATAGTGGGCCATGGTGGGTTGAGATGATGATGCTGATGATGATGATTTTGAAAATGTACCTATTAGGATTCACTAATCGGAGTTCTTACAAACAAAAATGTTAAGGGGTCCTATTAATTTCCTAATAAATATTGTTTAGATTAATAATGCCTTTGTGGGTGGGTTTTTATTGTTGCTGTAATGTATTTACAATTAACAGGCTGTGTGAGATAATTTGTCACTATAAGGACTTAAAGTCTAAAGGAATTAAAGTACTTCATTAATGTATAATCTTGCCGGCCCCAGTGACGCAATGGTTAATAAATCGGATCGCTGTTACATGCTGCTCAACGAGGGTCCTGGGTTCAATTCCAGCGGGGCGGAAATTTTAATGATGAGTTTAAATTACCGTTCTGGGTGTGTGTTATCCATGGGACCTACGACACAGGGAATCCTTATGTGGGGCTTGAGTGTCTAGCTTATTTATTTCTTATATTTTACGAGTTTAAGCAATTAACTATAATGATTGTTTTAATTTACATATTTTTATGTAAAATAACAGTGAAACTAATTGATGATAAATGGAAGATATTGAAAAAAATCGACAAAACTATTATTGAAAATATTTTTTAAACATATTAGATCTCTTATATTGTTTTCAACATTTTCATATATTTTTTGTTTACTTTAATCTACTGTAGTATCTTTAGTGAAACTTTTAACGTTTGTTTCAATGTAATAGGTTTTCAAATAAAAATATTATATCTATACAAAATTATACATTTCAGTAAGGGCTTGAGATAGTTATCCAAAAGTAAAAGATTGAGGGTCGTAGGGCATATAATTATTATGTTTCCGTAACCGAAGTTCAGGAGGCTTCCTTGTTATTACATAAATATTAATATTAGTTACGAACATCCTTGTATGTTGGAAAAGTATTATTTTTCAAACTCTTGCTAAAGTGTACAGATGTAATAAATATAATAATGTCTGTTAGCAGCATAGAGATATTACAATAGAGTGGGTGAGCCATACGGCTGCCCATAGATTGCATTAGCCCCCGGTTAGAAAGAGAAACAACGATAACGGTAATTACCTATCTCTCTCCGATCCCGATGAGCCAGAAAGAGAAAGGGGATTACTAAAGATTTCGTCTCTTTTTATCCTAGGTACGCTCTGAAGCCTCGCCAGAAAGAGAAAGGTGATTACTAAAGATTTCGTCTCTTTTTATCCGAGGTACGCTCTGAAGCCTGGCTTCTGCCCTCTAGTGTAATATCTCTATGGTTAGCAGTTAGTATCTGTAACTATGTAAGGGTTTATGATTGACATTTATATGTCACTAGGGCAGCAAAAGTTGGGCAGTTAAATTCCACGAATGTTATTGTCATTTAGCGTATCTTCCGCAACTTTAGTTACCCATAACAGAGAAAGAGTAGCTACCACCGAGCTAGACAGGTGTGAATTGGTAGACTTCACACATCTCCAATAATATTATAGAGAACCTTCAGTTGTGCAAGTTTCTCTACGAAGTTTTCCTTCATTTAATTGTAACACGCACATCAATTTTTGAAAATTAAAGAACCACGCAGTATTCGAATCTAAGCCGGTGTGTTCGGAAGTCCAACGTGTAAAATTAGGAAGGGGTTATAAAAGCATTAAAGCTAGAAAAATCAGTTGAAAGCATATCCGCATGAGCTAAGTGACTAACAGCTTCAAAGCTTTCCGTATACCTATTTGTGATTTGCGAGTGTGCTTCACTTTGCCACGTGTGATTCCAAATGTATTTTATAAAGTCCAAATAAATGTGGATACGATTGACCTGTTTTAAGTCCTTAGTGGGACGAATTCGGGTTATTTCACGGTTCATAGAGGATTTGCTCTTTGCTGCTCACATCACAGATATTTTGATGATGTTCGACCGGAACTGAATGGTCCTGGCTTGTGGTGTACAATACAATGAATACCTACTCGGCTACACGAGTTTAAACTTCACCCACATAACTTATTTATTTTTAACCGATTTAAATGAATAAAACGCTAATTCTTAAGTGAAGCCCATCACAATAGGTTAATTCTGAAAACTGCATTCAAAATAGATAAGTCTTTTCTGAGACTAGCCTGCACTAACATACAGACAAAAAGATAAAATGTTTACATTGTTTTAGGTTCTCTTGCGTATTTAAAGGATTTTTTAAAATTTCAAGTGCATATTTTTTTAATCAATTATTCAAGTACAGTATTTACCATTGAAATCCGTGATTCGGAGGGCACCTTCAGCTAGCAGTAGGTTAAGTGGAGGCTTTCGGGTGACCGAAAATAAATATGACATTGTTGGGCATTAACCCTTTAGTGCCAACAACCAGCACTGGTGGAGAATGTTCTTCCGCATTACGAGCTGAGGCTCGTGCAGTGTACAAGCTCATTAATGGGTTGAAGCCTAAAATGGAGTCGAAAATTGGCTGTAAAGCAAATACCATGTAATGATGTAAACGAATTTTCCGCCTGACATTATTGTGATGATAAAATTATTTGAAGCACGAATGTGTGCTCAAAGGATTACGGCGCCGAGTCAAATATTCTTATGGTATCATTTCTTTAAGGTTTCATAAAATTCCATTCCATTTTGACTCTTTTGATGTACAATTTGACTGATGATGTTGGTAGAAAGACTATTTTTTGAAATATTGTTTTTTTTTATGGACGGCTCATAGGTGCGTTACCAGATTACCATGCGGGGTCGTCATTCCAAGGAGCCTAAAGCCTAAAAACTCTTAGACACGAACGAAGTCGCGGGCCCAACTAGTATGGTATAAATCGTTCAGTAAGAATGGGCATTTGTTAGTCAGAGCGGGGTTAAAAATTGTTTAAAATGAGTCTGATCTAATAGGTTATCTAGTATTTTACTTGTAGATAGATAATAAATCAATACTCATGTTGTTTCTGCTCTGTACTGTACACTATTTAATCCATCTTCCCCTAGTTATTTGAGAAACAACAACAACAACAATAAGTTAAGGTTTATTAATTTTAAGTCGGTTTAGGTCTAAATAAAAAGAAACTATGTTAAACTATGTTGTAAGAGTCTTTCGAAATAAATTATTATTATTATTATAACTTTGAGTATCGTTACCTTACTCATAACCATAATATTATGCTTCGCTCTTCACACAACCTTGTTCTTCAAACTCCCTGTCATTTTTCTTCCTTTTTAACCGACTTCAAAAAAGAAGGAGGTTCTCAATTCGACCGTATATATTATGCTTTTTTATCACAAATCTTTCACTGTTTCGGCGGTACGTTTGTGGAACTCCTTGCCTTCCCAAATACGTAAAGCGCAAAATATTAATAAATTTAAAGCGTTGGTTAAAGATTTATCTTGAATCTTAACCCTGGTCCATTCTTAGCTGTCCAATGCTGTTTCTTCTCTTTTTTCCTCCACCTCAACCTCTTTTCCTCTTTTATGATTCCTCCTTTTGCCTTTTTGTCTGTCTTACACTACTATTGTAAAAGTATGTTTAAATGTATATTTGATAACTTCTGTTTGTTTTTCTTCTTTGTTAACGTTATGTACGCCGATACCCCTAAATGTTATCTGTATTTCCTATCATTTGGCGGGTTGCCTGGAAGAAATAGCTATGTAACGATAAGGCCGCCTATTGTTTTGTGCTTTTTGTAATATATTCTTTGTTTCTTTGTTTTATAATCCTGGTGTATAAACAATAAAGAGTTTATCTATCTATTTATATATATTATAATTCTGAAACCGGTCGTATTTTTTGGAAACCAATTAGTTTTTGCTATTCGCAATTTTTTCGTTAATTAATATTATAACCCTAATATTTTCGTTCATTATTAATATAATACAGGTAGGTGCCGTACTTGTAATCTTATTTAACCACGTTTTATTAACTCGCTTTCATCGCCTTGGGTCTTGTTGGTGCGGCCGGAATTTTGTAATCAATTTCAAATACCTCTGTGATGAACTAGACCTTAGAGGCTTGAAATTACAAATGTTGCTCAGATTTGGAAGATTACCTAGCTATATCGCAAAAATATGAGAAAAACGGCGAAAATATATTTCAGTCTCTAAATATATCAGGTAAATTGAAGGATCATCATCTTGTGTTTTAAAAATAAATGTGTTTTTTCATGTGCTTATAGTAACACAATACGAAAACACAAACGTTTTTAAAAATCTTGTCTGTCTGATGTTTTTGTTCGTCGTGATTTTTTGAGACATTCCTCGGAAGATAGAGAAGGGTGTTATTATTATATTTTTTTTATTTAATCTGCAGTAGAATGGAATATTTAGGTATTTTTGCAAGTTGAATAAAAACTGTTTCCTGTTACTCTACAGACTAAAAATTGTTCATATCATTTAGATCTGATGACTGGGTGCTCAGGATTGGATTCAGACAAGACAAAATTCCTCAATCGCTAACAACAAACTGACTAAAATTGCATTTTATTTTATAATTCACTAGCTCTTTCCTGCGGTTTGACCCGTGTAGAAGTACTTTTTACTTATTTTCAAACTAACTTTCGTACCTTAGACCTTCCGTACTCCATTAGAGGTGCGAGCGGGCTCCTATTTTATTATTTTGAACTCAACTGTATTTTTTGAATGTGATACTTCAGTAATTTTTCTGGGTGAACCGATTTTAACAATTATTTTTATAGCACAACGTGACCTAAACCCGCACTTATGCCACAGTTCTCCGTGGCTTAAGTAGGTAACTCCTTAATATAATACATGGCAAATGACGCTAACTTCACACCATTAAAAAATGAATTATTGCCTATTGCGCGGGTACAAATTAAAAAAATACATGTACATGTGGGTACTTTATGACATTGAGTGACGCAAACAACTATTTATACGAATTCAATGAGGGTAACCGCGTGTGGATTCGCCGCTAGAGGCCGCTAGTGTAGAGGGTGGTCTGCCTGTCACTTCTCTCTTGTCTATTCACTGAATAGTATTCAGACAAGTGTCACTTGTCAATGTTTATGTATGGGCGGGCTTTGACAGCATGACCGCCGTCTGCAGTGGCGCCAACTGGTGAGCACAAAAACGGTTACCCTCATTGAAGTATGTTCTGTGTGTTGCAGGTACTGAAATTGTTGGTGAAAACTATTTATCATATTTTTATTGGGAAAATGTGATTGGACAAAAAATAAACTACCTATTTAACAAAGTATAAGTATACATAGATGGTAAAGTACACTATTTGGTAAAATCAGTAAAAATGTTTATTGTAGTTATCTTCTCTACTCAAATTGTTGGTTCAGTAATTTAAATCAGTGCGTTATGCTTGTTAGTCAAGAATTCTGATATTTCGGAATAATTCCTTTCCGGAGCCTTCGTCGTATTTTTTATCTGTCTCTTCATGTTGTGAAATCTTTGTCTTCATGTTGTGATCTCTTTTGCACAATAAAATTACAAAAACACTATCGCAACTTAGAAAGTGTAACTAGCAATATATCTATTATGAAATTAAAGCATCAAATCATAACTATTATTTATTATAACTACAACTAAGCGGGTTAAGTCACTCGTGCTATAAAATAATATACGATACTCGTTCGTAAGTTGCATTTTTGAACGGCGTATATCGCACTCGCTTCGCTCGTGCGCTAACTTCACGCCGTTCAAAAATGGCCAACTTTACGCACCGTATCGTAATGTACTATTTTGGGAACTTACTGCTAGTTGTTTGGCTTCATTTAAATTAAGCAACATCTGAAGAGTTGTTTTAGGTATCTCTACTTGTTGAAGTTGAAGAAGGTTTTTTCGTAGAAAGTTATTTATTAATTGTTGATTATTATCTGTAACTTAATATTTGAGTACAATCTCATCCCACATGTGATTTATTCATGTTAATATCACTGATATATTTTTGCGCAAATACTTTTTTATTCTAACACGTTTGGAAAAGGTTTTATTAATGAAGAAGAAAAGAAGTCGAAGAAAACTCCTCGGCACATCACTTATACTAAAAATAATAAACAATATTCGATATAAATAAACCATCGTTGGCGGAACTGGTTTCAGGGCCGGTCATTTGTCATTTAAATATCCATATTTGGTATGTGGCCCTTGCTTTCAACATGCACTTTGTTTTATTGATAGTATGGGATCATTTTATTCTTTACCTAATTCGTATCCCCTTTATGCATTAGACATCCACTGTAAGCTGATCACTTAACTTTATGAATAAGTACTCAATCTGTATTGTAAAATACATATAAAAAAATTAGAAAACATGTAATATAATAGAAAATTTACATAATTATACTCCGTTGGCGTTCGATCTGAAATTCGTTATAATTACACGGCACACAAATGCCAGCTTTCCGCCTATGCGATTAAGGTACATTTAAGATTGACGGCATAGCATAGGTACTTAGTTTGATTTTGGCAGAGAGTGGCAATTCTATATGCTCCGCAACTCAAGTATAGGTATAGTAGGTATATTATAAAAGGTATAATTTCTACAGTTAAAATCAGCCAACGTTTTTATGACAACGTATAAAAGGTTAAAGAGAATATTTATATCGTAGTATTTAAAAAAAGTTTACATAATAGATTTAAATGTAGATTGGTGACCTACCTTTATATAATTTTCGAGAACAATTATTTCATATTATTATAATTATCATAGGTGTTTAAAAAGTTCGTAGAAATTTAATTTGATAGTAGGAATTTCTGGTTTCGTATAAAAGCGGTTTGTGAACTTTCATAATTAAATTACTGAATTAGTTTTAACCTGAATTTAGTATCATTAGTATTAAGTATTAATATTAAAATTCATTTCAATTTTGAGTTACATTGAGCTTTTAAAAACAATTTGAATAACTCAGCTGGTAATAATTAAATAACTACATAAAACATATACAATTAATTTAGTGGTGTTTTTTTTAATTTAAACCGTTACATTTTAATCAATAATTTTTTACTATATTTTATTTGTGAATATCATTTCAGCCTCGCTTAAAAATTATTCATATTATATTTTTAGGTCGTTATACTTTTACCAAAATTTTTGACTATAACACACACACACACTTAAATTCAGGCTCAGTTTTATATTTAACATTAATTAAAAAATATATAAATTAAACAATAGGTAATTATTTGCTTAATAATATATAACCAATATTATATAATATATATAACCAATATTATTGTATAATAATTAAATTATATTATTTTTCAAATTTTCTGATATTAAATCACCGAAATGAATTATACTTCGAACATTAAAAAATTGTGTCACACAAAATTCAAGTTTCGAAATAATGAGTACTCACATGGGCGATCCTTGTAGCTGCGGGCGGCGCTACGCGTAGCTCACAGGTGTCTACTTAGCCGGCCGCTACGCGAGCGCTTATATACCAAACTCGCAACTGCGAGGCTCATATTGTTAGCACTCGTTAGCATAAACGCGATGGGGTTGTAAGGCTTAGCTTAGTCCAACCTCTGTAAATCCATCCTGCTCCTCGGACTACGCTGTAAAAGTCTGTTGAAGAGCCCAAGGTCTATATATCTCAGTTTGGGTCCAGACATGGGTAAAATATAATCATGGTTGCGGATTACATCTGAAGGCATGGAAATTCCCTCGTCAAGAAGGCTCTAATTACTTTTTCCTGGAAGGCGCTCGCGGGGGCATTTCCGATCATTCTGATGTTATTATTGTCATATGTAATTGATGATAATATGATTATATCTTGCCCAAATCAACTTGGGACTATCTAGCTTAGTAATCTGGAGCATACTTGGTAGTTATTAGGGGTTTTTTATTCATTGTTGACCAAGTCTAACATCCTCCTTTTCAACTTCACCCTGAAATGCTTCAGTCATACCTACATCTAAGTGGTCGATTGCAATGTAGAAAAAAAAATCGAAGTAGTCACAATCATATAAGAAAAAATCAAAGGCGTAATTTTTTTTCTTTGATCAATTTTAAATTCAAGCGATGGATGATATTCGGGGGTCCGGGTTCGAATCCCAGTTGAGACGATGATGAATTTTACATAATACATCGTATATTCATATAGGTACCCTAGTACCTACATTATCATTGAGGCGTATGGATTCAACTCATCGAGCATACTCGAATACGTTGATCCAGGTCAGATTGGTGGAGAGGTAAGTAGCCAATTTGAGTATCAAAAGTTTACATGCCACTCGAAGGACTTCAACAGGTCTTAACGACGTCTATTTAATAATAACAATCCGGAGGTCTGCTTTACGTACGGTTTGATAATACCATGTGCTTTTGCAAAAAGTATTTTTGGAAATCGATCTCATCGATGGAAAATAGGCAAATCTGAAGAATTCACAAGTTATGCTTAATATTTTGAAATAGGTTGTAGATATTAATATTATTATTTGAATTAACTTAAGGTAACAAACGATAAAATTATTGTGGCTCATTTAAATCTACTTTAATAGAAGGAATTCGTTTTGGTTGAGCACGCCCTCAAAAGGACGATTATTGCAAACAATCTGACAGACCCCTAAGCATGCATGCTTGAAAATCACACGGCTGTTGATATTTGAGCGCACCTAAAATAAGCATGCTCATTGCTAGAAACGTTTAGACATACATGCTACTAATTAGCAACTGCTTATTACTAACACGAAACTATGCCACTAATGACCTGTGTGTCAGTAGCTTTATAATATCGCTCTATACCGACGTTGCTATGACAAAGTAAAGTTTGAGCCAAGACTTAGTACTGTCCATTAATTTACAATTCTTTTCACTGTGTGTTTGTTTATTGATGCACTTATTTATAGACATTTTTTTTACTAGGTGACCCGGCAGACGTTGTCATGCAATATATTTTGTGTAGTTATATATCAGATGCTAAGCAGTGTATTAAGGTAAAACACAACATTTTAAACCGACTTAAAAAAAGGAGGAGGTTCTCAATTCATTTGTTTGTTTTTTTTTCTTATGTGTGTTACCTCATAACTTCGTACTGGGTAAACCGATATTCGAAAGGTAATGACTGCTGTCTGTTCCCAAGCGAAGCGAGCAATTTTTAAGTTATCTTAACTTTGAAGTCGGTTATTTTTTTGTAAAAAGTTAGTTATTTCACATTTAGAGCTGTTGTTTTGAAAATTTATACAGCCCATTTTACCACAACCACTTTGGCGAATTCAACGACATGTCAAAATCCGTTTATAGTAAACCCAACTTAAGATTGAAATGAAAGAGGCGCTGCCGGACGCATTTGACATTCATTTGACCAATCATTGCACACTAGTAACTGACAGATGAATGACCACAACGTACTTATGAATGACTTTTTAACATGGCGGCGTTAGTTCCAATTTTTGCCATTTCAGAGATAAGTTGGGCGCACTGTATTTCGGCTGACACATACGTTCGGGAAAGATCACTCTCTTTCTGACGTAGTCGAGTAAAATATATTAAATTACGTTAAAAAGAAAAACGGAACGCAGTCAATGAAATCCAACTTTAGCAACAACTTCTGTTTAGAAAAATCTTTGGTTTCAACTTGGATTACTAGAAATTTTAAGTGCTTGAAGAACCTGCAGGTTTTATTTATTTATTATTTATTGAAACTTACATACTCGTAAGTAATGGAACAAAAGGCGGACTTAGTACTAAGAGCATTCTCTACCAGTCAACCTTAGGGCAGTGGGAGAATGAAAAGGCGATAGGAACAAAGAGAGATAGAAAAAGGAGAAGCACTAAACGTAAATAACTGTTTTCACGATTCAAAATGTGAAAAACTTGCTTTGCAATTTTTCTTCTTTGTCATTTTTCTCTTATGAATAACAGGATGTAAATGCAGGTAATGCAATGAAGCTTTAACCAAGCATTAGCCGAGTACAGGCCTCTTCAGTCTTCTTGAAGACATCCACGATGTAATCAAACAGTAACACCGACGCAGGTAAGTTATTTCAGACAGATTTTTATTTTGTACGCGCTGACCCGGCAGACGTTTCTCGCAAAATTCAATTTTTTTAATGCCTTAGGTTCAAGTCGGCGTAAAAAGAAGAAACATGCACCATTTTTAAAGTTAGACCTTCATTAATTTAATATTACTGCGAGAAACGCAATCAATTAATAGAGTTTTTGTTTCAGTAGTGATGCCAGGACAAATATACAGACAAAATATATAAAAATAATATTTTTAGCTTCACTACTCTTATGAAGACAAATTTCTTATAATATATCTGTTAGTACAGACATACATACATAACCTAGTTATATTTAAAAAAATATATGGAATTAAAATAGCAAACGAGCATGCAGCACCACCCTTCCGCTGCCGTCCATAACAACTGTGACCGACGTAGAACTAGACTCAAAGGGACTAGGATGGTTAGTCCAGTTAGATGGTGTTAGAATATTAGTTGGTTAGTTTGTTAATAATAATATATCTCTTACAGACCTACATACATAACCTAGTTATATTTAAATTTTTATTATATATGTCAAGATTAAGATTATTATAAGATTTTTTATGCCAGTACAGTTTTACAATGTGCATCTGGTTGACTAATTTTTACCGAAAAAATGTGTGACGCGAATTTAAGTGTACGTATTATAATTTATATTTCATCTTTATTTGCTACGCGCTACGCGAATTTCCTTAGCAGCTCTGGGACCTCCAAATAAGGAGAAAAGCCTGTTAACAGTTAGCTTGCAGCAGTATAATTATATAAACGCAATAGGTTAAAAACCTGCCGTAGCTCCTTTTCGTGGAAATAAATAAATAAATAAATATAAATGACAATTAAAAGTTACAATTGAGTTACTTCCTCGTTTAATATTATTATTATTGTAGGATTGTGTTCATTTCGAAGTTTGTTATCATTACTAAGGTATTTTTCAACCATTCCATAATGTAAGCCCGGCTTAAACACGACTTTGTACACCGAGCTTTACAAGATCTTAAACTTTGCCACTAAGAAAATAAAACAACATATTAAAAGCCAACAACGGAGCTTTGAAAGTTTCGACTCAACTTTGTAATTTTTTTAAAGAATATGTTATAAAGGAACTTGATTTCAACCTGACGTAATAAAAGCTTTTGCATTGTATTGTAGTTAATGTGCTTTCTAGTTTTTTTCATGTTAATAGCTCTCAAATTAGTCGACTAATCACCTGATGGTAAGTATTGTTGCCCAGGGATATCAGAAGTACTGATGGCATCACCGATGTGTTGCCGGCCGTATCAGAGGCGATATAAACTAGCCGCTGCTAGCTTGTAGGACTAAAGCCAATTATTATCTACCAATCTCTTGGTAAGATACTATATGAATAGTCGGATTCCGATATTAATTTAATTGTTATCTTTTTTCTTGGCTGGCAATGCATCAATGTTACTTTTGGCGCTGTCAGAGTTCATGAGAAGTGGTGAATATTTGCCATAAGGTGGATTTAAAAATAAGACTGTAATTTTTTTCTGTGTGTTACCTCACAACTTTGTACTGGGAGAAACGATTTTGTTACTTCTTTTTTAATTCGAAAGCTAATGCTTGTATAGTCCCATATAAAGAGCCACTTCTGGCGGGTAGTTTTTGAGTTATCTCTACTCGTCAATGTCGATTTTTTTTATAAAATGTTAAGTATCAATTCATAGGTCGGCTATTTACCTAAAAATGCATGACTTATAGTAATCGTGTCCACGTCACAGCCCGTTAGGCGTGGATGAAGGCCAGATGTTCGATGAGCCAGGGAAGAGATTTATCTCCGCGTTGTAATTACTATTAGGACTGGATTGTTGAGATTGTGATGGCGGTGACAATGACCACCAATATACATATGTACTTGGCCTAGTCTATATTTATGGTAAATCCAATGTCTGAACTCTCTATAAAATAAATATTTGTGCATTACAAATAATTCTTTGGTGACAATAATATATCGTTTCTGTAGGTTTTCTTTTTAAAGATTATGTTTGGTAAGGTCCTATTTCGTTGTATGTCAGGGACTACAAGAACAGACTCCGAAGAATACTTCTAATAATCCGCTTTTTCCTTTGGTTGGATTAAATATAAGATACCGATGTAATGTACTTGTCTAGTTACACAGCTTTCTTTTACTTTGAAGATCAAAATTTAACTGAAGCTTCTATAAATTAGCAGACTTGGTCAACAAACTACACATTGGATCTTAGTAAAAATAGAAAACTTCAAAAATATACGACTTAGGTACGTAATCAAAGAACGGGAATATGCCCCCGCAGTAGAATTCTCTATGTCATGGGTGACTTGTACGACGAATAACTCTTCACAAACACCCACGTGTATTTTCTGAGGACCAAACGCGTGGGTGAATTTTGACGATTCTTACTGTCGTGAATAATTTCATTCATCATCATTGCAATCCAGTGTCCACTGCTGGGCACCTCGCAGGCCAAGTGCGGATTGGCGAACTTCGACCTTTGGGTTTTGCGAACTCCTGTATGCCTGTATGCAGGTTTCCTCACGATGTTTTCTTTCAACAGTATAGCGAGTGACATTTCAATGCTTAAAACGCACGTAACTCCGAAAAGTCAGGGATTCGAACCTGGACCTCCTAAGTAGAGTTCTGCGTTCTTAAATACTAGACTATCACCACTTAATCTATTAGAACTTCATTCTGCAATCATATCATTAAGGTGCTGAAACACATTATTATTATTAACGATCCCAACGTAAATGAATTACATATATCATACTATTTTTGTATACATATTTTTGACTCCGCAATTATTTTGTAAAAGAAAGAATGTCTATTAATCCTGCCATTAATTAATTCAAAATTAAATGTTCTTGTAAAAAGCAATTTTAATTTAGCCCCTTTTTTAGCTTAAAGCATCAATGAGCTTTTACAACAAAAAACATTTTATAGTTTTCAGTCCTAGTTCTAGTACCTACTATGAAAACTGCACATTTGCATTAATATTATAACTAGTTGCGATGGCTTCCTAGCGGAATAGAGCAGTTATTTGGTTGTTACACGCAATACAATGGATTCATAATAAAATATAACAGTTATTTGGTGCTTACATACAATTTCATTGACTCATAAACTAACAATCGCTTTATTGTTTGTAAATTTGTAGATTTTCAGAGCTAAGAAATGTTTTAATTTATTTTTTTATTGAAATTATAACTATGCACAGGGTAATTATATTTTTTTTCTTCGATAAAAATGTGAATAGCATTAGAAGTTAGGATTTTAAGTGCAAACTTTCAAGCTAAATCTACTATTTTTAATCCATTGTGTTCGATCAAATTACAATACCAGCTCCTACGCATTAAGTATAAAGTTTCGGACGACTTTTTCTTTGCGTATTCGAGTGGGAATATCGTAATAATTATCGGGCTGTTTATAAGCATTATTTACCTTTTGTAAGTAGGTTACAATATAGATTTACGATGTAAATAATGCTTAATTTATTATTAATTGCTTTGTATTTTTTATAAAATTGTAATCATGTAGATATTATTATAATATTTAAATTACTAAGTATTTTATTAAAATGGTAATAAAAACCTCACTTTAGAAGCAAAAAAAACATTCAATTAACTAAATATAATTACTAAACTGTTTTTTATTCAATTAAGTACTTATAAATGTTAATTTGGTAAAAAAGTAACAAATATTAAAATACGATATTAAAGTTGGAACTTGATCAGCTGCTTTATTATTAAATGAAATAAAATAAAATGCCATTATATTCTAATAGCATAACATGAAATAATGGAAAAATATGAAATGGAAACCCTTACAAATATTAAATTTAAATAAATTTAAATAACACATTAATTTTATTTTACTTTTTACGTAGGTGTTATTTTTATTTTAGTTTTAGAAAAAGTTTAACATTTTAACTATGACATTCCATTTTAAATATATAAGTTTAATAATTTCTCATTACTATCAAATCATTTTGTTGATTAGTTGGATATTTTTATGAAATATGATTTTGAATTATTATGAATTTGATTTTTTGATACATGTACATATTTAGACATAATTAGTAATTTGATCGTTTTCTTACATACTGAACATTAATCTGGCAGTATAGGGTTAACACACACTATAAACTGGGCCGCCTCCAGCCGAATAAAAATACTTTATTATGACAGTTAACGATCACTGCCTAATAATGTGGGCTGCTAAAATTAAAATGGTGACGACATAACGTTTGCCATTCAAATGATGGTCGGGTTATGCCGTCGCGACGAGGTGTAATGGGTAATATGTGCAAACTGTGGAATGGGTTTTCTTCTTCGTAGCAGTCTTTCTAATAACTTTGTTTAGATGTGGCGAAACCGCACGTTATACGATGACGTCACGATATGCCTGAATCACGCTTTGGAGTTTTATACACCGCACGCATAAATAGGTAATACCTACAAGTTCTGAATGTGAACCCAACATGGTCTACTCTAGAGTTTGATCACTCTATAGGTGAGTTGCTAAGGGTATTTTGTCGTTTTGTATAAAGTTATACCTTTACTGTGCAAAGCTTCATCGCTAAGCTTTCCCCTTTAGAGGTTGATTTGCCGAAAACGTAATTTTCTGAGTAAATTAAAATCGACAAAATTTCAAAAAATCTCTCAGCCTCTAATTTATAGTCCTACAACGATCTTTTGGCGCGTAGATGACGTGTGGGTGACAGAAACAGCGCCTTACAGGGATAGCAAACTGAAAGCGCTGTCTCTGTCACCCTCACGTCAGCCACGAGCCAAAAGATCCTTGTAGGACTGTACTACATATCCATTTTAGGGTTGGTATATAACAAAACGCTTTCTAAGTAGACCTTTTAGACCATAGATCTTTGAAATAACACCCGCCTTGTCAAAATTTATTTCTATACGTCAATTGTTTTTCGAAATTTCGTGTGAAGTGAGTGACTTTTTGTGTTTTGACTTTGTATATAAATATTTAGATTAAACTTTAAATAAAAACTTAGTACGTAGTAGTATCCCACGGCTTTGCCCGCGTGGAATTTGGTTATATCGCGCATTTTTACTGAACTCGATAGCATTTTTTTTATTCACTTTTTTATTTTTTATTTTAAGTTGTTTGGTGGTAGATAGAACGTGTACTATGAATGGAGTAGTAACTAATTATCTTCATATTTTGTGAGATATTCGCTTCTAAGATGGTAAAATTTGTCTCCCCTATTCCTTTTGAACTATGAGGTGAAAATTAAAAAATTGGAAAGGAATATCACAAATGAACAAAAACTTTAAACTAAAATTATTTTGAACAAAATCGGCCATGTAGTTTGATATTTGCTGCTTCCCCTTCTTAAGAAAGTCCGACTCGCTCTTGACTTGAAAGTTGGAAGAAATTTCCCGTCCCGTATAAATATGTGGAGTACTAAATCTCTTTTTTTTTAAATACTGAAGCATATTTTTTTAACTTAACAATGAGACTGGCCATTAATTTTCAAGTCCCTAACTTGGAAACTACCGAAAATTCCATACAAGTTTTCACCTCGTAATTTTAGGGGTTGGAGGGTAGTTTCGAAAAAAACTTGAGTAGAAAAATTGAAGCGGCAAGTTCAGAAAGCTAATATTTGTATACAAATACATTAAGTAAATTAATTAATAAGGTATTTAAAATGTAATGTTTATCTATGCTCAATATCATGCGTTTGACATACTTGACACGTCATAAAACAATTAATAGTTAATGTGAATCAACCCTTTATCAAAATAATTGACGTCGAATTTGGAGTGTAAAATGGGTCTCCAGTTTAGGCAGTTGTCCCACTGTCAGCCATGAAGCGACTAACTATCGGCTATTTTCTCGCTCAAACAACGTACAATAGATATACGTATACATTCCTTGAAACAAAGCTGATGCATGTAATTGATCGCATGAAGCGCTGGCAGTGGAAAAACTGTCAGTAGTTTTTAGTTAGTAGACGACAGCTGAGAACGGATATGGTATTCCAACCCTGAGGGGGTAAAATTGGGGTTGGAAGTTTGTTTAAAAGTCAGTCAAACATATTTCTACGCAGGATAAGCGGCGGGCAACAGCTGTCATAATATAATTACTCGCTTACTCGCTTACTCGCTTACTCGCTTACTCGCTTACTCGCTTACTCGCTTACTCGCCGCTGGCGCGAAACCTCCCAAGTACATCCTTCTGATTGTTGTGACCGCATAAATGAATAAATTCTTCTTCAATTGAAATTCAACACTAACATTAGACAAGCTAAACTTTGACGATTGTAGTTGTAGGATCCGCGCGTGTTATTCTAAGCCCACATGCTCAGTCAACAACCGCGGGCCAACAACAAACAATTAATTCAAATAAACGTATTCGTTAATCAATACTACATGCCTTAACTTAATGAATATTATTGTTATACATTTGCCTCGAAAATCCGATTCCCCCACCTCTTTAATGAGGAATTTAGTCCTAGAATGTAACAACCCATTAGGGTCCCCGCAGACTGCCTGCAGCCACCGGCGGCTGTGGCGCTGTGGCGCTTCTTTTTAGATGCGCGGTCCATGGCCGATTCCAACCATGGCATGGCGGTTAATGGCCCAATCAGAGCAGTTGGACCACTGCCCCGCACTCTATGCACATAATTATGTCTCCTCATTATTGAGGAGGATAACTCCTAATAACTCCAGTGCAGATTGGTGAAGGGGTTAATGGCCAGCCCAGTATCGGAATACATGAAACAACGATTGTTAAATATAAAATTATTGAAATTAAAATATGTTACAAAATCAGGATTTTTTTTAGATATACTAATTTGTTGATAAATGATATTTGTATTTGTCAATATCAAATTATGATTGACTTTTTCTTGCTAAAAACTTAGTTATGTTTCAATTTACTCAATATTTACTTTCGCCTTTTCTAACGGTGGAAAGTATTTTTATTAAGCTGCATGAGTTACTTACAAACTTAATTTTTATCGGTATAACCTGTGTTATAGGTTTTTTATGTAGTAGCTTAGCTTAGCTTACAACCCACTAATGGCCCACTACTGAGCACGGGTCTCTCCTCACTACTGAGGAGGCCTAGAGCATACTCCACCACGCTGCTCCAATGCGGGTTGGTGGAGGGGTTAGTGGCCAACCCAGTGTCGAAAGTTTTCAAGCCGCCCGAAGGCCTCCAACATGGCTTAACGACTGCTATCAATCGATAACAACCGGGACCGACAGCTTTACGTGCCCTCCGAAGCACGGAAGCGCTCAAGAAATTTTTGCCACTAGCGGTCACCCATCCGACTACCGACCGCGCCCGCTGTTGCTTAACTTTGTCGATCGCTTAGGATCGACGCAAGCCGCCGGGCTATGAGCGCTTCATGTTATATATATGCGCTTATGTAGTACATTACGTTATACGTATTTTAACATCCCGCTGAGAAAATAGAAAATTTCTTAAAATTTATTTATTTGGTCTTTGTTAATTAGGTATTGGATTTCCGAACAATTGATTTTTCATCACATCTCCGCGGCTTCAGGTCCTAGAAAGCTGAACCAGGAAGTCACATTCCTAAATTTTTTTGCTATTTTAACACCTACCATTTATTTTCTTATTTTTTTCTTTTCTACATCCCATGTCTACGTAATTTAAAAGCATTTAGTTTTTGCCCTTGTAAACCCCATTCTAAATTGCTATAAAATAAAGTAAACAATCTATCACGAATAGATTTCGAATACGATCATGCGCATACATTTAAAAGTTGGTTTTACTAATTTATAGACCCCAAAGTTTGGTAAACCTTTTCTGACGCGGCTTAGCTGCGTCGCTGGCGAGTGGTCGTAAACTGGTCAATGTAAACTCGTAAAGTGACATTTCATTAACGCGTCACGTCAAGTGTTTACCGTCACGGTTTACAACGACCCACGGGATTACTCTCGCACCGTTCACTGCTGCGTCCTTTGATTCGGATGTATCACCAAATTAAAAAGGTTCCTGGCCAAAAATCCCCTGCGCTGGGGATCATCTATGGGGATTCGTGGAATAAACTCCATGAAACAGTTACTCGTGATTTGACAATGTATCCGGCAGTATTGCCGTATGACGGGCTCTGGGATCGATTTTGAATTATTAATCTTGGCTTGGTGTATGCATGCTTTTATAATAAATTTTAAGGTCCATTATTATTCGCCCATATAAATATTTAGGGAACGTCAAAACACGACTTATACAGAAAGGGTTTTACGAATGAAGATATAAATGACAAGGATGCTTAAAAGTCGTCATCCGCAAGCGGTTCTGCTGATTTTCAAAGATTATTCTGAGGAAATTTTTCGCCATTTTTTCTTATCCGTTAGAAAGGATTATAGCAGCTTTGCGAAATGGCGATAGATGGCTTTTCGCCTTCTTCTAGATCGCCACACTGGTCAAGTGCGGATTGCTTTGTATGGTTTTGCATGCCTTTGAGTTTTGCGAACTCTCCAGCATTTAAGTTTCCACACGATGTTTTCCTTCATCGCTAAACTTGCCATATTTAAATGCTTAAAACCCACATAACTCCGAAAACTCAGAAGTGTATGCCCTGGGATTCGAACCCCGACGATTAAATAGTCGATCTTTATTGCATCGCAATAATGTCGTCGGTATGTTAGAAGTTTTTAAATTACAAACATCATCAACTTTGTCTAAGCCGTCATCTTAATTTCACTTATTTCTAATACTAACAATGACATTGTAGGTCGTAACAAATTGCCTTAGCAAAATACAAGATTACCACTAAGTTGTAGAACAGCTTTATGCCGCGAACATTCATTAGTTCTCAGTTGTATAGGCCGCGTGAACCGCGAGAAACATATTTGCTATATTTGTCTTAAATTATTGCTAACTTGCGCATCACAGCCACAACTTCTATGTGTTAATTGATAGTTTGTGATCGTTACGTAGCGAGTATGTTTGGCACAGTTAATTTTGTATGTAGGAGCTGCGTAGAAGCCAATTTTCACGTGTATATCGCGGCTTACCTAATATGTTAATTTTGTCAGGTTTGCCAACTCTTGTCGTGGACGCCTCTTGAGAAGAATTCGACAAAATTAACACGTGAGGTAAGCTGTAAATATGCACGTAAAATGTATTAAGACACTTACAAATCATTAAGTGCTAAAAAGATGACATTTTTATGTCGTGAATACCTAATAATACTTTATTTCGAGGGTGAATACAATTGTGTAGACGCGTATCATGTTAACATTCTAGGTACATGAGAAAGATATGATTTTTTTCTTTAAAAATAATTCTTCGTAATACTTATTGTGTCATAGAATTTTTTTGTTCCTCTCCCGTTTTGTGGCATACAATGCCTTTGTACTCGTAACTCACTGTTAGTTATACTGAATACTCATAACATAAGTAATTATATGGGGGCTTAGATATATGACGTTGTTAGGCAGGTGTCTCACCGTCAACGAGTCAACGAGTGAATCCCGGCTATTTACTCGCTCAAGACACGTGTAAAAGATATGACATTCCGTGTAAACAAAACAGGGTCAATTATGTCGGCCAGTACTTGCTGCCTGTTCACACCGCCGGCCAGTACTTGCTCGCATATGCATCTTTAAGCCCCTTTCTTGGGCGGGAAAATAGCCCATAGCTACTCGCTGCTCGCCGGTGGTCGGACACCTGCCTTATGTCAGTACTAAACAAAAGATCCAACAAAAGTGGCGGTAACCTATAGGCAGCAAGCAAGGTCACCGTTGCATTCCATGAGATCCTGAGACTAAAAGCGTTTTGAAAAGTATTAAAAAAATATCAAGATAGCACAGTTGGCACAATCGCTATTTGAGTTTTTTTCCATGTCGGTCACAGATGTTATGAGCGGCTATTATTTAAATAATATGTACCTACATATTGAAAATAAGGATAGCGCTGTGCTAGTTGAAGAAATTTTCACTGCTATTCATTCATAATTCATAATAATAATCGTATAGTATCGCGATAGATAAGTAAGTTATTTGGCTACAACCCATTAATGGCCCACTACTGAGCACGGGTCTCTCCTCATTATTGAGGAGGCCTACAGCATACTCCACTAAGTTGCTCCAGAGCGGATGGGTTGAGGATAAGTCAATTATTCTTTCTAAAAGTGTCTATAGGAAATGTTTTGTAAAGGTCTAGTTACAGTCGTTTAAGTAGTAAACCAAGGTGTAACTATAGTTTCCGAGGCATTTTGATTGCCCAACTTGCCTATGCTCAACAAGCCCAGCCCAACCCAAGTAAAAAGATACAGCTGTGATTAAAATTTAATAGGTGATTTGTGTCCAATGACTCGCAAGTCACCAATTCTACGCCCAAGTTTTTATGTTTTCGGAAGTAATAAAATACTCGTATATTAAATGTATGACAAACAAACAAACCCATTTTACCATGAATCTTCAGTGAGCGGCAGTCACTATTGACACGTTTCCCATAAAATAAAATTTGCAAAAGTTACAAAAATAATTCTAAGAATGATTTGAAATGAATCGCACAAGTAACGCCATCTAATGAATTTTAGAGAATACTGCTCGAGTACCTACAACTAGAGCCATCTACTATAAAACCTGGGAACGTTGGAGTCTATAAACTACGAATTTGATTCGTAGACTCTGTTGTAGAGAGGGCTACGATCTTCGTAGACTTCGTAGTAGTCGTAGTTCGTAGGTCGGTTCGTAGCACGTTCGTAGGTTGAACATAAAATATTAACGGGTTAATACAATTATTTACTAGATGGCGCAACAGGTCATTCTTAAGACTACCCCTCGGTTTAGTCCGTAGTGGCTCTGTCTGTAAGGCTCTTCTCACACTAGGCTATTTATTAGCTCACGACTCCGACGCAATCCACAGTTTGCTGACACTGGAATGTTTACTGACAGAACACGATCGTAGGCGCGTCTCGTGTACGGTGTTGGTAGGGCCCTAGGCGCTTGCAAATTGCGTTGTGTGAGCATGGCCTAACGCGAAGGATGCTGGCTTCGATACTCAACTGAAGCAGATATAGGTACGCGAGAAGAAAATGGTTGAGTATGTGAGCGTTAATTTATTTATCATCTTTGTGGAAAAAAATATTTAAACTAGATAAAATATAATACTTATTTATCTTTAAATCCAAGCCAACAACGTGTATTACTTCAGTAGTAACTTTCCCTAATAATTATTATCTTTACCTAAATACGTGGGTAAAGACAAAACTTACTATTACAGTACCTAAATATGTAACTTTTCATTAGGTCATCATCATTTCACCGCTAACGAAAGAATAACCAAAATGACTTGTGTTTAAGAAAACCTGGTTTAAAAAAGATTGCCTGGAACGAATCGATGGAGTTAGTCAGCAAATCTAATTTAACCCTGTTCAATCTTTAAACTGCCTGTCGGGAAGTTCACAGTGAAACTGCTGACTGGATCGCTTGATGGATGGTCGGTGGTGTATGGGTAATATGGCCTAGTTTTATTTTACCTTAAACCATACCTTTTATAATTCTCACGGTAGCTAATCACATGATTGCTGAAAGCGTCTATGTAAAACCGGTCGTTTGAGAGTCGCTTTGACGTCAATTCTAAGTTTAAATAGTAGCTACGTACTATTAATTAATAGTACGTTTTATCACAATTCATACAAAAATATACTCGTAATCATAACGTTGAGGTTGAACAAAACCAGATAAATTATGTTTTGCTGTATGTATCAATAGTTTTTTTTATATTATTATATTTTTAAGGCAAAATATGGCCTTGTTCTTTAAATTCGTCATTTTAAATGACCTTTTTATTCTTATTTTTGTAATTAAAAAACATTATTTTTTTAGTCGGCCGAGTGTTTACAATGCAGGTTACAGAAATGAATATAAGTAAAAAACATTTACGAAATTTAACTGAAGTGCTTAAACTCTTTTGTAATTTCAAAATGTTCCACAAACAAAAGAAATTTAACTCAACAACAAAACACTTGACTGATACAGTGCACAGGTTTTTATGCGTTAATTTGAAACATGGCAAAACGCTTTCGAACCATCGAATAAAAATCGAGTCGTATTTTTCGCCGAGTGATTGATTCGAGTGAGCGATTATTTCAATGATAATTATTTGTTTATTGTACAACGATGTAGATTTTTTTATATTTTGTGCTGTTTTTCGTTAACATTGCAAAGCAGTGCGCGGCAATATTTATCGCAATCTGCCATATTTATATTTGTTGATTGGTTGGGTTCGTTTACTCATGAAGAAACCAGAAGGTAACCAAGTGGACCCTCATCACTGGATACTCGCGAAAATACTCAAATCAGATTCGAATATTAATTAGGCTGCTCACTGGTCATTGCAGACTTAACAAACACCTTCACACAATAGGCTTAAGTAACACTGCAACATGTAGATTCTGTGGTGGGTCAGAGGAAACCTCCATCCATATCCTCTGCGAATGCACAGCAATTACCCACTGCAGGAGTGTTATATTGGGAGGGTATTTAATAATGAAATGAAATGAAATTATTTATTTCGAACTTGGTTTTTACAAACACTTTTCGAATGTCATCTACGCCATCGCTTCCACAAATCCCTACGATGAGTGGCCTTGGTAGAAGAAGCGGCAAGAAACTCCCAAGGAGTTTCTTTTTCCTTCCCCACTCACAGTTACAGAATACCCGACCAAATCAAAATCCTGGACCCCAAAAACATACTACCATTCGCCCATACCGTAGGAGTAGGAGACCTGATCTAATTTCAATGGGATAGCCACATTAAATCAGGAATGGTCGCAGTGGCCTCACGGGAATACTTGTTTCCCGTGCCTAGTATTACCAAATAATAATAATAACCAAGTGGATACTTAGACTGTTCCAAAACACTCCAAATATATTTTACGTAGAGGCCCTATCCCGTTTAAGTTTTATTTCTAGTACATACATAGATAAGTGTATGTACTAGAATACAATTCGCAGTGAAACATTGCTAAAGAACTCATTCGCTTCGAATTACGAGCGAGAAATAATGGCGGCATTTGCTTTTGTCCTTTACTCCCTGAAAATGTTACAAAAATAAAATATCGTTCATTTTCTTGACAACAAAGTAATACCGTGTGTCAGTAATTTTAAGAATTATCGATTGTAAATTTTGTTGAATTAGGAGGTCTTTTGTAAATTATCACCAATATGAAATTTATAGAAAGGGAAAATATACCAAACTACACTATTTAAATTATTCCCATAAAAAGTGACATTTACTACTAATGGTTTACATGGTGATGTCTGGTGAAAGCTACGGCGGCACGGTAGAATTCATGGTGAAGCCTGAATCACGCTATCGCTGTTTTGACACCGCTCGCATGTATACCACCACCATCCCCCGATTTGTTACCTTGCTTGATGGGAGAGCTCCAAAATACATATATTCGTTGAGTAATTTACTTCTACATACCCACGCTAACGGAATAAAATGACTAAATGTGTCTAATGTTATTTTAAGCTCATTAATATACTAATACTTTTTCATTCTCATAAAAACACACTGTCATACATTTTCATAATATATCATACATTGTTTTAGACTCATACTAACTTAATTAATTTCAAAGTTAAAACTCAAAGGAATACCTACTTGGTGCGTGAGGTCTAAATTCTAAACCAACCTTCCCCGAAAGTGGTGAACTCTAACAAACATAATACGAGGCAAACCACCGTGGACTGTTTGAAATCGCCTCTATTCACGCTTTAAGCCAAATTAATCTTCACGCGTTGCACCAGGCCATGCAACACCGAGATAGACGATAAGTCTTTCTGTCGCTGGACATCGAACCAGTTTAATACTGATCTCATTAGTAGTTATCAAGTTTATTATAGGAATTGTCTTGTATTCTAGGAATTTTTTGTCTAAGGGTCTACTTATACTAGTTTTTAAAGTGCTAAAATAAAAACGTTTAATCACAGATTTCCTGTCTCTACCTACACGACAGCACGACTAATTGTATGTATCACACGCACACAGCCACCGCAAAATATAATAATCTTAAGAATAGGCTCTCCGTGTGGTAATTTTTTCTAGAATCAATTTGAGTAACTTTTTGTAGTCGTTGTGGTCACTTATTATTAATTCTTGCGGTAACTTTGGTGTTCTTGCGATAAGATTTTAGAGTCCTTACGGTACCTAACGCTCATAGGCCGGCGGCTTGCGTCGATCCTAAGCGATCGACAAAGTTAAGCAACAGCGGGCGCGGTCGGTAGCCGTATGGGTGACCGCTAGTGGCAAAAATTTCTTGAGCGCTTCCGTGCTTCGGAGGGCACGTAAAGACGTCGGTCCCGGTTGTTATCGATTGATAGCAGTCGTTAAGCCATGTCGGAGGCCTTCGGGCGGCTTGAAAACTTTCGACACTGGGTTGGCCACTAACCCCTCCACCAACTCGCATTAGAGCAGCGTGGTGGAGTATGCTTTAGGCCTCCTCAGTAATGAAGAGAGACCCGTGCTCAGTAGTGGGATTATCAAGTCAAACGTTAGGATCAGACATAATTACAAACGTACTCAACGTAAAGACCCTTTTGAAAGTAATATTAGGTACTATGAATATCAGATTTAAATGCAAACAGTAAGACATGAAAATCTTGTTTGTATTTAGCGTTGATTACAACCAAAATAGACGAGCCCGCTGCATACTAAGTGGATATAAAATTATATTGTTACATCAATGATGGTCGCCTCTAAAATAGTGGAACTAGAGATACAAACCAAACCACTAGACATTTGTCTAGTCTAACAACGTCTACTTAGTCTTGTTAGCGTTGAAGCAAGATGAAATTAACGATAATAACATTATCGATATCAGGTATTAAAAATAATCAAAAACTAATAAAGGTACGTTATATTATGTTTCTAACCAAACTTCTTGAAATGCCCCTGGGAAAATGAATGGAAAGGTTTTAAATGTATTTTCGCTTTTAAATAACCTTATAACTAATTCTTTCAATTTTGTGAGAAACTTCAGTAAAGGTACTTTTGAAATATCAATTTCCATAGCAAATTTTATAATTGTAGGTACATTGTCAGAAAAAGTCGTGCCAAATGTAAAAGTAAGCAAATTGAACATCGGATAAAAGCCACGTTCAGTCGTACACCGTTAACGAAGCATTTTATACACGACGTCGAATAAACCAATTACGAGACGACATGCCTGGGGGCGGCCGAGGCCCCAAGTGAATGCTCTCGGGGCGTTGTATATATGCCGGCGATCGACAATTCAGGCTTCGGTGACGTTACCGTGTTACGTTGTGCGATGTCGCCACAGAACTAACCAATTAACATTCTAACATTAACTGAACTAACCATCCCAGTCCCTAAATTGTATCTTGTTCTAGGTCGGTCCCAGTTGTCATGGGCGTCAGATATTCACAGTCAGAAAGAGATTTAAGAACATAAGTTATGACCTTACCATACTTAAAGCGCACGAGAATTGGTCAATGTTGCAGTGTATGAATCACACACATCAAATCGTAGTATTTTGTAGGCAGCAGCGAATGGTGCACGTTACTTACATTTAAATAATTTATTTAGTTTTCGGCTATCTAAAGAAGTTTCACTTCCAAAACAATAGTAAAATAATAAGTGTTAGGTTCATTCAAACACGCTTTTTTGGCAATTTTATTGTAAGTACATCATCCTTACTAATATTATAAATGTGAAAGTGTGTTTGTTTGTTTGTTTGTGACTCTTTCACGTCGCAACAAGGCTATTATAATATGGTATGGTTTATTTGTGTGGGGATAGTTAGGAGGGTGGAGAGTGACGTAGGCTACTTTTTACCGCGGAAAAACATCTCATTCCCATGGGAAGATCGATTTTTGTTAGTTGCTAGATATTTAGTTTCGGAGTTGTTAATAGATGGCGTTAGTAAAATTCATTTTCAATTTCTGAATCACGCTATCAAATACTACATGTAATTTACTTAAGTCATAGGCAAATGTTTTAGGCTACTTTTTAGCTGAGATTCCTACGGGAGCTGGACCTACTCGGCTGTTATCTACGGGTCCCAAAGCGAAGCGCGGGCGGTTCTCTAGTAACATAATATTTCCTCACGGTAGCAGTAATAACTGACGTTATCGCAAAGCCATTAAACTCAACGGATTCAGATATGATTTCACAGCAATCCAAATGTCATTTGGTGTTTTCTTTTTCAGTTTTTTGGTTCTGCCTTGGCACGTTCGCGTGGACTCGCGCCAGGAGATTGCAGTTTTTACGAAGCTGAGTATCGAGAGTATCATGCTGTCCTGCTCTCACTCGACTGGTCTCTTCATAATATAATGAATTAAAGAAAGGTTACGGATTCAATTTGGAGCCTTGTTTTAATAATGATACCTATTTTACAATTTTCTTTTTTATGCTTACCTATAATCATTATGAATGCGAAAGTCCTTTTAATGGAATTTGGAATAAAGATAGTGGGAGACTTAGGATCACACATAGGCTACTTTTTTCCCAAACCCAAACTCTAAAGGGGCTGAAATGGCGAAATAGTTTACCCAAGTGAAGCGGGAGCGTTCTATAGTGTTAACAACTTAGATATCTAATCTATAGCTCAGTTTCATAGCATGAAACATATATTATAATAAGTAAAAATATTATTATTATATGTCAGTATTTTCATTGATCAATATTGGCAAATTTTTCATAAAAATATAAGCTATGGATACAAGCATCAAATACTGCTACTTTTACGACACATCAAAATTCATAGCATGTTATAAAATCATGTTGATAGGTGGTATATGCGGATTTTTACTTTCCACTTCCTATCTATTGGTAAAGCTTCACGTGTATAGGGTAACGAGAATCATTTAAAGTGCTTGACAAGAAGTGCAACGAACAGCAACAAAGTAATGAGGTCGAGTTACTTTTATTATAATAAAGTCGTATAAATGCGAAGATGCGCGCGATGCTCTTTCGTTACAGGTTGAAAGAAGTTTGGAATAACAAGTTTAGTGGGACCTTTATGAGTATTCCGTAATAATGCATATTGTATTTATGGTGGTTACCTCCTAAATCAAAATCGACAAATAGAGGTAACTCAAAAACTAAACGTCAGATGTCGCTCAAAATACGAGATTGTACGAAAAACAGAATCATCAAAATTGATTCACCCAGTAAGAATTTATACACACAAACAAAGAAAAAAAGACGCGAATTTATAGATACGCGTATAAAGATTCATTGACTGACCCTGGATACCGAAATTTTACCATTTTTACGTCTAAGAGATTCAAAGCCCATATTTCAAGCTTTACATCTGTAGTAGCGTATAATTTGTGGCTAGACCTCCAGACCTCCTTAGGTATAAGGAGATACTCGTGTTCAATAATGCGTTAAAGCCATGGGTATAATAAATATTACATATCTTGTCTATTTTGCGTGGCCACTATTGCAATACAGGTACCCTACTCATATTTATACGACATTAAATTTATTAGGTCTACCTTTCGCAAGGACCTAGGGGAACGTATGTCTATGAGTTATGACTTAGATAATTAACTAATATAGATCTATACATATTAATAAAATTAAAGTGTACATGTGTCTATGATTTCTAAGTAAGTAAATGTTTTCTCAAATGCTTAGAATAGTTATTTACACGATACCAAATCACAATCATTTTTTATACTTTTGTCTGTCTGACTGTATGTTTGTTCGAGCTAATCTGTACGACGACTAATCAGATTGGCAGAATTCGAACCAAGGCAAATCATAGTGCTTAGGAATCCCACGTGCAAACCACCCAAAATCATAACAATACCTAATGAAATTATAAAATAGATATAGGGAATACGTATATGAGTGAGTGAGAGTACAGGATATACAGAATTTTACCTAAAGTGGCTGTATAGATCACTCCTTTTCCAATCTTCGCTGTAACGCGCCTCAATTTAGGACAAGTTTAAAAGTTTGGCGGATAGCTAATGAAACGTATAACGAATAAATTCTCCCGAAAAGTCCTGCGTCGGAAAATTGCCACTTAAAAGCTGCTTTACCTGAACTGAGCTTGAATTTTTTCCTAAAAATTTGCAATTAACATCTACAGTTTCCGAATACTTAATCTAGGATCCCTTTACAGCGACGAGAAGGGTATTTGGGAATAAGAACGCTTTACTGAATAAAGCAGTGATTCCTTTTTTGAATACAAGGAAATCAAGTAGTGTGAAATGAACCATAATAAAGGGAATGAGGGTCGCCGTTTTTGTGCTCACCAGCTGGCGCCACCGTCGAGGTGAGGTCTTGCTGTCAAAGCCCGCCCATACATAAACAGTGACAAATGAAATTCAGACCATTCAGACAAGCGAAAAGTGACAGACAGACCTCCCTTCTCACTAGCGCTTCTAGCGGAAAATTCACACGCGGTTACCCTCATTATGGTAGCAAACGAGCCTTCAGCATAACTGTGACCGACACAGAACAAGACTCATAAACTAAGTATTAAGTATCTATGTTGAATTGTTCATTAGCACATTCTGTTTTTAATGGTATATGCGTTAGTAGGTTCGACGACTGGGACATTATTTCAGTTAGTAATTGTTTTAGGAGTCTTATTCTAATTTGTTGGTGGTACGTATAACGTAGTGCGATATAAGTTTAAAATCATATTTTAAAATCTTTCTCTAGGATTTCTATGGCCGCCTCGAAGAATAGACAGTATTACGGAGTCTCGAAGGTAATCGAAGGTCCTCGAGATCATAAAAGCATGTCATACGTTGTCATGTACAGGCAGTGTCGAGTTTGCGAGTATTTTCTTTAGGAAGTGCCACGACTCCATTTACTTTGCATGAAAGTAGCACAAATGCATAAAAATACTCACTCTCGCATGCCATAATGGTCACCGCGTCAGAATGCCGGTTGAAGAGCCCTTAGTTCAATTCCCAGCGAGACAGAAATTTGAATAAGTTTTTCTATTCTCAGTTTGTAAGTGTGTTGTCCATGATATTCAAGATACAGGGAAGCCCAGTAGTGCTTTGTTAGATTTATTTTTAAATAAAATAATCGTGATCATCGCTGACTCTCAATAACCCTGAGTTTACAAACTAAATATTTTTAATGGCAATACGATGGCAAACGAGCATGCAAACCCTTCCGCTGCCACTCATGACAATATTGTGACCAACATGGAGACTCTAATGGGAACTAACTACAATGATTAGCCTACACTTTGATCTTAGCCAAAAGGCCAAGAAGCGAAAGGTGTAAAAAGAGCTCTCCTTCAGGGCTGGCGTTGCACTGGTGACTCCCCTGGTGTTGATGGGTCCATAGGCGACGATGATCACTTACCATCAGGTGGCTCGTCCGCTTTTTCGTCAGCCCTTCAGGCTATAAAAAGAACAGAAAATGATTAGCCTACTATAATACTACTAGTTCGATGTTTAGTCCGGTTAGCAGACATTACGAGTAAGACGTTACGAAGTTACAACAGTAGTTGGTTAGTTTGTTAATACTGGTATCTGAGTGAGAGGACTTGAGCAAGAATCAGTAGTGATAGTCAGTCCAGTTAGTTTTTGTTAAAATAAAGAGATTCTAAAGAGAGTTGTATTCGGCGTAAAAATAATAGGAATTAGATACAGAAGAATGAGATCAATTGGGGTCGCAAGTGACAAGTTTTTTGAAGAACTTTTTGCTTCAGAGCTTATTAGCCTACCCCATTTGTTATAGATGATGAATGAATAAGTTTGTCAGAGATCTTTGGAAGACCTGAGAGCTGCCGATACTAAATCGTTATTAACCCTTCATTCGCATGCGAGAGTGGAACACGCCTCAAACTTCCTAAGTAACAGTTACCTCTGCTAACGCCAACGCTAATGGGTTGAAATAATTACCACGAAGGTGTTCGTTGTAAGTTCTCGGTAAAGTTATAAAGTCAACGTGGCACGGGAAAATAAATCTCGACTCTTAGGTCCGGAGAAGGGAGTCGTTTTATGTTGGGAGCACTCGGGAATAATGGAACATTTTCTTTTTGAATTTACATTTGGCAGCCGGACGCAAAATTTAAATATTTTTAACGAGTAAAAAAGAGAACTCACTTTTCTAACTTCACTTTTCTAACGTTGATGGGGCGTTAGAAGAGAATCGTGTTTAGTAGTCAAAACTCACTTACACTGACTCATTTACAAAAGGCCTTTAGTAAATGAGTCCTTTAGGCTTTATACTGAATTTTTATGTTATAGGTATGTAAACAGAATTATTAAAAATAAAATAAAAACCAATTTCAACATCGACAATTGCGTGAGAACATTATTAACATAACCAAGTCAATAAAATTCGCATAATATTAGTATTTAAAAAATTTGCTTCTCGAGAATTCATGCCGTGAAAAAATATGGCGTGTGTATCCGACCTAACCTCGAGAAGATGAAAAGTTTCCTTTTAATTAATTTACTTCGTGGCAAGACTGTTTACCTGATGCCTTCCTGTTTGCGTTATCAAAATTGAAATATTTTAACGTGTATAAAAGGGCAAAATAAAATACACTTCGTATTATAACTTCAGATCCATTGTATTCAATCAATGTATTGACAACAACAAATCTTCCTTTGATGTCATCGTTCCGTTTCAATAAGCACCGGCCAGGCTGCTGGCCAGTAACATTTTAATAGAAATCTTGAAAATAGAACCTTCTTCCTTATCATCTCTCCTCTTCACTCCACTAAAATACCCCTCCTCTCCTCTAAAGCACCGCTATTCTCTATACCACCTCTCCACTTCACATCTGGCATCAACAGCACGCCTAAACAGCCTCGCTCCTCACAGTTGTTCTAGCACAGGTATAAAACTCCTCCGTTACACAGGTTTACCACCTAAGACTACATCACAACTTACCACCAAGTAGAATTTTATTCAACCGTTACCTTATTATTATTAATATTAATAACCAGCTGTGCCCGCTAGTCGTACAATCGGTGCAATTAGTATCGCAATAATTATTATACATATTTTTAACAAAACAAAACTGACTTTAATATCAATAATCGTACAGTATTTCTACTGTACCTACCTCTTTCAAATTCATGTAACTAAATAATGGGTACATAATTATTAAACAAAACAAATAAAAATAAGTAATGAAATGAAACACACCTGTGTTTCAAAATCTTATGGGCACGAGCCTACATGCCCATAAAATTTTACGGTTTACCTCCGAAGTACGCTCATCTCAAAATTTGGTTCATAAATGATGGAGAAATCGCTATAATAACTAACATAATATAGAACCTACTTCTTTTTTAAGTTGGTTAAAAAGGAGTCAGTAAGTAGTTAAGTCCTAAGTTAACAGATAAGAGTGTTTCAAGAACTATATTCGATATATGTACATACGTAGACGAAGACTTTTATATCCCAAATCTAAACTTTTAATCCCTATTTTTAACGAAATATAAGTCACAATGCGATCAGAAAAGTTTTCAAACTTTTTGCTACTTCCGACTTCAGTTTAGACATTCCTGACAATTTTCCTCAATTTATCGACGCAACGTTAAAATTATAACACCCGAATCGAATAAAACTTTACGCGGAGGCTACATTCGTTTCCATAAATTGAATCGAAAAACTTATTCAGAATTTTCTGCCTTTTATAACATAACTTTCTCTTTCGGGAGTCGGAGACATTTTTAATAAGAATATAAACTTATTTATAGCATTCGTTATAAAGGTCTGTTCAGATATGCGCGATATGCTGACAGGGCGTTTTGCGAATAGGTCCAAATACGACTAAGCCACTTTTTGGATAGTAAAATATCGCGTGTTATATCTATCGGCTATTATCTAAAATATACATAGGTTATATGTAGTTGTAGGTATACCATATACCATACTAACGGTAAAAAGTGACAATTGAGAAACTTGTTATAAGTTTTGTGCTGTTTTTAAAAGACGTGCCAAGGAGTTTCATCATCTTAAAGATAATATTGAATATGGTACCTAATGGAATAGAAACATTAAGTGGGTGAAAAATGAAATGGTTGGATTTGAACTGTGAGATAATATACAATGTAGGTACGTCTGAATAGGCGTATGCTGACATTTTTAATTTGTACATTATTTTGTTGTATTAGATGTTAATGCAATTTGACGTTCATAAATAAATTATAAATACATACATTAAATAAATTATTTGAGTTTGAATTTGTTCTTTGTAGAATGTTATTGTGTTATTTGGGGTTCATAGGTAATTTACATTATCTGTTTATCTGTTGGTCCAGATACTTGACGATTTTGTCAACTCCCTCAATCATTTTAAAATCAATTACGTGAGTAATACACAAACAATGTTAACCCATTAATTAACTAAACCCCAAGAGAATCAAAGGTCCCAATAAATCCTGGAATTCTACAAAGCTTCTTATTGATGGCGCATTTTCTATAGCATTGTTCCCCAGCGATCTTCCAGGCGTAAAATGGTACGGGAACCAAGAAACGGGACGACTCCCCGCGGAACAAATTAAGCTTTAGAATCGATCAAAGTTGTCAGGGATAAGCACGAATTTGTAAAGTAAAATAGATGTTATTTCCGGACCTTCGAGGTTGACCGAAGAGACCGGATAAATGAATGAATGAATGAATCGGCTAATGAATGAATGAGTTCAAAGGGTTTATTTTTATTCGACCGTATGTTTTATTTCGTATGGATGTGACTTTATAACTATGTACTGCGTTTATCAATTTTGATAGTTCTTAAATTTGGAGCTACAACCTACTTATCGCGAGACCCCTTTAATTTGTGAAAAATCTGACGGGATTTTTTGGGTTATATCAAATAATGTGTGTTTATTAAGTTGGATTATGAAAATGATGGTTTCGTTTTAGTAATTGTCGATGTTGTAATTGTGTATTTATAAACTTTGTTTGTTTTTAAAATGGATAAGGTTTTACGTGTGGACGATGGCTTGCTTACCTCAGGTGTAAGTAAATAATTTCGGTTTCGCCCGACTAGTTTCTAACATAAGCTAAACAGACAGGACATTATTTTTTGGCCAGACACAACGTAAAGAAGGTTATGTCCGGCTTTGTACGGACGCCTGCTAATGCAATTGGGCTAAACCATTAGCATACATTCCCATTTCCGCCATGTAAAAATATTACAATTTTAATTTTCTAGCTTCCATCCGTACCGTGCGATAAGGAACTTAACTCCAAAAACCCTTCACGTCTCTGTATTTCCCCTGGGATTTATAGAATCTATCAGTCTCCAATACAAGGATTCTGTAAAGGCATTTCCATTAAAAAGCCAGGGTTAAGTAAAGCATATGAAATTGTTAAGTTACTTGTACGAACGAGACAGCTGCCTTGATATACACGACAAATCATTATTTTACCTTATTATTATACCTTAATAATATGACATTGTTCATAAAAACGCACGATACTTATTACCTTTAAAAACTTGAATATGCATACGTTAACCAAAAAGTGTTTATGAAAGAAATTTATCTGCCTACCAGTGCTTATTCGTTATGCATAACAATTCAGCAGTTTCCACATTCAATTCATTTTATGTCTTCCTTACAGAAAGGGGAATGAGAAACTTTTGAAAGTGACGTCACATACGATGTCGTTTTCATAATATTAAAAACTTTACGTTGACCTAGTATTCGTATTGTCACAAGAGTGGGTAGAGATAGGAAAAGATAAAGGCAGGTTTCAAAAGACGGTATATTATTAACACTACAAGAGTAGTGCCTATAGTTACCAATGGCACTTATTTCCCTGCAATAGATTGACTTCACACACGCGCTACGCACTCATCGGCTTGTGGCACAAAACTAGCGGCACTGTACTTAGGCACTTTTCACACAACGCTATTAGAAAGCGACTCGGATCTTGTCAATGTATGAAAGCGACGCGTCTACGATGCGTCTCCTGTCAGTGAGAAGTGTCAGATACAGCGAATTTTAAATTGCGTTGCAGTCGCGTAGCTAATAAATAGCGTAGTGTGAGAAGTGTCTTACGGTACGATATTCACTAATGTATATTTTGCGTCACGGCACTTACGACACTGTATTTGTTGCGTCTCTTAACTACCTAGATTATACTCATCCTTAGGGAGCGCCCGTTGTAACCTGCATCCAAAATGTTAACGTCTACATTTACAACTACACGTATAATATAATTATATATCTACTGTAACTGATCGATGTGTGTACGTAAAGTTTTCACATAAAAAAGCTACAATTATAATCTAATTGATTCTATTAATTAAATTTTTTATCTGTTCTGCGCCTTTCTTTATGCTTATCGCAGAAACTATAAAACTGAAATGAATACTTACTTGCGGTTTTCTCTCTTGCCCAGTAGTTAAAAATTCGACCTCCCAGGGAATCCGGGTTCAAATCTCGGGGCGTACACTTCTAACTTCCTACGTGGGTTTTAATCATTTGAATGTCAAACTCGATATCAGTGTTGGTAGATATTGTGTGCCGGAAAGTTCGCACAACCCAAAGGTGTGTGAAGTCCAATCCGCACTTGGCCAGCGTGGCGGACTATGGCCTTCACCCTCTCATTCTGATAAGATAAGCGTGCTTAATACGCCACGATAAGTTGAGATGAAAGATGATGATAAACCCTCTTTAATCCATCCATACTTCCATACTAATATTATAAATGTGAAAGTGTGTTTGTTTGTTTGTTTGTGACTCTTTCACGTCGCAACATGGCTATTATATGGTATGGTTTATGTATGTGGGGATAGTTAGGAGGGTGGAGAGTGACGTAGGCTACTTTTTACCGCGGAAAAACATCTCATTCCCATGGGAAGATCGATGTTTTGTTAGTTGCTACGTTGCTAGATATTTAGTTCCGGATGTTGTTAATAGGTGGCGTTAGTAAAATTCATTTGCAAATTCTAAATCACGCTATTAAATACGTGTACT
This sequence comes from Hesperia comma, assembly GCA_905404135.1. Lineage (NCBI taxonomy): Eukaryota > Metazoa > Arthropoda > Insecta > Lepidoptera > Hesperiidae > Hesperia > Hesperia comma. The sequence continues at coordinate 2,732,636 of FR990024.1, forward strand.
TCATGTAATTTACTTATGTCATAGGAAAATGTTATATCTGATGTACCAGTATATCATATAGGTAATAGGCTACTGTTTAGCCGAGATTCCTACGGGAATGGGACCTATGCGACTGTTACCTACGAGCCCCGAAGCGAAGCGCGGGCGGTTCTCTAGTAGGTAATTAATGGACTGAGTCGTTTTTACTCGATCGTCATTTAGAACTACATCAAGCTGTCAACCCTACCTATAAACTCAGAGCACTAAACTATAGACGAAAAGCCGGGAACAAAAGAGTGAAGCTAGCAAAAAGTCAGCCTAGCCTTGTAATACACACGGCGGAACTCACACTAAAACGACTTTTGTGTCTAAATAATAAAAAATGAATGAAGCTTTGTGTTCAAGTTTAAATCTAGTTCAAACTGTCAACATAGAGCATAATATTGGTTTCGATGTGTGCTTTCGGCTGACTTTTGGCGGCTTCACTCGTTTGTTCACGGCGCTCCGTCTATAGTTTATTGGTCTGAGCCTATAAATATGTATATTTCAGTATCATTAGTGGTATCATTAAATAATTTTGCAACTACAAACACACGAAACAAAACTCATTAATTACTCGTGAAACTAATCTACGTGTGTAAATAAACGCAATTTGCCATAAAAGGTCTAATTACTATTAACATAGGGAGTAGAATTGCGGATCATGCGGTATTCATTACGTATAGCGCTTGCTTGAAGCCCTTTTTCTTATTATTGAGATTATCGTATTGAGAGTAATACAAAGACCTTTTTAACCTAGAAATGCAATTGTCTGGATTAAATTGATATTTTTAACCGACTTCAAAAAGGAGGTTCTCAGTTTTACCTGTATGTATATTTGTGCGCGATTATCTCGCGTTTGGTTGAACCGATTTTGATGCAGTTTTCAGGAGAAGGATTTAGTAATATTAACCGCGTTTAACTGAACCGTTTAATTGCATACCTGATTTCATGTGGTCACCGTTACGCGTGGACAACAGTAAGAAACAAAGGTGTCACTTACTCGTAGCCAGCAAAGAAAAAAGTAAGGCCTTACCAAGGAACAAAAAATATTAGATTATCTTAAACCTGTTTGCCGTCGAAGCTACAATGCAGTGTGTCATGTACACAAGCACCGGGAAATGCACACAAACGAGTATGAACAGTTTCGTCTTCAGTCCTCCGACGAAAATCGCACAAGCAAAGATGTTAAAACTATACAAACTGTTCCGTACTCATGACATTAGCCAGGTGTCCCACCGTCGCCAAGTCGGCGAGTAAGGCTGCCTGTCCACCGGAGCGGAGCGAGGCAACGGAGCGGAAAATTAACCAATAAGATTGTATAAAATCTCCACTCAGCGCCATCGCGCCAGTGGACAGGGATTGCGTGCTAGCTATTGGTTAATATATCTTCTTTTCTCCGCTCCATAGCCTCGCTCCGTTCCGGTGGACACTATTTTCTCGCTCAAGACACGTTCTTACAAACAATAAGTATGTCATTCAATCAAGAGACGCATATGTCAGAGAGCACTCGCTGACTGTTCACACGGCCGGCGAATGCTCGCTCGCAAATGCATCGCAAATGCAACTCTTTTGTTTACACGGAATGTCAAATTTATGTTAATTTCTTGAGCGAGAAAATAGCCCGTAGCTGGTCGCTGCTCGCCGGCGGTCGGACACCTGCCTCATTGCAACATTATGTATCCGAAAGATTACGGAACGCTTAATATAATACAAAGAGATAATTTTACGTGAATGGTAAGCAATTAGAAAAATTTTACCGTCCCATTTTTCGCACATTAAAAGAAAGGTGTAAAAAGAACTCTCCTTCAGGGCCGGCGTTGCACAGATGACTTCCCTGGTATTGCTGGTGCCTTTAGGCGACGATGACCACACTTACCATCGTGGCCCGTTCGCCGTTTCGCCAGCCTTTCAGGCTGTAAAACAAAAACATTAGAGCTATATATCTACTCCATTTTCACTTATAATAACCTACATGTTTAAGTGTAGGTACTTACATACTTTGCCCTTTAACTCCAAAATTGATATGGAATATGGGAAGTTTGGTGCCTCGTTTCTCATCTTGTTATCGCAATACATCCTTGTAGGGGGAATAAAAATTACTCGCACGTCATAGTCGTATTTAATATGAGATTATCGAGCCCGCGCCGCTTATGAATGTTGATTTCCGCGCGATTATTTTGGGTCGCAAGCTTTTCCTGCTTTGCGTCTTATTTAATTAATATTTCCGCCGGAATAGGATAATTATCATAGACTTATGAGTATGAGGATAGAAAATTATGAGAGATGAGAGTCGTCGAAAGACGTAGGTACTATTAGGTAGGTAGAAGTAGGTACTATTTTCTGCCAAATTATGCTGAAAATACCAATAATATAGATATTATTATTATGTTTTCTAATAATTACATAACAACTTTACTTGTATCTTCCGTTGGAATAAATCGATTCCAGGATTAAAATTTTGAGACTTACGCTATAATTATATTAACAAACAGATTAAAAATCTAGGTGTTTATCAAAAATTTAAACAGATTTAAGTATATCCTATATGTTTAGGTCAAATAATATGTTTCTGAGTTACGGAATAATAAAAACATACCTTTAAAACGACAGTGATAACCAGGTCTGCGTTGACGTCAGCGTCGGGGATGGCGTTGGTGCCGGTGTCGGTGTCAGAAGCGACGTCGGAGACGGCGTTCAGCGTCAGCGTCGGAATCAATGTTTGCGACGTCGGTATTGGCGTCAGAAGCGACGTCGTTGATTGCGTCGGTTCGGGATAGGCGTCGGGTTAAGCTTCCGGGTCCTTGTTCGGGTTTTTACCGGTTCGGTAACGGATTCGGTGTCTACGTAGTCGTAGTCAATTCCGGCGGGGATCACGGCGTTCTCGTCTGCGTCGGGTTTGGGTTTGGGATGTCTTCTGATTCGGTGTCGGATTTGCAGGCCTTTTTTTTAACGTGTGGAAAGACCCTCGTCTCGTCTATCCGGCCACGGGGAGCCGGGCAGGTATGTGGGACTCGAACCCACTAAAACCACACGGTGTCGACGCCTACCAGGTCTGCGTCAACGTAAGTGTCGAGTTCTCGGCGTCGATTTCGAAACCAACTGCTCTACCAATCCGCAATAGAGAAGAGAAGTAGTAGTCGACTTAGGCCTTTCAGTTATGAGATCCGTGTCTTGTAGAAGGCCCCTTAAGTACTTAATCATTACAATTTAATACAGTGGCAACTTTAACACCTGCTGAAACATATGTAGGTGTTCCCAAGGAAGACAGAGTTACTAATAACATACTCGGAATACAGTTTTACATAACACGGAACTTCAATACATGTATTTATTATTCATATCGTTATCAACGCACTGGGAATGTCCCATATTGTACTTGTCACGAATCTTGGTGGACTTATATCCTTCACGAAACTCATATTCGTGGCTGCAAATAAAATATTAATGTAGGTAATGTATGGTCTACTTGCGCTTTCTCATGTCATAATATGAATTCTTTCTTAATAAATTTAATATCTAGGTACCTATCGTTTGTATTTTACACAAAGCAAAATGTTCGTATATAAAAATTGCACAGTTAAAGTTGATGATTTTTGCATTATAGATACATATATTTACGTTTACGATTACGTTAGGATGTGGTTGTTGGCGGACCTGGGTTCGAATACCGGCCGGGGCGGTTAGGTCATGAGTCCCGCGACACAGGGCACTCTAATCTATACTTATAATAAATCTGTAGAGAGGTCAATTCTGTACATTAAATATATTTCCAAAATAACTATCAGGGGGTGATTAGGGATCGATACTGATGCCAAAAATGCAATCAGTAGAATTTTTGTCTGTCTGTCTGTCTGTCTGTCTGTCTGTCTGTCTGTCTGTCTGTCTGTCTGTCTGTCTGTCTGTCTGTCTGTCGGATGTATAACCGTTATAGAAACAAAAACTACTCGACGGATTTTAACGAAACTTGGTACAATTATTTTTCATACTCCCGCGCTGGTTATAGTATACTTTTCATCACGCTACAATCAATAGGAGCAGAGCAGTGAAGGGAAATGTTGGGGAAACGGGAGAAGTTACTCCATTTTTTAAGCTTCCGTCGCGTCTGCAACCTTAATGGTTAAAGCTACACAGAAATCATGTATGACGGAAATGTTCTCCTTAAAATTATATAAAAAATATTCCACGACAGCATATGTCTATCTTTTATGGTTGACTCACAATAACACGTGTAACTCCCGATAGCTTAGCAGTTCGAAGCTTTCTGATTAAGTATACCTATATTTTATCTACTCTTACGTTTATGACACTTAAGTGGGTGAAATAAAGGGGTGAAGTTTAAACGAAATTCACGCGGGCGAAGCCGCTGGCAAAAGCTAGTGCATAATATAATTATGATATGAGTGTGTCAGTATTTTCTTTATTGTTTCATAATTTTAAAAACAATAGTTTCGAATATTGTTTTACTACCTATCTAAAATATTATTTAAAATTCACGATTCACGTTAAACATACCTATGTATGTAATTCCTCCTGATATTGTATCCCCCACCTAAGCAAGTGATAATATAGTTTTGAAACTTATTTATAGTCACGGCAATTAAAACGTTCTAAATGTATAGGTAAAGTACATTTACAATATACTTACTGTTAAGATAATCCCTTTTCGTATCAACATCTGGAAGTAGTAATGGGATAATGCTATCCGAAAATGAAATTCGATTCGTGCAAATGGTGATATTATATTGGGTGTTATATTGCGAGGGTGAATTGGCAACTAATGCTGTGCGCAGGTGCGTGAGAAACGCAATAGTGTGTTAAATAGGGGCGTTACAGAGTTCCATTTCAGGATCATTGGCTTCTGATCGGGGCTTTCAACGAAGTGATCTAACATAACTTTTAACAAAATAGAACCGACTTCGGTTCAGTTAAACGCGGTTAATATTCCTAAATCCTTCTCCTAAGTCTGTTAAACATGATACTGAAAACCGTATCAAAATCGGTTCAACCAAACGCAACATAATCGCGCACAAATATACAGGTCAAACATACAGGTCAAACTGAGAACCTCCTTTTTTGAAGTCGGTTAAAAACTAGTTTTTAACTAGGCCTTCACACGCGTGTTAGATTAAACAACAATAAATAATATACGGTACCTAATTAAGTAATATCCGGATTACCGTATTTAAGGTTTTTATGTCCTATTCCAGTCTCCCTCCCATGGTCTACTTGTGTGTCAATATTTCCAATCTGATAACTTATTATGAAGACTGTTATCATGTCTGGGATGTTTACGATTTTCCATGGTATTACAAAGATATAATTGAGGATTTTCTAAGAAATTTATATAAAAAAAATCTGTCATTATTTTTAACCGACTTCAAAAAAGAAGGAGGTTCTCAATTCGACCGTATATATGCTTTTTTTTATGTACGTTCAGCGATTATTTCGTCGTTTATGGGTCGTTATTATATTTTGATAATTCTTTTTTTGTTGTAAAGTAGATATGCGCAGTGGGGTCCCCTGATAAGGAAACCAGGATCTGATGATGGCATCTCAGAGAAATCGAGCGGAACTTTCGAAAATTGTATGGACAACTAGTGTGTTTGTTCATGTTATCATAAGTACATTAAAGCGCTACCATTTCATGAAGATCTGGAGTCGATCTGATGAAGCCGAAAGACAGTCGAGGGAACTCCTCAACGATTTACTGCAGTTATCTAGTGTTTGGGCTTCATTAATTTGTAGTCACGAGAACTTTACACTTACATGTTGAATTGAGCGCCATCTGGCGAGTAGTTTTTGAGTTATCTCTACTTATCAAGATTGAAGTCGGTTATTTTTTTTTGTAAAAAGCAATTATCTTTAACCGAGGTAAGGTTTAAGTCGTGAATATTATGTTCCACACTTAGTCTAAAATCGCTATCAAAGGCTGAAAGTACTTTAGAAATAATTTAGGTCTATTTAAGACACCCTCAGGCTCTTTGAAATATCATACGTTGTTAACGCCCATCTGCCTATTATTTTAAAACTGATCAAATTTTCATTATACGCGAGCGAGGTCCCTGTATCTAATTTCGCCGAACAATATCAAGACTCGATGGGATAATTGTGATATTAAACAGGTACTTTTATACCCTCCGGGCCGAACATTGTTATTAGGAAAATGGGGTGGTATTATACCCCCAATATTTAGTTTAGGAATTTAATATTGTATAAACATTTACGAAATTCGGCGGATTATTTTTGGATAGGTTGGTGATATTTTTATGTTACTAGCTAACGAGCAAACATGTCACTAGAAATGTTACCTACCAAAAGGAAAGATACATATAATTTTGGCACTCTGATACTGCGACCAAAAACACTAAAAATAATTAAAGTAAATTTCAGAAATAGTGTGAAATCTGGCTATATAATACCTAACTCATTTGTATTAATTCATACAACTAAGCGGGTTTAAACCCCTACAAAATCCAGCGCTCTCTCATTACGAGCAGAGCAGTTAGATTTGAACTTAAGACGGTATCATGTACATCCCAAAACTACTCAACAACTATACTCTCTGCTAAATGAAGAGTGTCGCCCCTCTATCTCATCAGCCGGACTCATGATAATGCAGCTCTTGGCTCTTGTTGTAAGTATACAGTATCAGGTAAAGGTACAGTACCTAATGGAGCTTACTCACATTCACGCGAATACGCGAACTCCGTATAGGACGAGCCTTTGCAAATGATTATGCTAAGTTTTCACATATTTCTCATATCTAGCTATAGTTGAGTCATCTAGTAAATGGAATTGCCACTCTCCGCCAAAACCAAACTTCTTACCTGTGCTCATAGTTCAATTTAGCTTGTCAGAAAAATCTACTAAGGACGTTTTTAGATAACGCCGTCAATCTTAATGGTACGCTGGCATTAGTGTGCTATGCAATTATAACGAATTTAATCGAATCCAAATGGACTATATAGTTGTACCTAGCTATCAGGGCTGTGACCTGTGACAACATGTGAAATATGGAATTGCTACTCCCCGCTAAATCCATATTTATTACCTGCGATTAGAGTTCAATTTAATTTGTAAGAAAAATTTGTTGAAAAGCTCAAAAATAATTCTCGCCATCAATCTACAATGAATCTTAAGCACAGGAGCAGAAAGCTGGTATTTGTGTGGGTTGCTATTAAACGTATTCCATATAAGTACAACACGATCGGAGTATACTCGTATCTGTTACCTGACCACTTCGTGTCAAAAAAAATTATCACAACATTTTTTTATTTTTAATGATAAGAGTGATTTTAGGTTTACTGGTAATAAGATAAATATCAAGTCAGTTAAATGAATTCCTTGATGTTGAACGTATTACCTTAATAAAAGTCTTCTGTATACATTTTTAATATTAAAATGCCTTCATAAGTTTCACGATATCTATCGATTTTTTCACAGTCTTATACAATGTGTCGGTACAACAATATATCACACGTTATAAATACTCTTAACACGGTAACGAAAACAAAGATTTATTTGCGACAACGCCAGCTAAACCTCCAGATTTATATTAACAGCTTATTCTTACGAAAACTAAAATAACAATGAGTTTGGATAGAAAAATTCAATTTGCTTTTCGTGGAACATAGTATCCGTAACATTTATCTTGACTATACAAACAGTTTGGGAGTTCTTTAAATTTCCTGTTTCTGACTGGCAACAAGGTTTTGGCAAGCGTCACGGGGTAAACTTTACCTGGGCTTGGTTTAAACTTAAGCCACACAAACTTTGAAACATGCTTTAAAGAAACCGATAAATACTTTGAATACTTTTGGTAGAGGTAAGTTTTAATAATATTTCAAAGAAGACGTCGATAACGACTTTTTATATAAATAAGTAATTTACATCAGTAAATAACTAACGCGAACTTACAGGATTAAATATGACTACCAGCCTCTGACACAATTCTCATACTATGTATTCTATATACGACCCTGTAGCCTAGTTGGTAGCGACCCTGCCTGCGACGCGAGGGGTCCCGAGTTCGAATCCCGGCCGGGGCAGATATTTATGTGGTAGATAAATATTTGTACTCGGCTCATGGGTGTAATTGTAATGTGTTATATGTGTAGTCCATGCCACCCGCGACACAGGTACCTAGTAACCTACTGCGGGGGTATGAGTGTGTTAGCGATAAAAAAAAATAATGTACATACTATGTACTGAAGAACTAATCAGACATCTGACGGTTAGATTCATAATGTACCTAATAAGACGAAAAGCACCAGATTTTGAATAAAAAAAAGAATTAAGTATACGAATCTAAACAACCAGTCAAGAGATACAAAAACTAAATTCCCTTTATTAGGAACAATTCAAAAATTACTAGTTAGATGTCGCTAAAACTAAAATGGAACTAGACCAGCTTTGAATATAAACAGAATTATTAAAATCGATTCATCCAGTAAATAAAACATAATTATAAAAACATTCGAATTTTGATCCTCCTCCTTTTGTTGGATTCGATTAAAAAAGGAGCTCATGTTATTTCATAAATAATTTTGTTATTTACGCCCGAAAGCCCGAACCGAATGAGTATTCGATCTAATCGAAAACCTTTAAATTGAATAATATTGGAGATTGTATCCAGATTATATAATGTAGTAAGTATCAACAATCGAAGCGATGTTTTAAATTGTAACGTAATCGTAAACAGCTGATTGATATTCGCGGGCGGTCACCAATGCGTTGGACTGATCAAATTAAGTCTGCGGTGGGTGTAGCAGACTGACATGAGTGCACCAGACTGACAGCCAACAGGGAGAGATGGCGCGACATCGTGAGGCGAGTGACATCAGCTCCGAAAGTGACTACGTGATGGCTACGACCGTTCTATCAAGAACGAATCGACTGAGAATGAATGAATGATTGATATTCTTACCGTTGAGTCTGCTGATAAGTTACCATCACCGTTCGTGGACATTATTAGTAGATATCTAACAGCAATGACATCTCTGGCACGTTACCAGCCAATGATAAGCGTGTCTTTGATACTGCAACTCCAAAAAAATCAACATACGGCCGGCGATGTTGTGGTAACGATGGACTTAAAACATAATCTCGGTCTTAGTTCTTGTGTGTCAAATCGCATCCATGACACAGAATCTTAATAGCAATATTTGTTTTCAACTTTTACTATGGTGATGGATGAAGTTAATTTCTAAAGTTCAAAAGTTTGGCTAAGCCCTCAGCGAATTTTAAAAAGATTCAGCAAAAGGCGCCATTTATGATATCCTAAAGTATCTTTTAAGCCTCGCACAACTTGACTCAAAACAATTACGTATCGGGTTCTATCACAACAGATCTCATGACATGGGCTAATTTATAATACAGATTAATAAAGGAGAAAGTATTACCCAAAAACTACTTAACACGTTCACTATGTTATGGGATTATATTGACCCATATTGAACTTTTATCCAGTGCCGGAAACAAAATAGCGTCTATGTCCCTAGTGCGAAAAGCATAACTATACAAAACTCTTCGGAAAAAAGAAGTAATGTGCCACTTTAAAAGGGAAATAATTTAGAATATTTCATTAACCGTTAAAATCACTTTTACAGGATCCTTCTAGTTACGTAATGTACGAGATAGGTACGCTTATTTATGTAGTCGAAGTTCTCGTATTTCGGCGGGGGAACTAATATCACAAGTTGTACCGGATTAGGAATATTGCGACTCAATATTCCGTCGAAATTTGGAGACTTAGTTACGATTGTTATGTTATTCGTTTGCAACGAGTTTCGAAGATCGAATGCGAGTTATCAGTTATTAGATTATTAAAAACTATTCTTTTAGGAGTAGTAGTTGCGTTATGCACCTAATATACTTTTTTTAAATAGGTAGGTCTCTAAATTGAATCTTCTACTAGTCGGTCCGTTAACGGCAAAGGAAGGGTTGTTCATTCTTCATCATTCCATAAAAAGGTGGGTACTATAAATAATAAAATTAATGTTTTTTTTAATGCAAGGGCGGAACGAAAGAAAGGAATGTCATTTTGAATCGATGTTCTAATTCAGTCTTCAAATTATTGGTACCAATAGATAAGTCAATTAATTTAATATATGAAGGTACAACAATTGATTGGTTCTCGGTTTTCTTCATTATTCAATAACTTAAAAAAATGAAATAAGGAAAAATAAACTCACAAAATTGAGACAAGAAATAAAACAACGTAAATGGAAAAGTAAAGTTTAACGAGAAAGTAAATGATCAATATAACTTTTACAATTCCACGGCTTTGAAGTTAAGTGAATTTATTTCGATGAACATGTTTACGATTATTCGACATCGTTCACTAATTAGCAAGAATAAACAGTTTTCATCGCTCGTGCGGTCGGCGGAACTTTTAATTAGAAGAAGCGAAATCATTAGTTCAAGAAATCGAAGTGGACGGACGTGCGATGTCATCTTCCATTTTTCTCCGATGAGGACTTGAAATAATTGGCTCGGCTTAGCTTTAGTTCATTGATGGAATTTCAGGGTGTAAGAAGCTATGTCTAACCGTTAGTCTGAGCCATTTTCTTTTTTCAACTTTCCGCTTATAATATTGAAACTAGAGGATTTTAGATTCAAACATCTTGCGTGTCAGATACGAAAATGAGAATGAAAATGAAATGATTAATTTCGAACTTGGGTTTTTACTAACACTTTTTGAATGTCAAGCTACGCCATCGCTTCCACAAATCGCTACGATGAGTGGCCTTGGTAGAAGAAGCAAAGTAGAAGGTAAGAGACCACGCGGGAGATCACCAACCATATGTTCGGACCAGGTCAAAGAGCTAGCATCACAGAGTGCACCCGACATGCTGAGGATTGGTCTCACTGGAGGGAAATTAGGAATAACTTTATGAAGGAATACCAGAGCAGGCACGACCTTCATTAATGAAGACACGACCAGAAGAGAGAGATAGGTATATGGAACCTTTTGAATACAAGAATTAACACATAAAAAGTACAGTTGAATTGAGAACCTACTTTTTTTTCAAGCCGGTTAAAAATCTGAACTAAGGCCTAATTAAAAGAAGCGACCTCCCGCTATTAAGTTTAATCAAACCGATGTACTAAGTTAAAAGACTTAAAGTGCAAAACTTTACCCTCCTGAGAAAACAGTGTAATACGGATGGGCGAACTCGTAATGAGGTGCCTGCCGGGAACAATCATTACTGGAAGTTTTCTAACTTGCACTTTTGAATCTAACCAATCTACGGTCTAGACTGAACATGTGGGTAATTCCTATTACTATGTAATCTCTATACTAACTTCTTACAAAAAGCCCACTTCAATATCGACAAGTAGATGTTACTCAAAAAGTACTCGTCAGATTACTATTTAAATACACGTATAGTATGGGACTATTCGACAAGAAATAAAAGAATTCGAAAACAAAAGAATTATTAAATCGGATCGCCCACAAAAAGTTATGAAGTAGTAGAAATTAAAAAAATACAGTTGAATTGAGCATCTCCTCATCTTTTGATGGTTGATTGAAAAGGATAAGGATAAACTAAATTAGGATAAACTAAAAGGATAAGGTCACGAAGGTCACTCAACACGAAATATTGAAAGTCGTTTTACATTTATAAAGATACATTTTTAGCATAGTTTGTAGTTAGCAGACGTCCGATAAGAAGGGATTTTGTTACATGCCATCCCTTGGGGATTGAGAAGACACTACGAAAATTGGTTTTTAGGATTATGGTTAAAAATGGGCTACGTGTTTCAGAATTTTTTGGTAAATTAATCGTTAAGTGTTAACTTAAGGACAAAGTTTGTTTTATCAGGGAGTAGTTATTCGATACTCTCGTCGACCCAGGTATAATAAACATCATTTAATGTTGCAATAATAATTACTAGTAGGAAGTTAGAAACTGGTGTACAATTAAATGTAATTGCATTTATTAATTGTTCGGTGATTAATGTCCATGGATAGTAATTAACCCTCACATGATGAAGAGCTTTACTCGGGACCATGAAAGAAAATTTACCATGAGTAATCTACATATATTAATATTATACAGGGTGTCCGGCTTCGGTCTGTACAAACTTATAGGGCGTGTAGTATGAGTTATTTTATGAATAAAATTCTTCTACATACTAGGTCTAAACCCGAATCCCCTCGATCTACAGCCATTTTAATTTTTTAATAAAAATTTTTTGACCATGCACAGTAAAAGTACTATAACTTAAGAAGTTTAGGTCCAATCTTCTTCAAAACTAAATTATTTTTTACTCAATGATAGAGGCCATCGATTTAACAGCTAAAATAATTCAAAAACTGGCTTCTACATATTGAAATAATAAATTAAATGTAGAATTTATCATAACAATGACATAGTTTTTTTAATTTTTTTTAAGATTTTTTAGAGAATAGCCCAGGGCATGATTATTTTTATTAACTCGTCTATCAGATGTAAAGTTTACCTAAACAACGACACCAAAAACGCAATTCTGTGACAACGGGTAACCGAGAAATCGTTGTTTGAACACAGCGCTCTCTGAGGTGATTTATGAAGAAGCTCCGAATTCCATATGGAATCAGGTAAAAAAATGACATTTTGGGTATTGTTGAGGTAAGAAAGGGACAGAATAGTAATTTTGGGGAATAAACCAGTGAGTAAAAACTAATTTAGTTTTGAAGAAGATTGGACCTAAACTTCTTAAGTTAAAGTACTTTTACTGTGCATGGTCCAAAAAAATTATTAAAAAATTAAAATGGCTGTAAATCGAGGGGGGTCGGGTTTAGACCTAGTATGTAGAAGAATTTTATTCATAAAATAACTCATACTACACGCCCTATAAGTTTGTACAGATCGAAGCCGGACACCCTCTATCTATCAGTGAAAGTTCCATAAAAATCCGTTCAACCTTTTCTGAGATTAGCGTGCACAAACAGCGATCAGTTAGAGTTTTATTATATGTATATAGAGAGATAGATATAGATAGATAGTGTGACCCATTGGAAAGGACACAGGAACCATTATCCCAAAAATATTTTTTAAGGTGATTGGAGCGGGGCAGACAGTTTATCTTGCTTTTCAGGCAACCGAAGCAATAAAGCATAAAAAGTTTGTTGCTACTTCCGACAACCATGTCATTAATTTTGCCTTTTTTACTCGTAAAGTGCACACAGTGTTTTATGAATGTCACGCCATGTTCTTCCATTAATCAAAAATGTCCACAATAGTGGCTATGGGACCCTCTCGATCAAGGTTTCTATCGACGAAGCCCTACTTACTTGTAAGAGTCCGAATGATTTTCTTCAAACTTAACTAAAAATACTTAAATCGTTACAAATAATAAAAATATGACACGATTATATCCAGACCAGTTAAAAGTTTTAACTCATCATTCAAATATCCGGCTTACTGCGAACAAATCCAGGACCCTTTTAACGTTAACCGGCGTGATAACCAGAATTAGATAACAGTTGTTAAGCCATATCGAAATTGCCGGGTGGCATAGAACGGCTTTGGAACTCCCTTCCAGACAACCTTAGAAAAGCGTGTAGTAAACAGGCTTTCAAGAGTAAAGTTACTGATTACTATTTGAAGAAACAGGGTGAGAACTAGTTTCTCATCGTTTATATTCTCATGCTAAGCTAAGCTACAACCCACTAATGGCCCACTACTGAGCACGGGTCTCTCCTCATTACTGAGGAGGCCTAGAGCATACTCCACCACGCTGCTCCAATGCGGGTTGGTGGAGGGGTTAGTGGCCAACCCAGTGTCGAAAGTTTTCAAGCCGCCCGAAGGCCTCCGACATGGCTTAACGACTGGCTATCAATCGATAACAACCGGGACCGACGGCTTTACGTGCCCTCCGAAGCACGGAAGCGCTTAAGATATTTTTGCCACTAGCGGTCACCCATCCGACTACCGACCGCGCCCGCAGTTGCTTAACTTTGTCGATCGCTTAGGATCGACGCAAGCCGCCGGGCTATGAGCGATTAACAACTGTTATATATTCTCATGTGCGTGCTTGTATTCCTATATAATATTGTATGTATGTATGTTTGTTATGTTATCTTGTTTATCTATTTTCTGTATTTTATAATATTTACTATTCTAACTCTATTACTACTCTCCTTCTATTTATAACTTTATATATATATGTATTTATACCGCCTGTAATATTCTCTGTTTGATCCAAAGGTCGACTGGCAGAGAATGCTTTTAGCATTAAGTCCACCTTTTGTACCACTTTTGTATAATGGTATAATAAAGATTAAATAAATAAATAAAATAAATAAATAGAAGTTCTCGATAGAACCCTTCCACCAATTGACCAGCTAAGTGACTTGGCTTCCTGAATAATAAGGAAAGACCCTTGCTCAATAGTGAGCCATTAAAGGGTAAAAGCCTAGACCAATTGTGAAATAATAATTCCTCATTCACTGTGACCTAAATTTGAAAACATTTACTGAATGTAATAAAGCCATTACTCTATTAATCTCATTTAATTGCTCACTCGCAGGTCCACCACTAACTGAATGGGCGTCCGCGTGCAGAGTACTTCAAGCATCATTACTAAGTTGACTAGTAAAACTTATTCACCTTAGAGCAACACAGTGGAATGGTTACAGACTGAACTTTAGCAAGTACTCAAATAATTGCAATTACTGAATGAATGAACAAACAATTAGTCTACAAAAAGTTGTAAGTGAAAAATTATTCCAACAGAACAGTACTTATCTGATTAAAGCAACTGACGAATTACAGATCCCCAGATTTATGCCAGCCTGAACCGGTAGCGACACAGCGGTTAGATTAAAATCGATAGTTAAATCCGTGAACCTTCCTAAAATAATACCGAGAGATATTTCGTTGTTTTAGGCGGAGGTTCTTTGTATCTTGCTATGGAAACTAAAAGGTTGTAATGTTACGTAAACACTTGGGAGTGCTTGAGAGTTTCGTCGTTTTTAAGGGAAATGAAAGGGTGAAACATGGAGGCGTATAAAAATGGGAATCTTCACGAAGAGAGTGAACAGGCTCTTACTAACTCATGTGCGGTCATATATATTATATCCTAATTTCCACTTACCAGCATTGATAATTTTAAGTACTGCTCTCAATTTTAAGTTTGGCATTATGTTAATTACTTAATACGAGCAGATGAGCCTCCTCGACGCCATGTGGTTATCATCGCCCATGGACATTAGTTACACAAAGAAATAACAAGATGCGACGCCGACGAAGAAAGAAGCAGCGGAAACAAACAAAATATAATTACCGCGATACCTACCCACAATTCGAATAAAGGTGGTGCTTCAGTATCCCTAAATCAAGTATACCTATGTTTTGCATTGCTCTTAAAAGTACAAGTAAATGTATTGAAAATAATAAAGATAATAAGCGCAGTTTTATCATAGGAAAATTTAATGACTATTATTAGAATTTATTTTGATGCTAATCATCTTTTTTGTAAAAAAATCTTCTAAGTAAAATAAGATATTTGTAAAAGAATTATTATTCTTGTTTATCTTTAATTTGTAAGTTTAGAAAGTTACAATAATTACAGAACTTTTCAAAGAATAATTTGAAAAAGAAATCAAATATTGTGTTTGCTTAATTGAGCGGAAGCAAAACTTGGTTCATGAGTTTTGCCGCGTCACAATTGCAAATCGATTCGTGAAAAGTCGATTTTGCGAAAAGTCAATTCGTTACCATCCGATTCGATTTGTCGGTTCGCGATACACGACAACATCCCTGCTCCAACGATCAATCTTCCAGCCCGAAGTTCTTCGAAACTGCAATACGTAGAGTATAGGTCCGGGCTGGTCCGCCGTACGGCATTACACGTTGTGCTGCCGCCGAGGACGACCGCCCACTGAAGCCAGGTACGTAACGCAAGTTCCGAATTTGAAAATTTTGTTCCTAATTCGAATTTAAAATACAACGCGTGGGTTTTATTTTTAATACGAATAAATTTAGACACGTGGCTTAATTTAACCTTTTGTTTAAAATAAAATTGAATTAAAAAAAGATACTACAATTTTATATTAGGTTATTTTTAAGTAAATAGATTTTTTCACATTTTAACTTTGAAATGGTAACAAGATTTTAATTGATTTAATTCACCTACATGATTAATAAATAATCATAAACACAATGTGTGACATAGACTTTTTAACATTCGTACAAGTTTCAAGAGTAAGAAACGATTGTATGGAGCCTTTGAACCCCGACTAAGTTTTACTGTTTTATCTCTCCGTTTGAAATTTCTTCGCATCAGAAACTTCTTCACGTATCGGGCGATAAATCTCGGAACTTTACCTTTGTGCCAGATTTTTCCAAGTTCTTTATCAAACTCAAATTTTAGTGCTTTGAATTACTTTGTACCAATTTGTTTTGAAAATTCTGTTTCAAAAGTTTAATTTAACTTTAATAAGTACTGACTACTGAGGTAATGACATTACATTCGTAAAAAAATACTTTAACCTTTTTCTTATTTCATAATTAACGTACGTAACTATACGTAGGTACATTTTGTTTATTCGACCATAATATATAAACTTACTTCATTTGCTTTATATTTTAGGAAAAGCAGTGAAAAACATTATTACTTTGAGTGTAATTAATTATTAAAATAATTAATAAATTACAGGAAATTATGGCCCATAATGTTTCACAATAGCGTGATGAAGGGGTTTACGATGCAGATTCATAATATAATTATTGAGCAGTGAAAATATTTGAAGTGATTAAGGCAGATTTAAAGAGCGATATTTTTTTAAGTCGCGTGTCAAGCCCTTTTGTGAAATACATTCGTGAACAAAGGGTAGAAGGACGTAGGGGTTTACTTAGTCAACGACATTCTATTTGTTCGTTACGCAACGTTTTGCCCCAGTTTCCTCTACCGTGTGTGCCGGCCCTTTTGGGCAAGTTTTTTAAAAACTTAACTTCTTTCAAGCCAGTAAAAGTTGTAAATTCTTAAATATCCGTAAAATGAATATATTTTAATCGACTTCAAAAAGGCGGATATTACCGATTCGACTGTATTTTTCTTATGTATGTTACCTCATGTATGTATGTTTGTTGAGTGAACCAATTTTGATACAATTTTGATTTTAATTCTTTTTGGATTTAGAATCTAAGGCGTGTCTTCCGGTTCTACGGGCATTCTAGTTATTCTGGATCATGTGTAATTAATTGGTCGTTACCTCATAACCCCGCCCGTTTCTTTTTAAGAACCTTCTAACCAAAGGTCCACTTGGTATCGCTTTGATACCTTTGGGTAACTGTTACCGTTGGTACCTTTGAGTTACTGATATCGTTGGTACCTTTGAGTTACTGATACCGTTGGTACCTTTGAGTTACTGTCGTTCTTTGGTGAAGGTGATCACTTTTCATCACCTGATTTGTTTGGTGGGGCTGGTTTGACCTGGTTTAGTTTCGTCGTGTTACGTT
The DNA here is from genome assembly GCA_905404135.1 of Hesperia comma. Classification (NCBI taxonomy): domain Eukaryota; kingdom Metazoa; phylum Arthropoda; class Insecta; order Lepidoptera; family Hesperiidae; genus Hesperia; species Hesperia comma. Next base: position 2,750,110 of record FR990024.1, read on the forward strand.
CCGGACGTTATACGCCCAAATAAAATATAATAGCAGATATTATCGCATTTTATTAGAAGTGCGCGCTTGCGTAGGTTAGGTACTCTTTTCGCCTTCTATATGGAATTTGTTTAAATGTCAACAAACAAAAATGTCAGCTTTTTGCCTCTGTGGTATGGTAAGGTCCATTATATGTAGATTGATGGCGATAATTTCAAAGTCTTAAGTTAATTTTGCTTACATGCTAAATTGATCGGTGTGTACAGATAACAAAATTGTTGTCGCTAGATGCAAATCCACATCCATAACGACTCAAGTAATAAGTGATCGACCGAGTTAAGCAACTGGGGTTGCAGTAGGTAGTTGGATGGATTACCGTTAGTTTCAAACATTTCTCGTTCTTTGTTAATCTACTTAAAAAAGAGGAGGTTCTCAATTTGACTGTATATTTTATGTGTGTAACTTCGTAACTTTGCACCAGGAGAACTCCAATAATTTTTGGAAATGTGCAGTGTGTGGTGTGCAGGATTCGAACCTAGGCCGATTCATTAATCCAACGTTCAAATTAGTTCTTACTAAATTCATGGCATTTGCGAAGCCATAACTAATATACAAAATAAATCTGACCTTTTATAATATTAAAACAGGATCCTGATTTTAATCAAGAATCAATTTTAGTTCAGGCCGAAACCAATGACAAAAGGATTTGCCTGTCCAAGGTTCGGTATCGCATGAATCGTATCTGACTTAAGCTGCGTTGAATATAAATCAGCTGCCAATATTACGGAAATAAATGGTTAATACAATATTGTAAACGGAATGACGTATTTATGCGGAAATATTTGACGTTTCCAATATTGGTTGAGGCATGTTTTGGTATTCGTAAAAGGAAAAGAAATTTATTCATGTCGTAAAAGGAATTTTATTTACATAATACATTTGGAAAACATTTACTGTGTTGAGGGATAAGTAATTCAAAATATGTAGCTCGTAAGTCCCAAATAGTTATCGTACCATCACAAATCATGCAAAAGTTCAGATGTAAAGCTTCATAAACTTCTCGCTCGAGCACGGCACCTATAGACACTTCACGGACACGAAATATGCACGATACATTGTTTAATAGTGGTTCAAAGTGGTTCCATATTTCGTGTCCTTAACGATGTCTATGTGCCTATGCTCTATCTCTATGTGTGTCTATGCTCGAGCGCGCAATGTTTGCAGATTTACATCTGTTCTGTTTACATGTTTGGCATTTACTAGTGTGTTATTAATTTGTGGTACAATCGAGATTATTCCCGAAGGTACTCTAGGCTGATAGGCCTGAGCCTGGCTGGCTAGATACCATACCCTTACTTGCGTTAGTCACTAAACGACTTGTTTTGTTCTGGTTCAGGTCTTCATAATCGGTATATTTCTTTCCTTTTCTCTAAGATACACGCAGCGATGATGTCTTGGGTCAGTGTCGTTGAATTTCATGTGCGGATATCCTCATTTACCAATGGATGGCTTGCTCGTTTGCTAGTTATTAACATAAACAACTCCAATAGGTTAAATTGAATATTCACCCGCTAACTTATAAAAAGGAAATTGCCGCTTTTCCAAGTAATATAAGTTATGTGAACCGTTTATTATGAACATTACAACAGCGTCTTTTTATTATGCGTTGTTATGACTCTCGTAAAAAGATATTTTAGGTTCAGATGAGTTAGGATCTAGATGGAAGTATTATTGAATTTTCGGCGAAGAAATCGTATGTAACAAATTTTAGTTATGTTGTAACAATTGGAGTTTCATTTTGTTACAATTTATTTACAACTTTATCCTGTTGACTTTAAAATCCGGATACTAAACTAAGGAAGTACTGGTTACTGGTTATCCGGAGAATTTTATTTAACGTTTATTAGTTAACGCAGTGTATTTCCTCGTTATTAAAAGAAAAAGCCGCTTTATTGTTTCTTCTTATTTTCGTTCTATATGACTCATATATTTTTTATATTTCGTTGTAGAGTTTAGCTACAATTTTATTATAGCCATAGATAGATTATTAGATAACATGGTTTAATGTAGTTTACCTTACTTTATGAAAATTAAGTTAAATTAAGTTTGTGTGGAAAAAACCTATTGACAAAATTTAGGCGATATACCTAAATCTTTCGCGACAAAGTCATTGACGAAAAAATTTATCCACCAAATTTTATCTTTTACCTTTACCGTTCATTCCATAGCTCTGGATAATAGCCCTCTTACCCACATTTAGTGGACTTCTTTGCGAAGCCGACTTCTTCCATAATTTAGTACTTGCTCGTCTAACATAGTTGATAAGACCGTTTCTGGCGAATTCCGCACGTTTTTATTCAAATTTGCGAATTTCGCAAAAGTACTCTAAGGGATTTAGATAAACATTGCCGTCTTCGCACATCACGAGAGAGATTAGGTTAGGTATTTGCAAACTTTTTCATTATTCCTTAGCATTTTCCTCTTTCATGGCGGTTTTCAGTTAAAGTACTCATTTTTATATCCTTTACATATATCTGTTATGACAGATAATGCACATCATAATCTACCCATCCATTGTTGGAGTCCCATCTCATTTCACAATGAGGTTTAAGGAACACGCACAAACTGACATGCTCACGCAGGAATGCGTATAAAAACGACCTTATTGCTACAGCGCTTACGTAAAAGCAGCAATAAGCATCCTGAAGACGACTACTGCTCGGCCGGATGACTTCATTCAAAGGCACTATATTTGAATCGCCGAGAATATGAAATTCCCCCTCCCCGCTAAAAACTTATTTATTCAATATGTTATATGTTGTATTGAACATATTAATAGGATAAAAATTTAGCTTGTGAGCAAAATTTACTTAAGGCATTTTAAATTTTCGCCCAAAGCTAGCATTGGTGCAGGTAAATAGCACATTAAAACTAATTCCATATCAAACACGAACGGATTGTAGGTGGTATTAGTAGGGCGGTAAGCCGCACCCACTCACATGCGCAGACCTTTATACATTGCACGAATTGTCACAGCTTTGACAACCGGGAATACCAAGAAATTGTCAAAAACTTCGCATACCTAATCACTTGCGAAGGTACGAAGTAAAAATGCTTAGGAATTTACACTGACACATGGTAGCACCATAAGTATTTATCCATACTAATATTATAAATGCGAAAGTCTGTCTGTCTGTCTGTCTGTCTGTCTGTCTGTGACGTTTTCACGGCTAAACCACCGGTGCGATTTGGATGAAATTCGGAATGAAAATAGTTGAAGACCCAGAGTCACATATAGGCTACTTTTTTTTTCAAAAATCAACCCCTAAATGCTTGAAATAGGGGATGAAAGTTTGTATGAAAAATCTAAACCGCCTGACCGATTTCGATGAATTTTCCCAGGAAGATAGTTGATGACGTATCTTCTTCCCCACTTCCCCGGTTCGCGATAAAAACGAATTCCACGCGGGCGAAGCCGCGGGCAAAAGCTAGTATACCATATATCCTTACTAATATTATAAATGTGAAAGTGTGTTTGTTTGTTTGTTTGTTTGTTTGTTTGTTTGTTTGTTTGTTTGTTTGTTTGTGACGCTTTCACGTCGCAACAAAGCTATTATATGGTAAGGTTTATGTGTGTGGGGATAGTTAGGAGGGTGGAGAGTGACGTAGGCTACTTTTTACCGCGGAAAAACATCCCATTCCCATGGGAAGATCGATGTTTTGTTAGTTACTAGATATTTATTTTCGGAGTTGCCAATAGATGGCGTTAACAAAATTCATTTGCAAGTTCTGAATTACGCTATCAAATACTACATGTAATTTACTTAAGTCATAGGCAAATGTAATAGGCTACTTTAGCTCTGCCTCGAGAACTCCCCGCTCCGGCTATGTTCAGTGTACCGCCCGCCCGCTGGCACTATCCTGTTGGCTGATGTCCCCAAGTTGCTGGACTCGCCGACACCGGTGGTGGGCGCGGGCGACTGGAACTGCAAGCATCCGGGGTGGAATAGCCTAGCTGCCAACAGAAGTGGAAGGCTACTTTTTGATGCCGCTGAACAGCACGGCTACACTGTCGAGTGTGTTGCACACCGTTACCGCGGCTCTGAATAAGAGAGAACGCGTGTGTGCAGTATTCCTCGACATGGAAAAGGCGTTCGACCGTGTTTGGCACGACGGCTTTCTCTACAAGATCTCGCAGCCGTCGGCGCCCCGGAGTGCCGTTAAGATGATCTCCAGTTTCCTCGAAAATAGAAGCTTCAGAGTAGTGGTTGAAGACGCCGAATCCACCGAGCGTCCGATCGCAGCCGGCGTCCCGCAAGGGAGTTGCCTGTCCCCGGTCTACTACGCCTGCTACACCGACGACATCCCGGCGGCAGGGGGGGCGTCGCTTGCCCTGTATGCCGATGACGTGGCGTACATCACCACGTCGCTGAATAGAACCCACGCCATTGTCAAGATGCAGCGTGCGCTTGATGCCCTCCCCGAATGGCTCGCCGCGTGGAGACTGTCGGTGAATGTCGGGAAGACGCCGGCTGTGAACATAGGAGGATACCTCAACAGGCGGGACCCTACTCTGGAGCTTCATGGACAAGATATCCAATGGGCCCCACAGCCCAAATACTTGGGCAAAATCGACGGAAGACTCTCGATGAAGCCACAGGTTACGAAAGCCGTCGCGAATTCCAGAAGTGCGATGGCAGAAACCAGTGCTCTCCTCGAGCCTCCCTCTCGGACTGAAGCTCGGGGTCTACAAGACCTACATCAGACCCCGCCTCACGTACGCGGCAACGGCGTGGTACGCGCTCGCCAGCGAACCGCAGCGCAAGAGGATGCGCGCAGTTCAGGCGATTGCGCTCCGCGCGCTGACTGGTGCGCCGAGGTACGTCAGGAACGCCGTCATCCAGAGGGACCTTCGAGTCGAGAGCCTGGACGACTTCATCGAGCGATTGGCACGCAACATGTTCGGGCGTGTCGACGCGTCGCGGTTCCCGCATCTGCAGGACCTGGCGCCGCTCCACACCCGTCCACCGGACCGCTGGGCCTTCCCGCGCGACTTGCTGGTTGCGCGGGACGGGGCTAGCACTGACTGATACTGGGGCTTCGTAAGTCGTCGCCCGGCGCTGATCGGCTCCTGCTGGGCTTCCCACCAGCGGGATTCACCCGGTAGGGGCTCGATCGCCTGGGCGGCGCGAAGATGAACCCCATCCCGTTTAAGACTCTGTGGCCTGTAAAAAGGTCACCACTCACCGGACTTGACCTATTGGTTAACCACAGATGGACAACCAAGTGCCTTAGGGCCCAACCCAAGGACTGGCCCGTTTTAACGGGCCGCGAGAGACATCCCCAAAGGGGAACTAACTGTCCCGAGGGCTCCACACACCTCAGACAGGGTGGAGTGAAGAGAGCGAGTAGTAGGCTACTTTTTAGCCTAAATTCCTACGGGAGCGGGACCTACGCGGGTGTTACCTACGGGTCCCGAAGCGAAGCGCGGGCGGTTCTCTAGTTACTTAATAAATCTTCGAAATAAAAGCTTATTATTATCATTAGAGACCTTCACATCTTTAATTGCTGTTTGATATGCTTCACGGCCCCAAAAATTCACAAAAACTGTGTGTTGGATGAGTTAAAATTGAAGAATTCACTAAGTGTGCCTTAATGAGCCCTAACAGACACCTCAATTTACTTTTTTCTTCGATTACAACATTCATTTCATTGGATGAAGTGGAAAGACAGAAACAATAAATTTAATTTCATGTATAATGGTTACTTAAGCCCCCAAAAAAATTTTCAATCAAATACCTCTTTTACTTTAGCCACAGCAATTTTTTTTTCAATATTCAAAATTTCATCACGCTGTATCTATTATTATTGTAATAGCAGAAGATTGTTGTCACTCTTGTCAAATTTGAGTGACCGATGTTTAGATAGGCCGTTCTATTTTTTCCTGAATTTTTGTGCTATTTAGTTTGTTTGAAAAAAACATTTTTGTAAATAAGATGTTAGGCGTTTTTTACTAAATGTAATTAATATGCTCCTTGCATAAAGCAGGGCTCGTGGTTTCATTTATTGTTGTATGGTGGTATCCACCTTCTATAGTTTATGTACATTCTTTTGAAATTTGCTATGCTAGGCTATGTAGATTCCCCATGTAACGCTCAGCGAAGCAAGGGTGGGTCGCTAGTTTCAAGACAAATCCGTTACTCTCGAGGCCTTTCTGCAAAAAAATGTAATTTAGTGGATATTTTTTGATTCCACACCAGACGGTGAGCCCTTGAGCACAGATGTGGGTTTTTACTACAAACGATTTCTCAACCCGGGGATACCGTTTTAGCAATCTCCTGGTGGATGGGAAATTTTACGTGGAACGGTGAGCAAGAAACGATAGCACTCAAGTATATTTTATGAAATATTTTCGTAATTTTGTGGGGAAAAACCACATTTTGTGCGTTGATACAGCCATATCTCTAGACTTTGTGTGGAAAAACCTTTCTATATACAAAGAAAGTAAAATAACCTGAAATTGAATTCGTGTAGCATCTCGGATGATTTTGCTTCTTAAAATCGCTTACAGAATATCATTATGTTCGAGTAAAATAGAGGACAATCATGATGAAAAATTTATTGAATTATAAGAATTAAATAAGAGCGCTTAATTCTCTTAATTTCACTACAATTTTGTGCTGATGATGAGACTCGATTATGGAATTTATATTTTGGGGGCTCCAAATGAGAAATGTAGGGCGGATACAATGACAAAATCTGCATTACTTCGTTTGTTGCTCGGTTGCTTAAAATATTCAATTAATTTCCGATAAATTACTTAAGTTTATTTTGATTCACACATCGACCGACACCACCGTTTTTGCTACGTATGTGCAAAACGTGAAATCCTGAGGTGTTCCTGGAGCGCTATGATGTGGGTTAAATAGAATTCTTCTTCAGCGTTGCAGTTTATACTTTATACTACCCTGGTGTCTCTTATGTATATATAGGTGACAATGACCGTCAGGTAGGACTTACCATCAGGTGACTTAATTAATTCAGGCAAAAAATCTTCCTGTGCATATAAATTATTCGCACTTTTAATTAAAGAGTTTTTTTTTGGCAAAGATTACCGAGTATCAATTAAAGTTCTGCGCCATATTTTCGTGCTGGTAAACTTAAGTGAAACATTAGGTGAAACTTTGCAAGGTGAGGGTAGGGTTTCGCCCCTTCGCTCCTCTGTAGACGCATTAGACCGTTCAAAGTTTACAAAGTGATATAAATTAACTGACAGATTAATGGTACCACAGAATACTGCCATAAGCTTACAAAACACGATAACACCTTTATAATTTGCCCGCCGGCTTTCTTAGACATATTTACCATGTTACTAGCCCGCCATTCGGAGCGTCATGGGTTTGATTCCCAGCAGCGCGAAAAACACACACACAAACAGACAGACACAGGGAATATCTTGTGAGGCTATAAGCGTGTATTTATTTATCTTTTAACTAGCTTAGATAGATAGATAGATAACTTACTATCCGTTCTTAGCGGAGGTCTATTGACGATAAAGTATCTGCATGCCCTTTGTACGTTAAGCGGTTTCCGTGATATTTTGTGATAATTGAGTGACCTTTCGATTTAAGTGTAGGCATATATGTATAGATTTATATGTTGTAAATCTAATTTTGCGGTGATTAACTCTTGGGACGAAAATTGCTAAGGTGGTTTCGGTAGAACTTAATTATGTATAGGTCTATGGACATGGGGAATTATAGGAAACCTGCTTAAGTTTGTGATAATTCATTAACCCCGCATTGGTTGTTTCCTTGTAGTTAGGCGTCTTTCTGCAAATCCCCAAGAATGACTGGGACATACACATAAACATAAATCGATAAATAAATAAAAATCTCCACTTAATGAGATAATATAAAAATACATCAAAAATACCGACCTAAATAGGTCAACGGTTGAATAATGCGATATAAACATAAAAACTTAACAAGTTGAAGATTGTACCCCTTTAATATAATTCGCCATCTTAAACTTCAGAAAATTCACAAATTGCCCGACTTTGGCGTCTGAGGCTTAAACTTCTGTTATAATTTATTAAAGTTATTAATTACTTCTGGTCCTATTGTGGCAAGTTTGCCCTCCTCGACAACTGATAACGCGACAGTAATGACAGTAGGAAACAATTTTTGTTGTCATTCATTTAACAATCGATGTGAAGGTTAACAATGTAACGATAATTCGAGCTCGGACTTATATTTGGTTTAATAATCACAAATAAGTAAAACGGATTTAAAAGGTTTTTTATGGAATTAAGGTAGCAAACGAGCATGCAGCACACCTCCACTGCAGCCCATGACAGCTTTGACCGACATAGAACAAGACTCAATTTAGGGGCATGAATGGTTAGTACAGTTTAAGATGGTGTTAGAATATTAGTTGGTTAGTTAGTTAATGCAACTTGCATGAAAATATACACCACCATAATAACATGTTTGCTCGTGGATTGTTTCAAGATAGATTAGTCTTTAATCCGATAATCTTAAAGCTTAAAATACCCTTGTAATTTAATAAAGCTTTCCTAAAGCTCAATGTCTTATTTTAGTTTTTTCGATACCGATGTACCAAGAAAATTGACGAAGCAGAGCATAATTTTGAAATTCGCTTTCCAATCTTTTCACTGTTCGCTTTACTTGGCTATCTCATAAGTAATCTATGGCGTGGGACAGTTAATAGGGTTATAGGGTGGAGAATTAGTTTTTGTTCAATAAAGGCCTTATAAGTCGAACTTTTGAACCAAGAAACAAACGACCTAAAGAACATTTTCATTACACGCGTAAGTTTAAGTTCGGTAACAAACTCAAGTATAATTATCATTTAAGGGATATTTTGCCATTTACCATGAGTTAAAAAAGTTATAATCACTATCATAATCTTCTCATCCTGTTATGTACCACTACTTGACACGGATCTCTCCTCAGAATAAGAAGGTTAAAGGCCTCACTACGCTGGCCATGTGCGAATTGGCAGACTTCACACCACCTTTGAGTTTTGCGAAATGCCTGGCATGCAGATTTCCTCGCCGTTCTTTTTCACCGTTATAGCGGGTGACATTTAAATGCTTAAAACTTTCGTACCTAAATACGAAAAGTCAGTGCATGCCTGGAATTCCAACCCTATCACCGTTAAAAAAAAATAAAACGAATTAATCTATTCAATTTCAGTGTGATTTCGAAACCATATAAGTTCAAATTCAAATACCTACTCGTATGTAATTTTGTTTTAACGCTCCACGCTGTCACTTGCAGTGCAGGGCGAATTCGATTTTAAATTTTAAAGGTTAACGGCAGGTTAACGGTAATTTTAATATCGTCAATATCAATTCGCATACAAATTCAAATAATATCGCTACAATTTGTAGCGCAATTATGCGGCCGATGGGGACGAACTCATAATTTTATTGTTTGTGTATCGTTCGGCGCATACAATTGCTTTTTAACATAACTCAATTGCTTTAAAATACAACTATGACTTAAAATATAATTCATTGCAGGTTTTATTGGCATACAAAAATACTTTAGGTCTTTCTCTATGTGAAGAGAAAATAAGCTCTTCTAATTTATTTTAGTTTGTTTCAATTTATGTCGACGTCGATGCCATTGACGTGTTTTCCTTCACTGGCATCGATCGATCGTAGTCGACTGTATGTGGACTTAATTTGGCAAATTTCATAATTGGACATACGGACAATTGATGCACTACGAATTCAACCAATTTGAAATTTGACGAATATCAGACTTGATCAATGTAGTTCAACCCGTCAATCTAATCAAACCGTGTGTATTATAAATCTAATTAACTACATACATATTTATAAGTATAAAAATTAACTTAATATTTCCCTACTCATGCGGTGAAGTTCTTATTTTAGGGAACATAATTTAAAAGACATTTTGTTCTGTTTACCTCTAAGCGGTTTAAATAGGTGTTGGAAATTTATTTCAAAACAAATAGATACTTGAAATTGGGGTTAAACATAATGATACGAGTAAATTAAGGGATGTGGGTAAAAACTAGTGAAACTTCCAACCGAGAGATTACCGTTAGAATTATCCCAAAGCAATAGTTCCGGGATGTCTTTTCCAGGGTCCCAAACGACCTCCATACAGTACATAAAGTAACATTATTATGGTCAGCGGGTGAAGCGTGAAAAGATAACAAACAGACCAAGTTAATTTCATATTTAAGTATAATTTTAGTACCACAAATATGTAACTAAATCCTGACTCAAGCATTTTATTGCAAAACATAGCTCTTGGAAAACCTTGCCTATAGCAGAATTAAACGGCGTTATGTAAGAGAGGTCTTGCAGATATTACGTAGTAACCCTTCTAAAGCACTGCCGGTAAGCCAAGACTAGGTCACTGTTAGCCTTAGAAACATGAATGCCTCTTTTGACTTTTAAGAGTATTTTACCTACAAATATTTATAATATAAGTACTTGATATAAAAACTGGTGCGTAGAACCGCTAGGGTAGATGAATGCATACTTCACACTTCGAAATTCAAAAGCGTAGGTTACTTTAATTAGTTTTGTCAGCAATAGTTTTTACACAAAGTTTATTATCATTTTTAACAAGTAGTTGTTTAATTTTAGTGCTATTATCGGGCATCGGAATCTTTATTCATACACACTTTCCCCCACCATAGTTGCGTTAAAAGTATCCATTGACTTCCAGCGAAGTGAACGTACTATGAAATCATGACAGCATCGACTGCCGTTGGAAGCCAATGGGTAGAGACAAGCAAAAAACCAATACGGGCGAAGCTGTGGAGCAAAAGCTTGTTGATAAACATAAACATATAAAATAGTCACATAGTTTTTTGTCTCTCGAAAAGTACTTTGCATAAAATAATGAAGTCCATGCAGTTATAGTACGAGAACGAAAATAAAATTTTACGAACATTTTCAGCACGTCCTATTTTGTAACTGTGTTTGTGGACTTTATTTGTTATCGTACAGTTAGATAAGGTGCTCCAGACATGTTGTGACATTTTAGTTAGCTTTTACAACGTTTATGTATATATTTAATTACATTTGTATTAAGTAATTGTTTTTACCGGTCCAAAAACTCTACAAAAGAATTCAATAGAGGGATAAATCATTCATTTAAACAAGCGAGTGAGTATGTTAAAACCATTGTGTAGGCTAAGATAAAAAATGTAACAAACTTAGGTGTATTTCCGGAGATAAATCTCAACGACGATTCTCTTGAACCTGGACGACTTTTCCATCGTTTTGTCTTTATTTTGTCCTATGTTTAGCCTGAATATAGTATAGAATATAGTATATAATATAATATAATATAGTATAGAACCTAATACAAATTACAGTACGAATCTTTTTTAATCCACACCATAAACTTTGACACAAAAAATATACAAAGATGTGTTAGTAGATACAATTAGCGGTCCACGAGTGATCTCTTCCATAAACCTTGTTATGAATATTGAAAGTTGCAAAACAGGAAAAGCAAACGAATGCACAAAATAAATAATCGATTGAAGTATTAACATAGCAGTAGTAATTTGAGACATTTGCAAATACCTTTTCAATGTTCCCCACTTATTATAATTCGTTTACTTTCATATTTTTGCAACGGCATATCTTGAATTTTGATATTTTGTTATGTCTTTGATGACAATTCATCACATAGCTCGTCTAAAACAATGCTTCGTCGCGATGCGTGCGAAATTGTCGTTGCTTCAAAGTAAAGTACTCGTACGAGGGTATCATAACAGCAAGGCGGAAATCGAGTGTTAAAGTGTCTCAAAAATAGACTTCCCCAGTTCTAGTTTTATGTGCTAAGCCTTTGAGTTAGAAAGTGTTCTTCACTTACAGTGAGTGGTTGCAGTTTGGAAGCGAGACGGCTGTTTCTTGAAATTTTTCGAGGTTTTATTATGGCGTGTTTAGTGTGCAAGTTCGCTCGAATTCGAAAGATTCATAAATTATGGCGGGTGACGTAGGTTCTAATTATTATTAGACTTAACTGAATACGGTGCATAATTGTGGATAGTAGCACTACAACTTTTTAATTAATCAACGAAACACTATAGCAGACAGAGTGTACTGTAAAATGCTCTTTTTAATATTTTTAATATGAAAAATCTTAGTTAACTTCAATTTTAATTTCAAACGCAAATAGATTGAGACCTTAGGCATTGAGACATTACCAGGACTACTCAACAGGACAAGTGGGAATAAAAGTTACTAACACCCATGGACAGAGCTTACAAAATTTTACTGTCACGTACCTAAATAACTAACCTAGTCGGAAATTGAACACAATGGCCCCTCGCTTCACTGGCAACTCCTACCAACAAGACAATACGATCTTTCGAATTCCAAAGTCTTAAATTGAGTTAGTTACAATTATGATACAGAATGTCCTAATAGTCCTTATAATCTTTGTTGCAGGTAGCTGCCAAATCATCCACTAACAAGTAAGTACACAGCTTTTAAGTCGAGTGTTGAGTAGTGTCAAGTGCCGGGAAATGGTCGAGGGTAGAACCGGTGCCAAGTCTCGAGAGTTTTAGCATATCCCATTTGCTCGATGGCGACCTTCGCTGTCAATTGCTCCGGACTGCTCCTTAAGGAACTATTCCGCGACCTCAGTTGGCTTTAAATCTCATCTTAATAACTAACACTACGAAAAAGTTATAGTGAGGTATGTTTGCTAAATTAGTAAAAATATACACGTCATTTGTTTTAGTTACTTGGTAATAGTTAATATTTGTAATGCGGCTGCACTAGATAAATTTTGAAAAAATCGACTTGTTGCAACGCCCTCGCTTCGCTTCGAGAAACTAGAATATTTTTGTAATATTTTTCATTGTAGCACCTCTCCTACTGAACGAAGCTTGACGTTATACATTTATAGTGTAAAGCCTTCCTCGATGAATGGGCTATGCAACACCAAAAAAAAATCCATTTACACCAGTAGCTTTGAGATTACCTCAGTCAAACAAATTATTCAGATTTATAATATTAGTATAGATAACCATGACTTCTCATTAAGCCCAGTAAGCATGGGGATCCTATTTGACATATAACTCCATTTACTGCAAATGATTAACAGGGGGTTTCCCCACGAGCATTATAAGTATTCATTGAAGCTTCTACGCAAGAAGCACAGCTCAGGGACCTCATTAATTTGTCTTATAATTAACTCCAGTGGGCTTATGACCCACTTATGTCAATGAATAATAACATTTATTACAGAAATCTGAAGAGCTTCTATGCGCCGTAACTAATCGCAAGATAATTTGTAAGGCTAATTTAAATTGTAAACTTTAACACAATAGGTATATCAAAATGTAATGTAATTTTGCTAACCGAAATCTATGTAACATTATGAAGCGTTCAAAGTGACAGCGAATATCAATCGCAAGTGATCGATCTAGTTAAGATCTTCGCTTATTAGACCGCCTTAGCTCCAACTTCATTTAAGCTCATCTCTTGGCTATGTATTGAAACAGCACGCTAAAAGCAAAATTATAGTATTCAAGTGGCATAAAAATACGAGTAGGTACCTAATACTTTAGGCCACACGACGGAGGTAAAACTTCTTAAGCTCCAAATAAAATACATATTATGTACTTTTTTTAACCCTACACATGACTTGCTCTCTCTCTTCTTATCTTGACTAACTTATATCTCCCTCTCAGCGTCCGTTCGCCTCGTCACATCACACTTTTCGTAACGCTTTCGTCACGCATTTACCAACTGGAGTAAATAATACAATGTACACTTAATTTTACACTTATTTAGTTTGGATGGTCTACTAACGCATTTACAAATCCATATTGCGTGGTGGAGTATGTTCTGTGCTAGATCGATCAGAGACTCCTAATCGCAAGACTCGTAGTAGACCACTAAAATAAATAAAAGATAGTCGAAACATTTCATCACAAAATCTTCAATAAACAAAACGACGGAAATAATTAACTAATTTTGAATTGCAAATTATTCGTCCCGGGTGAAATATCGAGCGATTTAATGAGATAAATGAGACCAGAATATTTAAGGTCATCTGTTTCGGCCCAGTTTTACCTAAGACTTATTTCTGAACCGCTACAGCATAAATTTAAGAAAATCCGACTACATTTCACCCTAATTAGCAGCCGTCTTTACCGCGCCGCAACTAATCCGACATTTATAAACTAGGACAGTATTATGGACCGGAAATGCACTTTATAAAAGAAGCCAGTGAGAAATTGTGAAAGAGAGCTTAAGAAAACTTAAGCCGCATCTCCAAGTGTAAATTGCATTTTGTAGCGGCTCATGCCGAGAATAAAAACAAGACTTGTACATAACATAATTGATGTGTTTTTCTTCTGGACACTGATGTTCTAGCTTCAAAGAATTATGAGTATACTTCATTCGTATGCTAGTTTGTGACAAATGGCAAAGCAAAACGCGTCATTTACTCTGAGAGGATAAAGTTTAAGTACTGGATTTTGCGTACCTTCGTTCGGCACAAAAAATCTGGAATAGGTTTCTTTAGCTTATTTCAAGGTGAATAAGTGGAATTTGGCTAATAAAACTCATTCAGGGGGCAGGGATCTCTTCTCACAATAAGGGGTACAGCCCAGAGTCCACCACGCTGGCCCAGTGTGAATTGGTGGACATCGCACACTTTTCAGAAATTCAAGAAGAACTCATAGGTGTGCAGGTATCTCACGATGTTTTCCTTTACTGAAATGATAATTAGATTCAAAAAGCACGTAATTTTTCAAATCAGTGCTGCGTGCAGGATTCCAACCCAGGACCTCTTGTTCAGAAGTTCAACGTTCAAACCACAGTGTGCTGGAATAATAAGATATGGCCCGTGTTTCGAAATAAAGAGGATATTATGTCGCACGCTATGCATGCTCTCCTAGTATGAATTGATGGAGGGAACATGGAATAAATAGCAACGAACTTTTGTAAAAGGAATTTTTATAAAGTTTCGCATCATTATTTACGATTCACGTAGGTACCGGTTCGACTGAATTCCGAATCATAGAGGTGTATAACATTATAATTCACGATGCCTTTGTTTATTTAGTACCTAGTATAATGAAAAATCACCTGTTCATAGTTTTATCACATCAAACATTTATTAACTTCCAACATTACAATCGCTATAATAATTTTTACGTTCATCTCCCGCCATAACCTAATGTCATCTTTTTTCTTCTTTTCTTGCTAACCTGCCAGTTACTCATCAGTCAATACCTCATTTCATTCAAAAACAGATACTTTTTATTAACATTAATAAATTAAATTATAAAATCATGACACTAGGTAGTAAGTAGTTAGAAGTAGACTATATTATATTATTTATTTACAATATAACAATCGTTAAGCTATATTGAAAGTATAAAAATTTGGTTGTCTAATAACCCCCCACCCCACCAATCTAAACTGAAGCAGTGTGCTGAAGTGGCTTTTAAGCTTCTTCAGCTCAGAATAATCCGTGCCCACTAGTGGTCCATTAATATGTTGCATTCAAGCCAAGCCAAGGTAATTTACTTAGCTACAACAACAACAAACAAACAAAAAATTATAAGTAGTGTTATCAAAAAGGCAAATTCCCATCCAGGAAAGGTAAGAATTATTGTCCTTATAATCCGTTACTTTTTCATATTTTTAAACACCCACTTTAGATGTAGATACATAAAACTGCTTTAACTTTCTAAGATGGGGCGCGGAAAATGCGGCACTTACCAGCGAAGCGAGAAAAATTATGGAAGTCTCTATAAAATAATGATGAAAAGGTACAGAATTTGTGGTTTAGAAGACCTCATAATATATAGATGATGGTTAAATCAGAAGGTATTTACTAATTTTATAAAAAAACCTGAGCATTTAAACGAAGAACGTTGAGAACGAGAAAATTTGAAGTGTGGTTTTAAATTTATTTCATACTAACTTCCGCCCGCAGGATTCTAAAAAGCTAAGCTACAACCCACTAATGGCCCACTACTGAGCACGGGTCTCTCCACATTACTGAGGAGGCCTAGAGCATACTCCACCACGCTGCTCCAATGCGGATTGGCAGAGATGCGCAGGTTTCGCCCGCGTGGAATTCGTTTAAACTTCACCCCCGTATTTCACCCCTTCATGGTGGAATTGCTAAAAATCCCTACTCCCCTACACTCTCTAAGGAACATAATATATGCCAAATTTCAGCTTCTTCCGTTCAGTAGTTTCGGCTGTGCGTTGTCTGTCAGTCAATCACTCAGTAACGCAAGAGTTTTATGTATAGATGGTTAAACCATGAAGCTATTCACTAATTTTATAAAGAAAGCTGAGCATAAACGAAGAACGTCGAGAACGAGAAAATTTGAAATGTGCTTTTAAATTTATTTCATATTAAATAAAATAAATAGATGAACATTCATTTAAAGATCCACTTATATATTTTCACAAACTAATATCACGGTTCATAAATCGCACGATTTCTTTTCCAATTTTATTTTCCGAACTAATTTAATTTCACCTAACAACGACACTGTTCTTAACTTAACATTGTGGAAGCGTATTTCCCATCTGAAAGGTTATTTATTTCTTCTTTCTAATTTTATTTGTTCATTGGTTCATTCTTCGCAACTCATTTATATTATATTATTGTTTGTAGTTCATTACCTAAAGAGTGACAAATATAAACCTTTTAACATCCCTCAGCTGTCTTAAACCTATTAATTAACCTCTATGAGGCTATGACTGATAGACAGACGTCTATCTATCACATAATTATATAGGTGTCAACCTTAGTATGTTCAGTAATTACAAAGGGACATACAGGGTGTCCCGTAACGAATGGATAATACGGCACCTACTTGTAGGGGGCACCATGCCGGTTCAGATAAACAAATGTTATGTTCAGTAAAAGTCCTTCCGTTTCCGAGATATTCGACATTTTCAACATTTTCAAAATTGTTCCACCCTTCGCCATTCTTTTTGGCGCCAGGACTATAAATAAAGACATTTTTTGGATCTGTTTTTTGGATAGTATTCCTGGATAGATGTGCTATCGAATGTCTTCAATTATTTTTATAACCAAAGCAAAGTTTTTTTATAAATTAAGATTTAATACCAACTTAACGTTTTTTCATATTTCATTCTTGACTTTTACTCTGCCGTGGTTAAAAAAAAATGTATGGTGGCTTGAATACCAATTTCAAAAAAAACTAGCCCATTTAACCCAGATTTCGAAATAGTATGTTACAGGGTATAATCCACCTTTAGATTTTGAATTATTTTCTTTGAAAAGGAGGTAGACCCCATTTTATGATACTACAAGTTTATTGGTTTGTTACCTTAAGAAAGCTTCAAAACCATTCAAATTCTCTTGATTCACGATTATTGGTCAAAATAATAATTTTGAAGCCTTATACCACTAGAATATGACTAAGTCTGGTAACTCTGGTACCACCAGAATAAAGAGAGCAAATAGCCTCTTACCCTCTAATAGCGAAAAGAGCAAATAACCTTTGAACACTCATTAAAAATAACTATTAACTAAAAAATAACCGAAATAATTTAAAATCGAGATAACTCAAAAACCACTCGCCAGGTGGCGCTCAAATTTATAACGGACCACATGACAGGCACTAGGTACCAGGGATCAGACAGCAGTCTCTATTTTTCGAATGGCAAAAGAATTATCGAAATCGGTTCACTCAGTACAAAGTTCTGAGGTAACAACACACATAAGAAAAAACACATGATACGAATTGAAAACCTCCTCCTGTTTTTGAAGTCAGTTAAAAATACTTATCAACGGAAATTATCATTTGATTGCTTTATTTATTTGCTGAAAGTAACATTTCAAGGGGTTTTAGTATTAAGTAGGTAATGAAGTAAAATAAGCTCAAACCTCTTAAATTAGAGCACATGTTTTGCTCTCTTGACAAATAAGGGACAGTCAAGTGAATTTGGATGATTTTGAAGCTCATTAAGGTAACAAACCAAATTTTGGAATTAAATTGTAGTATGATAAAAATGGGCTCTACCTCGTTTTAAAAGAAAATAATTTCAAATCTAAAGGTAGATTATACCCTGTAACATACCATTTCAGAATCTGGGTGAAACGGGCTAGTTTTTTTTGAAATTGGTATTCAAGCCACCATACATTTTTTTTTAACCACGGCAGAGTAAAAGTCTAGAATGAAATATGAAAAAACGTTAAGTTGGTATTAAATCTTAATTTATAAAAAAACTTTGCTTTGGTTATAAAAATAATTGAAGACATTCGATAGCACATCTATCCAGGAATACTATCCAAAAAACAGATCCAAAAAATGTCTTCATTTATAGTCCTGGCGCCAAAAAGAATGGCGAAGGGTGGAACAATTTTGAAAATGTTGAAAATGTCGAATATCTCGGAAACGGAAGGACTTTTACTGAACATAACATTTGTTTATCTGAACCGGCATGGTGCCCCCTACACGTAGGTGCCGTATTATCCATTCGTTACGGGACACCCGGTAGACATCTAAATTTTTACAGAGTACCTACCTACCTATAATATATGATATAGTCGTTAACTTAACATAATAAAAAAGTCAAAATGTTTGGGTAACAAAGGATTACAAAGATCTTTAAAAAATGAGGTTTAATGATATACAAAAAATAAAGCCTGTAAAGCAAACAGCTCAGCGACATTGTAACAAATTGGAATCCCTTTATTATGAAAGAAAAAGGATATTAAAACCGAATAAAATTTAATTATACGTTAAGCTATGAAAATAGAGTTATGACTGTATTTTCAATAGCAGCCACCGCATGGCGTCGCTTTAAGAGAAACGTCTGGTATTTATTGGTTTAGGCGAATTGACTGCCCATTCGAGTTCGACAGCAATACCGAATGAAATATGAACTGCTGAATATCTTGCCAAAGCTATTTTGATAGTATCTCTCGAGAATACAGTTTAAATTCAAAGGATTATTCAAAGGGTTATTAGATTGTTTTTAGGGGTTCCTATCAAATGGTGACAAACGGAATATTATTAATATTTACTGTGACACAGTGTTCTATCCCTTGAACAGAAATAGGGAGAGATCTGAAATCACAGAACACATGTTTCTGTCACTATTCCAATAAATAACCAAAAAAGGTTACATTTCGAACGTGCTCCCCATACAAATACCTTAAAATAAAGGAATTTTCTACGTGTTATCTTGATATTGGCTAAATAAATTTGAGTTAACATCGCTCAGTGTTACGGAATGTAGGTATGTGTATGTGTGAGTCCGACTCCCAGTAGACGAGTTTTTTAACAATATACTCGTATTACCACAACCTAAAATATATAAATTTGAATTACTATGATAAAAACGTTTTATCATAGATAGATAGATAGATAGATAGATAGATCACTTTATTTGTAACATAAAGTACATACGGCCAAAAAGTAATACACTGTTACAGCATGATACAACACTGAATTGTAGGTACCTAATGTTACAAAAAGGATTCTGCTCAGCATTATGCTGGTGTAACACCGTTAACCAGCGCTGGTCTTCCGCAGGATCCCTTTTGTGACTACACGGACAAGTCCGCGCAAAACTTACTTATTCTAAAAACATATATCATTTAAAACAACATTACCATATATAGTAAACCCAACTTAAGACTGAAACGAAAGAGGCGCTGTCGGACGCATTTGACATTCATTCGACCAATCATTGCACACTAGTAACTGACAGATGAATGACCACAACGTACTTATGAATGACTTTTCGTTAGTTCCAATTTTTGCCATTTCAGAGATAAGTTGGGCGCACTGTATGAATACCATGAAAAGTAACAACAAATAGTAACCATAAGCTAAATAAAACAAGAAGAAGAAATAATATTAATAAAACAATAATTTAAAGTATATAAAAACGAGAAATGGATAATATGGCAACATTGTAGATAATATAGATGACAATCTGTGCCGTGTGACAACATGCCATACTCTGTGTCTAACGTCTTTGACATTCAAGTCATGTCAGTGACATAGGCACACATTTAGAGCTTTAAGACAAGAACTGAGTTTCAGTTTTAATTTAATGAATATGTTATCAAAGTACAACAAAAATGAACGAGATACATAATGCAAGATATAAACAAAGAAACATTTTATTAACCTGTCTATTCTCTCATATAGCACTTGTGTCAAGTAAGAGAGTTTCCTGACTCTTTTGGTGGTTTATTAAAAGTTCTTTGAGTTTAACCTTAAATGCATAAACGGTTTGCAGGTTTCTTATCGGTGGAGGGATGTTATTCCAACATCTCGAAGCAGCGTAACGGAAACAACCTCTGAAAGCAGCTGTTCTATGACGTTGTATAGTAAGCGGCTTCGAACATTTTCGAGCATCACTGGATCTATGACTGGATGTCCAGGAGAGCTTATCGTACAAATAACCTGGCACTTTGTGTTTGACAACGCCGAAAAGAAGACATGCTAAGTGTAACTTACGGCGATGCTTCATCTTAAGAATGCAGTATTTATTTAAATAAGGGGTTACATGACCTCTAAACGGAATATTGAAGCAAAATCGAGTACAAGCATTCTGAAGCCTTTGAATCAGACGCTGTGTTCTAGACAAGATACGAGGGCCAAAAACGACATCCATATAATTTAGCTTGGATAGCACAAGTGACTCAACTAACTGAATGCGCAAGGCTTCATTTATAAAAGGCCTTATTTTGTATAAAATTTTTAACTTATAAAAACAATTTTTTACAACATCAGAAACATGTTTTTCGTAACGAAGGTCACAGTCCATGTATAGACCTAGGTTCCGAGCTCCATGTACACGTTCGATAGGTTCCCCCATAAGCAAAACATTTATTGTAGGATTAGCATTAACTATCTGCAACTTACTACCTAACAAAATGTATTTTGTTTTACTTGGATTAAGTAAAAGTGAATTCTTACTGGACCATGTAGCAATCCTGGACAAATCATCATTGAGCATAATTATTGCATTATCAATTTCAGAAGGTTTGCAAGAAATGTACAGCTGTGTATCGTCCGCATACAAGTGAAACTGACAATGCTTGATATGTGATATCATATCAGCTGTGTATAAGATGTACAGGATCGGTCCTAGCAAGGATCCCTGGGGAATACCCCTGGTGACATTCTTTTTCTCTGATATTAATGGAGAACCATCCGCACCATTTAATTTGACATACTGAAATCGATTCCGAAGGTAACTATCAAACCAACGCAATGCAGAACAATCAAAACCATAATAGCTTAGTTTGGATAATAGCAGATTTATATCTATAGAATCAAATGCCCTTGAAAAATCGAGTAGCACTAGCAGGGTAC
The DNA here is from genome assembly GCA_905404135.1 of Hesperia comma. Lineage (NCBI taxonomy): Eukaryota > Metazoa > Arthropoda > Insecta > Lepidoptera > Hesperiidae > Hesperia > Hesperia comma. The sequence continues at coordinate 2,771,464 of FR990024.1, forward strand.
ACATACCTTTGTCTTGAGCACACAATATATTCTCTGTCACATCAATTAAGGCAGTCACTGTGCTCCGTCCCTTCCGAAATCCTGATTGAAATTGGGGCAAAATGTTGTTAGATTCCAGAAAGTCTGTTAACTGAATACATATTACCTTTTCTAAAATTTTAGATAAACAAGGCAAAATACTAATGGGCCTTAGGTCCTTTAACTGCGAGGGATTATTGACTTTAGGTAAAGGACACACTATAGCGAGCTTCCATATATCCGGAAAAGTTGAAGTACTTATAGAGAGATGTATAATATCTCTTATAATATTTATTGTATGTGGAAATGTCATAATAATCATGTCCAAGCTTATACCATCACAACCTTCTGCATTAGACTTTAAGCTTTTAATGATTTTTAATATTTTGTCCAAACTAACCATTTCTATATGGAAAATTGCATCACTGTATTTAGAAAATTCAAAATATGTTAGCTGAGATATACTAACAGCTGCTGTAGTGGGGACATTTAAAAAATGATTATTAATAGCATTGGGGTCGTCAAAAAATATTGGTAGTTCAGTTTTATTGTTAGGCAAGATAGTGTTTTTAAGATTGGACCATAACTGTTTAGGGTTTCTAATGTTGTTATTAATGTTCTGATTAAAATAAGATAATTTTTCAAAGTATATTGCTTGATTGACTGTTGATTTTAATGTTTTATAATACTCTTTTTTGCCAGGTAGTTTAGTAGAATTATAATCAGCTGATGCTTCGTCACGTAACCGCATCATGAGCTTGATTGTATCAGTGATCCAAGGATATGAGCGTTTCCTGATTACCACTGACTTCAAAGGGGCATGCAGGTCAAAAAGGGCTATTATGGTGTCATTAAATGCATTGACCATCAAGTTAACATCATTAAGAGAGGAAATTAAGTCCCACCGAGTTGATTGTAGGTCATTATTGAAGTTTTCAATACATATATTTTTCTTCTGTCTGTAGGTTATGGTGAAAGGTGAGAATTTAATCCTTTTTATATTGAACTCACAGACAACTAAGCAGTGTCCTAATGGAGATCCCACATGCTCGAGATAAATTTTGTTTGCAAGTAAATTTGTACAGACTACATCAATAAGGGTACTACTAGTGTCCGTGAAATGAGTGGGTTCATTAACTAATTGTGATAAATTTAGACATGCTAAAAATGTTTGGAACCTTTTCGTTTTACAGTCATTAAATAATACATTTATATTGAAGTCACCCAATAAAATCAGATGGTCATAATTTGTGATAGAGGTAATAGTATCTGTGACAGCATCAAAAAACAAATCCACATCCATCCACGGTGGGCGGTATGCCGTACCGATAGCCAACTTAATTCCGTTCAGAGTCATGATAACCCACATTTGCTCCACTGCCCGGTGCATTGGGTCTACCGGATGAGACCAAGTGCGTACGCTAGCACTCCGTTTGACATAAAATCCGACACCACCTCCACGCGAACGCACTTCCAGTGGACGGGGTGTATGCAGCAGCCGGTAAGAAGGCAGAACGGGGGCGCGCCCCTCTTCACCGATACGGAGCCATGTCTCATTCACAGCTAAGACATCAAGATCGTTACGAAGCATTGACACGATGAAATCGTCGTGATTCGTACCGAGGGAACCCGCATTGAACAAACCTATTTTAAAGTATTTATTAACCATAGTTATCACAAACAAAATAATGTTTGTGATTATTAAAATTTGAGTATGTCAAAAGAAAGTACTGTAGACACAATGTGCTATATGTAAAGTGAAAAGGAGAGAAAGACAGATAATAAACATTATACACGAAAATGGATTGTTTAATTAGTTGGTTAGATATTATATCAGAATAAATTTTAAATTGTTGGCAAAGGTGCAGTATATATATATATAAATGGTAATCTGTAAAGGTAATAAAAACAAATACATAATTCGCACTGAAAATAGATGATTTAAATACAGTGACCTCCAACAATATTCTAACTAAAAACACGTTCTAGATCGGCTTGTGAGCGAATGGGATGGACCTGCTTCCCTTCTCCCTGTCGCACGAAAACTCTACCTCTCTTGGTCCAGGTATATCTCCATTGTCGTTTCACGCATTCGACACGAGCCAGGTGGAACAACAAGCGGTTAAATTTTGTTAGCCGCTCGTTCACGTACACTCGCCGGGGTGGGCCCTCCAGGCCTATGTCGGCGGTGTTGAGATTTCGACGCACGCGAGCGGCACGCAGGATCTCATCCCGGAGCTCCCGACGCGCGAGTCGAACGATGACACGACGTGGACGGGTACGCTGCCCCGTCGCATCTTTATCAGCAGAGGTGCTTACGTCGACTGAGACAGGCCCAATACGCTCAGCAAATACAATATCCCGCTCTTGTAACGACACTCCGAGCTTGGTGGCGATGACGGTGACCGTATGTAGAACGTTTTCGCCTTTTACTTCCGGGATGTGTCCAATGTCAAGGTCCGTCAATAGTGTCTCTTGATCCCTGTCATTAAGCTCCTGCTTCAACTGTGTGACAGTGTGCTCCAACACAGACACTTGGGTATTATCGGCTGGCGTTTCCCTCATCTCAAGCGCTTCGATTCTTCGCTCCAAGTCATCCATACGTGCTCCCATTGCAGCCATTGTGGTCCGCAGCTCATCCCGGAACTCTCGTTGCTCCGCCATATACTGCTTCAACTCATTCCGCAAGGCACAGGCATCAAACTCCGCGGACGCTCCCGAAGCAGGCGCGGGAGTCTCGGCAACAGGGGGTGACGGACGTACTTCGCAACTGCTTTTAGAAGTGTGGGCACCACTGTCGCATTTGCCGCGCTTTTTCGCACATTCTGGGTCATAGCGACCACTTAACATTTAAATTTTAACAGGTACTCGCAATTTTTGTAATTTACGTCGATATTTCGACCCAATCGAGTTAGGGCGCATTCAAGTAGAACGCTGGTTACCGGCGCCGATCTGCCAGCGCTTATCGGTACTGGTCCGTTGACATAACCTCGGTCGTGTGACAGGTCGGAACTTGTCGGCGCTTATCGGCGCTGGTTCGGCACAAAGTGTAGAGACTACCTGCGCCGACTAACTGCGCGGATAAGCGCCGATAAGCGATGGCAGATCGGCGCCGGTAACCAGCGTTCTACTTGAATGCGCCCTAAAGAACGTGAACAACATCCTTAAGTTGACAGGCTTGTCTGTCAATAGTATTTGTCAAATGCGAAATTCACATACAAAGTCATACAAAGTCGAAATTTAAATGAAGAGTACACTAGTTAGTGCACTGAGTTAGCGCTCTGCAAATTGTATAAGGCAATAATAATGAAAGACTATGAGTGTAGAGTGATGATTTATTTACAAACCCTTTTGATTTAATCCGACGTCAGAATCTACTCCAAGTTCTTGATATTCAAAGGTAATTAGTGCTTACGCTTCATTAATCCTTCAAAGGTGAATAGATCGCTTACAGATGACGGGTTAAGACTTATAGCTTTATGTTCTGAACAGAAGAACTCGAATAAGCGCCATTTATTATGGCTTCGTACTTAAGACCTTTTATTTTTTGTTTATGTCTTAATTCTTGACTACAACAAGTAGCAGTATTTTGGGTTATAGCCTAATTTAGAAGAATTATTTACTCTTCAGTTGAAGACATCCACTAATATAATATTAAATATAAAAACCGACAGTTTAACCGTCCATTTGTCGTAGGGCTGCTCTTGAATTATAATGGATACCTACGTACTCAGTTACTTGATTAATACGTAATTATGTGTATACACGTTAACATATTTGAGAACATTTTGGGCCAAAAATATACTTTTATGCGCTACGTTTTTTTGCGGATTTATTAAAGAAAATGGGCATATAGGTAAGTAGTCAATCTCTACCACCGCCCACTAACTATAATAGGAGATACCGTACCAATCCACTCTAAAGCCTTACTTAGGTATGTTTCAAACAACCTATTTTATAATATCTCCTACTTTGTAATATCCCCGTTGCTAATTTACTGAAAATTATATTATACTAGTAAATCCACCCTCGCTTCGCTTCGGGGAACCAGTCCCTTCAAAAATCTCTATAAATTTTAACAAGTTATGTTATTCCAATGTCTAAGCTATATTACTGCAAAGTTTCATGAAAATCCGTTCAGTAGTTTTTGCGTGAAAGAGCAACAAACACACACACACACACACACTCACTCACTCACATACATCCTTACAAACTTTTGCATTTATAATATTAGTAGGATTATGCAACTCCCACCTTTGCGGGTAGGGAAATATGAGTTAGTCTAATCCTGGCGAGCGTTAAATCCGCTACTTATTATTTCTTTTTGTTTCCCCGACTTTGTCCCTAAAATTTTATCCCGTTGGTATAGCTAAAATATATTTAGTAATGATGTAGAGGTTAAGTTAGTACGTATGCACGAGTTTGTAATATGTTTATTTATAAGTACGCCTTGTACTCGTATAACAGATGACAATAATATACTATTCATGTGCCTTGTTTGTAAGTCTCGGTCTGCGTCGACCTAATCGTAATCTACGGTAAATTGAATAAGTCCTGTCAGATTTTTTTTTTAATTTTACTAAATCACGCGTTCCAAGACTCAAAACGAGGACAACCGCTATCCAAAATGATTCTACTTAACCCTTACTACCTATAACAAATAGGGATCGCTAGCGGCACTCATTCTAAGTTGTAATGTGAGTTCTCAACTTTGCCAGCAGGGTAGGGCTAATGCCGTGAAAGCTCCGATCGGTATCGCCCACCATTACATGATATAACATAACTTTATGTCATTTTAGTTACAGAATACCGTCATTATTTATAAGTTACATACGTTCGTAGCTTTTATTAACATTTGATGGTTGATACTGACAATACTTATTTTAATCATAGGGGTAAGTATAAAAAGATCTTTAGTGAACGTTCCGCACTTTACTTAGATACTTTAGTTTGCACAATTGTACGATTGGATGCAAAATGTTTTGCATTGGATTATTCAATATTAACAAGTGGTAAAACCTCCTAATATACCTAAACTAACTTAACTTTAACCCTAACTATAGATAGATATATATTGAATTTGGTGATCCACTAAACGACAGATTATTATTTTTTATTGTAGTCGTTTGTTTGAGAGGATAAAAAAGAAGTTGTGCATTTATTTGTGTAACCATACAATCAAAATTTATACAAAAATCGGCGTGTAATTTTTAAAGTTAAAATAAGGTTACATAAAATAACTTAACTTCGGTCATTAAATATAATTTCTAACTGGCCAACAGTTGGTGAAAGCGGAATACTAGACAATGTTTGCGGTATAAACTTTGAGTCACTTTTGAATACGACTAGGCTGGCCTCATTTAAAAGTTAAGTTTTCCAAGATTAGATTTCCTATTTCCACCGCCTGTTACGTAGTTTGCTTAAAGCTACTTACCTAAAGCTTTCCTATAATTTAATTCTATTTGCTTAAAAATTGTTGGGCTTATTATAGAAATAACGTTCTAAATTATTCTGTTACATTTTTTATATCTTTGTTACTCTTCCATAAGAGGTTATACTACAAATAACAAAAAATCTTAATTTTGAAGAAATGGCGAAAACAAGATAGGCTCGAAGGACCATTTTTAAGAACGTCTCTTTATATTGTGGCGGTTTTACCTCGTTAATTTTCTATTAGTTTCCTGAACACTTTTAGGTTTAAATACATAATCTTTATATAATTAGTGTTTTCTAGATATCATCTATGTACAGACATAGGTAACTTGGTCCTATTAGATGTACTTACTTAGAGATGCTATAAAATATTTTTCTTTCTTAATATTACCTATAACTGGTAATAATATCAGATAATACACAACTTTATAACCCTGTTTATTGCCGTCTTTCCTGGAATCTTAAACAAAGCATAAACATTGACTGGTATTGCTTTAAGCATAAAAGTAGATAGAACTTCTTTATGGTACAATAAATAAAAAACATAAAACGAAGCCACATTTTATTCTGTTCGCGTTTTTGAACCATACTTTTGATCAAGACGACCGGCGACCTAACGAAGCACTCCACGAGAGCTTTACGAAAATAGTTCCAGAATTGCTAATGCAGATGTCAGCCTCGCCTTCTCCAGCAAAAGAGGTTTTTGTTATTATGAATATTTTACGACCAAGTCCATAAGGGTTGTCTATTAAACTGGCCGCGTTTACTTAGGACCTTTTTACATATTTCGGTGTGGGCTGAAATTACGTTGTCTATCTGTGGTTATTGAAAAAATGTCAAATTGACGTTGACGTGTTGTAACAGTGTTTGCGTAGTCTGTGAAAATGGCGGGAGAGCGCAACTCATAAAGTACTTACATAAACTTTACTTTTAATAAAATAGGCACATCTGTAGCCTCAAGTGACGTTAACAAACTACTTATAAGCTTGTGTGCGTGAGCGTGACCTCACACATGCATGTCTATATTAGTTGGAACTTTTTTGTATCGCTGACAACGTAGTATTCAGTCTCGACCATATTATTATAATTAATCAAAGAACTAAATATGCTTATATTTTTAAAAAGTTTTCTATAACGAAACCCTGAATTCCCACAACAAATCACAATATCACTGCAAGAATAATGAAACGTGCTCAAACCCCAATGTTTTATTCAGTTGAGATTCTAGTCACAGAAGAAAAAATCTAGCTTTACCAAGAATATTCAAAGTAAATATCAAAACATATCACTCCGGTTCGTCACATCCTCGAATAAATAAATATTTATTATTATTATTTTGGCAAATGGAATTCCCGTGGGTTTGGCCGTCTAAAATTCTCTCCAGCTTCCTTACTATGTCCATACACAAAAATTGTAACATCGCACCGTTGCAACGTAAAGACGGACAAACAAATACACTTTTGTATTTATAATATTAGTATGAAAATATCATTACTTAATTATTTTCATTTTCTTTAGTTGATGAACTATAAAACCTTATCGTCTACGTTTATTCCCCGAAATGACTGGGACGTGGTCTCTATTGTAAACGTAAAAGCATTCCTCTTGGAACCTTGTAAAACCGACAATGGCCTGGAATAATGCAACAATTACTTTTGTTTGAATTGAGAGGTTCAGCCGTTACACCTTTTGTTTTTGTGTGATTATTGTTTTGTTGTGAAAATGTTTACTTTCGCGGATACATCAGTGTCGGAAGGTCGGAACCGTACTTTGTATTTAATAGTGTGCTGTGTTAAATGTACTGTATTCAAGACGGAAATTATAGTATTATTATTACGGAAGCCATATTTGACATTTTGACACTAACAAAAACTTTAACCGACCGATGTCAACCGGTTAATGTTAATTTTAAGTAATGTCATTTTAACCGTGTTTAAAATGGTGCAACCTATGAATGGCTTAACCGCGTTGATTTGATATGATTTGCAACACAAAAATGTTATATTCCTTCGTTATCGTCAAAGTAACTGTCATAGTTACTTTTTGCGCTAACTATAACCGTCTCTACGGTCCAATCCACCCTTAGTAAATCTTAGGTATAGCGGTTTACCAATGTAAAATTAAAAATACTTATTTCTAGCTAAGAAGGAAGGGTAATGAAGAACCTGACATTAATTAAAACGTCTTCCAGCACCGGAATCTCGTTAATCAACTGACCGTATAGGAAATTTACTGGGCCGCAATATTGTCTTGTAGAATTGAATTATTGTAGAGCAGAACAATGTTTCAGCAGTTATACTCGTACCTATGTCTGCGAAAATATTTGTTTATATAGCGTACCTACTAGCAAATGCATTAATTACTGTTTGGGCTGGCAAAAACTTAAGAATTATGTCTAAAACACTGACTTATTTGCTAATCTACAATAGATTATGTTCGATATATGGACTTCGTTTAAATGGCCACCCGCTTCTGTATCTGTTATTTCTTTTGTCCATGCCACCCTCAACACGGAAATACAAAGTAGTAAGAGACTTTGAAAGTGTATCGGTATCTATTTATTATCGTTATAAAAAATCAAGTTAGGAAGTATCGGAATCTATCACAGCTAGGATAGACATCACCCTGTATCTTTTGTTACCTTAGGAATATATTCAAAGTAGGTATATCCGGCCTCGAGACTCACAAAAAGCCTTCGGGTTATTTGGGATTGTTATCGTTGAAAACGAATAGAACCTTTCGCCTTAAGAACGGATCTTGTGAACATATCTCCAATAACATAACAAGTGAGGGATTTGTGCTTGTTACTCACGAAACGCCGTGGGCGATGAATAAATTAATAACTTATTTGCATTTAATTTGGTTACGACAAGTTTTATCATGCAATGAAGTTTTTTTTATTTACCAGCATAGGAGCTAAAAAAACTAACACAGAAATGACGACCCGAATGGCGCAATGGTTAACACGCCGGATCGCTGTTCCGAGGGTCCTGGGTTCCATTCCCAGCGAGGCGGCGATTTCAATGATGAATTTGAATTTCCGTCCTCGGTCTGGGTGTGGGCCCTTGTCTTGTGTGTTGTCCAAGGCACCCACGACACAGGGAATCCTAGTGTGGGGCTTTGAGTGTGGAGCGTTATTTAGATATCTACATACATGGTTTTATAGCAAACAAATAACGAAAACATCGATCGATTGAGGAACGGATTAGGCGACGTCGATTGAGCTGTTCGATTAGACGAATAAATAGTACGAGCAACATCGTGCTGGCCAAAAACAAAGCGTCCTCTTCTAAATACATTTAGAAAGAAACTGACGGAATATACCCGGGGTTAATCGATTAACGTCGACCGACGGTGGATCGAAGGGTTAGTCGAACGGTATCGGTCGATCAACTAACGCTTCCAGACAAGTCGATCAACTCCAATCGATATTAATCGATGCCCTCGATTGACGATCGATCCATTGGTCTGGTAACACCCTAAGGGTCAAATCACACCGAGACGAGACGCGACGTGACGCTGCGCGCAGTCTTTCAAAGAGCGGCTCAAAATTTTTTTTTACTTTATTTTCTACACGAAAAGATACACATTTCATTGTGACAATTCAGAATACGTTGCTTCATGCAGCGCTGCGTCTCGTGACGCCTCGCGGCGTAGCGCGGTGCATCGCTACGCAGCCGTGCATCGTCGGTACGCGCGGCGTGCAAGATTGCCTACTTTTACGATGCACCTCGCGGCATTGAGATGCGTCTCGCGGCGACGCGCGGCGCAGCGCGAAATCACTGGCCTCTTCCAGTATCGTTGCGTCGCGTCGCGTCTCGGTGTGAGCTGACCCTAATGTAGCACTTTATGTGAACATTCAATTCTTACTCTTTTTATCATTCAATAAGGCTAGATCCTAGATCGTAATATTTATTTATAAAGCATTTGTTCATACTTTGTACACATAAAAATGTGTGGGATACAATTAAAATGTATTTCTTTATTAAACGCAAACGCAGTGTAGCTTGATTTTATTTAAACGTCAAAGTCAGATCCCCGTACGAAAACAATAAGTTATAGTGGCGTTATTTTCATTACCCGTACAATGGAGAAGTTCATTGAATGAAACTGGCTTGTATATTGAAACAAAGCCACGGAAATAATAAATTATTGATTTAATCCAGTGGATAGTGTAGGACGTAGGTACACTCGCAATAACGCAAACGCATTCCGTTTTGAAATTTATGTGAAACGGAATTTGGGGCCTACTGTTTGAGGATTTATTACATTGAGAATATTGAAAACCTTTTTGATTCATTATCATTGTGAATTTTTCTGTCCTAAGTTCATCTCTATATCTGTACCAAACCTTAAATAAATTAATTTAATTTAATGATTTTTTTATGAAGTATTTTAATTAAATTTTTGTAATTGAAATCGATGTAGTAGTTTAGACAGACAGAGCTACTTTCGTATTTATAATATTATATAAGTAGGGATATTTAGATCGTAGGTAGTAGATTGAATGAAGCGCTCATAGCCCGGCGGCTTGCATCGATCCTAAGCGATCGACAAAGTTAAGCAACAGCGGGCGCGGTTGGTAGTCGGATAGGTGACCGCTAGTGGCAAAATATCTTGAGCGCTTCCGTGCTTCGGAGGGCACGTAAAGCCGTCGGTCCCGGTTGTTATCGATTGATAGCAGTCGTTAAGCCATGTCGGAGGCCTTCGGGCGGCTTGAAAACTTTCGACACTGGGTTGGCCACTAAGCCCTCCACCAATCCGCATTGGAGCAGCGTGGTGGAGTATGCTCTGGGCCTCCACAGTAATGAGGACAGACCCGTGCTCATCATCAGTAGTGGGCCATTAGTGGGTTGTAGCTTAGCTTTAGCTTTAGGTTGAATGCGGCTACTAAGTGACTGGTTTCCCGAAGCGAAGTGTGGAAGGGTTTATTAGTGACAAATAATAATCTCCACACGCTTCAGCAACTAATGATGATTAATTTGTGCGCGATATTACACCTGTGTACTATTGAAAAAGCCCAAAAATACTGCCATGTCATATAAATAAGTACGTCACAGAGAACCTCCAACATACATATAATAGAAAAGATATACATAGAAATATAATGATTTCTACGCATATCAAGAGATACCTATTCATTTGTGAAGTGGTGTATTACCGCCAGGAATTCATTAACTCAAAGGCACACAGAGAATTCTCGGTAATTCCTCGTAGCTACGCGACTGATTGTGAAATGAAGGAGTTTGTAGACGATTTTGCGTTCGTAGCATATTTGTAGCTGATCGTAGCATACTCGTAGCTTGTTCGTAGCATTAACAGATCGAAATGGCAATTAGATAAAGCACATTCGAAATACCGATAAAGCTTTGAGTCAATACTGGTTGGTATGCTAATGAATGAAGCCAAGCCAAGCAAAAAGCAAAGAGAATTACGAGTTTCAAAAAAAGGCAAAGTGGTTTTGTGGAAATAAATGGCCCTTAGCCCTAAGAAGCGCTCATAGCCCGGCGGTTTGCGTCGATCCTAAGTGATCGACAAAGTTAAGCAACAGCGGGCGCGGTCGGTAGTGGATGGGTGAGCGCTTCCAGGCTTCGGAGGGCACGTAAAGCCATCAGTCCCAGTTGTTATCGATAGATGGCAGTCGTTAAGCCGTGTCGGAGGCCTTCGGGCGGCTTGAAAACTTTCGACACTGGGTTGGCCACTAAGCCCTCCACCAACCGCACTGGAGCAGCGTGGTGGAGTACTTATGCTCTAGGCCTCATCAATAATGAGGAGAGACTCGTGCTCAGTATTGAGCCATTAGTGGGTTGTAGCCAAATGGCCCTTATTTAAGAATGGTAAGACATTAACACCACCCTTCCGATGCCGCCCATGATAACTGTGACTGACCCAGAACAAGACTCAAATAGGGCCTAGGGTGGTCAGGCCAGTTGGTAAAGATCAGTACTAGGACAGGGAGTCTAGGACAGGGAATGTTAATGATAGAGTTAGTCCTGCTAATAGTCTATTATTTCATTTCATGCTAACCCGCTGAATCGTTTTAAAAGAAGTAGATATTTCTTCTGCTTAAACGCTACGACCGACTCACGAAAAACATTTTGATGGTCGATTCGGTGGATTTGGGCAACTCTGAATGCCTTAAGATAAGTAGATGCTTGATAACAATAGCTCTTAAGTGGCGATCAAGTCTAAGATGAATTTCAACACAAAATTACAACAATAAGAAATAAGGAAAGTAAAACATAATCTTTATTAGTTCTCATCTTTGTCCTCATTAAGCATAAAGTAACGGTTGGCGCATTCATTCTTTTATTAATATTATTTTGCATGTGTGGCCTTACAGCAAACTATAAGGCACTGTCTCTGTCATCCACGCGCCACAAGATCCTTGTACGACTGTACTAGAAATGAAAAAGCAACTTTTCTTTCAATCTGTCTGTCAATATAATAATATCTTTTCGTGCTTTATCAACTAAATGACAGTTTTGGATCCTAAAAGTAACTTTGGATACAATATAATAAATTTAATGAAATAAATTATCCTTAAAAGGGCCTTTAAATCCCAAAAGGGAGGTGAAATTGTTTGTATGAAGAATCGATCATTTCCCAAATAACGAATATAAAATATCACTACAATAAAATCAGATTGCCGTTTGGCACATGAGTAGATTTTATCTATTTGATATATTATGTTTAATATAAATACGTTATCCATTATGAGTAAAAACGCAGGTAAGGCAGCGTGCCTTTAAATAATTTCAAACAATATTTTTGTTTTCCGACACCCACGCGGGCGAAGAAAAACTAATTAGTTAATAAGTTTACTGCCCAAGGTCTAATCAAAATTTACCTCTGATTAATTCTTCAAGTAATAATACCTTATTTTAATCAAATATTTCATTTGCACAAAATATTTCTATCAGATTTGTCGATCTCAATCCGAATATACCTACATACTTGTAGTGCTCGACTGACGTATTGGGTAATTATATTGCAACGGAAGCGACGATAGCCTAGTGGTTAAGAATTCCGCCTTCTATTCGGAGGGTCCGGGTTCGAATCCCAGGGCACGCAACTCTGACTTTTCGGAGTTATGTGCGTTTTAAGCATTTAAATATCACTTGCTACAAACGGTGAAGGAAAACATGGTGAGGAAATCTGCATGCCGGAGAGTTCGCAAAACTTAAAGGTGTGTGAAATCCGCCAATGCGCACTTGGCCAGCGTGGTGGACTATGGCCTTAACCTTCTCATTCTGAGAGGAGACCCGTGCTCAATAGTGGGCCATGATGGGTTGAGATGATGATCATGATGATGATTGCAACGGTTCGCACACTCGGCGTTACCTATCTAACGATATAATCAAGCCAGTTTGAACCCACGAATCGCGAACTCAGAGTTACCTAAATATCTAGCGATACAGTACGCTACAGTAACCCGGTGTTACATTGTTAAGCGCTGTAAAGTTGAAAACCTCGACGCGTGGTACTGACGTCGCACAACTTCCGCGAAACTAAACTTTTACTGTACCCTGCTTATGGCACAAAGCGGTAACATGTCGCCAATTCGCTTATATTTTATGCACCCGGGAACTTTAAACGAGCCACGTTGCTTATTTGGTTTAAAGTTAAAAAGAGAATGAAGAAATTATGCGGCCGTCACATGTATTTATTTTATTTTGGTGTACCAAATTTGAATTTTGGAATTTAATTTGTCTTTTTTGGGTATTGTACACAGACTTATAAAAAAAATAAGCAGACCTTACATATGGGAGAAAAAAGCGTGCCAGCTACATAGACATGCTGCAAACATTGACAATCCCCATACAAAACGCTTGTGGTCTACAAAAATGTTGTCTATGGTCCTCATACAAAAAGTGAGCTTCTTGCAGCTTATGAAAATGGCGGAAGTGCTTCAACCCCATTTTTTCTGTGTGCATGAGTGTTGCAACAACAAAAATAAAACGAGATAGATTTGTACGTGTCATGGGTGAGAAAAAGATGAAAATGTTGCTTACATAGGTACGTCTATGATACATCTACGTCTACGAAAATTGTGTTTGGTCTGCTTATTTTTTTTATAAGTCTGTGGTGTTGTAGTCGCTGTATGGAATGCATGATTCTTAATACTATTTGAATAGTTAATCAAATATTTTTTTTTATTTAACTGTAAGATTGCACAGATAACACTGTTTCTTTCCCTGATTTTGCACCTCGCTGGTAAGGGCTCATTCCCACGGCATACGTCTTTGACGATTCGTCAAAAAACACGATACGTCTTGACGGATGGACGTTCACATTGAATACGGAATCGTGTTTTTTCACGATTCGTCAAAATATCGCATTGAAGTTCACATTTATTTCGTGATTTAGCTCAGTTCAGATTGGTTCAGAAACATTCACGATTCGTGATTTCTAAAAGACGTATCCGTCATAATCATAAAACATTCACGATTCGTGATTTCTAAAAGACGTATCCGTATTCGTCTTTTTTCACGATTCGTCAAGCGTGTGAACATGAGTATTTAAAAAGCATTGCCGCCGTCAAAAAAAATAACGAATCGTGAAAAAAGACGATTCGTGAAAAAAGACGATTCGTCCTCGTGTGAATGAGCCGTAAGGTTTTTTCGAAATGACAGTAGACAAATAATGTACAAAAATACCATAAAAATGGCGAAGTACTTTGTCAAAATGCCAACATGATTAAATGATTTCGAATTCAAATTTGGAACATCCGCTGCGCCATTTGATAAAAAGGCCTTTATAAATTGTTTTGTATTTAATACTCGCTTTTCAAGATCCTCGTAAAAGGTAGCCCTCGGGAAATAAGGCGCGTATTCTTGTCAACAGGCCTCTCGACCGTTGGGAATACGCACATATTATGAGAGAAAAGCAAAAGTCAACTTTAATCTTATATTTACTAAGTTGTTTTTAAGTTGCCATGATTCTGTAAAAATATTGCATCATTTTCTAAATCCAGGAGAGATTTGCTAGTTAAAGAAGATTTGCTAATAAAAGTAAGTCGTCATTAGATTTAAGACTATTTATACGTCCCAAACTGTAACGTACCTACCTATATCTTATTTTCTAGTATTATGTAACGTACGTATCTATACTAACATAAATGCAATGCTTCTTATTGAATTTAAAACAGAGAAACGAATAAAGTGAGTTTTTGGACGACGACATACGTAGTTGAGAGGCTTGAAAGAAAAATAGGCTGTTTTTAGCAGAGTTATTTTTTATTTCCAAATAGTCGGTATAACTTTACGTGCGCAATAACACTAAGCATTTGTTCACACGAAGAATAGGTTTTCCGAAACGAAATGAGGGCGGGTTTACCCATAAAATATAATTGATTCATGAAACAAATTACGTCTGAATTTACCCTCGCAACTTCGTTCTTAAGGTTCCTAATGGGGTGTTTAGCTTGACCAAAATTATGCGGTGTACATTAAGTTAACGGCTAACTTTCGGAATGGTCGAAAATGTCACCGAACTTGAATACAAATTCAAATTCAAAATGATTTATTCATCTAGGTACTTTTCAATGCACATACGCAAGTCGTTTTAATTATTAATGAGTCTAACGCCGTTTCCAAAAGTGCTATTTTCTTTGTTTGAGGAGGAAATAGGAAAAACATCGTCTATGTCAACAATCGTGCGCATATTAGCAATAATAATAATAATATTTCACTCACTTCTTTCAACGAGGAAAAACATCGTGAGGAAATCTGAACTATTGAATAATCCATTTAACACATTTTACGTTCTAACGTACATTTTCAGCACTAAAATCCATATAATATTCTCAAAAATGTAGAAAGCTAATCCGCAAGTGGCCAGCATGGTGAACTATGGCCTGCCTTCCATTGTGAAAAGTCCAAGCCCAATGGGATAATTAGTATACACCAAAACTCTCATTAGCGTCACGTTCCCATCAATTACAATGACAATTAAATTAAATTAATTTAAACCGCGTAGCCCTTAACTCGAAATCCATGAAGGACCCGTTCTAATTAGAATTTAGTAGTTTCACCAAAATCGACCCTAATGCATGCAAGGTTACGTGAATTCCTTTCCGTAAGTAACATTGATGGTACTAAGTTAGAAGGGTGTGAGCGCTACAGATATATAATTTCACATGTGGTAAACTTCTACAGCTACTTGCTAAGTCTTCTAACTCATAATTATATACATGAAGTTTAGATGTTTTTGTCTTCATCACGTCAAAACTGCTAAACGGATTAAGGCCGCACGTACCTACATAATTTGTGACTTTATTTAAAATTTGAGATACTTTCCAGACCTAAAAAATATAAGAAATAATTAAACACATTCTGTTCCGTGTTAAACATCTAATAAGTTGTTTGTGTACTGATTTAAGTGATTATTTAGTATTGTTTATTAAATTTCTTTTTTATCGTTCTTTAATATTTCTGAAATCCACGCAAACGATGTTGTGAGTAGAAGCTATTTAGTAGTGTGGTTCTGTTTTCACATTAGTCAGTTTTTATTGTTCTCCATAACGCGTATATCATTAATGTCTCTATGAACAACAATCACAGACCATTCTACGTAGAATGAGTTCTTTGCGAAGCGGTTCAATTAACACAATCGCCACTTTAAATGTAAATTTTGCCGTAATAAATGTTTAAAGCTCCAGAACCCGACCCAATGAAAGCTCAAGTTTGGTCATAATTTTAACCAACTTTATTTATACTTTCATTGTTTAATTTAATTTTCTAAATAAGGTTTCCTTATTACGGAAAATATTTGGTACTTACTTGTTTTAACGATTACATTTTGTGTTGTGTTCCTAGATGAGATTTCTTAAAACCCCATTGTATGTTATCCCATAGTAAATCTGTGACTATGTAATGTTATCACTCGTTAATAAGGCAATTACAATTAATTGTACGTCAGTTCAAAGTTACATCGCCCAGTCGATCACGATCTGTCAGAAACGCATTCTTTGAGCGGCCGGACTGTAATCGGACGAATTAAGAACTGTACGCATTGTTCACAAAGAAAACAAATTCTTTGTCTTTTTACGTGTCAAAACGAATAAAACGAACATTTATTTAATCTCAATGGTTATGTAATATGCTCACCCAAGATTTTCGAAATTAGCGCGTACAAAGCGAAAAAAACAGGCAAAAATTATAACCAATAATTGTTAGTAAAGGCTCCCAAATAAAAATAGTTTTTCTCGTATATGTTCCATTTACCTACAGAATACAGTTACAATTCTATTCTATGTATTTTATTTATTTCATCAACATTAAAACTAAATGGGTAGAAACTAATATTGGGTATAATTTTATTACATTTTGACGATATGCGGATTGTAAGATGTTATTAGTCGAACTATATTAGGGTGTTCCTCGTGGTATAAGATATCGTGAGGATTAATGCTATTTACGCAGAGTTAGCACGGACTCCGGGTTTCTCTGTAAGCTCTATAATAAGCACCAATATCTTGTTATAAATTCGTTCTACAATCTAATCCTATACAATTTATAAGCAAAGATTAATCCCAATAATAATACAAATAATAATACAATTTTGCAGAGGAGAAAAGTCAGAGGTGCGTGCCCTGGGATTCAAACCCGGACCTTCCGAATAGGAGGTCGAATACTTAAACACTAGGCTATCACCGCTACGAACTACTAGGCGATCTCGCTTTGAAAAACTTAAAACCACATAATAGTCCTGTAAATCGTTAAGGAGTTCCCTTGTCTTAGCCAATTCTGACTGTGACTCGCATCGCACCGCCAAAACAATTTTCATTGGTTAATGCACAAACTGACAAGACGAGTGACAATGGTTTGCCGCGAGGAAACGGCTTTTGTGAGCTATCTTGACTTCTGGCTAATAAGGTATTCTCATCATAGCGACTATTCACAATTTCAGACATTTTGCTACTAGTTCATCCGGCTTTTATGACGTCCAGCTGAGTTGACTCTCTGCTAAGGGGGTAGTTACTCTGATTTACGTCATGTAGCTAAATTGTCCTTTGGCTATCTAGGTACCTTGCTTTCATGTCATCCAACATGAATTGTCTATCAACGAAAAGGTGTTTCGGATAGTGACCCTCTAGATTTTATAGAAGGAAAACTCACAATCGTACCATCGCTGAAAGGGTTACGCAGGAAAATCTCCCATACGCAAACGAAGTCGCGGGCACAGCTCGTCAGTTATAAAGCCAAAACGCTATTTTCCTTGAAGGCGTGCGGGTATTTGATATGCAAAGACTGTTATGTCAGTGTCGTAGGGAACATTATAATATCATAACATTTTCCTAACCCGCTGAAAATTGTGTTTTAATTCAATTATTTCTTCACAGAAATGTGTTTCATATTTCATTAAGATTTAGGTTTGAATACCAATTAACATGTTATGATTTTTCGCGCAGATGACGGCGTCTTACTCTAATTTAACTCTAGTTAGCGAGTATTTACCTACATACATTTCACTGCGGGAAAAGTTTAAAGAAATTGGCATATTAACTGTAGCCTCACAGTATATTTATAGTAACTTGTTATACGTAAGAGAAAATTTAGGCATATATAAAGTCAACAGTGATACGCATAATCATCTAACGAGAAAGAGACACAATTTGGTTACGTCTTCATTTCGTCTGCGTAAGGTGCAGCGATCTTTTGTGGGGCTTGGTGTTAAATTTTACAATAAGATACCCAAAATGATACGTAATTTACCTATTGAAATGTTCAAGCGACGTGTAAAATCACAACTTGTTAGTAAAGGATATACTATAGATGAATATGTTAATGATAAGGGTGCCTGGGTGTGATAATGCCGCGACCAGTTCCACTTAGACTAGAATTAGTTTTTTTTTGTGTTTAGCCATAATTAGTAGTAAGTGCTACCTGTACTGTGAGTGGTGAAAGAGAAAAAAGAGACTCCTTGGGAGTTTCTTGCCGCTTCTTCTCCCAAGACCACTCACCGTAGGGATTTGTTGAAGCGATGGCGTAACTTGACTTTCGAAATGAGTTTGTAAAAACCTACTTCGAAGAAATAAAGATTTGAATTTGAATTTGAATTTAAGGAGAGAGATAAATAGGAAGTCTCTTAATATTGGTAAATTGATTTACTTATAAACGAGTTTTAAATTATATTAAAATACCTATGTAGGTGACGGTACTATGATCATAGTGAAATCAAAACAAGAGACGATGAATTTACTGACGATCTTGTCTTTATCCAATTTTATTAAGTAAGAGAGGGATATCATTACAAAAAAAACTAGAATACAGCCTGTTTTGCATAACAGAAATAGTTTTGAAATATCTCACCTGCGGTCTCGTAAACCAATCACAATCTACCCGTCTTATAGGACACACTCCACTCCCTGGAGACCAACTTATGATGGGTGTTATCGCCCGTTTGAAGACCTAATCCATTAAGTACAGGAAAGTCCATAAAGTTCTGCTCCTACATTTTATGGTACGCAATGCGAAGAAACGTGACTACCTTAAAATTTATCGCCGTCTTTATTTCTTTTCTTTATTTTGTCTGAACCATTTATTATCACTCGTGGTTTCACCAGTGTTAAGAGTCTTTTTATGTTAATTGCTAACAAATAAAAGTGGATCCACCTGTTGGTTGATTACTGGTCATTACTAGTCATCAACATTATTATTGAGGGTTCGTCAAAAAATAAGTGACTCTCGATATATTTCCTGCTGCATGATGCCTCACCGAAACCTCGGCACAAAAAAAAAATTGTATTCCTAATAAAAGTAAATGCTTTGAGTCTTTTGTGTACAGAAATTCACCAAATATGTAGATATAATACAAAAAAACTAACCTCTTCCTTCAGTTATAAAGATTAAATAATGACCATTATAAAAAACTTCTAGGCGAGAAAATAACTTAATTTTCTTATAAACTATGTCGAGAGGATTCATCAATCACACCTAACGATAGGTAATAATTTCTAGCGAAATGTGATCAATTAGTTTCCATGCAACATGTTGACGATATAGTTACAAGCTATTAATCGTAAAACGACTCTCATACGGTTGCCGTTTTATTACATTGTATAGGTATTAAGCATCCTAGCTCGCTAATTGAAGTGCTCATAGCCCGGCCGGCTTGCGTCGATCCGAAATGATCGAAAAAATTATGCAACTTGGGGCGCGGTCGGTAGACTTGGTAGTTCGATGGGTGACCGCTAGTGGAAATTTCTTGGGCGCTTCCGTGCTTCGGAGGACACGTAAATCCGCCGGTCCTGGTTGTTATTGATAGATAGCAGTCGTTAAGCCATGTAAGAGGCCTTCGGGCGGCCTGAAAACATCTGACACTGGGTTGGCCACTAACCCCTCCACCAATCCGCACTGGAGCAGCGTGGTGGAGCGGGCTCTAGGCCTCCTCAGTAATGAGAAGAGACGTGCTGAGTAGTGGGCCATTAATGGGTTGTAGCCAATAGCCATAGCCCATATTAACTTTCCGCCCGCTTGGAATTCGTTTAGGTATATCGCGACTCAGGAAAGGGGGTGGGGTTTAGTTTCCAAAACGATTTATTAGCAATCAATTGGATAACCTATGAACATAATAAAAGTGAATCTATTGAAGTAATAAAATATTTTAATTTATCTTCTTTTTCATCCCTTTGGGACGTGAGGAGGGGGATTTTTAAGCAACAAAATGTCTATGAGCTGTTCTTTTATGCTTAATTTATTTACCTGCGAGAGGGTATTTTCATAGAGGCTTAAACTCTATGAAAATATTGATGTAAGTACTTATTGTAGGTAAACAAAGAAAGCATTCCTCAACCAGATGGACCTTCATATCATCAACACCGGGGATACGCCAACATTCGAAACAGTCAGGAGAGGAAAGCTCTATACCAGTATTATCGACGTCACTGCATGCAGTAAGTCACTGTTAGGCAAATTGGAGAACTGGAAAGTCAATAGAAGTCTAACAACATCAGACCACAACGCCATAACTTTCGAGTTGCGACTAAACTCGGCGCTACAAACATTAAAGCCGATCACAACTCGCAAGTATAACACCAAGAAGGCGAACTGGGAGGACTTCCGAATCACATTCCAAACAACACTGAAAGAACAACTAATCACTCCTGAATCAATCGAAAATATTACAACACCGCAGGACTTAGACACTCTGATAGATAAATACACCACCTGTATCCAATCGTCTTGTGATAAATCAATCCCGAATAAAGGTCAGTGGGAAGGGAAAAAAAGACCTCCTTGGTGGACTCACCAACTAAACGAACTGAGACAGGAGGTCCTACGGAAGAAAAGACGAATAAGGAACGCGGCCCCAACTCGGAAACAGACAGTCATTGAAGACTATCTAACAACTAAAGCTGAGTATGTTCTCAAAGCCGAAAAAGCCCAGATAGAAAGCTGGAAAAACTTTTGCTCAACACAGGAAAAAGAGAGCATGTGGGACAAGATATACAGAGTGATCAGAAAGACCGGCAAAAAACAGGAAGACATGCTATTACGCAACGCTGACGGAAAAACACTCACACCGCAAGAGTCAGCAGAGCTCCTCGCACAAACATTTTACCCAGATGACGCCGAGTATACGGATCTACAGTACCACAAGAGAGTCCGAACAATGATGAATAAGTATGGAGGGGAAGACTTGCCTGAAGATGACCCAGCCTTCACTGAAGCAGAGTTGGAAGAAGTACTTCAAACTCTGAATCCCAAAAAGGCACCGGGACCAGATGGGCTGACCGCGGACATTTGCACACACGCTATAAACAGTGCAAGGAAGGAATTCATGGCCATCGCGAACAAATGTTTGGCCTTAACCTACTTTCCCAAAATGTGGAAAATTGCCCATGTCATTGTCCTGCGGAAGCCAGGCAAAGAAGACTACACCCAGCCAAAGTCATACAGGCCAATAGGACTCCTGTCTGTACTCGGGAAAATTGTAGAAAAACTAATGATAGCACGACTCCAATGGCGCATTCTCCCGACACTGAGCAAGAATCAATACGGCTTTACACCACAGCGTGGAACAGAAGATGCCCTATACGCCCTAGTAAACCATCTGAACAGGGAAATATCCAACAAAAACATGGTCCTCGTTATATCTTTGGACATTGAAGGGGCTTTCGACAACGCGTGGTGGCCAGCCCTACAACTACAACTGATGGCCAAAAACTGCCCACGAAACCTCTATAAACTGGTGTGCTCATACCTAAAAGAAAGGTACGTAAAAGTTAATTATGCCAGAGCAATCAGTGAAAAAGGAACCACTAAGGGGTGCGTTCAAGGTTCTATTGGGGGACCAACATTCTGGAACATAATATTAGATTCACTCCTTCATCAGGTAACAAAAAAAGGCATCTACTGTCAAGCCTTCGCGGACGACGTGGTTCTGGTTTTCTCTGGAAAAACCACGCAACACCTTGAGCACACAGCAAATGAAACACTCGAAGAGGTAACAAAATGGGGACGTCTAAACAAACTTAAATTTGCAGCGCATAAAACGAATGCAATGCTAATTACAAAAAAAATAAAATACACAAACCCGGAACCAAAAATGGATGGAGTAACGCTGAACCTAGTAAAAGAGATCAAGCTACTAGGCCTCATAATCGACCACAAGCTGACATTTAAAGCACACGTGTCTTCAGCATGTAAGAAATCAGCAGACATATACAAACAACTAGCGTGCGCCGCAAAAGTCTCATGGGGTCTAAACACCGAAGTGACAAGGACCATCTATGTTGCTGTTATCGAACCCATCATGACGTATGCAGCATGTGCATGGTCGCAAGCAACTAATCTTCAATCGGTGCAAGATCAGCTCAATAAGATCCAAAGGAGCTTCGCACAAAAGATCTGCAGATCGTATAGGACAGCGTCACTTACATCATGTCTCGCACTTGCTGGAATTCTTCCGCTAGACCTGCGAATCCAGGAATCAGCAAGCCTTTTCAAGGCAAAAAAAGGCTTATCCCTGGATTATATACCACCTAACGCGGAGCTAGAGAAAAGAGTGCGACATGAAGACCAACAACATCCAACTTCCTGGGCAAAAATTCATTACGACCTAATGGAGAATCCGGAAGACATCCTCAACCTTCTGAGTACCGGTCCCCATATATACACCGATGGCAGTAAGATCGACAATAAAGTAGGAGCTGCATTATCATTGTGGGAAAATGGGAAAGAGACTAAGTCAGCCACATTCAGTCTACACCCATCGTGCTCAGTATTCCAAGCGGAACTTTTCGCGCTAAAGGGCGCCACGAATATAGCAAAGCTCAATAAAGCACAGATATGTCACATACTAAGCGACTCTAGATCTTCGCTAGAACTATTGAGACACCCAAAGCCGAGTCACCCCTTAGCACTGGATATACAAAATAACATCAAATCCATCAGAGCGAGAGGACGAGAAGTTAAATTGTACTGGGTAAAGGCTCACGTAGGCACTGCAGGCAACGAAAGAGCCGATGAACTTGCCAAATCTGCGGCCCTTCAAGAAGTAGCCTACAGCTACAATAAAACCCCCCTATCGCACATTAAGAGAAAGATCCGCGAGGAATCGGTCCAAAAGTGGCAAGACCGATATCAAACATCAGAAACAGGCAAAGTTACAAAGGAACTCCTGCCAGACGTAAAGTTGGCATACAAATTAAGTAGGCGCTCACCTTGGACACCAATACAAGTGCAATTTCTGACAGGACATGGAGGATTTGCCGAATACCTCCATAGATTCAAAATCAAAAACAATCCGGGATGTGCTTGTGATCCGGACGTGGCAGAAACCATCTGGCACATTATCTTGGAGTGCCCACGTTTCGATTCCGCGCGATACGAAACAGAGCTCCGACTAGATCAAAAACTAACAAGACCCAAAATCCCGGAAATAATAGCCGACAACGACCTAAGACCAATTCTCCTTGCATTTATCGACAGAGCCTTCAAAAGTGTAGCACACAGGAACAGCACAATAAAAAATACCGAGGAGCCTATAAGACCTACTTCAACACCATACTCAAGAGAGATAGGGAAACAGGCTACCACTCCTAATATACATATACAGGATTTGCTGAAAAATGCAGAAAATGGGAAACCGGGAGTGCGACTGAGAACCGTCGCCCTGTTCATGGATAACAATCAGGAGAGGCTCGGAATCAGCTTCAGCAACGCCCTAACATCCAAAAGAGTGGCTATATCACCAGGCCTAGCATCGCTTCTAAACGGAAGTACGACGAAGTCCACGATGAAGCGCAAAACTTATAATTCAATGCCAATGATAAAGGTGGAAAAGCAAAAGTGTCGAATAGTAAGGTTCAAAAACAAGATCATCTTACTATTAGACTGGGATGAGGAAACCCCTTTAACAAAGGCAAACCATCTCTTGTCCAAATTACAAGAAAGCGCAGTGGATAAATTGCATCGCACAATAAGTTTAGACGCAATGGCCATTGGATACTACAAAGGAGAACTGAAGGATCGCATAGGCATTCTACACGCTTCTAAAAACCATGAGGTGATAGTATATGAAAACAGAGGAGAAAACTTAGACTACCTTAAGCCCCGAAATACAGAATCTCACCACATGGACATTCCAAACAGGTCCCCATCAGCATCAGCGTCACTTACCACCTTAAGCGGGTCTGAAAAACACCAAGAAAAGAGAGCCATGCAAGCCGCTGAGGAAGCTCAAAATCAACAAAAATCAAAAGAGAAAGAAATGGTCTCACGATCAAGGACTGCAAATCTCCTAGGAACCGCGCACAAAGTGTTAACAACAAGCCCAGAAAAGGAACCCGACTACGCAGCTAAGCAAGGTACTGCAGTTAGGGTATTCCTAAAGACAACCATTCCTCCGCCTAGAACAAAACCAGTGAAGGCAAAGACGAGAGCAGATATGGGTCAAGTAAGCAAACCCAACTTGATCCAAGCCTCCACACCGCTCGAACACATGTACAATGCCCTTCAAGAGTTTCTAGCCATAACAAGGGCAACGGAGCAGGTGCATCTCGAGACTTGCAAGAAAATAATGGAGGCGTATATTTACAATAACCAAGGGCTACTAAATGTACTACTGGAAGAAGCCAGTGCCGCCATATACAACAACGAAACCGGCCAATTACTACACGGTAAAATGGGTACACACATGGCAGCATTCAGTAGCACAGGAGGATTCGTTGCCCTACGCGAAGAGGACGCACAAAAAGAGGGACCACCAAAATTCAATACACCACCGAACGACCCCATAGTTGTCACCGCCAAATGCACCGAAATCATGCTCAGCAACAAGATCCTCAGAATGTCCGAACAAGTCGAGGGGATAGAAGAGGACAGCAGATCCGGTAAGCTGTGGCCAATACCCGAAATAACCTGGGTTAACGGAGTACCCGGATGCGGAAAGACAACATGGATAGTGGAAAATGTTAAACCGGAGGAAAACGACCTCATAGTGACCACAACATGCGAAGGAGCAAAAGACCTTAGGGAAAAGTTTGAGAATCGAACAGGAGTCAACATGAAGAAGCAGATAAGAACCATGGCTTCAATTCTAGTCAACGGGGTGACAAAACCAGCTGCACGACTGGTGGTTGATGAAGCCTTGATGAATCACTTCGGGTCAATAGTTATGGCGGCTCGACTATCTGCAGCCAGCGAAATTGTCCTCATAGGTGACATCAACCAAATCCCCTACATCGACCGAGAGAACCTCTTCGAGCTCAAATACCAACGCCCCAATCTCCTCGCATCCATAACACGAGATTTCCTCTGCACACATAGAAATCCAAAAGATGTAGCCTACGCGCTCAAGAAAATCTACAATGGCATTTACTCCTCCAGCCAGAAAACTCACTCCCTGGACACGACAGCCTACACGGGCGCTAAAATACCAAAATCCGCCCCAAACACATTATTCTTAGTCCACACCCAAGCTGAAAAAACATCACTTGGGAATGCAGGCTGCGGATCCGGTGAAGGATCACGTATCCTCACCATACACGAAGCCCAGGGGCTAACATACGAAAAGGTGGTAATAATACAAACTAAATCCGAAAAAGGGAAACTACACGACAGTGTATCACATGCAGTAGTTGCCATAACCAGGCACACTGTCTCGTGCATTTACTACACCGATGTTAGCGAGGATACCATCAGCGAGTTCATTAACGAGGCAAAAACGGCCAGCACTGCGACGATCAACGACTACAACCTGGCTACAGCCATCAGCCATAGGGACTACAATATAATTCAACAAGAAATAGAACAACGCCTGGGACGATCAACGCAGACGCAAGGCCCCAACCTAAACTGAAAACTACACTTCTATACTAATTAACCAGCGAATTAGTTTAATCCTGGAGCATATATGTTAAAAAGTAAAAAAAAAAAAGTGCAAACAAAATAACAAAATGCATAAAAACGCACGGACGCTAGGTCTGTGGTGTGCAACTAATATTAAAAAAAAAAAAAAAAAAAAAAAAAAACAAAGAAAGTTCCGTGGGTTGCGACACAAAAAATATAGATACATGTATTATTTTTAATCCTGTCGTTACATCTAACATTACATACATTACATCGTGTCGTTACATCTAAAGAATCTTGTTGACCAAGTCATTATCTTCCTAAGTGCGGTTGTCTGCGAAAATGTTCAAACTTAGAAATTTTCTCGCAGCTTTCAAGCTTTCAAGCACGCTACTGTAATTACGCTATAATTATTTTCAAAATGAGTTTCTTAATAGCTAACGATACCTACATTTAATCTGATTACCACGAACAATTTGTGAAACTGAAACACGACTTTATAACGCTAAGTGCCACACTAAAGCCACACACTGTAGGTATCATTTGCCGTGAGTGTAGTGCAAACACCCACACACACAGAGCGACAACATGAATAACTAATAATAATTTAATAATAATGCTACACACATAATGTACCCTACACTCCTAAATGTTATCTGTATTTCCTATCTTTTGGTGGATTGCCTGGAAGAAACCGCTATGTAGCGATAAGGCCGCCTATTGTTTTGTGCTTTTTGTAATAATATATTTTTTGTTTCTTTGTTTTATAACTCTGGTGTACAAACAATAAAGGTGTACAAATAATAAATAAAACAAGAATATCTATCTATTTAGGATCTCGTGTCGTGGGTGCCAAGGATAACACACAAGACAAGGACATACACCCAGACCAAGAACAAAAGTTTACTCGTCATTTAAATTTCCTCTCCGCTGGAAATTAAATCCAGAATCCTAGGGATCGATAGCGGTTCGCCGGTTTAACCATTGAAATGTGGAATCTGGAAATCGAACCCAGGACTCATCCAACGGTAGTCCGACGTGGTTTCCTTGCGACGAAAGATTTGTATTATTTTATTTTTGCAAAAGCAGAACTAACCGAGAAACAGTAGCTCATATAGAATTCAATAAAAAGTTGGTTCATGTCGTTACCGGTAGAAGCTTTAGTTATCTTTATCAAAGAAGCCTTTGAAGTCAAAGCAGTTTTGCCTCATGTCTTTTTCATGGAGTTTATTTGATATTCCAGCTTTTTTCTTATTGAAATGTGAACAAATGAACACTATTATCACTGAGTCGTGTGTAATTTGTTAGATTGGTAAACATCAGCTATTAAATAGTGTTGTGTAATTATCGATATTGGGGATACATCGTCATAATGAAAATGAAAAACATACGTGAGATAGTAAAATATTAACAATATTTTTTTTTATTTCAATTGAATTTTATATTTTATGTATTGCATTAGGTTATATTTTAGTGTTAGACGCAAAAAAATATATCTTACATAAAGTTAATGCAGCTAATTTTAGTAGCACTTGCTTTTAGAGCGGCGGCATTGATATAACGTTGGTACAAAGGATAACCGCATCAAAGTCCATAATAACAGCACGGGCGGCGGCCGTTTGTTCACTGAAAACAGCTTGCCAACGATTTAGACGGTAATTAGGCAGAATTTCATATAATGTTTCTGCAATTTTCTTATAATACATATATGAGATTACAAAATACTGAGTTGTGCGCTCAACATTATGAACTTCATCGCGTCTTATTATCGTTATTATTATCTATATCATTAAGTGGGATTATTATAAGGCACAAATTAATGCTTAAAATCGTAGATGGATAAATAGACAATGATTACCATTCATTTTTTTCAAATAAATAAAGTAATTGTAAACAACAACCGGTTTATGTCCCCAACGCTTCAAGTTGCTGCTGAATTTCAGGACATTCATTCGTCACATAAAAAGGCGGTACCCAGCAACCAAAGCAAAACCACGTCAAAGTCCACATCACAGAATTAGGGCGGGCGGCGAGTGACAAACCACAGCGTGCCGTCTGCCTACACAATTTACATACGAAAATAGTGCATTACCTAGTCTCGTTAGTGTCGAATTTGTACTTGTGCAGCCTGGTGTACGTGGTTAAGATCAAACGTGGAATTATGAAGGTAGAACTGACGCGGCGAAGGTTATTTTTGTCGTACATCTCCGTATTTTAGGTATAGCGGTCGTCTACCTGAATCGCACTCCGCAATATTTTCTCATCCGCCTATATCGCGGTCCGCAATATTTTGGTGTCTTTAACACTATATCGCAGTTGGCAATATTTAGTCGTCTATTTCTGCGTATTTTAATAGTATTGGTATCAACATTCAACTGCCTAATATGGCAACATTTAGTTTAAATTTCGTTCTATAAAGGTGTGTCCGCTATTCAAATTATACATCAAAAAACTAACATTGCTATAAATGTGTCGTGTAAAGAATTATGATAATTAAAAGTGCTAGTGCGATATCTGAAATTCTGATATGTGAACTGTTTTGTTCCAATATACAGTCATTTTTCATTTTGGTCCTTCGATGGAAAGAAGTCTATCAGTTTTGGAGGCGGAAGAGTGTCCCCCAAAGGATTTCTAAAAGTCGCAATTGCAGTTTTTAAAAGTGGTTTGAGTACTATTGAAACTACCACAATAAAAACGCCAGCACATCAACAATATTGCAGACAATTTATAATCAAGCTTAATCTTACTCATCGAAGATTCTAGAACATGCAAATTTATTTTCATTAATCGATTGGATTGAAGTTGAAGAAAACATCGTCGGTGTAAACTCGCAGCGGTTCCGGCCAATCAACGCACGCCGTTGCATTCACTCATCCAATCCAGAGAAACAGTAAACAAGAGCTCCAACGTGTTCTTAATAATAATTTCCTAATAATTTTGTGTTAAAAGCCTAGAGTTCACCCTATGAACTACCACCGCCCGCTACGGTACTTAATACCGTTTCTACCGCCGTAATAATTGCTTTAACAGCAATTGTATTCCGGATAGAAAGATGTGGAGTGTTACACTTTTTTAGATTTGAACATCCCAGTCCTCAAGGGTAGCAACGCATGTGTGACAGAATTAGAACGAGTTTTACTAATTGCACCTTGTTCTGGGTCGATTGCAGTTGTCATGGGCGGAAGGGTTGTGCTCGTTTACTGCCTTAATCCCATAAAAATAATATCGCGGGCCGCGTTTATATGCCTCATATACTGCGGACCGCAATACAGTCATGTCTTGTTTGTTGGTTTAATTTTCTTTGTTAAAAATTTAAAATTTGTAATAACACTTCTTATCGATAAGTTTTTATCTAACCGACCGTGACGTACCCACGACGGGAGCTGATGTCACTCGTCTCATAATAAATGGTGCCATTTACTAAAAAACTAATTTATTAAAACGACACAATAAAATATTCACATGAACGTGCCATATTTCATGAAATGAATGATAAAATTACTTTGTTCCATATTCAGTGCCGTAAATAAATAATTATCAGATTCTAAATTTGAATTCAAACGTAAAATAATTGTGCACATATCATTAAACCGGGAAATTAATGAGATAGCTCGTGCCGGACACCACAGATGTCTGCTGCATTTAATTTGAGGTCGACGACCAAACGGCACGCAATGAACCTCGATTTATTACGAACTTTGTGATGGTAATTCAATGAGATTCTGATTTTATAGGTGACTTAAGCACCTCTGTTAACGTAAATAAAACATCGGAAACATTTATGGTACAACCTAATCCTTAAAGTTATTGATCGCGGCATTATTAGGTAAGTAATTACACAATTTGTTTTTCAATTTAATTCTCTTAATTTCACACAATGTCTAATACTTATGTTATCATAAAATACCGTAAAATAGATACATAATATAATAATTATGTTACATACTGATCATGATCGAGTACCTACTTATGCTACCATAAAATAAGTACTAGATTCGACATAATATTACTTATTACGATAACTTTACTTCTAATTACCAAAATTTATCCCTCATAGAGATAACATTGTCAATTAATTTGTATTTAACATTGTGTGGGTCTTCCGAAGCATACCAATGAAACTTATTATTTACTGCTTAGGTAAGTTCAAGTCCCAAATGTGAGTAATGTAAAACTTAGTCATACAATTACAAAAGTGAAATATTAGGTACATAATTACATAGCTATGCAAAAATAATAAATTATTATTTTTACTACCTTCTCAGCAAAGTGATTTGTCATAGAGTGAGGAATAAATAATGAGATTTTTTAAATAAAATTAATCTTAAAACTATTTTAAAATGTAATTATAATTTTAGTAAATTAGCAATGGAAGGAAGCAGGTGTGTGTGTGTGTGTCATCCCTGTCCCCCTCGTTACGCCTCTCTCCCTCTTCTGTACTCCCTCCAAAATTATTTTATCCCAAATAACTTATGGACTGGCATAAAATCGATGTGAACAGATGTTATTAATTACCAGTTATAATTTTTGTCGTGCCACATAAAATTGGCAACGCGAAAGGTTTACAGGATAATATTCATAAATAGGTAAGACTTTGGCACTGGATCAAACTATAAATTAATATTTGGTAACGATCATTTTCCACCCGCTTGTCGCTTCATTTCAAGAAATATAATATTATTTTTAAACCAATTTTAAACATGTATTTTTTAATAAAAAACTCGTACTTCTCTCATATAAAGTCGTCTTGTCTCATATAAAGTTGAGCGGCATGTGATGGTTAGTTTATGAGTTATCCTTAGTAATGCGTATTACATTTATGATTATTAAGTATGTACCTGATAACTTTTTACTGGGTGTTCCGAGTTTCAATGTTGAGTTTAAATTTCGGTCTTGTCTTTTGTGTTGTCCATGGCACACACGACACAGGGAATCCTAGTGTGACACTATGAGTATGTAGCGTTATTTTACTTATTTTCAGTACACGTTACATGCAGTATTTAGCAGGATTCGTACCTCATAATCAGACTGCCACGTACCAAAAGATAAAACTACATGAGGGATTTAAAATTATTGTACCTCTATGACTGAAAGCAACTTCAACCGTACATCATGTAGGGCTGTAATTACTTTAAGCCCAAAATAAACTTTCCAGAGTAGTATATCACGAATAGTTTGTTAATTAATTCTCGACATCAATTAAACTTTAGGTAACAAAAACTTATATTACACTGAAGGTAGCTCTAATTGAGTAGAACTTTAGAACTTAATGACATTTTTGGAGGCCATTTTTGGAGGATGATTTACCGCTATCGCTGATGACTACGCTGATGACGCTGACATAGGCATAGCAAACAAATGATTCATTGAATCAGTATTCTAGAGGATTAAGATAAAGGTACGTCTCGTCTGTTAGCCATGAGATCAAAATGTTTAAGGCGCTTTGCACATGGAGCAACTATTGCAGCAA
Source organism: Hesperia comma (assembly GCA_905404135.1). Taxonomy (NCBI): domain Eukaryota; kingdom Metazoa; phylum Arthropoda; class Insecta; order Lepidoptera; family Hesperiidae; genus Hesperia; species Hesperia comma. The sequence continues at coordinate 2,802,685 of FR990024.1, forward strand.
CTGGCAACTACCTGGCAACTAGCTGTTTACATGCATTTCAATTGGACTGCGCACAAATAGCAACTCGAGTTTCGAGTTTCAGTGATCGTCAACAGTTTTCAGTTGCTGTAATCGATGACTAGGTCAGTTCCTAATTGCCGCAACTAGCTACTGTTAAATATTATACCGGTTTTTAAAGTTGCTGGTTTCCGCACTGTCAATCGTAACGCGTCGGACGATTTCACACCCTCCTCCACCCTCCCTCCCTCTTCCTGTACCCGGAAATGCGTAGATTGAGCAACTCGCATAAAAGTTGCTCACGAATTGCTATAAAATTGCGGCAACCGTAAACGTTGTAGCATCTTTTTACAGGAAACTTTTAAAAAGTTGATAGTTGCCTCAACTCAAGTTTGCTAGTGGGCAAAGCGCCTGACGGCACAAAAGATACATTAAATAAACTTCTACTGGTTACTAAAGGCATTGTTTCCCGAAGCGAAGAGAGGATGGGTTAGTTAGTATTCAGTTTACATTTTGTCCCTATTCATAATAAATAATAAAGAAAGAGGTTTGTTTATAAAGTTTATTAATTAAAATGGTTGAAAACGTCCGTCGATCTTCGATCTATCCATTACAGAAGTTTAATTAGATTCGTAATCTAATCGTGTTTTGTAAAGAGGGTCTTTACAATTTTGAAATAACTTAACTTTGAGGGTATTATATTCTGGTTAAAGAGACAACAGGAATTATTATGCCAGTTTTTAATAATTTAAAGTACTTAATAGGTGTAACTAATTTGTTAGGCTGTAATTAAGTAGCACGATTTCAAAGGCTAGTAAGTACTCACAGGTAGTCCAGGCATTTTTACTTACAAAATATGTGACTAAAACATTATCAACAAAGGCTTTAAAATTAACATTTATGTTCCAAAAAACCTTACATAAAAAGGCATTTTAGGTTTACCTCAATTTATCTACGTAATAAATTGCCTAAACCTATGCTTTATCCTAAGCTCATTTACACAATACATTAATTTATTAGTAGATTGTATGACAAGGGTGCAAAGTAATATTTTTTCGGCGAGGGCGTTTTTTGAATCCAGAGCGAAGTGAGGGATTCTAGAGTAGAATCCCGAGCGTAGCGAGGGATTCTTTAGTAGAATCCCGAACGTAGCGAGGGATTCAAAGTACGTCGCCCGAGCCAAAAATATACTTGCACCCGAGTGATACACTCTACTTTTCATCACCCACTATGAGAAAATAATATATATATATAATAGAAAATAATAGAAAATAATACGTAAAAATGCACGAAAACTTAATTTTAATTTGAAAACGAAATCTTAATTTGATTTCTTTTTTTATTATTCAGCTATTTAAAACACTATGGCTATATTTTACTATAATAGTCCACTCCACCATATACATAGTTAGGTACTTACTTTTACGGCAAGAAAGATTTCGTCGGGTGCCTCATTAAGAAAAGTCTCCACATTTTTGACTGTGAACACTTTGGATTTTTTAGGTTTAAATCCATCAGACATCCTCTTCAGATATGCTATTAATTTCGAATATGTGTCCAGTTTTATATCGTTATTAGAACTGACTGTTGATTTAAGCATTGAGTAGATACTCCAAAGGGTGGAAGGTTTTTTAGTTTTGGCTAAGTTCTGGAAGTACGCCAAAAACACAGTTTCTGAAAAATTCTTGGCGCCTCTTGCATTTCTCCATTCCAAAAAATTATCATAGGCTTTCAAATATTTTTCCCGGGATTTCGCAGGTAATAAACTATTCATCACATTACTCGCTTCAGTTTTTATACTATCAGGAGGATACTTTCACTATCGTTGGAAGAACTCATTTTTTCAAAACAAAACAAAATTTCTAACAATACGTAAAAATGCACGAAAACGCGGGAAATAGTTCGAGCGATCTTAATTTGATTTCTTTTTTTATTATTCAGCTGGCGGGGCCCTCGCGTCGAACCAGACATTCTTTATTCAAACAATATTTGTGTTCGACTTCTTTAGCGCAAAATACTAAAATGTTCTAAATTCAAAATAGGACGGAAAAGATCTAGCCGGCAGGAAAATTTGTATGAAAATTCATTCCGGCCCGCTGAATAGAAAACAGCAACTTTGGAACCCCTTATGTCCGAACCAAGTCGTCTTTTTCGAATAGGGGTGATGAAAAATATTTTAATAAACGTTGTAACAGATTTCGTTCACAGCTATAATACGTAATTATGAAATAAAATGTAACGAAAGGCAAATCCATACTAATAATTGTTATAATGTGAAAGTATGTCTGTTTACTGTGTTTCTGTGACGCTTTCACGGCTCAGCCACCATCTCGATTGGATGAAATTCACAATGAAAGTAATTGAGCACCCCGGCCCTAAGGGCTGGTACCTATATTATTGTAAACTTCCCCTTGTGGTTCCATTCGGATAAAGCATTTGTAATAAAACGTCATCTTCATTCCTTGAATAGGTTACATATATTTGTTCACACGCTGTTTACATTGAGAATGTCCTCCTATTACATAACTATTGTCGGTGCACTATCTACATTTCTCATAACTAAGTATTATTCGATATTATTCACGATAAATGTACACTAACACATTTTACTCTTAATATTATTAGATCTTCATGTTACATTGGTACATGTCAAGAAACCTCCCCCGCGTTCCCGCCATAATGCCTTTTTTTTATATCCAGGGTTGCCAACGTCAAAACATAATGTTCTAATTATCTGTCGCTGCTTACATTTATTGCCATACTTTTTATCAATAATTAATAAATTAAATTAGAAAATCATGACATTCGGCCATCCGACGGTGTGTTGCCTCCTGGCACACACAACAATCTCCATTACTAAACATAAAAAACTACTTTACGTATTACCAACTTAATAGTTCGTACTACTTTAAAGTATTATTACAAAAATGTTTTTTTTTTGTTTAGCCAAGGCTATAACACCCTATACTTTAGGACAACGTATTTGATTAAACAAGGCTAAAAACATTAGAATCACAACTCAAACATCCCCAAATAAATTGCAAACTTAAAATAACTAACAATTATCACCTATCCTTTTTAAAATAAAATCATGACATTCACAACTTCATACTTATAATTTTTAAGAGTAAATTATATAATAAAACTGAATTAAATCCAACATAAAACAACATCAGATTTCAAACAACTTACTTTCTAATATTATAACAAGAATATAAACTATTCCGAGTCACCGTCACTAGATCTATCTATTTCTATTGAAGACATGTAGGTGCCTATTTCCAAAAACTTTATTCATTACTAAAACTTAGGTTTTAATTAGGTTAGGTTTACGTTTTAGTTAGGTTAGCTAACTTTGGTTTTAGTTTATAATATGGTCTGATCAATTTAGACAACTCTTTTTTTTTCATTTACTTGTTGTAAATGTAAATAGTATATACATATAGGTGTCTACAAAAATATTTAGTCCCCTGTACTCTTTAAAATTAAACTAAAATTGTATTAAATGTCACCTTGTATCGAACATTTAATTTCATGCCATTTCATTATTTGAATAATGGTTCTGTATACATAAATATTGAGTATTCATTAATTATTAAGAAATTCAATAATTGCATAAAAACATTTCTCTATTGGTACTACTAGTAAAAACTTAACCTTCTAATATTCTGTGGCAGGGCATTATATCACACACATTATGACGCTTTTTTTTATGGTAGTCTACCTTATTCCCAAAGTGGTTTACCGAACAACTCCAATACTTTTTTTTTATATTAGATCAATTGCACCAAAATGACCACACTATTGTACCTATAAGACCTATGCTACGTAGGTATTCGTGGTACCCGTATACAATTTCTATTTAAATGAATCCCTAAAAAATATCTCCTTCTTTCATTTGCTGACCGTTATACATTAATTTGAGTTATATTGTAGTTTTTGATAATAATTTCTAAATTATCTAGCTTTGATCTATTAAATAATAATGTCTATTGTGTTATTATTACATTTTCAATGTTCAAAATTATCTTTAGACGTCAATTTTAATGAAAGGTCATTTACAAATAATGTATAGAGTGCCATTCATATAAAGTGAAAATTAGACACTTGCATGAGGTACCCCAAATCTAATTTCGGTTTATGGCACTGAACTGACTCTCATTAAGTACATTGTTTCTACCCAGTTGTCCAGCTAAGTAGTACTCCAGTTGTTCATTGCAAGGCTTAATCTCATCCGCTATATTGCAATACTATTTTTTTTTTTTTTAACAAAATCACAGGCTTTTGTCATATTACAAAATATATATACCTACAGTGGGACATCTCTTATCTATGTTATACAAAATGTTAGAAACAACACCCGTTATAAGCTACTGTCACAGATAAACCCTTTTGGAATCTATATTACTTGTCACTTATTGTAATGTATGTTTCTTCTTATAAAATTCAATTCAATATTAAATCATAAAGTTTACCAGTCAACTACCAATAAGAAAAGTTTGTACCTTCAGGTGTTGCTTCTTCTAGTTAATTTGTACATTTGCTATTATTATCAAACTTATTACAAGAAATCCTTACTAATCGTTTCTTAAGGATATTGTACAATATTACTTATTAGGTACACTGAGCTGCGTACGGTGCTGTCAACCTCATTAAAATTTACTCAGACACTTGTGCAATATCTTTTCATTGATTCTACCAGCAGGTTCTATATGCATCCTCTAACAAGGAATAATCTTGCAAGTCTGCTATGGAGTTATATCCAATAAATAAATAAATTCTCTCATTTTCGCAGCAAAACATGTTACCTGAACCATTTTGGTACTTTAAGGCTATGAAACTTGACGTTATATTTAACGGTTCTTTATCAATACATAAATTACTGCCTGCTTAATGTTATAAAAATCGTCTACAACGAGTAGCTATATAAAATATTACACAGATTTGTATGACTGTTACACACAGATGCAGAGAAAAGGTACCACTATTGATTATAAACAATGTTTTTTTCTTTAATTAACAAGTTCAGCTATAAAATTCTGTCTCGGTTACCTCTAAGGACGAGGACCACTTATTTTGTGCAATTATGAAATCTTTAAAATAACAATACTTCTCTAACTAAGCCGTGTATATTTTATTTCCTTCCAAAAATTGTAACTTAGTAAAGAACCATTGAGATATGGGATCATAGTCTGAACTTGCTCCAGAAGCACCCCTTTCCAAAACATGACGATAAAATTGACTACAAACTTTCACATATATATATTTTTTTTTTTGATAACTCCGACTCAAATTACATAATATATATTGATGATAGTAAGACAGTTAAGGGTCACAATACACTTCTGTAATAGATGACTACTTCATTTATTTTATTATACTTGTAATTACTATGGCTTTATATCTAAACTAGATGCTTATACTTCGATTCCCATTTAACCGCTCTTCTAGAAGATTCCCGTGGTCGCCATTATTAGTCTTCTAAGGTTTTACTTGCCATTCCTCCACGAACTTCATCATCTAAGTTAGGGGAACTTGAACACTCCCAGCTTGCTCTATAACCGCCTCGGAGATGTATCAAGCGGGAAAATTCACAATCGGCCTTCATTGCGCCTCACTGAAACTTGCGCAATATATTTGAGACGTAATCCGTTCACATAAAGCAACTTACAAATATGTAGCGAATCATGTTATGCCTTTCATATATACGTAGAAAATAAATAATAATTTTGATATAATCAAACAAAATTATGTCATATATAAGTAATTACGACTTCATAAATCATATTATGCACACATAAATAATTGAACATAAAACAAAGTACATCTTGCAAACCCACAAATAATGAACAACACTTAAGCATAAAATTAATATTCTTTCATTTCACTTTTTCTTTATATTTGAACCCATAGTTCAAGCGTGGCGCCATTTACAATAAAAACTTCTTCTTTGAATCTTTCATATTGCATTTCCAAATTACATGAACAAACATAGCTTCCCAGTATTATTACCAACGGAGTGAACAAGCATAGTTCATTACTTACCCGGTGAACAGGCATAGTTCACCGGCCTCCCCCCCCAAACTACTCCTAACCCAGTACACAAGCATAGCATACCGGCCTCCTACTCCTAACCTGGTGCACAAGCATAGCACACCGCTCCTAAACCCAGTACACAAGCATAGCATACTGGCCTCCCCCCCCAACTACTCCTAACCCAGTACACAAGCATAGCATACCGGCCTCCTACTCCTAACCTGGTGCACAAGCATAGCACACCGCTCCTAAACCCAGTACACAAGCATAGCATACTGGCCTCCCCCCCCAACTACTCCTAACCCAGTACACAAGCATAGCATACCGGCCTCCTACTCCTAACCTGGTGCACAAGCATAGCACACCGCTCCTAAACCCAGTACACAAGCATAGCATACTGGCCTCCCCCCCAACTACTCCTAACCCAGTACACAAGCATAGCATACCGGCCTCCTACTCCTAACCTGGTGCACAAGCATAGCACACCGCTCCTAAACCCAGTACACAAGCATAGCATACTGGCCTCCCCCCCAACTACTCCTAACCCAGTACACAAGCATAGCATACCGGCCTCCTACTCCTAACCTGGTGCACAAGCATAGCACACCACTCCTACTCCTAACCCAGTACACAAGCATAGCATACCGGTCTCCTACTCCTAACCCAGTACACAAGCATAGCATACTGGTCTCCTACTTCTAACCTGGTGCACAAGCATAGCACACCATTCACCCCAAAGCTTGACCCGTAAAGAACCGTAGTTGTCAAATACTAAATCGAAGGTACATCTCGAAAATACAACTGCAATATTTTACTAAAATATATTTGGATGCTCTGTCAGAAATAGTGCTACTAATCTTTGGTAATACCAATTTACTATATATAAAAAAAATATCCTTTTATGTTTCACTAAAAAAAAATTTATTTAGTAAGTGATGTTTAATTGACAATCACTCTCCTTTTCTAACAAAAAAAAAAATTGTCCCAGTATTGTCTTATAACATGTTCATCAGTTTTTACTTATTCCCAAACTATACCATGACCTATAACCATTCCCCATTATAACAGTAATATAGCATTACTATGTATTAATTCTTTATTTATAGGTTTACGGTGATTTGCATATAGTGGATATATTCTGAATACCTTTTTACAAAAAAGGACCGACTTTAACGCCGAAAAGTTAAAATTGGAACAGTTAAACGCGGTTAATATACCTAAATCCTTTTCCTAAGTCTGATAAACACAATGCTGAAAACCGTATCAAAATCGGTTCAGCCAAACGATATGCCTAAAACTTTCTCCTAAGTCTGAAAAATACTATTCTGAAAACCGCATCAAAATCGGTCCAACCAAACGCGAGATAATCGCGCACCATTATACATACATACAGGTGAAACTGAAAACCTCTTTTTTTTTTGAAGTTGGTTAAAATTTACCTATATTTGAGCACAGAAAATAAATTTAGAAGTTTTGTTTGGCAACGCTTTCATGTAAAATTATACATTCCTGTCACATTTTAATCCTTCCTACTAATATTATAAATGCGAAAGTTTGTAAGGATGTATGTGTGTGTGTGTGTGTGTGTGTGTTTGTTGCTCTTTCACGTAAAAACTACTGAACGGATTTTCATGAAACTTTGCAGTAATATAGCTTAGACATAGGAATAACATAATATGTTAAAATTTATAGAGATTTTTGGAGGGACTGGTTTCCCGAAGCGAAGCGAGGGCGGATTTACTAGTCTTAAATATAATTGAATTTTTTTTTTTTAATTGTTTATTGATTTTTTTTTTAATTAAATTTATGTACCATTATTTAAATTCAAAATTATAGCACTCTTTTTTTTTTAAATTCAATAACATATTCATGATTAATTCCCATGAAATCAAAGGACATAGCCGAAATTTACCCTGTACAAACATCAAAGTTTTTCAGTGAATTTAAATAAAACAAATAAAGAATTCTAATTATAATTTTACATCTCATAGCAGTCTCTAAAAAAATAATCAAAATAAAAGAATTTCAATTTCTTTGATTTCACTTTATCACAAAAGTTTAATATTGCTATTAATAATATATTTTTTTTTTTGTAAAATAAATGTATAAAAATAAAACAATAGAACGCCGAAAGCAGTGCGTGTATTGCACAGTTTCAGTAGCCAAAAAAAAATAACTTGCAAGAATTATTTTCAATAATTAAATATACAACAGAGTATAATATATCAATAATGAAGCGTTACAACATTTGCAGAAGATTTTTTTTGACTTATATGTACTCACAACACCCCTCCTATGTGATGGTACTACTCCTTCTGGCGTTATTATTCTATCAAGAACCATTGACACACTCTTTTGTCATATCCTTTTATATTTTGCATATTTGTAATCGTTATATGATTAGGTACTTTAAGATGAAATGTGATGACTTATTATCACCTGAGATGAGTATATTATATTAGCAATCTATATAACATACATAAAATCATAAGTTTAGGTAAAATAAAGAATCATGATAAAACAGTGATATAATCTTTTTTTTTAACTTTAATTCAAGACATTATACCTATATGCAACTTATTTATTCTTTTTGGTTAAGATCTGTACTATTAAATGACATAGATATCATGTCTGTACAATCTGAGGCACAGGTCCATACAATTTTTGGCCATCTCCTCTAACTTAATGATAAATTTACGAATAATATAATTTGTTTAATGTGTAAGAACTGACTTGATATTTAATGTAAATGTTTGATGTTTGATAAATGTTTGTTGCTTGATACTTTTATAAACGCTTGTTGTTTCTTTTATGCAAGATTTTTACACATGTAATTGAAATAACACTAATGTCTTAAATTGGGCATGAGTTATGTAACATGTAAATGAGTTTAATGTGTATTGTAAATGAGTTTAGTGTGATGTAACAAATAAATAAATAATTGAGAAATCTTTGCAATGTTAATTTTGATACAATTAATACTGTTCATACTTAAATCTTCAACAATTAAATGTTTGACATACAATTTAAGTAATGTTTTTTTTTTTTTTACTTAAAACTTTTTACATGAAATCTCCACTATATCTCATTCAATAAGTCATTATTAATTTGTCTAAATAGCTTCCTAGTGCATATCATGCCTAACTGCATATTATAACTCATATTTTAAAGACTTGATTAACTCAGTTGTTTATTATGTGACCATTTCACTAAACTTAAATCTGCATAAACTTTTATATGATCAAACCCCATGTGATAATCCCATAGATGAGCACCTTAAATGTTACACTCCTAGTAACTTACTTCAAAATTATGAGCACCATAACTTTCTCATTCTACTACTCAGAACTCAATATTACATTTCAAAGTGAATATTGATAAATAAGTTTCATTCCATCAATATCTAATTACATAATAGTACATTATGATATAAGTGCGCGAAGTTGGTCATTACAGTCGAGGCGGTATTGCACAGCCCGAGCCGCAAGGCGAGGGCTGGAATAGAGCCAAGACTGTAGTGAACAAAGCGCACGCGTATCATACGACGTTTTTCAACACACTTGCGAGGAAAAAAACAATTAGGTATCGACATTTTTCAGTCACAAATCAGCAAATTATAAACGAACAAATGTTTGCACAAAATGGCGCCGAGGTTTATTTTATTTTTTCGCGCGCCGTATCTTTGGTTGAATAACTATGCGCGCGCAGGCGCGCAGGTTAAGTCCAGAGGCAAAGAAAACCGCTATTCAGCCACAATATATTAAACTAAATAATTATGTATTTCTAATAGGAATTTACGGTAATTAATGATTTAAAATATTATATTTTTAAATGCTTTAATAGATAATTAGATGAAGTATAATCTTATCTTATCAGATTTTGACTAAGTACAACAAGTTTATTTATTTACAAAATAATAAATCTTTTGGTAACAACCTCTTTACGGATATTAAAAAAAAAGTGGAATAAGAAAAACACTAGTGCGGCAATGAAAAGTAAAACGCACTATTGTGTAATAAACCGCATTCCGGGCGTAAGACTAAAGAAAAAATAGCAACTTTACGAGCAAGTGTGTTGAAAATTAGATTTTGCTTTTATCTCCTAACCAAAATAACTCAAAAGCTGATTGACTAATAACCCATTGACAAAATAATACTAAATAGATTATCTCATTATTAATTGAATGGGTATTCACTACTTTGGTTAAAATCATAATAATTCTTTTATGTTCCATCAATGGGTCTTTTACAACCCCTAAGGTAACTTTAGTAATAAGTTAATAAAGTACTCTTGGTTGCAATTCTATCATATGTTATTAAACAAACATTTAAAAACTTTAATTCAATTAATTTGTTGTCCCGCAGACATTTTATCAAGATATTCTTTCTGTTTGTTATTTAGTCATAACCAGACATATAGATAAAACAATACAGATCACCTGGTAACCAGCAACCTTGCAGATCAGCACTGTAGGCCCATGATGCATGCCGCCTTTGGGCCTCATGAAGCCTTCACACAATAATTTCGAGTTTTTCCTTCCGGGTTCCACAATAGGTTATTTGATAACTTCACAATATAGCACAGACCTCTTGGGTTGTAATTTATTTACTTTTACCAGCACGATCTTTATTTACTAATGCATTGATGCCATTGATGATTTCGTATTGTCTATCGTCGAAACTTGTCTCGCCAATTTTCGTAAAATAAGGATTCGTTTTTCTGACTTTTTAATGGGCCTTTCCACTTCTGAAATATTGTAAACTTCCCCTTGTGGTTCCATTCGGATAAAGCATTTGTAATAAAACGTCATCTTCATTCCTTGAATAGGTTACATATATTTGTTCACACGCTGTTTACATTGAGAATGTCCTCCTATTACATAACTATTGTCGGTGCACTATCTACATTTCTCATAACTAAGTATTATTCGATATTATTCACGATAAATGTACACTAACACATTTTACTCTTAATATTATTAGATCTTCATGTTACATTGGTACATGTCAAGAAACCTCCCCCGCGTTCCCGCCATAATGCCTTTTTTTTATATCCAGGGTTGCCAACGTCAAAACATAATGTTCTAATTATCTGTCGCTGCTTACATTTATTGCCATACTTTTTATCAATAATTAATAAATTAAATTAGAAAATCATGACAATATGATGAAAATGTAAAAAACTAATTCCACGCGGGCAAAGCCGCGGGCGGATAGCTAGTAAAACGTATTTGTAGAAAATTCTATTAGTATTTTGTCATAAAAAACTTGTTTAACCAGCATTTGATTCGCAAAATAACAAAATGAGGAGCTCTTTTTTACCCATTAGTCGTAATATCGTAAAAACAATGTAAATCGGCGCGAATTTTTTTCTTCTTTCACAAAAAGAGGACACAAATGATAATTGGCTCTAACGGGGATTTGTTTGAGCTGGCCAAACGAGAAATAATAACAAAAACCTTTCGTGTTTGTGACAGCGCAGGTTAAAACGGAGTTGTATTGTAACTCGCTGTTAAATAGATGTGAGAGAAACAAAAATTTAGATATCTCTAACAGCTTGCAGGGCAAAAATAGTAATAATACCGTTACACACTCAAAGTAACAAGAATAAAATTAAAAGATTACAATTAATTGCTTTAGGGCTTTTTGATTAAGAGTATTTTATTTTTTCTTCTTTCTTTGTTATGTTTAGTCCAATTAAATTTGAGGAAACAATAACATTTCTAAGGGCAATATAGGTGATGTGTATGATTATATGTGAGTGATTTCTGAGGAATGTCTATAATATAATACTTTTAAACAAATACATACAAAAATTACAATTTTATTTATTAACATCTTAACATTAACATTTATGGATAAAGTGAAACAAAAAATGTTTTGTTTATATCTATTACTTGTTTCTCCATTAATTAGGTACTCATTACTCCATGTACCTCTTACAGGTCATCATAAAATCTAAAGACCTACTAACTCTTTTGTTGCAGATAACTCAAAATGTCCATCTCCGAATTCAGACGGAAGAAGCTCCTCTACGTTTTCAACGTTTTCTTTGGTAAGTACAGCCACTTTTAAAACTCCTTTAAACGACAAAGTAGTTTGGCAATAGGGGATCTCCCGCCAGGCGAGACGACATGCCTGGGGGGCGGCCGAGGCCCCAACTGAATGTTCTCGGGGCGTTGTATATATGCCGGCGATGCACAAATCTTCGATAGCGCGTTTCAGGCTTCGGTGACGTCACCATGTGAGGTATGTGTGATGTTGCCACAGTAAAAAAAAGAATAAGTATAAGTATTAAGTAATTCCATACTTGACAATACAATACAGATAGCTCAGATTAAAATAGTCAAATAATCAACAAACGAGCATACCATCCATCAGAGGTACAAATAGGATGGTAGGTTGGCCCTTGCCTGTAGACTTCAGTAACAAAAAGAAAATGCAAGGATATTCCTGATTATCTTCCGATTAAATTCCGAAAAAAAACGCAAAGAAATAATTGACGGTCGATTTTAGAAGCTACCTAACAAGTTAGTATAAGAAAAAATAAATATAATATACTATAGTAATTTTTTTGTGGTATATAATCGATGGTTTAATGTTTCTCTAGATGTCAACCAGAGCGGAACTATTGAACGGAAAGATTTCGAGATCGCTATAGAGGTAACTACATATTATATTTTTCATTAATTGCTCATAACTGTACCAACGCTGGGGTTAGGACTCTTCACAATTAAAAAAAATCTTCAATAGATCACTGTCCATAATGCGGGTGCGGGTTAGCGACACTATTTTAAAATATTAGGTATGTGAACGGAATTATTAATTATAGATAATACCTATGTTCAAATCTGAAACCTTACCTTATTCTGGAACAAACAATTTTAATATATCTAATTATAATTTTGATTCACGTAAATTTTACATTTTATAGCTCAATCAACTTAGACCTTGTTATTGAATTACCTCTGATACTAAATGCTTAAGATTCAAAAAATTTACATAATCTAGTCTCCGAATTCAAATTTATTATGTGCCGGCTTCAACGAGGAACGGAGAATGTAACTGAAAAACTTCAACAATTTACATATTATTTGTAACAGTAAAAATAGGCTTAAAATGAGATAATTTTAATGGAGTTTCAAGCTTACTTGAAGAAAATTTTATTGCAGAACAATTTACATAACAGCTTTACTTAACACCGTTTATGAAAACGTACGCTAATATATCTAATACAATTTTAGTGGAAATTTTTTTGGCAAAGCGCCGAGAAGAGAGCCTTAGTTAAAGTCCTGCACGCACGATTAATTTTAAAATGTTTTACAATATATAAAAATTATTAATAAGTTTTTTATTTATTTTTTTGACTATTTGCATGAGATATACCTATATAAATTTGACATTGTATAAATAATAATTATTTTGTTAAATTTTAAAAATAAAAGAATACATAATGTAATAAATATAATATAATAAATGTAATAGATATAATAACTAAATAGAAATTGCATGCCCGACATGGGTAAACTGTTAGTACTAAAATTAATCTTAGAAATATCACCTTGTTATAGAAACAGTTTGAGCAATAAAATTGATTTGATTTGATTTGATTTGATAAAAATTTAATTATCACATGTTTCGGTAAAGAAAAATATACTACACCTGTGTATTCTACATAATGTTCTCAAAAGTGTACGAAGTCCGGCAATACGCGCTGAACTGGCCTGAAACCGTAGACTGTGAGAGTAGTCCTATGCCCATAGCAGCACAGATATGAGTTTCGATAGTTTTATAATTGTATTCCGTATTAATCCTACAGAGTGTTACTGTTAAAAGTTTTAATATACTGAAATACCGTGGCGGTGCATTACCTTTGCATTTTCAACAGTTGTTTTTAATCTTTTTAATGTTACCACCAAAAGCTACCTACAAACCCACCTTCTAATATATTAAGATGTAGTTATGTTTGGTAAAGTGTAAATATCATCTTAAACTAAAACTTTCACTTTTTCACTCTAGACTCGAAATCATCTCGGCATACACATACATTAAATCGGATGGGAATATCGACGCGTACTATAATTAAAGGAGTTGTTTCAAAATGTATGGAGCCCCGGCCACCACTTTGTACACCATACTAAAATATGGAGAATCGCAATTCAAACAGTTTTTAACTATCCAATCACTTCAAATTGGTTTAGTTTTTTGGTACAACACAAAAATATACAATTGAAATTGCAACACAAAAACAAAAATCCGTCATGGCGGTAAGCTGTCATCACATGTCACGTTGGTTGATTTGATTGAAGTTTGACATATGTACGTACATTTCTGTCATATTAAAGTGACAGTAGACAGTTCGTGATCTGTGATCAATGACAAATTGGTAAGACGCCATGTTGAAACTTGATAAAATTAAATGATAGATACAATTTTTGTACCAGAAAAGTATGTATTTAGGTAATTTATCTTTATTTTTCCCGAATTCCATGGATTTTTCTCGATTTTTCGAGGTACTGTACATATTGTGGGCCGGATTTGAAACATCTCCTTTTAATAAAATACATTATGGTGTACAGAAAGTCTGCAGCCTTCGAGGATGGAAGGCGGGTGACCCCAAGCACTCCGAAACCCACGAGGTGATGATTAAAATCTGGGATGGGTTGCGGAAGAGAGCTGACTCCAACAAAGATGGACAGGTTAGTATTTTGTTTTCCAACAGCTCCAATAACAGTGAGTAGGATTCAGCCGAAGCGGCTGTCGGCCGGACCGCGCTTCTAAAATGAAGCGCCACAGCCATTGAGATACTATGTACTAATTAACATAGTACCTCAATGGCAACAGCGCCACAGCCGCCGGTGGCTGCGGTCAGTTTGCGGGGACCCTTGCACACACCTACACAAAGCTTTAAATTAAAATAGTTCCTACTTTCGCGAACTCACTTCGCTAGATAACTTTTTCACGGATTCTTTATAAAGCGACATAGTGGTTACTCCTCTATACAATGATTTTTGGCAGTTTTGTTTAAATAATAAAAAAATATTTTCTTCAATATCTAAATTTTAAAGACGTCGACCAGTTGTTTTTTTACAATTTAGTGACAATTTGGTTATGGTTTTGATGTTAAGTAGTGACATTTTCTGGATGAGAAAATTTTAGTTGAAAATTCACGACGAATCGACCAGTGCTGGTTGACTGTGTATCACCGGCATAACGCTGAGCAGAATCCTTTTTGTAACGTTAGGTACCTACCTACAAATTAGGGTTGTATCATGTTGTAATGTTTTGTTTTACTTTTTCGCTGTATGTAGGTACTTTATGTTACAAATAAAGAGATCTTTCTATCTATATATTCGTTCAATTGTGTTAGAAGAAACACAGAAAGGTTCGGTAATTAATTTAACAGTCAGTAACAAATGCAAAATTGTCTCCATCCAACAGTAATTTAATAGTAAAAATAAATAGACCATTTTGTATAAAGAAAGCACAACGAGGTAAACTTTGCTCAACATTTCTCTAAAAACAATAAGAAGTTCTGACGGAACGGCGTTTGTGTATTTTTATTGTTGCCTAAAGCTGTCTGGACTATTACGTTAAAGACTTTGAGGTTCTTCAAGTTACGGTCCTGGTGCCTCGAGGCATGGCCTTTATCAAAGATGTATGTTTATCTTTATTATTTTCCAAATTGCTTTTTTTTCAAGATGTTTTATGGTTCCAATTGTATAATATTTCAAACTGTACTCGTCGTAAACTGTGATCTTTGCGTTATAAATGGAAATTTATGATTTTATTTATTTTGTTATGAGTTTACTTGATATCGGGAATTTATTTTTCAGTTCGGATTTCGGTTTGTTTTGCATGTTATTTATTGAATATTTGACTACAATTTTTAACTGATAGTTTGTGGTAACGTTGTGTGGGATGGTCAGCACCTTTATTCGTAAAAGCTTATTCACAATTTTCGTTACAGAGTAACAAGTCTGAAAATGAAATAAAGTACGTAAAGACCCAAGTTTTTCTTATTATTATGTTAGCATAAAAAACTTTTTAAGTTTTTGAGTTCCATTACACCAAAAAAGGAAAAAAACATTTTGTCCAACACCCAAAATCGAACCTGGGACGCCGTTAAATTAGGGTCATTAGCAACATAACAGGGCTGTCTTTTAAAATTATCTGAATTCGGTACGCATATTATTAATTGATTTTCGTTTTCTTTTAGATGATTAATACGCTATCAAACGTGTCATGAAAGGCCGCAAAATTGTAGCAGGGAAGAAAAACCTGCCTAAATTATGTAGGGTAGCCATTAATTATCGAGTTTTAAGAGACCACCTAATTAACGACGGCGCGCGACCATTATGAACCCTCGCCGGAATAGCACAGCACTCTCGCTCCCGTATTTTTATCCCTTTTTGTGGTTCCGTGTCATGAAAAAACGAAACCACAAATTTGGTACATCTACATTTTAGCTGTAACTGGTATTTACGATGTTTTACTTTATACCTAAAAATATTCATAACTGCATTTATTATACCAATGTTACTACTGAATTACAAAGGTTTAGCGACCACCTTTAACAATAATAAGCATATTTATAATTATGAATTCATTTGATATAATAGGCGTGTTATTTTTTCCCAAATTAATAATTCAAATAATATTGTGCAGTTAGTTACGCATCATCTAGGTATTAATAAACATTTTTATAAATTATTTGTTTAAAGAATTTGGTTTAAAGTATTTGGTTGAGAGAGAAAAAATATTTTTAAGAGAGAAATGGACAAAGAGATCAGCAAATTTTAAAAGCAATAGTCTATCTCTAAATATCTAAAAGATACGGCGGAGAAGTAGGTATAGTTACGGCAATTAACAATAATAAGCATATTTATAATTATGAATTCATTTGATATAATAGGCGTGTTATTTTTTCCCAAATTAATAATTCAAATAATAATTCAAATAAAGTATTTGGTTTAGAGAGAAAAAATACTTTTAAGAGAGAAATGGGCAAAGAGATCAGCAAATTTTAAAAGCAATAGTCTATCTCTAAATATCTAAAAGATACGGCGGAGAAGTAGGTATAGTTACGGCTTCCTGATAAAGATTTTTCATCAGGAGTTCACATTTGGTATTTTGTGAGAATTGCGCAGACATTATATAAATATAAAATACTATTTATTGCTTTCATCTGACATTAGGGATGACGCAATTGAATTGAAGCATTTATAAATCTCCTCTGGTCATTCTATCTTTGTTGAGGAAATCCGTCTTATTAATATCCTATAGGCTGGGATCTTTTTCGACAGACATGATTAAATTCTCTGGCTCATTCATTTTGTTTCGTAAAAAATAAAGGCAAGCGGTGAACGAGCGTATGACAAACTATGTTGCCTATACATGTGCTCAGCATATAGCACGCTTCTGAATAGCAATTTCCGGTCTGGTGCGGTGGGTAAAAATAAATGCAAACGCTGCCTTAGGGGTGACGTAATTCATTTTTTTTCGTACCAACCCGAAAACGACGTTAGAGAACATGGAGTCAAAGAAGTCACATTTTTAGCCGACTATGTAAACTTTGGCACGCCCTACAGCCTACAGCCCAAACGTCTGGACGGATTTACAAGTCAGGTGTCATTGTATTTGTCAGAATTATGGAAGCTACGTAAATTTTCAAAATGGCACCCAGAAATAAGAAAAATAAGAGGATATAGTTATTTATCTTACTTACTTAAGGATATCAATTAAAAGTCCATAGAAAGACTATTTCAAAAATACGTAAATCATAATTAACTATTACGTTTTTCTTTTTAGTGAATATTTTTGTCGCAGTCGGGTTTTTCGTCTTTAAATATTTAATTACAAGTAGGTACTTATTTGTTTCACTCAATCAGTCAAACGAGGGTAAATGTCATCTATAATAATTTTATGATCTCATGATACGGAACCTTGAAACCAAATAGATTCAGGCTTGACAAGTTACCCAACGCAGAATGAATTACGATTTTCGGGAATTCTTGCCGAGTAATTCATTATTGTATCCGGATATTAGAACTACGTATCCTAAATACACGTACATTATTATTCAATTCGGAACCTGATTATGAGAGTATTGAAATTATTTTCTTTGCTAATGGCTTTTTATCAATAAATGTCATGATTTCCGTTATTTTATTACCTTCTTTACAAATAGAAGTTATATTATTTTAGTGCTACTTTTTACAATGTTATTACAAAATTAAACAGTATTTCTTTTTAAAATTAAATAAAATTATTTATAAGAATTTAATACTATTCACTCGGCTGCACTAGTAGATAAATGATAGATAGCGTTTTTATTAGCATGTAATCTGTTTGTCCTCTTGGAGTGTCAAGAATAAGAGAAGCATGAATTGATGGCTGATTTTGAAATTTTTATGCGTCTCGATCTCTGTTAATCCTGCAAGCATCAGTAAAAGACTGTAATAACATTCAATATGGTAACATTATAATATAAATAAAGAAAAAATTAAATCGTCAGTATGGTATTAATATGTAAAAATCATGAATCTTAAAGATTCACCTATAAGATTCAATGTTGAAATTTGAGTATTCGAAATACACGACTTAAAAAAATACCTTAGTAGGTTGCCGTGCCAGAATTTTCAGCCATTTCAATAATTTAACATTTTCCTACCGTTTAGCCGTTATCCTAGTAAGGATCTATCTTTATCGCACTGTTGCGGCTGAAATGGCCTACATTCGGCCTGTCGTAGAATTTTATGCCTTTCGTGGTTTGTACGATAAACGTCCTGTCTGCGTTAAGTCCTTTGGCCTCAGATGTAGTCATATTCTTGCTTTGTCGTTCATAAAGGCGGCGGACAGCAAAGAAATGTCGGGAATCTAAAGCACCCTTTATAGAGGTCGTGAGACGTTCGGTCAGACTTTCATCTATCTATATTAAGTTTAAGTAGGGGTTGGATTAACGTTAACATATTCAAGTAAGACCTTTGCTTTATCCAATCGGTTATGAAATAAGAGTAGTTTTATGGGTGAAGTAGTTTTTAAACCTGAAACGTGAGGTTTCTACAATTCAATATCACTTTTTCAATGGTCAACATGAACATCGTCTGGTTTATCAACTGTAACACCATTGATACCATCTTTAGCATTGACAAATTTCAGATTCCAGTTAGCAAAAATTAATTTATTCAATCGATCAGCTGTTAAAGGGTTGCGATTTTTGCCAAACAATCATTGAAAGTTTCTGCATTTTATTGAAAAATAGAAAGTTCGATTGAAAAATGTATGACATGTATTTTACTTGTCATTTTCAACCCTAGTAAACAATTTGCTACCATGTTTTACAGAAATCCCTTGTGAACTATGATACCTTCTACCCACCAGGTCTCAGTAGAAGAGTGGGTGTCGATGTGGAACGACTACGCACAGAACCCCTCCGCAGCGCTGAAATGGCAGCAGCAGTACTGCCACTTCATGTTCCAGCTCGAAGACGCTAGTGCTGATGGGTCCATCGACTGCGATGAGTTCACCACTGTCTGCTCCTCTTACGGCATCGATCCTCAAGAGTGCAAGATTGCTTTCAGCAAGATGGCCAAGGTGAGAACAAAAACAAATAATGCTACAAACTTAAAGCCTACACTTAGATTCCCTATGTCTTAGATGCCATGGATTTCACACAAGACAAGACCACACATCCTGACCAAGAACGAAAATCTCTTAATTAAAATTTGTACCTCACTGGAAATAAACTCAGGATCCTCCGAATGGCGATCTGGCATGGTAATAATTGCGCCACATGAGTCCTCAACATCGAGTAATAACAGCAGTCTTGTTCCACACAAGGATTACGTCACATTTAATAGAAATGAGAAAATGACCAGAATTTATGGAATTACACGAAAACATTTGTAACACGCCACAAAACTATTTACATACATTTATCTCTTTAACGACATTTAAAGGGTTGAAATGCTCCGACCAAAAACCTTCGCTTTAGAGATTGGGACGCTACCAACTTATGTGCAAATTATTGCTTCCCTTACCTATGTCAGATGGTCTAATATTTATTTAGATGATATCTTTGTTGTTGGTGCAAATTAAGGAACACATACTATCGATATTAGAAGTAAAATTTATTAATCAAATAAATTAAATTAGACATAGCTATCAAATGTGTTACACTATGTAGCCATACCTACAGGTATTTGCTAACGGATTTTCAACCAAAGGCGAAATATATCCGCTGGTAAACGTGTAGGTAGTTAATTAATTCTTGAAAATGAAAACACCGCGTGTAGTTCTGCTGGATGACGCTTAGATGTAACACGAACAATTTGGCTTGTACTTACAAATATCTTATTACCAAGTAATGTTACACGATTATTATATAGGTTAAAATAAAACAAACGTTAAGTACTTTGAAATACCATGGTTTTCATAATTAAATTTTAAAGTATACTTAATAGGTAAAATTAGAAGTACGTAGTCGTTTCCCGTGGCTCTTTCCGTGGGGAATTTCTACTTTAATGTCGTTTATAAGTTACGAGACTGGACGGAGAATTGAGGAATATTCAATGAGTATTTTGTTGACAGGGCAAGCCGAGCGTCTCCTGGGAAGAGTTCCAGGAACTTTGGAAAGAGTACTTCTCTACAGAAGACCACAACGCGCCGGGTAATTTCATCTTTGGCAGAACCAGCTTCTAAATTTCCAAATTTCTTTATGATGAATTTAATAATACCAATTAGTCGTCGGGATGTATCGATTACGACTTCGACTATTGAAAAACATTCCAATTTTAGAGTAAGTCTTTCCGATCAATTGACAATTTCGTCATTCTGAGGTCATCATCGAATGTTCCATGACGGTTTGGAAGTTCTCCCATAACTTATGCTATGTTCATATAATTGCACGACATGCAAAGGGAAAAGAATACGGCAAGATTATTACTGAAGAATTCAGACACGCGATTTGAGATAATACTGTGATTTGGATAGTAATCGCGTCAGGCAGGGCTCAATTTCGCTTGACAAAGTTGGAGTAGATAACAAAGCGATTCTTTGAACATAGACTTCATTCATCATTCGATTTAAGCCTCTATGTGTCCTTGTCAATAATAGTCTTCTCTTTGATAGAAAAATATGTGAATTTAACTTCTAGAAGCATTGCATTTATCTTTATGAAACTCCAGCTCAAATTTTCAATACCTTAGCATTAAAGCAACTATTGGAGTATTCATATTCTTGTTATTAATATACTATCATAGAGCATATCTTCTAGTCATATCTAATGATATCTACTCTACACCTTATGTTCTGCTGAAAGCTATATATGTATACTTTTCAGCAACTAATGCATATTTTGCTTCCAAATCTTCTATTACTGGTTAGATTTCTTTCATTTCTACTTTACCTTCTATGTCTAGATCCAAAGTAGGCGAATTCTTAATGCTAATCATGCCACGTAGAAAATACTCTTTACTAGATACTTCTAATTGACCAAAATTGGATCTGAAAATCGTTGTACTGCCAATCCTTACTTACATTTTCCTGAAATATTGAATGTTATTAATATCCTATATTTAGTATTTAATTATAATATATAATTCTAGTCATCGATGTGTCCAGTTTAAAGAATCTGAATGTTTGTTGCGAATATTTGGTTGTTTTACTAGTAAATTAATTGTTTACATGTTTTGAGAGTTTTAGATAAGTTAAAGTTTTCAAAATTTTGTCCGATAATTGTTCCAAATGTGTCTCATTGTATTACTACTGTAATCACTAGATATTCTAGATATTCAATTTATCGTATGTATATATTATAATAAACGTAATTTATGTCCAATAACTTGTTTTATTTTTACGATAAAAGCCCTTTATGATTAAAAAATATAAATTTATGGAGATAGAATGACAAAAATTTACTCAAATCTAATTTAGATCAGTGAAAGATGGCCATCTTAACAAGCCTTAAAAGGTGAGATCTTTACAATTACGCTACACACTCAAGGGCATTCAAGTGTGGGGCTATCCCCACACTTCAATCCCCTGTGTCTTAGGGTCATGGACAACGAAAACACAAGACAAGAATACACTCAGACCGAGAACGGTAAACTCATCATTCAGTTTTCCGCCTCGCTGGGAATTAGAATTACAATAATGTCCTACTTAATAAATAGGTGATATAGAAATAAAATAATTTGAATAGCTCTGTATATTTTTGTACTTAACTAAACATTTAAACTAAACATTTGAACGTTTAGTTTCACTACGTATTTTAAGAAATTTAAGTGAGTCTTATGAACCAAATAATAACTGGATTAATTAAAAATATTATGCAACGTTCAAATAAGATTTAATTGAGACATAGCCCAACAGAGACTAGCACAGAATTACAGGTTCCCTATTGTGCGAATTTGTACACGCTTCAATTGCCGCTCTATTGAATAGTTTAACACATTTTGTATATGGAATTTGTGAAACCTATTCAAACGAGACCGAATTTATGCATCTATAAATTCATACAATCGGCGCTCAGGACTCTCCGATAAAGTTTGGATGTATGTATATAAGGAGTTAAGAATTCGACTTAATAAACTATTCTGCTTACCATATTATTATGATGTACCTAAAAGTTTTAAATGCAAAAGGTTTCGGTCAGTAAATTGACGATATAAGGGAAAAGGAGAACTCATGATTTAGATTTACCGGCGGAAAAGTGGAAAGGCTACATAACGGACGCTATGAAGTTGTCAGTAAAGCATAATACAGTGTAAAATCGGCTTTCATCAACACTATATCCGGCACGTATCCAGGGTCATATACTGTATTTTCACTTTTGCTTCCGTCCCTGCAATTGTGTTACAAACTTCTTACATCGGTGTTCCCACATTGTGTAAGTAAATCAAAAACTCACCGCCTCATAAGTAGGTATTGTAATAATTAATTATGTATTATCATGCAGTTATTCATGCATAATCTTTGTATTTTTCATATTTTTTAAATAAAACTTTGCTGTATAAGAGAGGTTTCTTGCATAAATAGAGATACTCGACAAAACGAACAGATGAGTCATGTCATAGTAAGTGCCCACCGTCACCCAAAGACATCGACACCTTTGTAGGCATCAACAATATGATGCCATCATGCATCAATAATATAATCACTAACATCAAATGCCCACCTATTTAGTGCATCAAAAAGGAATTAGATCTATTTTTCGAAATCGAAGACGAAGACGCGGAAGACAAAGTCCTCCGTTCGTACATAAAAGTTTTTCCCGCGTGAATCCTGATCCCGCGGGAACTCCGGGATGAAAAGTAGCCTATATGTTGCTACATAACCTCCTCTATTTGCCATTAAAAGTCCCATAAAAATCCGTTCAGCCGTTTCTGAGTTTAGCACGAACAAACCAACGATCACTTACAGTGTTATTATTTATAGAAGATATATATAGATAGATTGATTACCTTGTAGCCTAAATCTCGAGCAATTGCCCTTTTAATGTAAATATGTAAATACCTTTAACGTAGAAATTCACGCAGACAAAAGTTACCTTAACTACAAAAATAGTTTTGCATCTGTTAGATTATTAGAATAATATATGTAGAAGGAGGTTGTGCTAGATTGGTAGGAAATGTGGTGATGGCGTTGCCATCGTCAAGATCTACACCATTATTGTTACTCATCTTTATCAAATAATTGCAGGTAGTAATTTAACGAAAGATGAAAGTAAAAATAAAACTCTTTACAAACGAATGGCGTTATATTTTGTTACTGAATAACAACAAATGATGTTTAAACTTAAAACAAATTAAATCTAAATTAACTAAGTTAAATTTAAGAAGGAATGATAGAAGAGTGCTACTTAACTCAAGTAGGCTGGATCAGCTGCACTGTCCGAAGGCTCGAGCGAAAGTGCCCGCTCAAATCTCCTATCGCTTCGAACAGTGCCCCGCTCTTAGTTCTGACATTGCGAAAAGTCAATGGGATGTCAAGAATGAACTGCTAGCGGGTCCGAGTGGAATGTCACGCGTCCACAGATAATTTAAATGTTACTAGATAACATTAAAACGCAATGTCAGAACTTTACACATTATTTCAATACTAGATTAAATTATTCTAATAAAATGGACTATAAATTTGACAACACCAATTGAGTAAAACGATTGCATAATTAATAAAAATGATTAATAGACGTCTGTGCGCCGATACGGCCATTCTGTTCAGCCGGGAGTGCTCCGCCCGGGACTGAAGATTGTGCGGCATGTTTATCTGAAATGAAAATGATCATGTTTGAGATAGGTATCTGTAAAGTCAGCACCTATCTATAGATATTTGAACATAATTTATAGCAACCATAGGAAGAAATTACTGTAAATCAGTAAGTTATTAAGTTAGTAGGTAATTAGTAAATAAGTTATTGAACTTTATACATCTGTACACATATAAAGCATGTTTTTGTATGTAGATTTTTATTTTATATTGATTGGAGTTAATGCATCTCTTGGTGCAAGTAGTTACTGCAATCAGTGTTTCTTTACGTTAGTCGTTGTACCCCTCTCTGAGCCAACGTTATTATAAAAAAAAACAAACAAATAGGGAAATGATGCTGTGCTCTGGGCGGTCCTGTTCGCCGTGGTACACAGGGGCTCTAAGGAACAATGGTAAGGGATTGATGCTGTGCTCTAGGTCTATTTTGACCGTGGTACACAGAGGCTCTGAAATAAACAAATTAAGGGGAAAGAATATTGTCTTTACAATACATAAGTGTGCACCTTTATGAAGCAACTTACGAAGTCCATCATCTTGATCGTAATGGGAAAAGTAGTTGGAAAACTAATCCCTGTGATAACATTATAGTGCACTGTAATGCATAGGTACATATTTCCTTTATAAGGAAGTGACTTACTGTAATTTGGTTAAGAAAAAATGCTCACCGTATGAACTGAAGTTGTTGGCACAGCCGGTTCACTCATGCCCCATGGCATGTGTTGAGGTAGAAGGTTGCGGTTCTGACTGGTTGCTTTGACTCAGCTCCTCTTCGTTGACAGCTGGCTGCTCCGACGTCTCATCCGCCGATACGGTCGCCTGCAGGCCAGGTTGTGGTGCCCGGCGAAGCTGGTCGTGGGAGACTTTGCGTGGTCGCCCTCTGCCGACTACTTTCTTCACCAAGTAGCGGTCGTTATCTAAAACACTACAAACTTCATAGGGATCGCTAAATTTCAAGTCTAAACAGGTTTGATTTCGAGGATTATTTTTTATGAGGACGTAATCACCAACTGCGAAGTGGCGAATCGTTGCTTTATTTTTGTTGAATCTGTGCTTCTCCCTTTCAGCAGCTGTTAACATTCTCTGCTGTACATGCTGGTAAAGCTGCTCGATGTTAATAGTTTCATCCTGGAAGTTTACAAGATTAAGCAGTTCGGGGGGCACGCAATGTTTACGATGAGTAATCAGTGTGAGTGGTGCTACTCCAGTGGTACTCTGGGGTGTACAGTTAAATGCTAATTGTAGGCTATCTAGCATACTGGGCCAGTCTTCAGTGTCATAATTACGTATCATTACCAGCCCATTCTTAAGTGTACCAACCATACGTTCGACTTGTCCATTTGCTCGGCTTACTCCTGGCGATATTGCATGTATGTTGATACCTGTATTGTCACAATATAACTTAAACTCTCCCAGAAATTCGCGGCCGCCATCAACTATAATTTGAGTCGGCGTGCCAAACAGGTGTACTGTGCGTTTTAATGCTGCCAATGTACTATGTGGGCTCTTCCTGGTAGCGTAATAAAAAAGCACGTACTTACTGAATGAGTCTATAGTAATTATAACGTACTCGTGATTGTTGGTTGTTCCGAGTTTCCCAGTGATGTCCATGTGTACCACTTGAAACGCTGCTGTAGGCTTCTGAATGGGATGTAGTTGTACTTGGACGGCCCCAGAATGACCTTTTGAAGTTCTGCACACGACACAGTTATCTACGAAGGTTCTGATTATACTCGACATTTTATCAAACCAATATCCTTCTTTTACTTTTTGTAAAGTCTTCTCCCAGCCAGGATGTTTTAGCACACAATGAAACGTGTTGATTAGACTCCATTGAAATGCTTTTGGTACCACCACCGCCTTCTGGGAACACGATTCTGGATCTGACCACACCTTTATCAACACATTGTTATCCAACTTGTATCCATCTACTAGGTCGCCGCGTGTGAGAGTCTCAATTATAGGTCGTAGTGAAGCATCTCGACGCTGCTCTATCTTTAGCCACTCTAGATCCCTGGTCATGATGTTTACTTGTAATGTACCTGGATTCCGGCTGAAGAAGTCCGCGTGCTGAATCTGCTCCCCTTTCCGGTACTCAATGTCGAAGTCGTAATTTTGAAGAAATGCCCACCAACGATACACTCTCGGGAGAAGCTCCTTTTTATGTTTCGACGCCTTAAGGGCGTTGCAATCTGTGATTACTTTAAACTTGCGCCCATAGAGATACTGTTTGAAGTGTTTTATGGCTCTTACCACGGCAAGCGTCTCTAGTTCATATGAATGATACCGGCTTTCGACTTCAGTTGTCCGCATGCTCATGTAGGCCACGGCATGACGACGTCCATTAATCACTTGTGCGAGTATGGCGCCGTATCCAAGGCTGCTCGCGTCTGTGTAGAGCTCAATTGGTGCGTCTTCCTGAAAAATAGATAAAACAGGAGCAGAGGTGAGATGTTCAATGATTACATTACGGGCGTGCTCATGTCGCTCATTCCATTCCCAATGGGCACCTTTCTTAGTCAATTCATATAACGGCAGCATAATACGTGAAAAATTGGGAATAAAACGGCGAAAATAACCCGCCAGTCCATTAAACTGGCGGACCTGTTTAACGTTGTTGGGAATAGGAGACTTTACAAGTGCATCGATTTTGCGGGGACTTGGACGAACCTGTCCGTCCGAAATAATGTTGCCCAAATATTCAATTGATCGCTTGAAAAATGAAGACTTCTCTACGTTTATTGAAAAGCCTGCATTTTGTAAAGCTATGAGTATCCTTTCAATGTTAGATAAACCTTCACTAAAGTCACTGCATTTACTGAGTACATCGTCAACATAAACTTGAGCAATGCCTTCATTTAACAATGGTTGCAGTGCCCTATTTATGCATCTTTGATATACTGAAGAGGCATTGCTCAGACCGAATGGAACGGTTAAATATTCGTACAGACCGTCTCCTGTTGTGAACGCGGTTTTCTCAATTGAATTATCTGCGATTGGAATTTGATGAAAACCAGCGGCCATGTCAAATGAACTATAAAAATGGCCATTGACTAATTGATCAATTTGGTCAGAAATTAAAGGGAGAGGATAGTGATCTCTAAGGGTATTAGAGTTCAATTCGCGATAGTCCACACAAAGCCTATCATCTCCATTCTTCTTTTTGACCAGAATCATTGGGCTCGAGTAAGGCGATCTACTTTCGCGAATTATATTATGGTCAATTAATTCTTTAATAATATTCCGAACCTTTTCGCGTTCCATCGGACTTAAACGATATGCTCTCCGTTCAACGTATTTATCGGGGTTTTTTAATCTGATTTCTAATTCCCCGGTATTAACCCTGCTAGTAGGAAAACCTTTAATGAACAAATGAACATATTTATTGAGTAAAATTCGTAGTTGTTCAAGTTCATGACTATCGGTAAGATCACAGTCGAGATTCTCAAACAAAGCATTATTTGATTTGATGCTCATTACTGTAGGAGAACGGAATAATTTCACCCCATTATTCGTCACTAAAACACTAAGAGATGTGTTATTAATCAAATCCATGCCAACTAAAACATTGGTACTTAATTCATAATCTGGAACTACTGAAAAGGAAAGTTCTATGCAAAAACCATCTATTTCACATATAGTTTTTAAAATCAACAATGACACTACCGGAAAATGACCTATTCCGCGTAAATAATTAACCTCATGAATCCGTTTTCCCGGTAACTTTGCAGCTATTGATTCACGCATCACTGAACATTCGGCCCCACTGTCAAACATTCCCTGTATTGAATAATCACCGATAATAATATGCATGGAGGTAGTTTTCATTTTTCCTACACAGTTAATATTTGAAATAGACTTATCACGTTTAAAGCAATTTTCGTAACAATGACCTACCTTCATACAAAAGGTGCACGTCGTGGATTTGTTTTGTGTTGGAGCTGCAGCTGGCGTACCTGTGCTTATCGAAGTGTTTATCTCCTGCTTTGAATTATTCTCAAATGACCGGAATTTGCAGTCTCTTGTTGTATGATTATTTCTTCTACAAATTTTACAGAAAACTGTTATTTGAGAATCATTCAGTTTCATACGCTTACTTGTACCTTGAAAACCTACCTCACTGGGACCACGTTTTTTGATGCGGATTGAAGATGCGACTGAAATCAGTTCAGGAACCGATTGGGCACGGGCATTCATCAACTCAATTCTCAAACGTTCGTCATCAACACACCCAATCACTGCTTCCACTGCATCATCATTACTTAATTTATCCTTTGTCACTCGTTTCCACAAAACCCAGGCCTGAGACAAAAAGTCACTTATTTCCTTCGTATGGTCGTACGAATGCTCACGAAATTTTAAAACATCCCTCGAATACCTCTTTTCTGGCTCGAATGTTGTAATGAGGTTTTCTCTGAGTTCATCCCAAGAACTCGTTGATACTAACCAATTATCTACCCATAGTTTTGCCCGAACTTTTAATAAACTACCCACCTTCATGCGAACTTCGTAATCATCGAGGTTATATTTATCAATTGCTGTCGATATATGTTGGCACCATTCACGCACACCGACATTACCATCCGGATCGAATGAGGGTAGAAATATCTCATTAATTTTTACCTTGTTAGTTTGTTGATTCATTAACTGTTCGGACATTTGACGCATTGTCTGCATCATCTGCATGCAGAACTCCATTGAAACGTTAGCCAAATTAGGTTGGTTACTTACCGTGGCTTCGGTGGAAGCCGTTGCAGGGGTAGGATGTCCGGCACACGTGGGGGATTCCACTTCCGATGTAGAAGGAGGTTGTGCTAGATTGGTAGGAAATGTGGTGATGGCGTTGCCATCGTCAAGATCTACACCATTATTGTTACTCATCTTTATCAAATAATTGCAGGTAGTAATTTAACGAAAGATGAAAGTAAAAATAAAACTCTTTACAAACGAATGGCGTTATATTTTGTTACTGAATAACAACAAATGATGTTTAAACTTAAAACAAATTAAATCTAAATTAACTAAGTTAAATTTAAGAAGGAATGATAGAAGAGTGCTACTTAACTCAAGTAGGCTGGATCAGCTGCACTGTCCGAAGGCTCGAGCGAAAGTGCCCGCTCAAATCTCCTATCGCTTCGAACAGTGCCCCGCTCTTAGTTCTGACATTGCGAAAAGTCAATGGGATGTCAAGAATGAACTGCTAGCGGGTCCGAGTGGAATGTCACGCGTCCACAGATAATTTAAATGTTACTAGATAACATTAAAACGCAATGTCAGAACTTTACACATTATTTCAATACTAGATTAAATTATTCTAATAAAATGGACTATAAATTTGACAACACCAATTGAGTAAAACGATTGCATAATTAATAAAAATGATTAATAGACGTCTGTGCGCCGATATATATGATAATATTATAAAGAACGGACAGTTTTGTTGTTACCGCTTACGTTTCATTACTTAAAAATATATTCAGGAACACTGCCAAGCATTATGTAAAAACATATTTATGAGAAACATCACCATTATCATTAGGTACCTGACATTATACCACAAACAATATTAACTACCTTCGCTGTTATAACCTGACTACGCGAAGCGCAGGAGGTGTAGGTAATGCCCTTAGATAAGTCAAAGACTTGGTTCTAAAACTTTTCGGAAATCGTTTACTAGTTCACAATAGTTACCTCAGAACTTTCGACTGGGTGAACGGATTATGATAATTCTTTTATTCGAAAACTGGTGCTTGTTATGTGGTCCTCAATGAGCTAAATAATATTATGGAAACAGACAGTTTTTGAGGTAACTATGTTTGTCGATGTTGAAGTTGGTTATTTTTTACATTACCTATTTAATTGGTTTTTTATTAGATACGATTATTTCTTTCGACTAAGGTTCGAAATTATTATTTGTTGTCCATGGCTGATGGTACAATCAACGACACAAGGAGTCCCAGTGTAGGACTGAGTGCGCAGCGTTACATTCTCTCATTTATTACGTGCACATTAGAACCAACGTCTCATGCTAACACAAATTTATTTCTCCATTAAATCTTACACAACCACCTACATGACATCTAAAATCAGGTCATAAACTAGTAAATTTACTGTGGCAATGAAAATGAAGAATAACCGCGATTTCTATGACAACTTTTCCATACTGCACCTTTACGGCAATATTTACTACCCCGTTTCGATGCTTATAGTGTTGGCATGTCGTAAAATGGAAAATAAATTTATACTCAGTTATACCTGCGCGCCAGATGAATGACAAAAATATTTTTATGGCGCATTTTTATCTTTTTCCCTATATTGGTTCTTATGAGCCCTTATATTGCTGTTTTACTGTTTAAATATCTGCAATTCGTGGAAATATTTTGCACGTTCATGATTGTATACTCCGTTTGAATTCGATCTACAATCCGTAATGATTGCATGGCACACACATGCCAGCGTTAAGATTCCCGGCGTTATCTAAAAATGTCCTCAGTAATTTTTCTGACAAGCTAAATTGAACTGTAAACACAAGTAACAAGTTAGGTTTTGGCGGGGAGTAGCAATTTCATATATACTCGACGACCCAACTATAGCTTCATCCTCGACTTACTACCTCCCTTTACATCGGAAAACATGTTCTTTATTCTTACTAAATATTTATTAATTTCTCACTTTTGCAACTTTTTTCATTGATGCTTCTATAAAATGTAAAGGTGTAAGCGTTTTTTTGTTAAATCTTTTGAGAAAATTTAAATGACTTAAGCCGTAAATAGTAAAAGTATATCGATTTAGATAATTTATTTTATATTGGAAAGCTTGCTTGTCGTTTGATCCCATTTAGATATGAGCGTTCTCTTAGAATTTTTTTCGAGTTATCTCCAATTTAATATTTAATTAACTTCGACTACGTTGAAGAGATGCACTTAGCTATTGCCATGTACTTATCGGCAAAACGGGTTAGGGTTGAACAAAAAAAACAGAGTCTCACCCAATGTCCAATGCTAAAACATCACTAGGCCTGACCATCTTTCTTTCAATTCGTTTCTACTAATCAACCCAACGCCTCTATCCATTACGTATCCACAGTCTAAGGGCATGCAGTGTTCCGTCGCGGAAAAGATACGCGGTATAGATTTACTGAAGTAAACATTTGCATGCATACACACAGATGCGCCACACACACATGCGCAGATATTCTATTTGATCAGTAATTTTATGTCAAAATAAAACCTTATACTGTCGATGATAGATACCCTGATAGATTCAGTAAGGGTGTTATCAGACATCGATCGATTGGTCTACTAGAAACTATCGATCAACGTCGACTAATCCATTCCGCCATCTATCGATCGATCGATTGGTCTGACACCCTTACACTCCCCTCCACGCCTCCCAAGCAATGCTCGACCGAACAGCCTTCTCGATCAACTGACTATTCAAAACAGTTTTTAGGCTGTGGTACATTTCGTAACAGCAATCTGCGAGTAGGTATTATGTTCACCTGCGTATTACAGGTCTGAGGACAGGCACGTGTGGGGAAGGTGGGGAAGGAAAACCTGCCTCCGACTAGTCCTGTAAAGGATCGGCTCAATTTGTCTTCCTCCGTGCAGACGCCGGAATTTATCGCAAGAAAATATATTTTCTGAATAACGGACGCTTGTTACACCGTAGTGTAAAAGCCGTTAGATTTTTTTGATATTGTTAGTAAGTCTAGTAGGTAATGGTGAAAAAATAAATAGGTATTAAAAATTGATGTTCATAAAATAGTTATATTGCTAATTATAATATGAATATTGTGCCTATATAAATTAAATATAAATATATAGCTATTGAAGTACTCGATAATATAACACTATCATATTATAATTAATAAATCTATAAGTACTAATTGTTTTTTGAACGGGTTGATCTCAGGAACTATTAGAGCGAATTGAAAAATTCTTTTTCAACACACTTGCTCGTAAAGTTGCTATTTTTTCTTTAGTCTTACGCCCGGAATTCGGTTTATTACACACTAGTGTGTTTTACTTTTCATTGCCGCACTAGTGTTTTTCTTATTCCACTTTTTTTTAATATCCGTAAAGAGGTTGTTACCAAAAGATTTATTATTTTGTAAATAAATAAACTTGTTGTAGTAAAATCTGATAAGATAAGATTATACTTCATCTAATTATCTATTAAAGCATTTAAAAATACAATATTTTGTATCATTAATTACCGTAAATTCTTATTAGAAATACATAATTATTTAGTTTAATATATTGTGGCTGAATGGCGGTGTTCGGTGCCTCTGGACTTAACCTGCGCGCACATCGTTATTCAACCAAAGATACGGTGCGCGAAAAAATAAACCTCCGCGCCATTTTGTGCAAACATTTGTTCGTTTATAATTTGCTGATTTGTTACTGAAAAATGTATTTTATACCAACCTAATTGTTTTTTCCTCACAAGTGTGTTGAAAAACGTCGTATAATACGCGTGTGCTTTGTTCATTACAGTCTTGGCTCTATTACAGCCCTCGCCTTGCGGCTCGGGCTGTGCAATACCGCCTCGACTGTAATGACTAACTTCGCGCACTTGTATCATAATGTACTATTGCTGTTGGATAGTCAATAGGAGCTGAGCTATGATGAAACATGTTGCAAAAATGGAAAAACATTTAAGTTTCCTGAAGCGAAGCGAGGACATTCACTAATTTTCTATATGTATAGAATATATTTATTTATTTATTTTATTTATTTAATATTTGTAACACCTAAAAACTAGGGTATACAAGGGCAAAAACTTAATGCCTAATGGCATTCTCTACCAGTCAGCCCTGGGTAGATGCAGAAAAGACAAAAAGTAGGTGCTTCAAAACAAGAAAAGAAAAAGAAAAAAAAAACCGTTTAAAACAAAATGATAAAATAATAGAAGTATAACTGAATAATAAAAATACAACAGCAAATAAATAATTTATACATAAGAAAACTATACAAATAAGCACTAAAAATAAATAGGATAATAAAATATATACAATATAAATATTCTATGAATATAAGTATACTTTAGTATAAATATTAAAGAAAAACAAATGGAACAAATACCTAAGAATTATATATTAAACAATACATAAAATAAATTAAATTTTGCACATTAAACTATTAAATACATTAAACCAATATCTGTTGACAACAGATTTTAATAGATGCTCTCGAAGACGCTTCTTAAAAGAAAACTTCCTCAACTCCGCCGGCAAGGAGTTCCAGAGTAACGATGCCTGTACACTGAACGAGTAATGGAAAAAACCGCTACTATGCGGTGGAATATTGACTCTAAGATTAGTACTTGACCGAAGCATTCTATCATGTGTAGTAAAACGATAATGGAAGGATATAGTGTTTCTAAACTTGTAAATGATAATAGATTTGTCATATTTTAGTAATTGTAAGTTATTATTTTTGCTACCTTACTGATAATATAAAATTAGAAACACAAATAGCTTATTAAGTACATACCTAAATAAAAATAAATATACAAACAAACAAACTAGCTTCAAACGCGGATTTTATTAAGTATCCAGTATACATCAAAATAAAGAGAAAATAATATTTCCCGTTCAGTTTTAAACTAATTTTGAAATTTATTGAAAATTCTAAACGACATAACAAAAGTCCTTATATCAAACTTTGAGCATATGTTTCGGTCAGTGGATGTCTGCCAAGTTGGATAAAACATTTCTGCTGCCAACTGCAATCAGATGAATTGCAGGTGCATCGTCACTGTAGGGAACGCTTCGTTATCTCAACGAAAAACGAGTAAAACACTGCGCATATGACGACGCGTCCACGGACCATCTAAAAGAAAAGCATTCAATTATGATCTTTATAATTTGTTTATTACGGTTGTATACTTGAAAGACGTACTAACTCGTCACCCATTCCTGAACAACTCAGGAACGACAACAAGTATAGAAGCAAAATTCAATCGTACAATGACCAACCTAGATCTAGACTCAAATGAAGACTAACATATATAATTAGCAGAAGTTTTCAAAACATTAGTTGCTTATGCTCCGTTTGAATTCGATTTGGAATTCGTTATTATTGCATGGCACACAAATGCCAGCGTTCCGACAATACGATTAAGGTACCTTTAAAATTGACGGCGTTATCTTAAAATGTCGTCTGTAATTTTTTCGAACAAGCAAAATTACATTGTGAGCAAAGACAATAAGTTGTTTTTGGCGGAGAGTGGCAATTCCATATGCTAGGCGACTCAACTATGGTTTTATTAGTATTAAAAGAATTGGGGCAGGAACTTTTAGCGATAGTTCAGTTCTATTAGTTGTTGTTAGTAATAGTTCACTTAGTAATTGTTATTAAGAATCTCATTCTAATTTAGTCAGAGATGTGTTGGCTACCCTTAGTCTCTTAGTTCTCACTAAAAAGGTCTATTTCAAAAGTGAGTAACAGTAAGTATCAGATGAATCATGAACAACAAGGATAATATTGATAATAGGTAATTAGCTATTCAGGTCGGTGTGACGTAAGGTCGTTTTTTGGTTCGAAGCCGCGACGAATAGCAGCTTTTGTCAGCTAGCTGTATTCGTCCTGTCATTAATTGTGGCACGCAAAGTAATTGTAATTAATCACGTTTCCTTTACTTTTACACCCCGACACGGGCTTAAAAAGGTCGATCATTAGTGATTGGCCGCTACCATTTGATTAAGAGTTTTTGTGTCAGAACTATATTGAGCCTTATTGAGATTTTTCTTGTTCACTTAGGCACTATTCACACAACGCTATTTGCAAACGATTCGAATCTTGTCAATGTATGAAAGCGACGCGTCTACGATGCGTCTCCTGTCAATGAGAAGTGTCAGACATAGCGAATTTTGTATTGCGTTGCAGTCGCGTAGCTAATAAATAGCGTAGTGTGAAAAGTGCTTTATCATTGAAATATTGATAATAGGGTACTTTCCGTAATGAAAGGTAAACTATGAAATTTGATAAAAATAAAAATTTATATAGAAATACACTTTAATATTCTGATTTTGAGTCATAAAAGCACATAATTATTTTAATAAACAATATTAAAATTCGAAATTTTTTAAACGGTATGTCACGTGACCTAAAACACGAGAGGCATTGGTGTGACGTCATAAAGGCAAACCTATTCCTCCAAGAACCAAACTGTCAGTTCAGTTTCGTGCTTAGCAACTTGAATGAATGCCGGTCTTACATACAGTGCCACAAACTTATTTGACCCGGTAAGGGTGGCGCTACTGTCTTGGTATTTTTCGGACAACAGTATAACATTTGCATTAGTTTCAATTTTGGCCACCGGGTCAGATAAATTTGTGGCACTATACAATTTACCATTATTAAGTCATCAAAATGGCTGACAAGTTCTGACAGCGTTTTTCCGGAAATAAAAAAAGAATTAATATTTTATTTTATTTTAAGGCGAGAAAGCGTGTTTATTTTGCCGAAATATATTTTTTGTTGCTTTTTATTAGGATAATCAAGTTTATTTTTGACTACCGAAAGTACCTACCCTATTGTGATTACATGACGTGATATTACAGTGATAATGATAATCCCCAAAACTATACAACGTAATGATTGTTTGGATTTAGGGCTGATTTAAATGCAAATAACATACAGTCCTACTTACCTACATATTAAATGCCATTCATTGATTTAAGCTAGAAAATGTTATTTCAAGTAATAAATCTCTAAACACTTCAAGTATACTTACTGTAATCAGTTGTTGTTATGAAATGCCTTTTTTACTTATAATAAAATGGGGACTATATTCTTGTCACCAATATTTATATTTCTCATCAAGTTATATCTTCTAATAAATATAGATCTATCGCCACGAAATATTTTAGTTCGTTTGTAGAATTTTAAATACAAGTTAACAAGAATTGAACCTAAGAATTTAACACACATTCTCCTTTTTTCGAGTATTATGGCTTGAACGG
The DNA here is from genome assembly GCA_905404135.1 of Hesperia comma. Taxonomy (NCBI): domain Eukaryota; kingdom Metazoa; phylum Arthropoda; class Insecta; order Lepidoptera; family Hesperiidae; genus Hesperia; species Hesperia comma. The sequence continues at coordinate 2,838,955 of FR990024.1, forward strand.
AACTGGTAACCGGAACGTAGTACCTAATGGTAAATGGGGTGCTATTGTGGTGGCCTGGTTATATTGAGCGAAAGCATTTGTCAACCCATACAGCGACTCACAATAGCGTCTTGATGTATGGGCGCCGTGAACGAATGAGTAAGTTTCTAAAACGAAGGGAAAGAAATCACAAAACCATATTGATGTTTATTGATAGTGGATAGGAAACGCAGCTAAGTTACTCGATCGACTCATAATACTGTGTCATTCTTAGATATGTGATCAGTCGAATAACTTTTAACAAAATAGAACCGACTTTAACACCGAAAAGTAAAAATCGGTTCAGTTCAACGCGGTTAATATTCCTAAATCCTTCTCCTAAGTCTGATAAACACAATGCTGAAAAACGTATCAAAATCGGTTCACCAAACAATATGCCTAAAACCTTCTCCTAAGTCTTACCAATACTATGGTGAAAACCGCATCAAAATCGGTCCAACCAAAAGCGAGATAATCGCGCACAAATATACATACATACATACAGGTCAAACTGAGAACCTCCTTTAAAGCCGGTTAAAAATAGCTAGCAAACTGTTACAACACCAAAATCGACGCTAAAAAGGTAAAAAGTCAATGAAGGTTGCTTGCTTAGTTTGGCTGTCGTCGGGATAACGTTCTCTTTTGAATCCGCTTTGTTGCGTTGAATGTTAATGCCACTGCGGTGACGATATTAGGTAATAACGTAGACATAATAATAATATTATAATAATTATCTGCTAAATATCAAAATGAACTAACAACCACTTTTGTTTACCATAATATACATTACAAACTATAGTTTCACTTCATCTGCACTTAGGGACTCTACGCACCAGTTTTTTGAAACAGAGTTCCTTATCGCACGGTACGAAGGGAAGCTAAAAAATTAATAGTGCAAGATTTTTGCGTGACGAAAATGGGAATGTTTAATATTGGCTTAGCCCAGTCATTGATGCTATTGGTCAATCAGTTTTATTAACTGCGGCCAACAAAGTGCCAGCTCTCAGATCAGGTAAGTCAGCTGTCATATGAGGTATATCAGAGATGTTCAAGTGTCCAACATAGTGTTCAACGACATTAAGGCTCTTCTCACACAACGCTATTTATAAGCTACGCGACTGCAACGCAACCCTAAATTCGCTGTATCTGACACTTTTCACTGGCACACGCATCGTAGACGCGTCTGACACTTTTCACAGGAGACGCGTCTTGGATGCGTCTCCTGTCAGTGAACAGTGTCAGATACAGTGAATTTAGGGTCGTGTTGCAGTCGCGTAGCTCATAAATAGCGTTGTGTGAGAAGTGCCTAACGCATTTAATTAACTTCTGCTATGAATTGACTCCTATTACCAACTCAATACTTGCCTTTTTTATATTATGTAACACTAACACATGCTAATATTGTACTCGTAGATATACTTATAAGTTCCTAACGTTCCAACTTTCCGTTCCAGAAATGTTCATGAGCTCCGTAACAATATTTGAAGTAAAACTTTAAACCTTAATATTTTTATATCACAAAGAAGTCTCGCTTGATATCTTGGCGGTCTGCCTAAATTCTTCGGGAAGCGGTTCGGTTATCAGTTAATAGAGTTTCGTTGGACCGACATTTTATAATAGGATCTACCCTTTCAAAAGATTACTGATAAAATAATTAAAGAGCTTTGATATTGACACCGGAGTAATTAAGGGAAACGGTCATATTGTTAATTATAGATAAGAACTATAATAGTAATGCCAAAAAGATGATTCATTGATGTTACTTTCGTTGTTTATTTGTATCGGTTCGTACCGGTTTCACTTTTTTAGAGGCGACCATCTCAGTCCTCAGGGGTAGCAACTCATATACAGATTGACACGAGTACAAGACTTTTAAGTACTAACAATTACAAAATGGACAATTTCTAAAATTAACTATCAGGACTAACATCACAAACAGTCCCTATCCTTTTACTTATTAATAAACTAATCAACTAATATTCTAACATCATCTTCTAAATGGACTAACCATCCCAGTCCCTAAATTGAGTGTTGTTCTAGGTCGGTCACAATTGTCATGTGCAGCAGCGGAATGGTGGTACTGCTTGCTCGTTTGCTACCTTAATTCCATTAAAAACCCATCAAGGTAAAATTAAAAACAGGTAACTACATCCACACTCTTGCTTGCCACATGACTTGCCACGTTCCGTCTAGGGGCTTTAAAGCTAATATTTACTTTTTTCCTTTTCTTCTTTCGTAGCCGGAAAGGTACCTATTGGTGATCCCGTTATTATTCCTGATGCTCAAAGGTGACAGGATGATCATCACTAGCTTTAGCCCTCTACTATAGTCAAATAACTATATCATCTACTCGTTTTTAATAATTAAAAGACGAAAATAAAAAGATAAAAGATTATGTGAATAATTAAAAATATACACGACACAACTTTGGCTTATCAAAGTTTCGAACTTCATTCCTTTCTGAATGTTAGACTACAAATAAATCTTACTGAAGATACTGTCTACACATAACTTACGGTGTCTTGGAAGACACAACTAGAGCTTATGAATGCGTCAATGAATCACTCAATATTTGACTGTTCTGCACCACAGTTGACAGAAACATAGCTTGGATTTCCAGTCGATCAAACATAGGTATATGAGTAAGGAAAAAGTCTTAACCCGCGTTGAGGATCTAAAAGTTGTCTCGCTTTAGTTTATCTGTTTAGTTTATAGAGAATCCTACACCGAGTCCGAGTTTGAGTTAAAAGTTTAAGCATTAAAACACCGTTTAAGATACCATCTTATCTTAAACATATTAAGTCACCCAAGATTGAAACTAAATCCGAAATTGCTAGAGATTTTCCCAGACATTCTATAACGCACCCACACTCTCAATTACTCCTCCGATAAACTTCAAACGATACTATCCCAAATTTGATATCAGCAATCTTCGAGTGTTCGACACGATCATCACAATATTTTACTAAAGTTATTTCATCACATCATAATATTAGATTTACGGCACACAATAAGATTTTATGGTCAAGATCCCACTAAGGGACAGGCAAACTTACCCTTAATTACGGATACACGCTTTCCCTTTCGTTCCGTTCGGGTCACGGCTTTTATGAGTTAGGCGTGCTCAAGTATTTTTCAATATAAGTTTGGGCAGTGGTGCATAAGGCCTTTCTTATATTGTATCGTTGGATGTCAGGAAAAGGTCTTTTGTAGTTTGGTTGGTTGTTACATAAATAGGTTCTTTTTCTCTTATTATTGGAATTTTGCGTGCAAGTACTGGGTGTGAACTCAAAGGAAAGGTGAGGTCTTTTCGTTGGAAATTTGAAGGCAACATGTGCGAGTGCGAAGTTTGTGTCTCCGTCACTGAAGGCAGACCAAAAAGGGGCTTTTTTTCGGCGAATCTACATTTTTTTCGCAAAGAATGCAAAGCTTTAACCTCTTTTTATATTTATTCTAGGTATTTGGAAATAGTCCCTGCTAGTACAATCATGGGGCTTGATACAATCACAATCGTGATCGTAACGTCAACGTTGAAATTAGGAAAAATGTTATCCCTAGTACTTAATTTTGAGAGCAGAGATATATTAATATGATGGCAATGGCATAGTTATTCCGTCGCGTTTTAAGGGGAAAAAAAGGCATATTGGCGTGTGCTTGACGAGTGAAAGACCTTTCTGAGAAGTCTTAGATTATAAATTATAATCATGATAACTTCAGATTTCTCATAAAACCCACTTTATTTGAAACTCATAAAGTTTTACGAGATTTATTTGGGAATATTGTCAAATTTAAACCCATAAAATGCGCTATTACTGCGGAGTCACAAGAGGATATATTAAATTCTCACTTTACGTGTTTCGCGTCGCGTCTGATATTTAGCTTGGGAAAGATTTGAAGGAGGAATTGCAATTCATGTATACGGGTGCTACGCGGAGACAGCATCAAGCAGTTATTGAAGTTAACGTTTATTCTGCAATAGCAAATATTGCTTGCAGCACTACTTTTAATATTGTTATACCATCAACTCGATTCAGAACTTCGAACTTCGATTCAGAATACATAATAACTTAGTATGCAAATCATAGTATTCTGTCAAACCTAAAATAATAACCCTACATTTGGTTTCGGCTCGCTTGGGTAAACACTGTTGTAGATTTTCTAATTTATTCTTAGAACGCATTAAGAGCAATTTCGATTGATGAAAATTTAACTACTTTCAAAACCAAAAAGCACAGAAGGCCAAATAAAACGGTTTAATTACTTTATAATTGGCGCAAAACTGAAACAGTAATTAAGTAGTTAAAATCTACATGTTTTGGTAGGGTTCACTAATTTAGGGAATCACCCCATACGGCCACGTGTGTTTTATAAAAAATAATAAGGTACATTTTCTAATTGATTTACTTAGGAAATATTTCATTATTGATATAATTATGATGATTAATCAAAGACAAAAATTACAAAATTTGATTGTTAGCGTCACTGGTTTACAATTGAATATGTGTAATACTCGTAGTTTATGTATAAATTGACAAAAATAGGATTATTTATATTAAACATTGACGATAATAAGATATTGAAATTAATTTAAATATTTTTATGAGCCTACAATTAATTTAATTCAATTCAATTTAATTTTATGGAATGACATATCAAATTGTTTTTTATAGAAATGTAATAATAATGAATATGTAATAATAATATGAAGAACATTAGGTAGATTATTGTGAATTTTGTTTAAATTTTATTTGAAAACATTTTTGTAAGACTGAAGTTTGGCAGAATAAAGGCTATTTTATTTTATTTTATTTATTTTATAATAGTTTAAATAATGATTTATTGTGATACTAGTACCTATAGTCGATACTAACGTGTTATATTATTGCTAGTACCTGGTTGACCGAGCTTTGCTCGGTTGAAAATTATATTTAGTATGAATCGCATACTGATAAAATATGAATAATGTTCTTCGATCTTTCCGACATAATATGAGTTTAAAAAGAATTGCGTGTACTTATGTACGCACGTAAGAAGTTATACTTCTTTGGCATCATTAATAATAAATATTCAACGTTAATAATTTTGACAGCTGTCATCCGAAATGTAGGTCTCAACCAGACCTACAACTTTCCCAAAGACACCAGTGCTCCAGGAGCAGCCGTTGCCGGGATATCTCCGTTCGAAGTTTGACAGCTGTCATTGGAAATGTAGGTCTTGACGAGACCTACAACTTTCCCAAAGACACCAGTGCTCCAGGAGCAGCCGTTGCCGGGATATCTCGGTTCGAAGTTTGACAGCTGTCATTGGAAATGTAGATCTTGACGAGACCTACAACTTTCCCAAAGACACCAGTGCTCCAGGAGCAGCCGTTGCCGGGATATCTCGGTTCGAAGTTTGACAGCTGTCATTGGAAATGTAGGTCTCAACCAGACCTACAACTTTCCCAAAGACACCAGTGCTCCAGGAGCAGCCGTTGCCGGGATATCTCGGTTCGAAGTTTGACAGCTGTCATTGGAAATGTAGGTCTTGACGAGACCTACAACTTTCCCAAAGACACCAGTGCTCCAGGAGCAGCCGTTGCCGGGATATCTCGGTTCGAAGTTTGACAGCTGTCATTGGAAATGTAGGTCTCAACCAGACCTACAACTTTCCCAAAGACACCAGTGCTCCAGGAGCAGCCGTTGCCGGGATATCTCGGTTCGAAGTTTGACAGCTGTCATTGGAAATGTAGGTCTTGACGAGACCTACAACTTTCCCAAAGACACCAGTGCTCCAGGAGCAGCCGTTGCCGGGATATCTCGGTTCGAAGTTTGACAGCTGTCATTGGAAATGTAGATCTCAACCAGACCTACAACTTTCCCAAAGACACCAGTGCTCCAGGAGCAGCCGTTGCCGGGATATCTTCGTTCGAAGTTTGACAGCTGTCATTGGAAATGTAGGTCTTGACGAGACCTACAACTTTCCCAAAGACACCAGTGCTCCAGGAGCAGCCGTTGCCGGGATATCTCGGTTCGAAGTTTGACAGCTGTCATTGGAAATGTAGGTCTTGACGAGACCTACAACTTTCCCAAAGACACCAGTGCTCCAGGAGCAGCCGTTGCCGGGATATCTCGGTTCGAAGTTTGACAGCTGTCATTGGAAATGTAGGTCTCAACCAGACCTACAACTTTCCCAAAGACACCAGTGCTCCAGGAGCAGCCGTTGCCGGGATATCTCGGTTCGAAGTTTGACAGCTGTCATTGGAAATGTAGGTCTTGACGAGACCTACAACTTTCCCAAAGACACCAGTGCTCCAGGAGCAGCCGTTGCCGGGATATCTCGGTTCGAAGTTTGACAGCTGTCATTGGAAATGTAGGTCTCAACCAGACCTACAACTTTCCCAAAGACACCAGTGCTCCAGGAGCAGCCGTTGCCGGGATATCTCGGTTCGAAGTTTGACAGCTGTCATTGGAAATGTAGGTCTTGACGAGACCTACAACTTTCCCAAAGACACCAGTGCTCCAGGAGCAGCCGTTGCCGGGATATCTCGGTTCGAAGTTTGACAGCTGTCATCCGAAATGTAGATCTCAACCAGACCTACAACTTTCCCAAAGACACCAGTGCTCCAGAAGCAGCCGTTGCCGGGATATCTCGGTTCGAAGTTTGACAGCTGTCATTGGAAATGTAGGTCTCAACCAGACCTACAACTTTCCCAAAGACACCAGTGCTCCAGGTCAGTATGATGTTTACAAACAGTACCTCAAAGAAGTTATCCTAATGTTTCATAGATGGCGTCAGTATGATGTTTTTAAAATCTCTTTATCTCGGGAACCGAGCTTTTCTCGAACCTGGGACCTTGATAAATCGATTCCTTGAGCCGAAAACCCCCTAATCTGTAACTTTCATGAAAATCTTTGCAGCCGTTTCCGAGATCGTGAAAATAAATAAATAAATATACAAGAATTGCTCGTTTAAAGATATTAGATTAACAGAAACACAAAAAGAAAAGTATCTACGTAATTAGCAGTATACAGGCTTCTTTATCAAGATCCACTGACTAATAAATTTCCCATAATCTCCTCTCGTTAGAACCTTGTGTTTAGTATTACCCAGAAAATGTTTCGACATCCTTTTATTACTGTGCGTTTACGTGATATATTTATTCACCAACACTAGAGCAAAGTACTGAACGCTTTGATTAATATGCGAGCTGTATACATAAAACCATCATAAAACCCACTGCATTTTTAATAGGAACCAATTTTGGTTTCTTTATTATTTATCCTTTGCTCGGCTTCAACCCATTAATAGCCCATGGCAGAGATGGGTCGCTCCAAATAACTGAAGAGGCCACGGATTGATATACATTATATTGCTTAACGACTGTTATTCTAACTATACCACAGGGACCGACGGGCTTACGATGCAAGAGCTTAAGTAATCTTTGCAACTAGTTATCATTTATCTAACTCAGGACCGCGTTGCAATTCCTTATCTTGGTGTAAGATCGACACAAGTCGGCGAACTATGAGATATCGCTAGATTGTTATAAAAAAATTAATGATGTATTTTGTTTAGTTCCCAAAGCAAGTTAACAGATAAAAAACGCACGTAGCATCACTATTTCCTTTTGACAAACGAGGCGCGCCTCCCGAAACATTAGTACCTAAAAACAATACAAACGTTCATTTTACCAAAATGTAGAACGCGACGTGCGAAGCATTGCCCGTGTATTTTAAATTACTTTTGTTCGTTGTATAATTTGGTCTGCTTCTGAAATATGTTTTTCGTATTCAAACTGCAGTATACAACCTGAGTCGCCGAGAATATGAAATTGCCATTCACTAAAATCACGTAGGTAGGTACGTGTAGACCGTGGAACGAACTTCCTCCCTCAGTACTATTTCGGACTTCCCACAGTACTATGACATGGGTTCCTTCAAGAAGTGGATTCATCGCTTTTTTCTTGACCGGTAACGCGTTGGTGGTCGTCATTGTAAAGGATAAAATCATCAATTTCGCATTAATCTTATTCACACTTAGTCCACTAAACCAATTTTATGAATGGCATAGAAAAACTTTGAAATCCTAAAGCAGACAGATAATTATGCTTAGGTACCTACTATAGATAACAGGCAGAAATAAAGTTAAAATGTGTAATAGAAAACAGAGAGTAAAACATTATTCTATATCAAGCACTTAGGAAATGGTTGGCAATCAGCAATTTAAAGGATGCTTTTGCACTTTGCGACTTCTACGCGTCCAGAAACTACGAGTAATTAACACCACAAGAAGCACTACTAGACTACTACGCAATCATCGACCTAAATGCGTATAAAACTTACAAGTAAACAAAATTATTATGCAATTTTAAACCATAATTTCCCCTGTGTAAGGTAGTTATTCCATAGTCGCAATTCTCCTTGGGGACCCTATAAAACCAGTAGGTATCACACCAAAGAACACATTAACCACAAATCTTTACTTTTTGTGCACGGTCAGCAAAAAAGGAAATGACTACAAAGAAACGTGTTGTTTTATTTTATTTATTTATTTTATTTTGTTTTGTTCAGTAAATTGTGTTCCTGAGAACTTATTTGCTTGCTTAGTTAGTGGTTTGAAAGGTTAAAACGGCTCTTTTACATACACAGTAGGTATTTCATAATTTTTAGTTTAGTAGTTTAGTTAGTTTAGTTTAGTTTAGTTTAGTAGTTTAGTTTCATAGTTTATAAAATATAGATTTTTCAAATCAGTTCTGCCCAGCTAACCTTATTTTCCGCTCGTTGGTTCACCCAGTACAAAGTTGTTAGTTACCACTTTTTCTATTGAAGACGGTTAAAAAACAAGTAAACACAGGCTTTGCTTAAAACGCGCGCTTTATATGTAAAATGTATACCGAGGATTAATCTGACTAGACTGTTATTATTGCTGCGCTATTCCAAATTAAATTAGCGAGTTATGAAAACAAGAAATTTCAAAGTATAAACGAAATTTTATTACAGTCTTAGTGCAATCCTTGGCTGCTCCGGAGATTAAATTCTAGAAAATATTAATGTTCCTCTGCTATTTGTATTATTAATACTTACAAATCTACGATCGGAATTCCGCATTTTGTCGCAACCCTCAAAGCTGATATGCTGCGCTGCAAACGTCAGTGACGAACAATAAAAACGTTAAAAGATGTATGTATATATGTATGTATGTGTTCGAACCTAAACGGTCATGAAATTGCGCTGTAATAATAGCAATGTAATTTTAATTTGTATGTGAAATAACATTGACGTTGATGTAACGCTTATAGCGCTTAGCATAATTAATTTTATGTTCGCCCGAAGTACATTAAGGTGGGCCAATCCAAAGAAAGCTCTTGAGTCAATACAAAATTTACAAAATCGTCAATTTTGTCCTACGAGTGAAAGTTATACGGAATCCTAATTTTTACAAATCACGGCATTCGTCTACGCGAGCGCAAAATCGTAAGGATGACCGACAGTGGGACCCGCGCGGCGTCTGCGGAAGGAAACACGGTTTTTCATTCTCGGAGGCCGCGACGGACAATGGTGTCTGCCATTTGATATCTCGGAAAATAATGGCAACATAGCTGTTTCCATAAGTCGCCCGTTATTTTTAAGTTATTTCCTCACAAAATATACAAAAAAACACCTCGACGTTTTTGGGACATTTCTCGAAATATTGGTATGGCCCCGAGGGAAAGTCTGCTGTCGGACAACATTGTCCGTCATGGCGTTCAACGTGTTAAGTACCTACCTTCTTTTACATCTGTTGTTTAGCTAAGTGCACCAATAGAAGGGCAGATCATGAAATTGTTTAATACCACGAAATTGTTTAATTCTTCGACGTCTGTTATTCAGCATTGACAAAGACCAGGTGAGATTGGACTCAATGATGAAAGGAGCTCCATATACCCCAAAAATGTACTACAAAGATCACGTTGCCCAAAGCGAAGGGTCCTGAGTCTGTTTGAATTTTGTAAACTGTACACACTTGTACCCTGTAAGTAATGAAGCTTGGAAGTACCTAATGCCTGGTCACAGCTGGTAGCTGCTGAAATTACTTCTGTTAGATGAACGTAATTGTAGCGTAGGGCCCAATGCTATCTACTTATTTCGACGACCCGGATGGCGCAATGGTTAACACGCCGGATTGCTGTTCCGAGGGGCCTGGGTTCGATTCCCATTGAGGTGGAAATTTGGACGATGAGTTGAATGAGTTGATGATTTGAATTGATGAGATGATGAGTTGAATTTCCGTTCTCGGTCTGGGTGTGTGTCCTTGACTTGTGTGTTGTCCATGGCACCCACGACACAGGGAATCCTAGTGTGTGAAGCGTTATTATTTAAGTACTGCTTGAACTTCAAGATGACACTCCCATATTACAACACGTGAAACATTTGGAACGGTGTCCCCAGGCAAGTGACATCGCCTGGCAAAAGATCTCCCCTTTAACTATACACGTGGCTTAGAAGAAGATAACTTAGAACACAGACAGACAGGGGGGAGGGCGACTTTGTTTTATACTATGTTTTGATACCCAACATTCAAATATCTTTGAGATCATTTTGAATTATTAACTAAAATTTGGAACTAACTACAAAAAATTTGGAACACCATGTCAAGGTTTGCTAGTCTGTTGAACAAAGCTACGAGCTGCAATAAATGTTCTTCAAAGCACTTTGCTCCATAACAACAATAAGCTTTTACTTCAAAATCCACTACAATAAGAACTCTCAAACAATACACTACATTATAGAGTTTTATGAAAATCCTAGATTGCGATTTCAGATTCGCGCAACAGGCATCGGATGGCGCAAGGTAACCAAAAATATTCGATTTATTGGGACACGTCAGGACTATACTAAAAAATAATGTTACATTCACGTAGCGTCACAGTAGAACGTAACCTGGGTGTAATAATAATTTAACACACCATGATACAGAACAGAAGTTTAAACTCATCAACTTATCATTCAAATTGTCGCCATCCTGGAAATTGAACAAAAGATGTTTTTAATGACTGTTGTGTCATACGAATCGTTTCGTAACGATAATTATAAACTATGCAGTTATGACAATACGGTCTAGTAACAGATTTAGTTTTAAATTAGTAAATAGCTAACTTCCGGTATGTTTTCTTATTTATTTATTTATTTATTTATTACACTTTATTGTACACCATAGTAATAAATAAGAAGACTACGCTATAATTAGTATTAGTGCACAAAAGGCGATCTTATCGCTCAATAGCGATTTCTTCCAGATAACCTTTGGGAAGATGGCAAAGGGAATAAACAAGAGATGTTGGTAGGGTGTACAGTGTAATGATGATAAAAAGAATACAAAATATACAAACAGATATATATACATAATATAATGACCATACAATAAATTATATATATACATATAAATATGAATATACATAATATACCTACATACATATATACACATATACATACATATATATACACATACTATATAAATGTGATTATTTGTCCAAAAACAAACGATAAATTTCGTAAGTGAAAATGATGGCGCAATCAAATTAATTAATAGACTTTAGGTAATATTCCTTAACACGTTTTTTAAACGAATCAAGTGAAGGGGAGAGTCTAATACTAATAGGGAGGGAATTCCAAAGTTGGACCGCACGGACAGAAAAGGATTTATGGAAGAAGGAAGAAGAATGAGAAGGAGTACATAAAGATAAATTTTCATTAGAGCGAAGGTTTTTGTCATGCGACAAGCATCTGTAGTTAAACCGCTCTTTCAGATAAGGCGGGCTTGTAGGACTGAATAGCACGCAGTACAAAGTAGAAAGAATGTGTGTATTCCGGCGAAGTCGGATAGGGAGCCACTTGAGCTTAGTTCTGAATTCGGAAATGTGGTCATATTTTCGAAGACCGAAAATAAACCGTATACATAAGTTCTGGAGACGCTCAAGTTTATTAAGTTGCTCCTCAGTGATGTCCAGATAGCAAATATCGGCATAGTCAAGGACGGACAGGAGCAGAGATTGGGCAAGCGCTACCTTGGTTGGAATTGGCAGTAGGTTACGTAATCTGCGCAACGGGCCTAACGCAGCAAAAAGCTTTCGGCTGACATCTTTGATTTGAGGAGCCCAAGACATGGAGCGATCCATGATAATGCCAAGATTACGAACCGTGTCAGCAAATTTAATGACATTACCATCCAGTGTGACGGCCGGCAAATTGTTGTAGTCTATTTTTTGCAACATTTTTGAGCTACCTATGATAATTAATTGCGTTTTGGAAGGATTCACTATGAGGCCAAACGACTTGCACCAGTTGCTAATGCTAGCCAGGTTGGCGTTCACTGTGTGTATGGCATTAGGGAGATTTTCCACTGTAGATTTTACATATATTTGGAGATCGTCTGCATATAAGTGATAGAGAGAAGAAAGGTCGGAACATATCATATTGATAAATAATGCGAAGAGAAGAGGAGATAAAACACCACCTTGCGGTACGCCAGCTTGCGTAGCAGACCAAGTAGAGAAAGAGTTATTGAACTGTGTACGCTGCCGGCGACCTTGCAGATAACTGCGAAACCAATCAATTGCGAGCGGAGATATGTTAAGAGTTATGTTATGTTAAGAGCGGAGATATGTTTTCTTACTTATTTTATTAAAAAAATACCCCTTATAGAAGTACTTATTTTAAACCTCAAAGACAATAAGGCAAGAGAAAAAGGTAGCCCAAGTGTAAACTCGCCTCTTTTATTATACAATAAGCAGTTTTCCATATTTCATATTTAATCAATGAGTGAATAGATATCCTTTCGCCTATAGATATTAAGACATGTAACTTCGTCAAAATATTATGTCCTAAAATATAAGTTAACATAAGTGGAAACCTTAGCTGTCGCTTGCTGACTTTTGTTGTTGTTTGAATTCTACCAAAATAATAAAACACAATAGTACTAGAAATCAATAACCATTTTCTGGTATTACTGAGCAAAAACAAAGACCGTAGCATTCGAAATATATTTCAAATGACAAAAGATTTTTCACTCATATCCCCGCACTATAATCCCCTATATCGTGGGTGGCATAGACATTACAACATTATTATCACTCACAACTTCAATAAAACAACATTTTTCCTAAAAATATGGACTCTAGCCGAGAATCGAACCCGGAGCTCTTCCCTTCGTAGGCAAGTCATTACTAACTACATATATAGGCAGGTTCTTCTTATTATTTCCACGAAAGTCAGTACGAATAATAATGGAGATACAACCTAATGATTCTATATACATAGCACAATATCAGAAGACAGATCTTACTGAGGAAAGGAAGGAACCAACCAAAAGCTACTGCGTAGATTTAATTGAACTTTTTCACACACAAGCCTTGCTATGTATTAGCTCTCAAAACGTATAAAGATAAGACTAAAGAGTGGAGTTGCGTTCAAGAAATACAAATAACTCTGCCGGAAAAACGAAATTAGGTACTTTCCGAACAACTAATAAGTGACTGACAAGGAACTATACCGGCGGTGATAGCCTAATGGTCAAGAATTCCGCCTCCTATTCGGAGGGTCCGGGTTCGAATCGACTTCTCAGAGTTATGTGCGTTTTAAGCGTTTAAATATCACACAAATGGTGAAGGAAAAGAAAACATCTTGAGGAAACCTGCATGCCGGAGAGTTTGAAAAACCCAAAGGTGTGTGAAGTCCGCCAATCCGCCTTGGCCAGCGTGATGGACTATGGCCTCAACCTTCACATTCTGAGAAGAGACCCGTGCTCATTAGTGGGCAGTGATAGGTTGAGATGATGAAGGAAACTCTACCGGTTCGTTATATTAAATGCAGTAACGGAAGGTAGTAATCGGGTAGGTTAATTTAAACCCAAGGATGAATATCCAATATCCAACTATCGATGTCCAACGTAGAACGCCTCGCAACTCAGTTTATATTGACCCTCCGAAGCGAGGAATCCTGGAATCCATTTCCAAGGGAAATATTTACGTGACAATAAATATTCATTCACGGCCCGCGGGTCGTGGTCTAAGTGATGTCTTTTTGTGCTATCCATACAAATTGCGAGTGCGACACAGGAAATCCCAGAACAGGCTATCTTTAGTGAGTCAGTATGCGGTTTTTTTCGTCTAGTAAGAATAACTTTATGTTTTAGCCCCTGCCCTAAAAAAAGAGGAGTTATAGGGTTGACCTCTCTCCCTGTGTCTGTCTGTAGTACCGTAGCGCCTAATTAGTGAACTGATTTAGGTCCGGTTTTTGTTTTTTATTCAAAAGCCAATAAACTTGCGGTCGTTTTATACCTTGTTTGGTAGAAATTGGTTCAGCAGTTTAAAGAGTATCAGCTTTTTTCGAAAATTATCCATGATTCCAGAATTATGGACGCAAAATTGAATTATAAGCTATTATAATAAAGATAGAATATCAATAGATCATTAGAAGATTTTCGTCGTTATCATCGTTTTTTTTAATTTACAATTATTTCAAACATTCATTGATATCTTCATATATGTCAATACTAGTTACTGTTATAAGAGCAAAAATCCCGCTGAGCTTTGCTTTACATTAGTAATAACTTGAGTCACTATGCATAAATGTTTGAAAATAGTGAGTCGATTTTATAATAACAGCGCTCATACACACACTATATGAACAGTTTGCATACAAAATCAACCTAGATTCCGACATCATAATAGACCGCAGACTTCATAGCTCGCGGGAAATCTGAGATTAGACTTTTATAAGTTATTTCAATAACCCGAATAACAATTTGGAGACTGTTAGAAAAGATGAAAAATTACTAGTGGGAACCAAATTTTAAATTTTCTGTTGGGATATTTAGAAAACAGAGTATATCTATATAGAGACTTTGTGAAGCGAAAATAATAAATGGTAAATTGGGATAACCAAGAGAGTCAAAACATATTTAAATTCAACGTTTAAACGTACATATCTTTAGGCTCTAAAGGGGATCCTGACTTGATTATTAAGAGCCCAAAAATATTGAGATCACTCTTAATGTGTTTATTAGAACCTAGTGACTATTAAGGCTAAGCGTCCACAGGTCGGTATCGTACGCATCGGACGCATCGCATTAAACGGATGGTAGTATTCTTTGTATAGAAAATCATACAAGTGCGTCCACTGATCCGCATCGTACGGATCGTACTTTCTATACAAACTGCGATACTGCGATGCCTCCGATGCGTACGATACCGATCTGTGGACGCTTAGCTTAGGGCTTTAGTAAAAATATATTTCTAAATGTCACAAAAGTACAGTGTTTATCTATATTTTTACAATTTGGCCTTTTTTTCGAAAGGGGCCCGTGTTATTTTAAAATTTTGCAAGACTAAGTTAAAGTTTAAGACACCAATTTTATGAACGAATATCCTGTGCAAAAAAGTCATGGTCTTGAATATTGCTATGTCTTTAATCCTATCCAAAAACTGACAAGGTTATAAACGAAACCTCGCATACGGACATGTGATATCCTAGTGGTATAATAGCCTTACATCGCGGGCCATGAGAATCTGTTTTAAACCATAACTCTGCTCCAAGAAAACCTTGTCTACTTCCTTCATTTCACTTCACAATTTGCACGTACGTGACAGAAATGACCGAGAAAATCAACTTGAAGGAAGATTGCTGAGAATCCAGAGCCGGTGCGAATAGAATTTCAATCGTCGATGAGTAGCGTTATTGAGGAAATGTGATGTGATTTTAACAAGTCATAATTGTTGTAGATTAAACGAGTTGATCAAGTTAAAAATCCTTCATGTATAGCAACTTTGTACAAATAATAAATAACCGATTTCAACACTGATAAGGAGAGATAACTCAAAAACTAATTGCAAGATGGCGCTCAGTTCAACCCATCTATTAATCAAGCCGAAACACAAGGTAGGTAACTTCTGTAAATCGTTAAAGAGTTTCCTCGAATCTCTTTCAGCTTCATTAGATCGACTTCAAGTCTTGGTTAAATTGTAGTTCTTAAATAGGTAAACTTTATGAAAACATAAACAAACGCACTGATCACCCTTACAATTTTCCAAAGTTCCCCTCGATTCCTCTGGGACACCATCATTACATCCTAGTGTCCTTATCATGGGACCACTCTTAGAATATGTCCTTTCCATAAAAAAAATATTTATCAAAATTGGTAGATAAACGATGAATAAATCAGCAAACGTACGTAGGTACATAAAAAGCATACCTATATAATTATGGTCGAATTGAGAACCTCCTTCTTTTTTGAAGTCCTTTAAAAAGTAACTGTATAAAATACATGCTGTACAAGCGTAAATATTGATAAGCATCCACGACTTATACACGTCAAGAGTCAATAGATGGAGAGAGACTTAAGTGCCAATTTTCATCCCGTTATGGGATACAGTAGGATACAGACTCTCACCTGTGTACCATTTTTTAAATCAGTTCAGCGGATAAAATGTTAAATGATAAAGATACATGATACGAAATTACTTTCGGATTTATAATATAAGTATGGAAATACAGATCGCTGGACCTTTTCCAACCCAACACCCGACTTGTGATTTAAATCTGAAATTTACAAACGAAACCCGCTGAACCCTACCACCATGTGACAGTGCCCACTGAAAAATTCAATTTCCAT
Organism: Hesperia comma; assembly: GCA_905404135.1. NCBI lineage: Eukaryota > Metazoa > Arthropoda > Insecta > Lepidoptera > Hesperiidae > Hesperia > Hesperia comma. The sequence goes on from FR990024.1 coordinate 2,855,602, forward strand.
TAAGCTTTCGGTCCTTTGACTGTGACGGGAAAATTTTTATTTGGATTTTTCGGCTTCAGACATCGCTTCAAAGGTTTTCAGCTGAAAGGAACCACAGAATTTTGGTTAAAATTAAATCAATTTATGTAATATTATCCTACTAATATTATAAATGCGAAAGTTTGTAAGGATGTATGTGTGTGTGTGTGTTTGTTGCTCTTTCACGCAAAAACTGCTGAACGGATTTTTATGAAACTTTGCAGTAATATAGCTTAGACATCGGAATAACATAATTTGTTAAAATTTATAGAGATTTTTGAAGGGACTGGTTTCCCGAAGCGAAGCGAGGGCGGGTTTACTAGTAAGAAATAATCTTTAGGGTTTTTTGTATAAAATATTATAATGCTGTATTCATCGTGTAGATGGAAATCACCCTGCTTATCAATAGAAGAAGTCAGAGGTTATCCAGAAAAAATAAGAAAAATAAAAATCTCTTTCATTCATAATAATATACAGAGAACTGGTGACTATCGTGATCGGTGGTGGCAATGAAGAAATCCTCCTGGAGGGGTTTCAGGATTCCGATATATTAAGCTTTTATAAAAGGGCAAAATAATACGACTCGTGTTACAACTTCAGTTACACTTTATTAAATGATCAATGTATTGACAACAACAAATCTTCCTTTGATGTCGTCGTTCCATTTTCAAATAGGTACCGGCCAGTAACATTTTAATAGAAAACCTGAAAAAAAAGAAATCTGACTCCTCTCCTCTCAACTCCACATCGGGCATCACCAGTATGCCAAAACTGCCTTCGCTTCAGCACATCTCATGTCACCACCTCCTGCAGTCATTGCTCCTCACAGTAGTTATAGCACAGGCATAAAATCCTTCGTTACACTTTTATGTACATATCTAGTAAACGAAATGAGCCATCTACGAGTAAGTATAAGTAATCACCAAAACCACCACAAAGAGAGAAGAAATTAAGTGTAAAACAACAAAGAAACTACAACTGTAAATTCCAAGGGTAACACATCAACTAAGATATTGTATCGTTAAATCAACCCTGTACGTGTAGCACCGTCAAAGTTAATACTTTCATAAATTTTCTCGGATCTCAGCTGCCAAACTAGAGCTCTTGGTAACGAGTGTAAGTTTCGCTAAGAAATTCTGTTATTGAACATAAGACATGCTTTTGACGTCTCTTTAAAAATCTGTAATTCTGCAGAATTCTCAAGTTTTATTTTCAAGCAAAAGTTTTACCAGCTACAAGTTATTAGCATCGTTAACAAGCGCAACAAACTTGCAAGTCAACTTAAAAAAATATATCGTCGGTTGGTTAAAGGACGAGAGAGACTGCATAGATATTTGGCTTTGATGATCTAATGTCTAGATGGAACATAGAATCCGCGCAAACGTGTCAAAAAATTGTGGCTAACTGTTAGCCACAATTTTTATATCATTCTGTCGTTGATCACGCACACATGCTTGATATTGTTGCCTTGTTTTTTTTGTTTTCATTGTAGGGCGACGTTCAATCTAGAAATTAGATCATCAAAGATATCTGGCGACATCGCACACGGTGACGTCACGGAAATCTGAATCACGCTATTGAAAATTTGTACACTGCTCAATATGTCCTATACAATGCTGAGATCATTCACTTGGAGCCTCATCTGCCCCACAGGCATGTCGTCTTGTCTGACATGAAATCTCCCTGTGCCAAAGATGCCGATTTTGCTGACACTTAACAGATCTTAATTGATGCAATCTTAAGTCTAAACATTTAAGAAAAGACGGACACGAATTAGCCTAAATGTATAAAGATCAGAATATATTTAACTTTGAACTATAAAGTGCATTTTGTAAACCTGTAAAAATTCATCAGAAATGCTGAGAATTACTGAAGACATGTTCATACTGTATGTTCTTTTTAATTTACTCATATCTACCTACTTTTTGTTTTGGTAACATTTAAATGCATAGTACGGCCCATAGTCACAGCTAATACTACGCCTTTGGGTGACACAAATGAATCGACAAAACTTATGTAGACAAAAGCGGTCCCAGACAAAGTCATGCGACTATTTACACCAATTGTCCCCCAGTGAACACGAGGCCGCATGTTTATAGACCCCGAGGAACTACGCCAAGAATAAACGATCTTCAACAGCTAATAAAACTTATCATTCCTTACTTTTTCTAACAGATTCAGGATCAGTTTCTCGCTTCTCTGATACTTTGATCCTATTTCATTTCTCTATCAAGCGATGACTATTCTAGGGTTAGATCTGAAAAATATTCTCATATTGCTTTTATTCATTCCTTAATATATCTTCCTATTACTATTGTTCTAAAAATTTCTTCACATCACAGTCATCTTGTAATATTTCGCAGTTCAATGGAGCCATAGATATTTCATAATATGGAAAACTGAATGAATGAGCATAGCATAATATACATTATAAGAATTAAAATTAATATAACCTAGTACTTAAAAACAACATTTATTTATTATACTGTTACAGTTTCCAATTTTAACAGTATTATTGAACCTATTTACAACCATATGATTCGGTTGATATAACTTAAGGTTCCAGCTATTAATTATGTGTGTCACAAACAAGATTTCGATAGTATAAATTGTATGCGTTCTTCCTGACCACGATATAACGACCAAGTTACGTTCAAGACAAGTTCCAAATTTAAAGTTTATGTGACACTTTCACACATACACACGTGTCGTGTCTCAAAACCCGATGTGATCGGAGTTGGCGCATTGCCGCGACGCTTCGCCAAGAAATTATTGTACGAAGATAAACTTAGTCACGTACTTAGACATCTCGTTATATAAATGCTTGTGATCGGGCGAAAACTGAACTAGGTATATTAATGAAGCGTCTTATAATTCTCTCCCGAAAGTGAATTATTGTGATTATTTGACGCTTACTAATGAAGTAAACGTCAAATACGCTACTTATACTAATATAATAAACCTAAAGAGCTTTTTTGTCTGATTTTACGCAGTAATCCTTAGAACTGCCTTTTCACGCTAAAACACAACACAGGTTAACAACAGTTCACATTGGGACACAATCACACACTCATTATAAATTTTCACATTGCAGCTTCTAGTTATCCGATATCATTCGATCCATACGCTTCCAATCTATTCTGGTCCATGTGTCCATACAGCTATACATTTCCAATATTAACCCACAATTGTATTCAATACAATACATCTAACACCATGAAGCCTATTAGCATCGCATTCAATTTCCCCGCTCACATCGCCGTTGACACCATAATAGGATTCATGTGATGGCTTTCATTGGATCTACGCACAATAGATGGACTGAGCTTGTCAGTAACATGTCATAACATGTTCCATATAAGTACTAAACAGGGTTTAATATATTGATAGAAATTTAATACTCAGACTCCGCTTTAAAGTCGGATTAAAGCCCTGATTACGAGGTATTTCAATCTACATATTATATCTATTACAGATTACTTCTGTGGTTGTACGTATTATCAACACAACTATGTCATTGGCATTTCAAAATATGTGTTAAGAGAGTTCTCCTTTAGGATCGGCTTAGCATTGGTTGCTCTTCTAGTGTTTCTCGTGTCCGACGAAGACGACTTATGATCAAGTACCTCGTCTGCTTTTTAACTGACTTCCAAAAATAGGAGGTTCTCAATTTGACTGCATTTTGTTGTCGATGTTTTTTTTTTGGGTGTGCTATCTAGTAACTTTTTAGTGGATGTACCGATTTTGAAGATTCTTTATTATGTTCGGGGGCTGGTGCTTGCCATGTGGTTCCAGGGTTCCATTTGTCCCATAAAACTCCAACCCTTAAAACTCCAAAAGCCGTTACAAAAATAGCTACTAATAAAGACACCCAATACTTTAAGTACTTCAAAACCCCTAAAGAAATATATTTTTGTCTTTATTACTTTTTAAGCTACATCTTAAGAGATTTATTTTGTGGAAAATATATTTAAAACTCAAACAACCCTGCGTTGCTTAAGACCGCTATTAGGTAAGATTTTCTTAAAGTTAAATGAAGAAAATATTATGCAATATTGTTATATTGTACCTGGAAAAAGAGATTTAAAAACCGTATGTGATAATGTAACGACGACAAGTAGGGGTAACTCTAAATAACAGCTTTCGAATAATAATAATAACTAACATTCCAAAAAAACATTAGTGTCTGTTGTCGGTACATTTCGGTAATATAGACATGAGTAGTAAGTAGTTTATTTCACATATCTTCAATGATCACTTTCAGAATAATTTTACATCTATTTACCTATAGAAAAGATAGAAATATACAGCACGTAAACCGATGGAAGAATGGCATAACTCAAGGTACAAAAGCATTAGCGAAATGTATCCTGCGTTAACAGGGGACACACTATCCCCGTAAAGGAAGCTTCGTCACGTGGTGTACGTAGTAACATTATGTAAAGCACTTATCGTAACTAAATAACTTTTCCCTGTTTTACAATGTACTTTGTCAATTCATTGTTTATCCCCTCTCTTTCACTGAATTAAGATTGAATAAGTTCTAGAGAAAAATCAACATAAATGTAGGTAAAATTTTCACATTTTTCTTAAACATGTAATGTTTAAGGTGTTCTTATTTTAAAATTTCTAGAGCGAGGGTTTATTGCATAAGTGGTCTAACCCTTAACTTCCCAAAACAAAACGCACAAATCAATGACACACAAGTATAAGAAAAAGATACATTATCCGCATTTCGTGATTCCGGTCACGTATGGGGGATCCAACACTTGACTTGAACAAACAATCGAGATAGCTGTAGAAATATGTGATCAATATATCTAGTGCCACCAGGAATACCTGGATGGATGGACCTCTTTGGTACTGACTAAAAAAGTCTAAAAAGGAAGTACTCAATTTGGCTTATTCCACAAATCCCCTTATTTGACTGTATTTTTATCGGTTTGTTGGATGGTAGGTACCAACTTCGATGTTTTTTACTGGTGGATAGTGAATTTTTGAATTCTTCTAATAATTTTTTACTTCTCGATTTAAAATGATCAATTTTTCATAAGGTTTTTTATAGTCTTGGTTTTTATGATTTAACATAATAATATGACTGTATAGTTACGAAGAAACTCTGACTACATTGGAGTAATAGGTATAAAATCCCAATAAAAAGTAAGCAAATCAATGCCGAGGACGCGACAGTAACCTCAGACCCCTGCTAATTAATTAACGAAGCCTTAAACTAATTAATCAAGGAAGCCTTAAAGATAATTCCATCAATATTAATAAACTAATAATATAATTACTGGTCTCATTTTTCCCGTAAAGAGCTTAAAATACCTACAAACCTGAAGGACATAAAGCAAAATATGGAAAAAAGCAAAAATACTAAATATCTTTTCATAAAATAATGTTTGATGTTCTACAGATTAAACACAGCGTAGCCAAAACTTAGATAAGTTGCGACTTATATGATGAGAATCGCTTAACGAAACTAATTACTCAGTGGGAAACAAGTTGACATATCTCTAAATATGTCTAAATAGGATTAATAAACAAATAGTAAAACCCAAGTTTGTACTCCAGGGTCCCTCCCTAGAGTTTACTTCGCTCGTATATTTGATGAATTTATAGTACCTTCAGGCAACATGTATTAAAAAATAATGGATTTTGTATCGATAGCAAAGTGTACATGAAGAGACTATGTCAAAACATTAAAAAAACGGTTAAATGAAGTAGGTAGCATTGTTATTTAATTCAATAGATTTAAGTTGAATTAACTCCTTGAAGGTCTGGAGTAAACATCAGCGTTGCTAGATCTACATGATTTAATAAAATAATTTTAAAGAAGACAGACCTTTTCGCGTTATGGTTCTAGTACCTACATTATTTCATTGCGTTTAATTGTATTTTTATATCCTTATTGTATTGTATTGTTACGTGTCAGGAGTATGGGGTTCGAGAAAATGCCAAAATGTACCACAAAGACTTTATTGTACTCGTAGATACACAATTACGCACTGTACACAGTACACACCACAACACTATTACACGTAGGTACTCGTAAACACACTCGTCGAACACTGTATCGCTCGTAGAAATCACTTCACTTCTCACTGGTATCGCTCGTAGGTATCGCTGGTATCTTCCTGGTTTCGCTTCCGAAACTAGAATGTCCGCACTTGATCGATCGCCCCTTTTTATACCACTCACGCACCATTAACGCCAATCCAGAACTTTCTCGCTAATTCCGGACGGACCCGATTCGTATAAAATTCGAGAACGTTCCTTGCAACCGAGTTTCGCCCGTATGACTATTGCCGTAATGGTCGAAGCGTCGTGCGTACGGGCAAGCGCGCTATTGTTCTATTGTTGACTCGACATGTTTATGGCCCCTATTGTTTATTGTTTTGCGAGGTGATACGCCAGGGCTGTCACATTGCCCCCCTCTTAGTCATGCTCGTCCCGAGCATTATTCGATCCCTGAAATGGTGGCAATCTGTCCACGTGCACGATCTTCGGCTTTCTTCTGTCCCCCTGTCTGATCCGGTAGGTCACGTCGTTAATCTTCGTGACAACTGTGTAAGGGCCTTCCCATCGTGCTTGTAGCTTCGGAGACTTCCCTTTCCTCCGCAGTGGATTGTGCAACCATACAGAATCTCCCTCCTTGAAACCATGTTTCCGAGCATCGCGATCGTACCGGGTTTTCATCTTTTCGCTGGTCTTCAAACATTGCTCCCTTACAAGATCATGTGTCTCGTCCAATTGTTCCCGTAAGTCCGCGATGTATTCAACGGTTGGTTTCGGGGCATGTGGCGGTGTTCCGGTAAGCAAATCCATCGGCAGACGCATTTCTCTTCCGAAGTTAACTTTAGCCGGTGTAAATCCCGTAAACTCGTGTATGGCAGACCGATACGACATCAGGAACAGAGGAATGTACCGATCCCAGTCTCGCTGATGTTCCTCGACGACCTTGGCCAAGTGATTTTCCAACGTTTGGTTGAATCTCTCCACCATGCCGTCAGATTGAGGATGCGCCGGTGTGGTACGTGTCTTATTTATTCCCAAAAGTTCACACATCTCCTGGAATAACGTCGACTCGAAGTTCCTGCCTTGGTCGCTGTGTAACTCCAATGGTACACCAAAGCGGCATACTACCTCCTGGACAAGTTTCTTGGCCACGGTCTTCGCCTCTTGGTTCGGAGTTGCAAACGCTTCCGGCCATTTACTGAAGTAGTCTTGAACCACTATGATGAATCTATTCCCGTCTTCCGTCTGAGGGAATGGCCCAGCAACGTCTATGGCGATTCTCTCCCAAGGGGCTCCGACGTTGTACAGCTGTAGTTTCCCTTTGGATCTAGTGCGGGGCCCTTTCACTGAAGCGCACACTGTACACTTCCTGCACCAATCTTCGACGTCCTCTCGACACCGCACCCAATAAAAGCGTTCTCGTATCTTAACGAGGGTTTTCTTGATGCCGAGGTGCCCGCCGGAAGTGCCGTCGTGTACGAGCTTCAGCAAATCAGCCACTTTACTCCTGGGGATAACCATTTGCAGGGTTCTTTCCTTTCCGTTGAGTGATTCCCAGCTCCGGTAAAGCACGCCATTCTCTAATACAAGGCTGTCCCACTGAGCCCAGTATGCCTTAGTAGTTGTGCTTGAGGCTGACACATCACTCCACAGTGGCCTCTGTCCTTTGGCTTTCCACTCCATTATCGGGCTGAGGTCTTTGTCTTCCTTCTGAGCTTGGCTGATTTGCTCCCTTCCCCAAGACTCGTCTAGGTCCTGCATCCTTATCACCCTGACCTCTTCTTTGGCCTCATGCTTGATGCAATGTCGACATTCTTCGGAGCATGGGCGTCGTGACAGGGCGTCGGCATTCGAATGAGCTCTTCCGTTGCGATGCTCTATTACGAAGTTGAACTCTTGAAGCTGTTCGATCCACCTCGCGACCTGGCCTTCCGGGTTCTTGAATTGCAGAAGCCACCTCAGAGCAGCGTGGTCCGTCCGTATTGTGAACTCGCGTCCCAACAAATACTTGTTGAAGTGCTGAAGGGTCTTCACCACAGCCAGTAATTCTCGCCGAGTCACACAATAATTCCTTTCCGGTTTCGAAAGGGTCTTGCTAAAGTACGCAATGACCACCTGCTGGCCGTCCTGTTCTTGCGATAACACCCCTCCGATGCCAGTATTGCTAGCGTCCGTGTCTACTGTGAATCTCCCTTCTCTTCTGGGGTAGCCAAGAATCGGAGCCGAGCACAGACGTTCCTTTAAGCGAACAAACGCATCTTCGCAATCGGAATCCCAACTGAAGATTCTCGTGTCCTCCGTGAGACGATGTAACGGCTTGGCTATCTCGGAGAAGTTCTTCACAAACCGACGGTAATAGGCGCATAGTCCCAAGAACGCTCTTACATCGGTCTTGTTCTTTGGGGTCGGCCATTCTTGAACAGCTCTTATCTTATCTGGATCAGTGCGAACACCTTCGTCCGATATGATGTGTCCCAAGAATGATACTTCCTTCTTGAAGAAGTCACATTTCTTCGGATTGAGCTTTAGGTTGGACTCACGGAATCGTCTGAATACCTTCTCCAGATTTCGTTTGTGTTCCACGAAGTTTCGTCCCATGACTATGACGTCATCGAGGTACACCAGACAAGCGTTGCCCAAAAGTCCCACCAACACTCGCTCCATGAGACGCTCAAAAGTGGCAGGAGCGTTACATAACCCAAAAGGCATTACGCGAAACTGCCACAAGCCATTTCCGGTTCCGGTGGTAAAGGCGGTCTTCTCTTTGTCTTCTGGCCGGACTTCTACTTGCCAGTAACCACTCTTCAGGTCGACCGTCGAAAACCACTTCATGCCACCAAGCATATCCAATGTGTCGTCAATCCGAGGCAGAGGGTAGCTGTCCTTCTTGGTAACGTTGTTGAGCATTCTGTAGTCGACACAGAATCTAGTACTGCCATCCTTCTTCTTCACGAGCACCACAGGAGAACACCAAGGGCTAGTTGACGGCTCGATCACCTTGCTGCGCACCATGTCCTCGATCATTTCTGCAACTTCGTGTTCCTTTGCCAATGGTACTCGTCTCGGTCTTTGCTTGATCGGTGAAGTATTGCCAGTATCTATTGGGTGAGTGACAAGATTTGTTCTTCCAAGGTCGCTATCTCCTCTGGTAAAGATGTCTTTGTAGTCCGTCAACAACTTTGCTGCCTGAGTATATTCCTCAGAGCTCAAATTCCTCCTGGTCGCCTCCAGCAAAGGTTTCATGTGATCCGTTGATCCAGGTTTGTCCGAGTATTCTTTGACCTTCCTCAAACTGTCCACGGCTTCACATCGGCCAATAACGGTATTCTTTGCGAGATGTATCGGCGTGCTGCTAAGATTGATGACCTTTAACTTGGCGTCACGTTTGGTCATGAGCAGTGTCCTTGCCGTGATCCAACTGGGGTGATCTCCATAGTCTTCCACTACGACACATCGATCCAGCTGTATCTTTTCGGGAAACCTAATCTTGACCAAGGTTTCCGATCTGGGTGCCAGCTTCACTGTCTTCAAACAGTACACTGCTCCTGAACATGAACCGTCCAAGAAGACTTCTTGATCCTTGAAGCTTAACACTCCTTTCGCTATGTCAACTATACAGTGATGTGCCCGTAGAAAGTCCAGTCCGATAATGCAGTCGTCAGTTATATTCGCTACTAAAACAGACTGCGTGTAAATGTCACTTCCGAGTTTCAGTCTTGCATCCGTAACTCCTAGGACGGTCACTGGCTGGCCTGTCGCTGTCTGTAGATTGCATGATGGTCGTCCATTTTCCCACATGATAGTCCTCTTGAGTAGTTCCGGTCGAACGATGGACTTCGATGCTCCTGTGTCAATCGTAAATCGACAAGGTATGCCATTTATCTCACCAGTAGCTACCAGGCTGTTCCCGTCACAAGCTTGTGACACTATAACAGTAGGGGCTCGACGAAGTCCAGCCGCTGCCCGTCCCGTGGCGCTGACGCCTTTTAATTTTAGCAGCTCCTGGGTGTCAACTTGGGTAGCCGTTGAGGTCTTCGTAGGAGGCTTGGCAGTCTTCTTAGCGGCGGCGGCGGCTTCTAGCTCTTGCACTTGCGTAGCCCTCCACACCGATTTCGGTTGTTTCCTTGTCCGGCAGCTAAGCCTAATATGACCTCGTTCACCGCATCCGTAGCAGATAGGCCCAGTACGAGGTTGGATCGCCGCTACAACTTCGCGCACCTTACAACTTTTGTAGTCGCTTCGTACCGCTTCCACTTCAAGGGCATGCGCTAAAGCTGCTTCCAATGTTGCGTGATGCCCCAAGCGCACCGTTGCTCTCACCTCGGGATCCCGTATTCCGCTGACAAACGCCTCTAGAACTTTGTCTTCGACGGGTGTGGAACTCGACGCATAGGCTCGACGTACGAGGCGCTCGATCTCCGTAGCCCATTGCTGCAGTCCTTCGCTCGACTTCTGTACTCGGTCTTTGAGTTGCGCGCGGTACACGTGCTCCAGGTGCTTTTCCCCGTATCGAGCTTCCAGGGCCTTAAATAACGACTCCAAGGTGCGTCGCTCGGCGGGCAGGTTCTCAAGCACCAGCAGTGCCTCCCCTCGAAGAGCTAGAGTGAGTGCCGCCAACGAGTGTTCGTCCTCCCAGCCATTCCCGCTTGCAACAACCTCGAACTGATGTCTAAAAGCTGTCCACGAGGTCGTGCCGTCGAAACTTGGGACCTTAAACTTCGGGGCCCCAGAGCATGTACTGGTTGCTGCCGTGCCCATAACCCTTATTTTTTGCAGCTTATGGTCCAAATCCACGAGCCTAGTTTCGTGGGAGTTTAGTAACGTGTCATGGTTTTTGAGGGCTTGGTCGTGCTCGGATGTACGCACCTTCACCAATTCTAGCTCCTCCTTCACGACGTTCAAATCCCCCTGGAAACTGTCCAGCTTTGCATCGATTGCCCCTAGGCCCGCCTCCATGGTTTTGCGCTGGCTCTCCATGGCTTCGCGCTGGCTCTCCATGGCTTCGCGTTGGCTCTCCATGGTTTCGCGCTGGCTCTTTATGTCTTCGCGCAGGCTCTCCATTGCTTCGCGCTGGCTCTCCATTGCTTCGCGCTGGCTCTCCATCGCTTGGCGCTGGCTTCCCAATAGTTTATTTTCCAGGCGCTCCATTGCTTCGCACTGGCTCCGCTGTATGGCGGCTAATAAGGAGGCCATATCGAATGCACTCGGTGTCGGTACTGCTGCGGCTGATGTAGTCGGTGGTCCAGCGGTGGTCTCCGTTTCCATGCGGTCACGACCCGGCGACTCCATCCGCGCGGCATCCAATGCCGTCTGCCGTCGCGTACGAATCCCTTCTTCACTCTGCGGTACTACAGGCATTCCGCTTCTGTCACCAATTGTTACGTGTCAGGAGTATGGGGTTCGAGAAAATGCCAAAATGTACCACAAAGACTTTATTGTACTCGTAGATACACAATTACGCACTGTACACAGTACACACCACAACACTATTACACGTAGGTACTCGTAAACACACTCGTCGAACACTGTATCGCTCGTAGAAATCACTTCACTTCTCACTGGTATCGCTCGTAGGTATCGCTGGTATCTTCCTGGTTTCGCTTCCGAAACTAGAATGTCCGCACTTGATCGATCGCCCCTTTTTATACCACTCACGCACCATTAACGCCAATCCAGAACTTTCTCGCTAATTCCGGACGGACCCGATTCGTATAAAATTCGAGAACGTTCCTTGCAACCGAGTTTCGCCCGTATGACTATTGCCGTAATGGTCGAAGCGTCGTGCGTACGGGCAAGCGCGCTATTGTTCTATTGTTGACTCGACATGTTTATGGCCCCTATTGTTTATTGTTTTGCGAGGTGATACGCCAGGGCTGTCACAGTATTTATATTGTTGTTAAGTACATTATTTTTTGTATTTCTCGCTCTTTCTTTAATGCCCAATAGTAACTTGTTATCGCACTGTATCATCTATCGCTTATAGATTTTCAAATAATGTCAAAATTACATCGAGCCATGCCATGTTGAACTTATCAGCGAATAACGTCAAATCTGGTTTGATGCTGGCTCCTTGCCAACTATTGCTTTTCACATAAAGTTGTGTATACCTACTATCAGTTAAATGTCATACTTTATATTAAATATTCTAAATTCTGTTATTTTCCCTTAATAATTCACTTTATACAAAAAGTAGACTTAACATCCACAAGCAGAGACAACTCAAAAACTACTCGTCAGATGTCCTCTACATGGGAGTACATGGCAAACACTAGCTTTCGAATGAGAAAAGAATTGTGAAGATCTTTACGCTTAGTGTAAAGTGATAAGTGATAATAACATACTTAAAAATCCATTCAAATCGAGAAATTCTGTAGAGCCTCGATCTAATTCTGTCACAAATGTGTCACAAGGCACAAATGTGCCTCTGAGGACTAAGATCTCCTTACCTTTAAAATCGTGTGACTAGATCCACAGGAACACAATTTCTGGTAAATGCTACATGGTAGAAATGGTACTTGGCGACTGGAGGTTCTACCCATGTAAACTCTAGCCTCGATGCCTAGATGGTAATCTATACTAAAAATATAAAGCGGAAGAGTTTGTTTGTTTGTTTCAAGGCGCAAATCTCAGGAACTACTGATTCGAATCCTTTTCGTGTTGAATAGTCCATTTATTGGGGAAGGCTATTGGCTATATAATATCTCGCTACAACCAAAAGAAGCGGAGCAACAAGTTTCCCAAAACAAAGCGAGGGCGTTTACTTAATAATATATGTTGTAGGATGATGTCTGCCGGGTCATCTTGTCTTATAAATTACGCTAAAGGCATCACCAATGTTGCTTTAAGGCGCTTTGCCCACGAAGCAACTATTGCCGCAACTAGCAACTGTTAAATATTATACCGGTTTTTAAAGTTGCCGGTTTCCACAACTATCAATCGCAACGCGTCATACGATATCACACCCTCCCGCCCTCTGCCTGTATCCGGAAATACGTAGATTGAACAACTCGCATAAAAGTTGCTCACAAATTGCCATAAAATTGCGGCAACCGTAAACGTTGTAGCAACTTTTTAAAAGTTTCCTGTAAAAAGTTGATAGTGGCCTCAACTCGAGGCGCCTAAGAGAAACCTACATTGCAATTTTTAGGGTTCCGTACCCAAAGGGTAAAACGGGACCCTATTACTGAGACTTCGCTGTCCGTCCGTCCGTCCGTCCGTCCGTCCGTCCGTCCGTCCGTCCGTCCGTCCGTCTGTCACCAGGCTGAACCGTAATAGTTACACAGTTGAAATTTTCACAGAACAAATACTAAAAAACAGAATAAAATATATATTTAAGTGGGTTCCCATACATTCGAAGATAGTTTAGTTACCTTTCGGTCCAAGAGATGGCGTTGTGCGTAATATGTGGCTACAATAAAACAATTAAATATTTAAGTGAGGCTTTTAAACAACAGATCAGATTTTTTTGGCGTTTTTATACATAATGGTACGGAACCCTTCGTGCGCGAGTACGACTCGCACTTGGCCGGTTTTTTTCAGTAAGTACTGGAACCGAAAGTTAATTAAATCTAATATCGTTAACAGGTTTTTCTTCAGGTCCGTCCAAGTCTATTAGCAAACTTTTTTGCATATTTCGCTAATTCTTTAGCAAACAATTTGTCCCTGCTGACGCCCACGGTTAATAAAACTGCTGTACACTTGAAATATCCGGACCGATGTTATCCGACTCGGGTTTTTACCCGGTTTTAGCGAGAAGTAATTCGTAAGTAACTCTTACCAAAGAGAAATTCTTAACATCGTCACCTTAGGGGCGAGTTATACAGAAACGGCGTAAGGTGAAGGCGCGGCGCAGACGTGGAAAGGATAAGGCTCGGACGTAATTAAAATTATATAGAAGAGGCACAAAAACGTTACGATGCGTCATTATACAGGCTGACTTTGTTGCGGTAGCATGTCGTCCTCTTCAGAAGACGACATGCTACCCTATCCTTATGACGTCACTTGTAAGCTGTCCAACTGAGTGCTGGTGAGAATTCAAAAGTGCAACCCTCGATTTTTTCCCCTTGTCGCATGATTTTTGTACGGCGTTGCGGAATAATGGATTAGAAGCTGTATTGAAACAGTATGAAACTGATGCCGTACAGAATCAAATGACCAAATTTACCCTGGAATTGTCAAAAAATCAAAAAAATTTACCGACTTTGTGGCGCACCATTTTTCATATGACCCATCCATTTTTGACATGGGCCTGTAGTCTATGTGGAAATTGTCACAAGAACATAGATATTTTAAAATAATGGAAAAATTACTTGAATATCCTGATCGTTTTCCTTCAGTGTATAAAATGTCACAAGAATGCTTCCATATTATATTGTAAAAAGTAAAACACGGCCTTCAGAAGCGGCATACAAATTGGAGAGAACCAGTCTGTCCTGAAGAAAGACTATTGATAACATTAAGGTTAGTAAAACATCAATTATATTTTAAAAACTTTTTGGATTGGTAAATACTGAGCACACCGTATAACAAACGACGTGCTCTTGGCGCGGCGCGGCCAGTCGCGACTGCTAGCGACGCGGCACAGGCGACCAAGCGGCGTGCCTGCCCCGCGCCGCTTGAGTGTAATTCACGAATGTCGCCTTCGTACTATTTGTATGAAAACGTTTTGAAGTGGTACGCGCCTGCGCCACGTCTTCACCTTACGCCGTTTCTGTATAATTCACGCCTAATAGGTAAAGTGATAGGCGTGGTCAACGTAGTCGAAGTCATTTGTATGCGCCTTATAACAGATAAATCAAAACTATTAGTCAGACGTCCCTGAAAAATTAGAATACACGAAGAGCATCACTTTCCAAATAAAAAATAATCAAAAGTTCTGAGACAAAGAACTTAAACAGTCAAATTGGGAGCTTCCTCATTGTTTTGAAGCTCTTTATTTCGAAGCTGGTTAATAAAACTTCAAATTTTTAAATCATACGGAGAACACAATTTACTTTTCGCCATGTGAAAGGAGTATCTAGAAACGTGGTCGACAAATAGCTATAGGTACGGCTCGCGATCAGTATCTATAAGACCCCCCGTTGACTTTGAAGTTACGCCGGCGACGGGGGGTTGAAAGGTGTGCAAAACCTTATTGCACGTGGACGCTCACACACAAGGCGGCGGGCCTGATGATGCCTACATAGGATATATAAAGGTCTAAAAGTGTGTAGTTGTGCGGTGTGGTGCCCTTAGCTAGAATATTTACCTCATAACGTTATACCTTATATAAATTGACTGTATAACTAATTCTCCTTTTGCTATAGATCCATTCCAACAAATAAAATTAATACACGAACGTATCGCATACGTTACCAAAATACCTAGAGCTGTCCGTATAATCGATCGTATCTTTAAAGGTTCCCTAGCTTCCAATATCGCGTAGATATTGTAAGTATCCAACACGCCCGGGTATAATTTACGTCGGGCGCTGATAAAATGCCGGCCAAACATTTATTCGCCCTGATTGTACACTCGGGTTTTTGCTAGGGTTATAAAATAGCGGGCGTAAAGCACCTTGCTTTGGATTATAGTTGTTAATATTTTGAATGTGTTTGTTTTACAGCTGTAATATAATATTATAGCTGTAGTATAAGCTTACTATTGTAATTTTTATGCAAAATACATATTCATGCAAATAGCTCCTCGTTCCTTCCATAGGAACATGCAATGGAACATACTTACCACCAACAACAAGTGTTTCGCCACAAATATATTGTGGTGTATTGCCATAATCATCAGGAAAAATAGTCTGCCTCTACGGTGTACTCGTACCATCACGATTAATCACGACAAATATATTGTTATTCATAATGTTTAAAAAACCGGCCAAGTGCGGGTCGGACTCGCGCACGAAGGGTTCCGTACCATTACGTATAAAAAAGCCAAAAAAATCTGGTCTGTTGTATGAAAACCTCACTTAAAATATTTAATTGTTTTATTGTAGCCACATATTACGCACAACGCCATCTCTTGAACCGAAATGTAACTAAACTATCGCTGACGCATCGAAAGTATGGGCGCCCACTTAAATATTTATTTTATTCTGTTTTTAGTATTTGTTGTAATAGCGGCAAGAGAAATACATCATCTGTGAAAATTTCAACTGTGTAACTATTACGGTTCATGATATACAACCTGGGCACAGACGGACAGACAGACGGACGGACAGCGAAGTCTCAGTAATAGTTTTACCCTTTGGTTACGGAACCCTAAAAATGACAAAAATCCTTTTTAAATAAGGGACGTAAGTTTCCCATACTAGCAAATGAGTCTTCTCTCGGAGCGTCCAAACTAGCAATCTGTAACAGAACTTCAACAGGATTGTAATCCTTAAATATTTACTGATCCTGATTGGAAACCCCGGTGTTTGACGAGGTCGGTCCCAAAACGATTTATTATGTAAATAAACGGAACGCCACAAAATTATGCAAAATCAATCAACTTCGCTTGATGTACGTCGTAAGCATGTTATTTTTAATATAAATACTGCCAAAGGGTATATAGGCACACAGCCGAATCACGAGAAATTAAAGATAACTGAAAACTAGCACTACCGTTTCCAACTTTTACAATACATACCTACTGTGAACAGTCCCATTTTGTGACGTGATATGGTACATCGTTTAATTAATGTTATGGTGTAGGATAGCGGCTTCAACCCATCAAAAAGTCTTTTCTTTTTCTTTTCAAAACTTTTTAGCTACCAACCGGAACAAAACGAGTCGATTGCCGTTTTACGCAAGAGTCACGTATCACTGCTACGTATACCTATCTTATTGGGAGATTACAGTAAGTACATACCAACATGAAAGATGATACAGAGAGAATAGGTGTTATCGGTGAATTTATTACCCAATTTGGTGGAAAAATAACGAAATCATAAAGTAAAATAGGCTTGTGCAGAATAAGAGATATTTTTATTTTTATACCTACTCCATTCACGATCGATACGGAATTAGTTTTAATGGCAACCTATGCAAATGCCAGCTTTCCGTCCCAGTAATTAGGTAATATTCATAACAAATTGACGGCGAGAATTTAAAATGCCTTAAGTAAATTTTTGACTTTTGATTACAAGCTAAGTTGAACTACCTGTGAGTACACGCAATAATTGTGTTCTTAGCGGGGAGTGGCTATACCGTATTCTCAGCGACTATACCTAAATAAATAAATATAAATAAATAAATATAAATAAATAACGCTACACACTCAAAGCTCCACACTAGGATTCCCTGTGTCGTGGGTGCCTTGGACAACACACAAGACAAGGACACACACCCAGACCGAGAACGGAAATTCAAATTCATCATTCAAATCTCCGCCTCGCTGGGAATCGAACCCAGGACCCTCGGAACAGCGAACCATTGCGCCATTCGGGTCGTCAAATATACTTGTAAAATATACTTGTAGGTACTCGTAGGTGGGTTACAAACTGAAGCGATCATAGGCGGGGGTTGATCTAGATACCAGATAAGGTTTGTTAGACCGAACAATAGCGGGCGCTGTCAGTAGTTGGATGTGTGCCCGATAGTCTACCATACTTTAAACGATATCGTGCTTTGTAGTATGAATTGGTATCATAAGATAACAATCGTTAAGCCATATCAAAGGCCTCTGAGCGGCGGAAAATCCCGATTTTTATTTGTAATCTGGTGCTGGTGTGGTCCCATTAAAAGAGTGACAACTGACGAGTATTTTTGTGATATCTTGACTTATCGATATTTAAGTCGATTTTTTTGTTTAAAGTAAGTTGAAGTCGGTTAAAATTAAAACAAAGATTTAGCTAGAAACTACAAACATATTTTATTTCTAACATAAAATTAGTTTAATTCCTAGTAGGTATACCTTTTAAAGCCTATCATTAATCTTATTAATTTCAAATCGTGAATACCTACTTGTACAAATACAACAAAGCCGCAATTAACAATTCGGCAAACATCAAACAGTCGCAATGTGCCACCGATTGTACCACAATTTGGAAATTCAAAGGGTTCGACACGACCAACCACCGATTTGCACCCACAATATGCTGACACTATAATTAATCCCGGCATAGATTAGTTATGCTTTAGTGTTGACAAACACCGCTATGGATAAAGCAAATATGCAGGTTGGATAGTGACTTTAGTTTGGGTCAAGAAGCAAGATGTAAATAATAAATATCAATCTAATTATAATAAAACTCTTGCGTTACTCAATGATTGACTGACAGACAACGCACAGCCAAAGCTACTGAACGGAAGAAGCTGAAATTTGGCATGTATGTTCCTTGGGGAGTGTAGGGGAGCACTGAGAGAGGATTTTTGGAAATTCCACTGCGAAGTGGGTGAAATAGGGTAGTGAAGTTTAAACGAATTCCACGCGGGCGTAATCTGCGGGTGGAAGCTAGTAAGATAATAAAGTCTAAGAAAACCCTATAGAAGCCTAAATTAAAACCAGAAAATAATAATAATAATAAAATTAATTACAAAAAAACAACACTTATTACACAAACCAACCAAAGCTACAAAAACAAAATTGAATTTGATTACGCGAAATGACACGATGATGACGAAATTATCTTACTCCTGAACAAATCTTCGTTGTTACACTGAAGTTTCTATATTAAATATAAAACCGGATGGAATATATTAACGACCGGGACCTAATCAAAGGCCGTCATAAATTACCCGAATACAGGTCGGGTTTAATCCCATCTCATTGTGTCATTGTGATATACAACAATGATCTGATTAAATCTCTATCCATTAGTGTAATTCTATTAGGTCGCATGTGCCAATTTGATTACCTACGAACAGGTATACCTACTTTCAATTTTCAACCTAAAAGAAACCTACGTTTTACATAACAAAATTAACTGAAATGATAAGTATATGAATGTAGAATGAACAAACGTGAATTTGAAATACGGAACGCGAGGCTTGTTTATGGCGTTTAGGCAGCAAACGAGCACGCAGTTACTACCCCTCTGTGACAACTACGAACGACCAGGATAGTATAGTCCAGTTAGGAAACAGTGTTAGAATATTGTTCTAATGTAAGTACTGTTAGCGATAATTAGTCCTATTAGTTGTTAGTAACTCGTAAGCCAAAAAGTAAGTACATTCATGCCTTTCAGCCCTTATAAATCCTACTAATATTATAAATGCGAAAGTTTGTAAGGATGTATGAAGTATGTGAGTGAGTGAGTGAGTGAGTGAGTGTGTGTGTGTGTTTGTTGCTCTTTCACGCAAAAACTACTGAACGGATTTTCATGAAACTTTGCAGTAATATAGCTTAGACATCGGAATAACATAATTTGTTAAAATTTCTAGAGATTTTTGAAGGGACTGGTTTCCCGAAGCGAAGCGAGGGCGGATTTACTAATTTATGTCAAAGTTCCATTCTCCGTGGAGACAAGACAAGTCCAATAAAATGCTAATCGGAGCGGCTGGCGTGCGCGCTGCCGATAAAATAAAATTACTACTTCCCGTATCGAACATCAAATGATGGGTTTCAGAGTTGGACGGCCACATGTCCTATTGCTTTTGTTGTGTAATCATTTTTTAGGGTTCCGTACCCAAAGGGTAAAACGGGACCCTATTACTGAGACTTCGCTGTTCGTCCGTCTGGCCGTCCGTCTGTCTGTCTGTCACCAGACTGTATCTCATTAACCGTAATAGTTACACAGTTGAAATTTTCACAGATGATGTATTTCTGATGCCGCTACAACAAAAAATACTAAAAACCAGAATAAAATAAATATTTAAGTGGGAGCCCATACTTTCGACGCCTCAGCGATACTTTAGTTACCTTTCGGTCCAAGAGACTAATGGCGTTGTGGCTAATATGTGGCTACAATAAAACAATGGTCACAAGGCTTTCATACAACAGACCAGATTTTTTTGGCGTTTTTATACACAATCTCGCACTTGGCCGGTTTTTTATGTAGCTGAGAAACAAGTACCTATGTACATGAGCCAATGTGCACTGGGTGCCAGTCTAGAAGAACAGAAATATGTACTGACTCTCAGGCTTCCATTCACATCTATTTACCCGTTATATCTAAGACCCTCTATCTTTATGGAGTCAAATGTATATTTTAATAAATAAATTCGAATATGAAAAATCGCTCGGTAATTGACTAGCTCAAGCAAGCTTTTTAATACTCCGAAGGATTCGCGTATTGGAAGGATTTTTTAACATTCAGAAGCCTAATGTGAAGGCAATCCAACTCATTTATTTACACAAAACTTCACGAAACCGATCGACACTCGTAAAGCGAAGATTTTTTCATCACACCTATTCGAAAAAGACGACTTGGTTCGGACTTACGGGGTTCCAAAGTTGCTGTTTTCTATTCAGCGGGCGGGAATGAATTTTCATACAACTTTTCCTGCCGGCTAGATCTTTTCCGTCCTATTTTGAATTTAGAACATTTTAGTATTTTGCGCTAAAGAAATCGAACGCAAATATTGTTTGAATAAAGAATGTCTGGTACGACGCGAGGGCCCCGCCAGCTGAATAATAAAAAAAGAAATCAAATTAAGATTTCGTTTTCAAATTAAAATTAAGTTTTCGTGCATTTTTACGTATTATTTTCTATTATTTTCTATTATATGTATATTATATATTATTTTCTCATAGTGGGTGATGAAAAGTAGAGTGTATCACTCGGGTGCAAGTACCTACATATATTTTTGGCTCGGGCGACGTACTTTGAATCCCTCGCTACGTTCGGGATTCTACTAAAGAATCCCTCGCTACGCTCGGGATTCTACTCTAGAATCCCTCACTTCGCTCTGGATTCAAAAAACGCCCTCGCCGAAAAAATATTACTTTGCACCCTTGTCATACAATCTACTATTTCATAATATGCACAATAAAATGTGCACAATAAAGCAATTTATTACCTTCTACATTTGATGTTACTGCCGGAGAATAAACACCTGTACGCAAATAAATTATGCATTACCGGGAAACCAAAGTAGACGGCATTACAATAAGAAAATCTAACTTTTTCAACAAAACGACTTCTACATCGACATGTAATAATGAGTATACCATCAGCATTGTTTAAGCTGATTAGTTTATTCCGGACACAGGGGACCGGTGGTCTAAAATAGTGGTTTTTTTAAATTTTAAAAGTTGACTGTATTGTGATTTATTTATATCGACGAGAATATATAGGTAGAATACATGAAATAATATTTATGTACTTGCCTATTATATTAAAAACTCGATTTTTCTGGGATTCCAGTGTCAAATCTTGATTTTCAAATAAAAGAAAGTTTTTGAAATCTGATCACAAATAGCGGAGATATGGGTGAACATACATAAAAAATACATACCTATGTACACAGAGCTGTGAACTTTGACACACATAGAGCTTTGAAGAGGGTACCTCCTCTTTTTTGAAGTTGTTTATAAACATTAAATCTTTCACAAAATTATACCGCCCTGTGTAATGTAATATGTTTATTCTTCGCTACAATCTAAACAACAGATAAATGTGTTAATTAAATTTTATCCCCAAAGTTCAATTATCGCTCCATAAACAAGCTTTTGTTTTCCTCTCTCATTCCGAATTGTTTTGTGCGCCGTGAATAACTGAAAACAGGTTAATTGTATTTATTTATGATTGAATTTGATTGTTAGTGCTATTCACTTGTGTTTGAGTTAGTGTTAAGTTGAAACGTTTAATAGTACATTACGATACGGTGCGTAAATTTGCCCATTTTTAACGGCGTGAAGTTAGCGTCATTTACCGTGCAAAAATGAGCTATTTAAGTCACGGAAAACCGTGGCTTAAGTGCGGATTTAGGTCACGTTGTGCTATAATTTTTTTTACGACAACCATAACAGCTGTCTCACTGGTGAGAGTTGCGAGGGGTGCAAAAGGGGAGAGGGATATTATCATTTCGTAAAATATCGATCCTTAACTTCACTCCTATCTTTTATTTTTATTAAATAAAGGTAGATAGCACCGCCAGTCGACCACTCCATCTTCGCAGACAATGACGCGTTTACGTGTCTCCAGATTCCGTACAGGTATTCTGTCGTTGTATGTCTCTCATGCGAGCGCAGCCGCGGGCGGAAACTAGCACTTTATACATTTAAACAGATAATAAACCCCTAAAAGATACATAAACGAATGTTGCCATTAACCATTAGCATAATATATGTTATAAGCTTTGATGATCTAATGTCTAGATTGAGCGTCGCAGTACAATGAAAACAAAAAAAAACAAGGCAACAATATCAAGCATGTGTGCGTGCAGGCGATATTTTACACGTTCGTCTATTATCTATGTGTGCGTGATGTATGATACAATGATATTAAATTTAAAAAATGGGGTAAACAGTTGGCCACAATTTTATTGACATTTTTGCGCGGATTCGATGTTCCATCTAGACATTAGATCATCAAAGGTTATAAGCAAACCTGACGCGGAAACTTTCATTACTCCGTTCATTTAATGAAATTCGCTTTAGTTTTTGCTCTACTGCTTAATTACCTTCGCTAAAATTAGTGGCGTGAGAGCTAACAAATTAATTGGCAGACATTATTAAGGTATTTTAATGTCCTATTTTTCTATGTCGCGAGCACCGGAAATAAAATTCTCAATTAGTGAACTAAAAGCCTTATAGGATCGCGTAAAAGATTTTTAACTTTTGTTGTAAAAAACGTATGGATATTGAATTCTACTTTAATGGATATGCTTCGTTTATAGAGATCTGGTTTCTGTACATTCGTAGATACTCAAAAAATGGTCAAACGCCAGTCGGACTCTCGTAGAGTTCTGTACCATAAAATAATTTTATCTTTGATTATTTGATCTGAAACAAAATAGACAAGTATCAAAGGTAAAACTTTTAAAAATAGTTTACCATCAAATATAATGCCCTCACCACATAGTAAGTTGCTCCACGGCCCGGTGGCACGTGCATGTTCTGCTTGATATTCGTTTTCATCTAATCCTACGGCGTTAGGCTGGCATTTATGTAGGATAATGTCCCTGTTACTGTTATAATGAGTATAAAAAATATCGTAAGTAAATTTTGCTTTGAAGTAAATTGAACTAGGGGCACGGGCTATTAATTTGTATTTAGCGGGGAGAGACAAATCCATATTCGATCGATTCAGGTATAGTGAAGGCGTGAAGTCAACTCCATTTGTGTTCCTTTGGACACAGAACCCTAAAAAGCGAAACACACATAAAACGGCTTTCAATTAACGATCCCATAGCCTTTCCCGAGAATGGAGGGGTTGTGCTTTCGAATATTTATGAGACAGGTAAATGAAATGTGTTAATTAAATGTTTACATCATAATGCCAATTAAAGATGACTCTTAGACAAAATAAATTACGATTGTATTTGGAATGCACAGTATTTCTCTACTATGTATAAAAAAATCTGCGTTTGACTGTTCCAAACTAAAAACACCATAGTTTCACCACCATAGTCACCATAGTTCTACCGACCGTGAAACCAAAAGTTGTAATTTATTCAGCTGATAAGTTCCGCATAAGCTTTCAGAAATTATCAGGAAGTGCTGAA
Source organism: Hesperia comma (assembly GCA_905404135.1). Lineage (NCBI taxonomy): Eukaryota > Metazoa > Arthropoda > Insecta > Lepidoptera > Hesperiidae > Hesperia > Hesperia comma. Next base: position 2,879,220 of record FR990024.1, read on the forward strand.
AAGGCCCTTAATATTTTCAACACGACAAATCATCTTGGTGCGATGACCTATATAAATTTAATATCACATGAGTAAAAGACCAAAACATTGATTTAAGCTACATAAATAATAAAACCTCACTTACCTGTATCCTGGGCACGTTGACTCCAGCAATCACTTTGTTTCAAATCCCGTAGGAAGGTAACGCACAATGCAAAGCCTAAACTGTCAGGGCGAACAGCCAGACAAAATGATATGGCTTGTGTCATGCCATGCTTTGACCAAAAGGAGACAACTGAAATAATGCGTAGCGCGAGTTAACTCGAAAGTCGACACGGGACGAAATGTATTAATACTATTATTATATTATTATTTCATTTGGTTTTTTTAGTTTTCATGCACATCTAATAAAACTTCCTTGCGGTCCATATTAAAATTATGGTGGTTATGACCTTAGGTCAAGTAAATACCTCGATAATATTATTTAATTTTCTCAAACATCGTCCATTTGTAAACATCGATAAGTTACCTACAGTTTTATTATTATGATTAGAATCTTCCTTCACAAACGAATATTCAATTTCGCGAAGGCAATTCGACGTCTTAAAATTCTCATTCACTTCAAGTATTCACGACCGAATACAGTATTGGCTCAGATGTTTGCGAAGTTCTGTTTGAGTAACGTTCAGTGTTCATGTCGTGTTTCAACGTTTCAGTTCCAGAACACTCTTTCAATATAAAACACTGAGCAAGTGAGCAAGTTTGTAACGATTGTGTCTAATTACACATCCTCGATAAAGGATAGATCATCTGAGCTACTGGTCAATTCGACTAGTAAATCACTACATCACATCACTACTACTGCTGTCCCTTTGTGTCATTAAATCTTTAAAACTATACGGATTTTGATGCGGTTTTTTTTTATAGATAGAGTGATTCAAGAGGAAGGTTTATATGTATAATAACATCCATTAAATAGTTGTTGCACCCGTGCGAAGCCGGGGCGGGTCGCTAGTCTTTGATATTAGGCGGTGTCCTACGACGACGTTGCGAACGCGACGATCGCGATCAAATCAACGGTATCCCTACTTGCGTCCTATGTGACAGTCTGCGACAACACGCGACGTTGTCATTGTCGCGTGTAGTATCGCGTCGTGTTGCGTAGCGTCGCGTCGTATTCGTCGCTCACTTTGGACACCCCGTTATTGTATTCGATACGATAAGGCCATAATACCAAGAATAAAAGTGTAAGTGGTTTATGTTGAAAAAAAATACGTGACTGTTGTAGAACACCTGGGTTGTTGGCAGCTGACTTACCTGGCACCTCATTTAAATATTGCCAATTTTCTAGCGTTCTGAAGGTGATAAACACTTTTCAGTGATCAATAACACATCAAATTCTAGAATTATCGCGTCTATTTTCATTATGAAACTCATTACCAAATAATGGAGGCTCGTAACCATGATTCCGAATGAAGAGTGAACATTTACCGATTCACGGCAGGTCCCCGAACGAAATGAACCAATTTTTTGTTATGATTGCCAATTTGTCTTATACAAAGAATTTGGAGACATTGTACCGAAAATCCCCAGTCGTCCCTCAATACCTTCATTTTTTTCAAAATCACAAATCTTCTCATGTTTTTTTCAATCATTGATATTCTTACACAAAATAATATTTTAACACGTTTGCTGCTAAGCCAGGTCTTTTTGGCCTGGTTCTGGTCTTTCCCCAGTGCGAAGGCTAAAATCGTGTCCTCTCGCTCTGTGCGGGAGCTGTTACTTTAGTTGTACTCAAGGTACAAAAGAGATAGTTATATACCGTAGCTTCATTTACTTATTAGAACTCAATGGTCTATAAAAAAATGTACCGTGTCTGTTCGGCCTGGTTCGCAAGGAACGAATAGGAACATTTTTTCAGTGCGGTACCAGGCCTTGATATCAAGGCCTGGTACCGCACTGAACAAAGCACGGCGCCCAGCGTGCCTCGCCCGGTTAGCATAGTGCTGTCACTGCTGTCAATTCTCGATAAACATGTTTTTAGTGCGCACGCGTTTGTATACTGTGTAGTGAATACGTCTTTTTTGTGCAGTGTCTATCTACAGATTGATTTATCAAAATGAATAAAAAGCTAAAGTGTAAAAAACAATTAGAACTGGGTTTTCCAAATTCACCAACTCATTAAAATTGATAAAAGAAAAAACTGTGTCAACTGTTACGCAAGGCTGTGACAAACACTTACCAGCAAAGAAGCTGATAAAAAAATTAAAAAAATCAAGTCTCAGTGTAATAAATGCAACAAATCATATTGTTTGCCATGTTTTAACGAACTAGATGTTATTTAAAAATATTGATACACAAAATATTTTGTTTCCCTACTGATTGAAACATTTGTAATAAAATGTAGTCGTGCGTTTTATTATACATCAAAGTTTGTTTTTTGTAATAAACGAATCGATAAAAATATTTGCGTTTGTTTTCTACACTGTAACATCACTATTAAGTTATATTATCAGTGCGTTACCACATCGAATAGATGTGGTATTTTTTGTCTTCTATGCGGCACTGGGCATGAAAGGCCTTGTATTCGTTTTTCCCAAAATATAACCTTTATCTTTTTTGGATCCCCAGGCTAAGCCAGAGGTAAGTAGGTACATTCCTTAGCTACAACATAGTGCAAAAAAATCTCGTGTATCTTTTAAATTCGCAATTTTATTAGAAGTTTTGACAGAAAGGTGGTACCAGGTCTAATGGACCTGGTTCGCACTAGAAAAGAATCCGCTTCCTGGCCGAATCGACCTGGTATCGCATAGTAATTTTATACACGAAAACAGTTCCGCAGCTAACGTGTTAATAGAAGTGTACGGGAACCTACTAAACTTCAGAAAAACGTGGGCGAATAGGACTAGGTAGGTTCTCAATAAAATGCTATAAGAAAACTGTGTGAACCACACAGTTATATCAGACATTATAATATCGTGCGTTGCTCATTCAGTCTTTCAGAATTACTTTCAAAATAACTCAAAAATTATTGTTTACATTATCAGTTCTTACCGACTTTAACTTTTCATGTGAACATAAAAAAATGCTACCTGAACATGAAATCTCCAAACTCAATTTGAATCGTATTCATTTTACAACAACAGTGGAACAATTCAATAAAAGAATACCCTTTGTCAATCAGGATTCCATGTTGATTGGAGCTCGTGACATCGTATTGTCGTATTCCCAACATTGCTGGACAAATCTGGCATAGACGCTTGACACATACAGATTTTGTTATAGTACAGGGTAATAATATAAAAAATAGCTGTTTCAATTGAATTAGTTTATATTATGTACCTACCTTTATTTACGTATGAAAGTAAACCAATAACAATAGCATACATTTCCATGTCTGTCATGAAAAAATCTTACACTTTTCATTTTCTAACTCCCATCCGTACCATGTGATAAGGAACTTCGTTCCAATTTAGGTCCCACTTAAAGATTCCTGTTTAAACATTTTACGAGTAGAAACATTTTTGAAGTTAAAAATTATATAATTTTAAGATTTTAGTAAAATATTAAAACATAATTATTATGAACTGACAAAATAAAGCAAAGGTCAAAATCTTGAATTGGGTCACACTTTTATCAAAGTGTTTCTTTGGCATCATCACCAAACGGTCTTCCATTTAAGTTTGTCTTACTAATTAAAATTATACAAACTTGAAAACAACTTGTACATATTAATTTCACAAAGTGTTCTTAGTTATAAGAGTAGAGATTTATTCACAGGCTAATTAAATTACCTTTAGCAAACTTGCAGTAAGTCAAACTCCAAGTTTGAAGTTACGTGCTGTGTGGGGAGCGTGTACCCGACTTTAATACTAGTAGTTACTGACACTAAGTGTTGAGTTAGTTGTTTGTTGTGAAGGTACCTAACTAATTAATATGTTTGACAAGCACAGGGTTCGTTTGCTGATGAAATAATGAATTTATTCAAAGCAATTTAAAGGCATACGTTACTTTTAACGTAAAAAGGTCGTACCCATGTGGTTGTACAATCATGAAGTGTGTAGTACCTACATTTCAAAATAATTTACAAAGAGGAACTAACAGATCTCTATTTGTCTCTGTAGTTAGCCTGTCTTTAGTTATAAATAATATTTATCGAAACACAAAAACATCAAATATTTTACATCTAGAACCATTTCGCAAGGAAACCATATTTTTAGAGTAAAATTTCAAATTTCAAATTTCAAATTCTTTATTCCAAAAAAATTTTAGTACAAACTTACATAATAATCACTAGACCCCATACTAGGATTCCCTGTGTTATTCGCTATGTGCAAAGCGGGTGGCAGGTGTACAAAAACGATCGCAGCGCACAACGTGACAAAAAATGGAAACTATTGCGGCTGTGTGTAATACTTTCGAACGCGGTTTTTATGATTATATCCATTGTACACATACACTATTCAATAAATTGCACTCAAATAAAGTCAACAAGTATCATTTACTGTTTATTTTGGTTTTTAATTGCAAAAATACTAACAATGTTTACTTGTCATATTTGACAGTAGCCGAAAAAGTTGCGCGTTGCCACCGTCGTGCACGTTCCCAATAGGGTCTAGTCTCTTCCACTAATGTACAGTAGAATTTTTATATAATTATTATAGTTATTATTAAGAATTTATTATATTTATAATACTATTATAATAATACCTATAAAACCTAATTGAATGCGTGTGCGCGCAAGGCGTTATGTTTAATTGCGTGTGAGTGCGTGTGTGTAGGGTGTGTGTGCGTGTGTGTGTGTGTATGTGTGAGTGAGTGAGTGTGTGTGTGTGTGTGTGTGTGTGTGTTTATTTTAAGGTTTGTTTCTGTTGCATTATTTTTGTGACTATCTTTCTATGTTTATTAATTTTTCCGTATCTAAATATGTTAGTGTACTAATCCAATCTTTTGTTTTCTTCTTACAGGTGTGCATATTGTCTTTAAATATTTTAATGGTTTTTTAGGTAAGGTCCTAGGAAGGTAAAGGAATTCTGTCCAAATCTTGTTTTCATAGGGGGAACATTCCACATTGTGTGTCGCTGCGATCTTCTGGAGGTGTCTACTGTATACGGGGCAATTTTATGATATTTTAAAAGTGTGGCCATAACGTATAATTTTCGAATGCTTAGATGTCCACTTTCCTGTTAAAGAGATTCTGTTGAGTGACGATAAGGCTTTCTGTAGGCTATCTTCAATAGAGCGCGCTGAGCTCGCTCCAACCTTAACAGCAGAGTTTTTTTAGCTGATCCCCATGCAACAATGCAGTAAGTGACAATCGACTGGCAGAGTGATAAATAGATGATCCTGATGGTAGACAGGTCAGCAGCAGATCTTAATTTTTTAAATATATACATAAGTTTTCTAACCCTTGCGCATAGCATGTCCACGTGTGCCAGCCATGTCAGTCGATTGTCAACTATGACACCAAGATATTTTATAGTTTGAGTTTCCTCAATCTGCGGGCAGGAACAAGTGTCGTGTAGTTTTTTGCAGGTGTGTAGTTTGACTTGAAATGGTTCCATGGGACGAGATTTGTGACTAATCCTAAAAGCTACAAACTTCGTTTTTGCTGCATTTAGTGTTAGGACATTACGTTCTAACCACTCTGCTATTTGGGACATACCCTCTTCAACTTTTGTATGTAGTAATTTCCAGTCTCTGTCATGAAATATTATTGCGGTATCATCAGCAAATGCGAAAAGTCTTGCTTGTTGTAAGGGTAAGTCACAAAGGTCATTCACATATGCCAAGAATAAGGTTGGAGATAGCACCCCCCCTTGAGGAAGACCAAATGACGGGGTAGAGTAAGCACTGTGCACGCCATCTATCACCACCCTTTGCCTTCGATCTGTCAAATAGGAGTCAAACCAATCAAGCGCTACACCTCGTACTCCTAGGCCTTCTAGCTTCTGTAAAAGTATTTTTCTAGGTACAGTATCAAACGCTTTCGCTAGATCCAGTAAAAGAATCGGTTTAAGAAAGAAATAAAATTATATGATTTTGATTTCGCAAAGTACCTACCTGGATTGTATGACAAAATACTATAGGGACACAATAGTTGACGTATTTCGAGAGAAATGCAATAGGTATTTCTAAGCTGACAATACGTTATTTGAAAATGGAACCATTTTGTTAGCGCCGAATGCATTTTATGGACACAAGAGAAAAATTGTAGACAAGAAAATTGCAGACAAGACAATATTAACGTCTAAGGATTATAAGCTTAAAATTATATTTACTTCTTACATTACTTTATAAGTACAACTTTTTTTATTAACAAAATCATTCTCATTTCCCTGGTTTTAAGTCTGCACACTAAGATATACACAACACGAAGATTCTTTTTCATAATCTCAATTTATAATATCTCCGTAACTGACCAACTAATTTTTAATATTGTATGTCGGGTTAGTTCTAGAATTATACCAACATACAATATTATCCTTGGTTCCTCCTTGGTGTTTGGCACGTATAACGTCCTGCAACTTATAGTCCATATATTGAAAATAGACGGCATGGTCACATGGACAATACAAACACATCTGTTACCAGCTACATGAATGCGTGTTCCGTCCGATATCGAAACCGCCCTGACCGAACAAGCGACACGGCCATGTACAGAACTTATAGACCAGTGCTACTCAAAGTTTCGATAGCGATATTATACTAGATATTATTTATATTAAAATATTAAATTTATATTAAAAGACGCTTTACCAAGCCTTATCTCTTCTTTGTCTTTTCTTTCTTGGCCGACAACGACTTAACCTTCTTTATCGGCTTTCTTTCATCCATAGGCGCTACTAATTTGCATAATTTCAAAAACAAGTTCGAATAAAATTTATTTCATTTTTATTTTCAGTGTCCTCACCATCGGGTGGCTTATTTGCTGATTTATCAAGAAATAGGAGGGCAGAACTTAGAGATGATTTCTCAAAATTCACTCCCCTTCCCGCCGCGTTATTTTCCAAATAGACACAATGTGATTCCCAAATGCCTGAAAAATGGAATAGAAGCTCCTGAAACTAAAACTTTGAGTATCTCTGACACGGAAAATCTGTGGGCATTCACTAATACCAAAATACATGCAGTAAATGGTCCTATTCAAACCAAATCACTTAGCCACTGCGTCGGGAATGGAATATACTTGGTACCCCAAAGAGCCTATACACGTTTCGGTAGTTATGAATTCAGAATATTCCGTACTAGCTATTCATGAATGAGAGTAGTAATAAAATTAATTATATAAAGTAGAAAAGTAACTAACATTATTTTCATGAAACTGGATAATATTGGGCGTTACAGGCGTTATGATTTAAGGAACTTTGTGAAACTTGGTGTCCAATTAGATATCATTTTTTTCGACCTTGTTATCTGTGTTCTTATCTCACAACGACACGCTAAAGTGGGTAACACGACTCCAAATACAGGCATTCAGAATATTGTTGGGATATATGGCCACGGTACTCGGAATCCAAGGGGCGAGCGCCTTGTGGAATTCGCTGCAGACAACGACATGGCCATAATGAACACAATGTTCAAACACCATCCTAGACGCCCATATACCTGGACTTCCCCTGACGGCAAACACCGTAATCAGATAGATTACATATTAATACGATCCAGATGGAGGAGTTCAATAACCAATACGCATACGCTTCCCGGTGCTGACTGTCATTCTGACCACTTGCTTATTGGATATTGCTTATTGGAAATCTGCGACTGAAACTGCAAAGAACGAGGCCAACGAAAACGTCAAGAAGGTTAGAGATAAAAAATCCAAAGTCTCTTACCATCTCCATAGAGAATAGACATGCCGCATGGAAAGCCAGTATTGAAAGCAACAACTCTAACTTCTTGTGGACTTCCGCTAAGAAATACATTATGGAAGCAATCGCAGAATCACAGCCAAAAACCGTTTCAGCTAAACGGCAGCACTGGATGAGTGAAAAAACCTGGCTTTTGGTTGAAGAGCGCCGAAAACTTAAAGCCAGTGGAGCTAGCGTCATAGACCTAAACGCCAAATCAGCGATCATTCAAGCGGCGTGTAGACGTGACCGCAATAATCACCTGGGGAAGATATGTGAAGAACTGGAACATCATTCTGATAAATATCAAACCAAAGACCTCCATGATAAGGTGCGATATATAACACGTCAATTCAAGTCCAAGACGTGGGCTATTGAGGACTCTGCTGGGAAAATGGTTACGGAGATAAAGGATATAGTGAATGTATGGAAAGAATACTGTAAATCGCTCTTTTCCAACAATGGCACATCAACATTCGCATTTTCTCCAGACAAAACACGTGACCAGGAACCTGACATCTTGCGCGATGAAGTACGATCGGCAATTAAATATTTGAAACGCAATAAAGCCATGGGCTGCGATGAGGTCCCAATTGAAGTCTTCAAGGCGATGGGAGATTCTGGAGTCGATATATTGCTTACCATCTGCAGGAAAATATGGGATACTGGCATATGGCCTGATGACTGGTTGCATTCCATTTTTATTCCGATTCACAAAAAAGGGTCCACGAAGAAATGCAATAATTACCGACTCATATGCTTAATATCACATGCAAGTAAGGTGATGCTCCACATAATTAACACAAGACTGCTGGCTTACCTCTCGCCGCAAATCGCACCTGAGCAAGCCGGATTTGTAAAAGGAAGAGGAACCCGTGAACAAATCCTCATACTGCGCCAAATCATCGAGAAGGCCAGAGAATTTAATTCCTCCCTCTATATTTGCTTTGTAGATTTCCACAAAGCATTTGACACAGTCATATGGGGACATCTCTGGCATATACTTGAGAAAATGGGAGTACCGCCCCATTTTATAGTACTTCTGAGAAGGCTTTATGAGGATGGTACTGCAGTAGTAAGAGTGGACAATACTTTTTCTAATCACTTTAAGACCGGAGCCGGAGTACGACAAGGATGCATCTTATCGCCATTACTCTTCAACACCTACACAGAGTACATAATGCGCATTGTATTGGAAGATTGGGAAAAAGGTATATCAGTTGGGGGACGCGTGATTAATAACCTCAGATACGCTGATGACACAACCCTTCTCGCACAGACTAGAGAAGACATGGAAGACCTTCTGACTCGTTTGGAAACTACCAGCATTAAATTCGGACTTGCCATCAACCGAGACAAGACGAAGATGATGATAGTGGACCGGGCTGAACAAAGTATAAACAATATAAGGAGCATAGCTAACTGCGAAGTTGTGCAAAGCTATATCTACCTCGGTTCTACTATCTCCAGTACTGGTGGATGTGGTGACGAGATCAGACGACGATGTGCCATTACGAGGTCAGCAGTGGAACGGCTGGGAAAGATCTGGAAGGACAGGAGAATCACTAAGAAGACGAAAGTCAGACTGATGAAATGCCTTGTTTTTCCAATCTTTCTATATGGAGCCGAAACTTGGTCACTGAAATTGCAAGATCGCCGTAAAATCGACGCTCTAGAGATGTGGTGCTGGAGACGCCTCCTAAAGATCCCGTGGACGGCATTCCGGACAAATATTTCCATCCTCAAAGAACTGCACATTAAAGAGAGACTTTCATCAACTGTGCAGCTCCGGATATTGAAGTTCTTCGGCCACATAACTAGAAATGAGAACTCGATGGAGAGGCTGGTGGTTCAGGGCCAAGTGGAAGGCAAAAGAACACGCGGTCGATCACCAACCCGCTGGACTGACATAATAAAAAAGGCTGCGGAATCTACCATAATACAATGTTCTCGCAACGCCATTGATCGCATCAAATGGAAGCAGATTGCCAAGAAAGCAGTCCTCAAAAACTGACACATGACATCGAACATCTCTCCGTGTATCCTGTCATCGCAACCACGACCACTCTGTCAAGAGTGACCGACTAAGAAGAAGATCTCACAACCCTGTTACCAACTTCTCCGAAGCACGAAACGCTAAACAAATTCTTACCACTAGCAATCTCTCATGAGCTTTTTTAATGCGTTAAACGTTACTATTATAATGCCTTAAAGCCTATGCCTTAGTTCACCGAAGCGAAGTAAGGGTTTCTTGCCTTGGTTAATTTAACCCTCACGAAACTTAAAGTTCATTCTGATGAGATCATTATTCATTGAGTCGATATGACTCAATCTCGTGTCTTATGGAGCAATATACATCCCAATTTACGTTGATTAAATTCAGGCTTCGGGCCATCCCTTGCTACACTCAATTAACAAGTACAATAGACTTCCTTGAGATATTTGGTATGACTTGTCTGTGTGTCGTAATCCATGTAAAAGTTTAGTTTATTAGAAGTGTTTCAGAGTTTATACACACATCATCATCATCATATCAACCCATCATGGCCCACTATTGAACACGGGTCTCTTCTCACAATGAAAAGGTTAAGGCCATAGTCCACCACGCTGGCCAATTGCAGATTGGCGGACTTCACACACTTTTGTGTGCATGCAGGTTTCCTCACGATACTTTCCTTCCCAATTATAGCGAGTGACATTTAAATGCTTAAATGCACAAATAGATACAGTTTAAAAATTCACATCGATTAAGGATGATACAAAAGTATTATGTTATGCTCATTTTTATGAAATCAGTTTCAGTAGATCGGAGATAGGAGCGTGGTATAGCTCTGTTATTGTTTTTACACCACGGTATATACCTACAGAAATTGAACGAACAATATGAAAACAGGCGGCCTTATCGCTACCTGGTGACCCATCAAAGGAATAGGGGAAGTCCGGGAGAGTTGAACCGCTTTTTTTTAAAGTATCATATTTTCTAAGTAAGGAGGCTTAGTGATTCAATTATAATAATAAACGATAGCTTATTTATTTAAGTTTACTTATGCGTATTTAGATTTTCCATATTATATTACTGAAATATGTTATACACATTTTAATAAAAAATGGGATATGATTCAACTCTCCCCACCCTATGGGACACTTGAACCGGGGTCTGGGGAGAGTTGACCACTGCTTTTTAAAGGTACAAAATACAAAATAAAAACATTTTACAGCTTAAATCACAAGTTTATTAACCAAAAGATTACAAAATGAAATGAGATTCTAACGAAACACAGTCACACACTCTTCTCATAAGGATAAATAAACAATACTTTGACATACTCTTAAGCATTCCATAGGCATCATAATTATTAAACATTTTATTAATAAAATTAAATATTTAACGTTTCTCTAATAAAACTTCTTACTCTTTCTTGATATTTCTTACCATTTTGTTTCAATTATATACTTATTCTTATCATTTAGTATCATTAGTTAGCCTTAATTAGGACTACTTTCAGTCAGCTGGTAACCAAAAATTTGATCAATGTTATTCTTTAAGATGCACCGTCCTTTACCTCACGTATAGCATTTTCTAATTCTGTAATGATATAAGTATATTTTTCTTTTCGGTATTTTTTCGGATGGTTTGTATTGAAATTATATATTTCATTCAATTAGTCTGCAATAAAATATAAAATTACACATAAAAACAAACAAAATACAAATAAGACTTGTTGTATTAAGGTTCCCGAATTGTTTTTAAATTTCGTCAAAAAGTTTAAAATTTATATATCTGTAAAGTAAAACTCCAAATATCTTCATACAAATACTATACATGGAAGACATGAACCACTGAGCATATCTCCCGCACCCGTCATGGTGCAACTCTCCCGCATATACTACTTTGACATTAAATTCTACCCACAGAAAAAACAATCAACGTAATCGAAACAACACTTAGCACACGTCAAACTATAATAATCAGGCAATAAAATAGTAATATCACTCAATACTCACCTCTATAAACACGGCCGCAATATCAAAACTACAAAAAAATTTAAAATCTACTCCGCCATAACAAAAACACCTTTTCGAATCTGACAGCCAAACAAACCGGCCATTGTTAAAAATGGCGCCGTGCTTGTCATTGGCCTCCCGCGCCCTCTCAATGACCGTCTTGACGTTTCATTAGCGCAAAATTTAAGTCGAGTTTTAAAAGGTGGTTCAACTCTCCCATCTGGGCAAGTCTCCCGGATTCCCCCTATGAATACAAAGGGTTGTGGCGTGGTCAAAATAAAAAAAAACGAAATTCGCAAGTGTCTGAGAAATAAATAAGTGGATCCCTGGTGTTTATTGAGCAGGGAATTTAACGATTTACTTTCTAAATAGCCTAAAAATGAAAAATGTAGGCACAAACAATGTTTGTAAACTACCTTAAATGACTTTTTAAAGATTTCCTTAAAATTATTATTGAAATGAACCTTTCAGTAGCTCATCACAACTTTTCTGCTCAAAACTAAGGAAGCCTAGACCACACTTAGTTCGTTATTACTCTATGTCTATTCACACTACCATACACGAATCACGACGTACACATGTGTAACCACGTAACAATTTAACCATCCGTTTGACAGAACGAATGATGGCCGAATATCGACCACAGAGCAGGCAAACTCAACTCAACTCAAAGTTAAAAATATCGACAAATTGCACCAAACTTTTCTTACTCCTACCTCTTCGCAACATTCACATACCTGTAAAAGAGCAAACTAAGAACATTCGAGCCAGCCGGCGCAGTACTTCGCTAATGAGGTCGGGCCTCGATACCGCCGGGAGGCATCCAAAACGAATATTTGCCTCCCTGTGTGTTTGTATTGGCTTCGAGTACAGGTTTCCTTTCGACGTCTGTATCGTAATTTTATTGAAACTGCACAATTTTTATTCTTTTTGATATTAGCAAAGTGGAACGTAACTTTTGACTGGAATTGGGAACTTTTGTAACATGTTAGTTAAATTAATTTTCGGCGTGTATTAGGTCTAAAGAAACGATGGAAATATAAAATCTATGTCGTACCATCCCTTACCTTTTGCACCATATGTTTTTATAAAACAACTATCGTAAACAGCTGTTATATTTAGGGCCCCAAGGTTAGTGCCCGCTCTCACAATATGGCAGACTTCAATAAACGGAAATCGTAACGCATTCTATCCACAAGTTGTAAGATCTGGTAAATCGATGGAAGCAGTTGATCCATTCAAAGAAGAAACATTCCTTTATATCGCCAACAATAAAAGAAATTACTATTGTAGTCGCAAGTAATTTTCCTAATGTACTTGTTACGTGCCGGCCGCTTACTAAAATTTGTTTTACTTCATTCCTCGCATTAACTCAACTAGTACTGACCAAGGTATGATTTATGAAATGAAACCCGCAAAGCTGTAGGTAATTAGAGAGTGGCGTAAATTATGATGTCTGCCAAATAAGATGTTGTTTAAAACGTTATTGTTATAAATATGTCTGAAGTACCCCGCCAGCATAACGCATGATAGTCTCAAGTCTCCTCTCATCATGGTCTTATCATAGTCCTCTAAGCAGACAGGTTGGGTTGACTGATAGACTCCGGCATGACAGACATAAACCATCTAGAATGTTATTGAGAAAAGAAATACATAGTTACCAGTTTCCTCATGATTTCTCCAAAGCAGGTGATAATTTTATTCATTGTTGAAATCAGCAGTTGGACTCTAACCCATAACACCACCATCACCAATCAGAGATGCTTCTAGAATGGTGAATCTAAATAATATATTTTAGATAAGTAGGTAAGTGCGCTCGCTACGCTGCGAGAAACTTAAATATGGGCGCTTTTAGTGTCATGCGGATTTGAAATTTCACGCTGCGGATCATACGCAGTTTAAGTTTCAGTCTTCTGCGGGTTGCGTAACGGGTTGCGTAGACGATTAGTACAATACGGTGCGTGCGCCCCGTCCGACACTAAAATGGGCAGTAAAGTTGTAGGGACGCTCACGCATGCGGATGCCCCGCTCCGGGATGACGCCCCGCACAGAGCCCCGCGTCCCGCGTGCGTTTATCACGCTTTATAAGAAATTCAGATATGAAATTGTTCTTTGCGGGTGCTACGCATGCGGGCCAATCCCACGTGCGTGAGCAAATCCGCATGACACTAAAAGCGCCCTTTAAAACCCTTGGAAGTTGATTTTAAAAAATAGGTAGTCTATGTTTGACCTTATGCCATCAATATATTTATTGCTGATAATGTGCTCGCACTAAGGTCCTTCGAACACCAAGCTAGCACACAATGTCTTAGCAGCTTACGAGCGTTTAAAGGAACCCTGAACTTCAAGTGTGTCCAAGCTCTAACAGTAACTAAAATAAACGTTCTAATAGTTTGCCTCATTGAAATCAAATTACTAGCAAACCAACTGATCTAAACCACCAACTGCTAACAACGCAAAGTTGCTCCTTCAGTCTTGGTACAATTCATCACGGACTGTTTTACTAGACGAAGTTCTGTTTGCTATTCTGTGAGTACTCCTTGTTACTTGATCAAGTGGGGTTTAAACAAAAACTACTGTTACTAACTGTATTACCAACCATGTTCGGATTTTAACAACCTTTGTACCTTAATGACGATAAAGAGTGAATGAGATAAGAGATATTGACAAGCCAAATGGCGCAACGAATAACATGCCGGCTCGCCGCCGCCGTTGCAAGTCCTAGGTTTGATTCTCTGCAAAGTGGAAATTTGAATAATGAGTTTAAATTTTCCGTTCTTGGTTTGAGAGTGCGTTCTTGTCTTGTGTGTTTTACATGGCACCCACGACTCAGGGAATCCTAGTGTGGGCCTTGGAACGGTGATCCGTTAGTAAACCATGCGCCGTAAACGGAGTTAAATTAGGTGTTAAAGACAGTTAGTAGCGTATAGCATACAGTTTATTGCTTATATTATGAGAGGAATTGTTTGTCATAGCGTTGTTCTTTGTCCAACAGAATGGGAGGTAGCCTGTGAAATGTATGAAACCCTTGTCATGTCAAAATAAAGTAACAAATTCATAATAACAAGGTTAGTATTCGTTTTAAACGTTTTTTGTGAACCCTTTGTACTGGCCTTGACAACTGTGACCGACATAAAACAAGACTCAAGTCGGAACTACGATGTATAGTCCACACAGAGTCGTTTGTCAGTTCATTATTAGGTACAAGAGTTGGGGATAGTTGTTGATTGTAATAATTCCGTTAGTTATTGTTAGTTAAAGTCTTGTTGTAATTCGATCACAAAGGTGTTGCTATTCTTGCCTCTTGATTGGTTCATGTTGAGGACCATGAGAGTTCGGATCAAGTTTCGAGATCATAAGCGAATCTATAAGAAGTCTATAGTTTCTGAATATTTTCCATACTTAGCACTAAAACTCAAATTTTTTTTTCATCCAACCTATCTATCTACCTACCTATCTACCTATCTATGGGTAGGTCTTCAAAAATGATATTGAATTTTCTAAACTAAATAGTTTGCGCGAGAGGTAAACTGTGCCCCCCCCCCCCCCCCCGTAACTTCTAAAATAAGAGAATGAGAAAACTAAAAATATATACATTACCATGTAACCTTCCAAACAAAATTGGTTTGAACGAGATCTAATAAGTAGTTTTTTTTTAATATGCCATAAATCATAAACCGCAATTTACCTTTCATTCAATCAACTCAATTTCTTTTTATATCATGTTACTCGCTGCTACGGAACCCTTCATGGGTGAGTCCAACTCGGAGTTGGCCAGTTTTTTACCGAAGACAAGTTTCAAAGAAATTCTTTGGGACCTAATACAAAATTAATGCGTTTGCGAACCGTTAGCGTTTGCTAATGAAATACTTGATTAATATAAAAATATTTTTACTTTAGTTTTACCTAAGCAAATGAATGTATATTGTCATAATGTTTTGTATTTGTGGTTGAAATAAACGATTTTTATTATTATTATTATTATTATTAAATTTCCACTTTGATGAGCTCTCCTGCTCTCCATAGTATTTCAATACCTTTTATAATGAAACTACGTTATTCGTTTTTATACAATGGTGAGATGATGAAATAAAAAATCGTTACTTTTATAAAACTATGGGACCTAAATTGCAAACCATGCAGGTTTCCAATTTAGGTATTAGGTATTTTTAAGTATTTCTAGTTTTCATTAATTATGTACGAATTACAAATAAATTGTTTTAAACTTGAAAATACATATAACTAGCCAATGAGTATTAGTGCAAGGATAAACAAATTCCACACAATTAGAAGATACTAAGAGGAACCCGAGATATCATTCCATAAACCCTTTGTAAATAAAAGTTGAAAGTTAATTTAAAGTGATTCAAATACACATATCATAATGTATCTTCCCATGGGAATAACAACTTTACTGCTTTAAAAAGTAGCTTAGGTCAATCTCCAACCTCCAAACTATCATCATACACAAAAGTTTTACCATAACACCATAATGCCCCGTAGGGACATGAAAAAGGACAAAATAAACTACACTTCCGCATTTAAAACATTAGTATGGATATGGAAGCGCTCATAGCCCGGCCGGCTTGCGTTGATCCTAAGCGATCGACAAAGTTAAGCAACTGCGGGCGCGGTCGGTAGTCGGATGGGTGACCGCTAGTGGCAAAAACTTCTTGAGCGCTTCCGTGCTTCGGAGGGCACGTAAAGCCGTCGGTCCCGGTTGTTATCGATTGATAGCAGTCGTTAAGCCATGTCGGAGGCCTTCGGGCGGCTTGAAAACTTTCGACACTGGGTTGGCCACTAACCCCTCCACCAACCCGCATTGGAGCAGCGTAGTGGAGTATGCTCTAGGCCTCCTCAGTAATGAGGAGAGACCCGTGCTCAGTAGTGGGCCATTAGTGGGTTGTAGCGAGCGATGGATATGGATGTCAATTGTCTATATCGTTTACATTGAAACAAGCATGATGATATCGGTATTGTTTTGCTAATATTTCGTTGATATAAGCCCTTGTGCCCCAGCGTTCAATACAAATTACTTACTGCTACAAAACATGAACGGTATCTAATAGGTAATCTTCGATCAACATTCTCGTTCGTCTTACGTCGTTCTTCAAGTTGTTTATAAATATTTCATGAGTATTGCATGTCTTCTTCATCCCTTAATTTACCATATTTTCATTTTTCTGCACGCGGATCGTAAACGCGAGTGATTCCAGGAGATTGTTTACTGTAATCGTTTTGGAAATTGAACGGAAAGGGACTAAATTGCCCAGAATTTTTTTATTGCTACCGTGTTTCGTAGTAAATCTATCAGCTTTGTTTTGCTTTGTGAGAGAGTTTGTGAAATAATGCTTTTGCTTTGAGTTTGGTTACATTTTGCGAATGTCAGACTGAGACGGTTCAGAGGTTTGAGAAGCGACGGCTGAAACTTCCAAAGAATTGTTTTTCGTCGTCGGAGAAAACATAATTATTGACTTCATAAAATTAATCATCCAGTGAATTAGTAAAATCCTAAGGATGCATTGGACCTTAATGCCGAATCGTTATCATCATCATCATCTCAACCCATCATGGCCCACTATTGAGCACGGGTCTCTTCTCAGAATGAGAAGGTTAAGGCCATAATCCACCACGCTGGCCTAGTGCGGATTGGCGGACTTCACACACCTTTGAGTTTTGCCGAATCGTACCGACCAAACATACTGAAACCGAACACGTCGACATAGCAGAATGGACGCGTCAGAAGCCGACCCTTGCTTTGTGATGGGGATAAAGGTACGTCTGTGGTGGGACTAAACTAAAGACTAGGTACCTTCATTGTATCTGTCACCAAACGATTCACCGTTTTCCGGTTGAGAGCTTGAGAGTTTACAGTTTTTTTTTGTGCCGGCTGCCTCAGACGGAGGGTTTATTTTTCAAGTGTATCTATGTATGTTTGTATATTTTTATGGAATTAAGATAGCAAACGAGCATGCAGGACCACCCTTCCGCTGCCGCCCATAACAACTGTGACCGACCCAGAACTAGACTCAAAGGGACTAGGATGGTTAGTCCAGATAGTAGATGGTGTTAGAATATTAGTTGGTTAGTTTCTTAATAAGTGTGAGGACAGGGACTGTTAGTGATAATTAGTCCTGTTAGTTAATGTTAGTAATAGTCCAGTTAGTTATTGTTAGTATGAGACTCATGTTTCTTTCTTTCTTTGGCATGCTCTACAATCCAAACAGCTGGACGAATTTAAACATAATAATTATAAGGTATCGTGGAATTCTTCAGATACGTAAAAGTAGTAATAAAGACTATACAAATTTTCTAAATGGCGCCCGTAAATCAGAAAATCGGGGGGGTATATATATATTTTTTTATGGCCTTAGCAATATGGATATCAAATGCAAGATCATAGGTAGAGTTTGTAGTTGTATTGTTGAAATGATATTTTGTTGTTTCCCTAATTTCTAACAGAGATAAATAAGAACTTACATCCTTACTAATATTATAAAAGTGTGTGTGTTTGTTTGTTTGTTTGTGACTCTTTCACGTCGCAACATGGCTATTATATGGTATGGTTTATGTGTATGGGGATAGTTAGGAGGGTGGAGAGTGACGTAGGCTACTTTTTACCGCGGAAAAACATCTCATTCCTATGGGAAGATCGATGTTTTGTTAGTTGCTAGATATTTAGTTCCGGATGTTGTTAATAGATGCCGTTAGTAAAATTCATTTGCAAGTTCTGAATCACGCTATCAAATACTGCATGTAATTTACTTATGTCATAGGCAAATGTTATATCTGATGTTCCAGTATGTGTATTAGGCTACTGTTTGGACGAGATTCCTACGGAAGCGGGACCTACACGACTGTTACCTACGGGTCCCGAAGCGAAGCGCGGGCGGTTCTCTAGTAGTACATACCTATACATTTGTTCCCGCACGTAGTATAACAACTATGAGAATTGTAGATGGTGGATTAAGCGAGCACATACAAAGTTAGGATCAAACAGTACCGACATATTCCAACTATGTGAACCAGTCGTAGAGTAAGTACGAGATAAGGAGTAAATTCAAAACTTACTAGCAACTTGTAAACTCAGAGAACTGCGATGTCTGCGATGTTCTAATTAGGAGTTGCGTATATTATTTATGTGTTGGATTTAACTTGTTCGTAATTGGATATTTTAGCTGCAGTAATTGGAAAAATTTAGCAGCAATAATTGGAACGTTGCAATTATTGTGGCTAAAACTACGCAAATAATTATGAAAAATTATATTTAAGTATCCGTTTAATTATCAGTCGTTTCGGTGATTCTGAGGACTGAGGAGGAGGCAGGTTTGGATGTTAGATGTCAGTAGTTATTCTGGTTAACATGTTCGTAATTGGCAACTTTAGTTGCAATAATTGGAACGTACCTAAAACTATATTACTAAATAAACAAAATTATATACGTATTGGAATTTAATTTTCGCTTGTTTGGGTGAAGGAAAACATCATGAGGAAACCGGAAACTGGAAACGACCCGGATGGCGCAATGGTTAACACGCTGGATCGCTGTTCCGAGGGTCCTGGGTTCGATTCCCAGCGAGGCGGAAATTTGAATGATGAGTTTAAATTTCCGTTCTCGGTCTGAGGCTGTGTCAAAATACTGGGACCAATCGATGTTACATAACTCGTTCTATCAGTGAACAACCATCCGACTAATAACCTCCCCTATAAACAAACAAACGTAAAGACAACAAATAATATTATATGCATGATATTATCTTTATGTTATCTGTTAGAGAATTGCAGTACCTACAAGCCGTTAAGGTAATCACAATATTAGTTTTAACTATGACTATATGAAATTGTATGTCCTCGCTAAACACAACTTTTTTTCGTGTGCTCACAGTTTAATTAAGCTTATAAGCAAAATTTATATAAGATATTTTTAATTCGCAATGAACCTTTCACAGGGGTAAAAAGCTGGCATTTTTATCATTAAACCGAATTCCATATTCGACCTCTTTCTAGAAACATGACATTTTGAAAGTTAGAAAGTGTCAGAGACATGCTCCAATTTATTTATTTTCATGGTTAATTTCCACATCCATTTTTCACCACAACTTTTTCACACCATCATAAAAGCATCTTAAAGACAGGTAATGTAGGATATATCGCCTTAACTGGAGACACAGCGCATAAAAATGCATTAGCATAAATTACAGGTAACGCCAAGTTGGTTGCGCAGGCGAAGGGAAAATGTAAAAAGGCGCAAAAAACTATATCTTTAAGATAAATTGCCATGTGCGGACGCTTTTCTACCTCAAAGACTTGCTGGGCAAATTTCCTTAATGTAAAAAGTCAACGACGAGTCCGCTTTGTAAGTGATTAGGTTCTGTATAATTTTTTAATGTCTCCGGTTTTTTATGGTAATAGCTGCCAAAAGAGCAGATAAATCAAAGGTTGTAAGTATTTACCATTGCCCACGGATATCAGCAACACCGGCATCACCGATGCGTTGTCGACCAAGATAAAAAGATGGAAGAAAGAAAAGATAGGCCATAAACCCCCAGCTGAATCGCGACGAATCGTTTGATGGTTAAATCAAGTAAGAGGGTGGTGGTACTTCACCACCCGGGCTACAGCCGTGCCATCAAGCAGGACCCATCTTCTGACAACCTTTACGATATCTTAAGCCCCGATTTTGCTAATTTATACATGGATAAATTGGGTATCAGCAGAATATATAAGAATACATATTGATAAAATTTATTGATACTTAATTGAATATTAATAGCTTCGTGTGGAATACCCACACCCACATGGGTAGCTGTGTTTTCATCACTCTATTCTACATTTCCTATAAAAAATCTAAATAGATAGGTACAGATAGAAAAACAAAAAGTTTCTTTTTGTGGCAGGTAAACCTTTCTACATGGAAATATATATTATTAATGTGAAAAAATAACATAGTCGTATGTCACCATATATTTTGTTTCTAAAATTTCTAAATGCCGTAACACTTTCACGCAACTTCTTTTGCCTCTGTATCAGTAAAACCTATGACGATATTAGTATGTTAGTGGTTAGCCTCTATTACTAATTATACGGTTCAATAAACATCGGCAAACCAACCAATCGATTCCCAACCGAACCGGTAAAATTAAACCGATCCGAAATAGATTGGAAAATAAAATTGCAATGAAAATATCGTAAAAACTCGATATCGGGAAAATTTAACGATTGGATGTTCTGCCGGAGTTTGCTCAGAAATGACATAAAACGTCATGTGCGTGTGTCTTTGCACTGTGATTCGTTCCGTAGACCGGATGGTTAATAAATTTTTTTTAGTTATAGAAAATATAATTATGACTCGATCCATATTACTTATTATTCAAAAAATATATTACTTATGTTCTTAACTGAAAATGGCGGAAGCCAACAAGATTTTTTCTGATCAATTGAGCATGTAGCACCATCCTTCCGCTGCCATCCGTGATAGCTATGACAAAGAACAAGATTCAAATCGAGACACTGTTAGTTGGTCCAGTTAGCAATTACTTATTAAGAATATAAGTTTGTTTCTTTTATTAATTCATAGCATAGATACGGGCCCAGAACTAATTACATACATTAATAGGGGTTTTGCTATACAGATACGGGACCCTAAAACATTTGAACTGGTAGGAACAGTAAATATTAATTAACGGCCGGGAGAGAATATCGCTTACCTATATCATTTTTATTTTTAAACCTTTATTACTCTCGATGGTAATTGCGATGTTTTCGCGCTGGAAGCATGGTCAATTTATGTTCATTATTTCAAATTTCAAAAGTTTTAATCTAATAAATATATGAAAACACTCATAAACTCCCACTAGGATGTCTCGTTACGTCGCGGGTACCATAGATAACACAATATTACGATATCACTGACGCTTTTGACCAGGCAACAATATTATCTGTCACCTTAACGTTTTCCCTGGCTGAGAAATTAACCCGGGACCTTATTTTCAGGCAGGGTAGATGCCCACTATAATTCGACTTTTAATTCGATGCAGTAAATTTACGTACGCTAATGTCACTTCTATACTTATAATAAATCTGTAGAGAGATCAATTCTGTACATGAAATATGAATATTTACAAAATAACTATCAGGGGGTGATTAGGGATCGATACTGATGCCAAAAATGCAATCAGTAAAATTTTTGTCTGTCTGTCTGTCTGTATAACCTTTATAGAAACAAAAACTACTCGACAGATTTTAACGAAACTTGGTACAATTATTTTTCATACTCCCGCGCTGGTTATAGTATACTTTTCATCACGCTACAATCAATAGGAGCAGAGCAGTGAAGGGAAATGTTGGGAAAATTACTGAAGATGTTATTAAATTTTTGAAGCTTCGTGTCGGGTGCAACCTTGGTTAAAGCTACACAGAAATCAGGTATGACGGAAATGTTCTCCTTAAAATTATATAAAAAATATCCCACGACAGCATAATATGTCTATCTTTCATGGTTGACTCACAATAACACGTGTAACTCTCGATAGCTTAGCAGTTCGAAGCTTTCTGATTATACTTAACGCAGGAAAAACTTTATGACACACTGAGTTCCACGCGGGCGAAGCTGCGGGCACAGCTAGTTTCAAAATAAGATTCCACCTTTTCAATAATAGTGATTACCTACTCAAACGATAACGAACTATATTTGATTATTCGATTATTCTTTTCTTAAATTGATTTAATTTAATATTAATGGAATTCGTTTAAATGGCAACCCACACATATGCTTGCTTCCCGCTCCTTTGATTGAGGTTCATTGTATTGTCGTACAAGGATCTTTTGGCGCGTGGCTTGCGTGAGTGTGCCAGAGACAACACCAGGTAAGGCAAACTGTAAGGCACTGTCTCTGTCACCCACACGTCATCCACGCACCAAAAGATTCTTGTACGACTTTAGATTGGCGGTGAGAATTTTAAATGCCTTAAGTAAATTTATCCTGTAAAATAAATTGAACTAAATTGGGAATGGCGATTCCATATTCTCGGCGATTCAATTAAAGTTACAGGATTGTCAACCTTTACGCTGAAGTTTTTTAATTTGAATCAAATACATATGTATAAATATGTGTATCTAAGTATATAAGCGATTAAGGATATGAGCGAATAGTAAGTATACACCACAATGAAGACCGTTTATACATATTTTTCCCAAAATTTTCTATGTACAGACCTACAGACACAACTCAGTTACATTTTTATTATATAGGACCTAGTTGTGCCGGCGACTTCGTTCGTGCATAGTAGTTTTTCCCGCGTGAATCCCGCTCCTAAGGGAACTCCGGAATAAAAACTAGCCTATTTATGTCCCATAAAAATCCGTTCAGCTGTTTCTGAGATTAGCCTGCACAAACATACTATTAGTTATTTGAGCGCTTTCGGCTTCGTAAAGCACGTAAAGCCGTCGGTACCGGTTGTTATCTAAAGATAAAAGTCGTTATAAGCCTTCAGGCGGCGTGAATATGTACTTCCAAATACCCACGCTCAGTAGTAGACCATTATGGGTTGAAGCCAAGAGCCATTTTTCTTGTAATTACGCGTTTACGATTAGATCGTGAAGCTCTGTGTAACTGAGGTCGTTGGAACCTACACTGCCGAAATGATGCAGCATCGTATTCCTGCATGACAGAACACATAAAAAGTTACTCTGTTACATGGTTTACACCGCACAGCTCCGCAGGTACGCCTCAAAGTTCCGCCAGTTGAGCTGAAACATGCATTGCACACGAGAGGCTGTAAAACAACACAAACTATCATAAGCTTCGCATATTCGCCAACGATCTAAACTCATTATAAGTTGGCGTGTCTGGTAAAACTTAAATATAGAATACAATGTTGCAGACCTCACATAGCGAGACATGTAACTCAACTACCTCTGAGTGGCAATATAACTTTAAATTAATATTATAAATTCATAAAGTTATAATTGAAAACCTAATTCATATTTGCTTTGTTAAAGTCTAATTGAACAATTTAATATCAAAAAGATAATGAAATTATTCTGATAAGCAGGAAGTATTTTCTTCACAGAATTCCTTAATATATCTTTTAAAAGATAAAAGCAAGGCGGAAATACTCGGAAGCATTCCTTTATTTCATTAGCTGTCTAATTAGGGACCATTCATTAGTTGAATTAATTCCCGGTGACTGCCTTTGTTGGCAGGGTATAAAAATAAATATTCATTTTGGATAGACAAAAAAATAATGTGTAATAATACACAAATACCCCTGGTTCTGCGTCATCGTCACATGAGGGTGCGTACAGATTATGTAACATGTTATATAACTTCTGTTTTATAACACGTCCACACAATGTGTTTTTTAATGACATATCGTCCACATTTATAAAACATGTTATATAACTGTGTTTTAAAACATGTTTTGCTATATTATAGTCTGTACGCACCATAATAAATTGAAATGGAACAGATTTAAAGATTTAAAAAAAACCTGTACATCATAAAAAAATAAAACCTGAGAGTCATCCATAATGTCCTCTCAACTTTGGTCTCTTTTTGCAATGAGAATACAAGCCCTGGGTCACCACGCGGACCAACTACAGATGGGCAGACTTCACACACATTTTTGAGAACTCTGAAGTGGTGGTTTTCCTATACCTAATATTTTCTATGACCGAAACTAATGATAATTTCTAATACAAACATCATTGCAACTCATAAATGTCTTGCTGCTGGGTCCATGCTGAATAAGGGGATTGGAAGACACATACACATTTGAAAACTTTATGGAAAACCGCTGTTTTCTTTAACCAAAGCAATTGACAATTAATTTGTCATATACACATTCTTTTTTTTGTTTTACTTAGAGTTTGTTTCATATTTGATGACTCTGAGGTATGTTTGATAGTTTCGGGTGCCGAGTGCTGTAATTATATTATATACAAAAGTGCTATACAACCGCAATAAATTGACTACTGCCCTGATGGTTTATTTAAGTTTGTTAGAATACAAAACCAACGAATCCATCTGCGTCTTTGCCAATTAATAAGGAATTCTCAGAACCGGTTTGTTAAGGCACGGCTAGACATCTCCGATGGTTTTATGGCATTAAAGTAGGACGGGAAGGTTTTCGGGAATTAAACGTCGATTTCCGATAGATAATTGCGAGAATGGTATTGGTCAAAGGAATTAAAGCAGTATGCATCCTTCCGTTACCGCTCATGACAACTGTGACTTCCCTAGAACAAGGCTCAAATGAGGACTAGACTAGGATGGTTAATCAAGTTAGCAGACGGTGTTAGAACATTAGTTGGTTAGTTTGTTATTGTACTGTATTAGGACTGGGACAGCGACTGTGATGAAGTCACAATCACGATTCGTTATCTCAATCATCATCATTTTTGTCCTAGTAGGACAAGCTAGGCTAGGGTCTCCTTTCAGACTACTTGAATGAAGCTCTTTTTTGACAGACTAAGATAACTCAAAAACTATCCGTCATATGTCACTGAAATTCAAATGGAACCAAACGACAAGCAACTAACTTGACGAGTAGTTTTTGAGTAATCTCTGCTTGTCGATGCTGAATAGGTTTTTTGTAAAAAGTTTTTAACCAGAAAATCTCGTCACCTTGTTATTAGTGCGCCTACATTTGAATACGCCAGGAGTATAAGATTTGGCACAGTTGTGGTACCAAAATAAAGAAGGGGTGCAGAGATGCACTAAAAATAATAAACAAAAATTGCACACACTAGTACTTAAAAGTAACTCTATGCTCTATGAAATGTGTACATATAAAAAGTGCGTTACACAAGTGTCAATGTAAAATAACCCTTTGACTGAATTAATTACGGTCGAGTTTCGACCGTGAGTCTCTAGTATAGTGAAACAGGACACAGTACGCTATTAAAGCGATTTATTTTCACTATAAAAGTAATTAAACTGTGAAATTGTAAAAGAGCTACTTATAAATACTAAAACTAACCCGGCAATACTTGCAACGGAACCCAATTTCCTAACGGTTAATACTCAATGTTCCAATTCAATAGGCCCCTTAAATACTTTATTCATGCTCCGAAAGGACTAATTGGTTTTGAATATTTACAGCGGCTAAACTCCCATTTCTCGCTTTTGGAGCAGGTATTCCAGTAAATGGTGCCAAGCTGCGTTTATTTTATGCCTTCTGTTTATCCGAAAGTCTGAATTGAATGAGCCAACAGAATTATCTTGGCTGTTACGTTTGCTTTACGACACATTTGTGTCTTTTGTACAATCAGCCTTGAAATCGTTGATGAAAAGCTAAAGGTGTTGTGTGTGTGCGGATTAAACTACTAAAGGACAAACTAATAAACGTAGTATAAAGTTATTGCATGTTTAAAATTATTTATCTCTGTCATATAATTCTCTGAAATCAAAGAAAAAGACCAAAAAATTAAACATAGTAGGTTATAACTTTATACGGTGTTTATGAGTAACTCCAAGAGTTTGTTTATTATAAATGTGATTATACAATTGTCTTGAAGGCCCCACAATATATTGATTTATTGAAATAATATGTATTACGTAAAAATATGACGCAAGAGCAGCGTCCACACAAAATTTTCTTAAATACGTGTAAAAAGTAAATAAATTGCTTCACGTATATAGATGTACAAATTTACACACATTAAATTACAACAAGGTATGGAGTGAGGGTTAAATGTTGTGTGGCCCTCACCGGGGCCACGGGTAAACACCCTGAAATTTAACGTTACCAAAGATTTACACGATTATGTAAGTCAAGTGGGATTTACATTTAGAGTGATTTACGAACAATTCGCCCAAATAAGAACGATATTACTTTGTCAGAGATAAAGTCTCAGTGCCCATTAAATTCACAAGATTCTGCAAGATTTGGTTTTGGAACGAAGTTCCTAAATGCACGTTAGAAGGCTAGAACAGAAATTATACAAGAATTTTCCAGGATTTTTACTTCTGTTCTGGTTTCGTTCCACGTTTTAATTTGTTTGGATATGAAAAAACACTGAATAAGACACACAAAAATTTAATCGAAAATCGAAAAACACATATTATATGAAATTAATATCCTAGAATTACTTTCATCGTTTTTTTGTTTTTTAGGCAATAAAATTTAAAGCATTTCAACTGACACACTAAATCCTTAACGACATTGTAGAGTTATTTGAAACATCGTAACTATCAAAATTAAACAGACTGAATTGGACTTAGTAAAAATGTTTAAACTTCTATTTTGAATTAAGTTTAAAAATGATATTTTAAAGAACTAAACGTTCCGAAAATCTTATTTCTTCATTGAAATAAGTGTGAATTTTAATACCGTGCCCATATTATTTTTAAGAATTACAAGTGCATGCAGGATTCAAATTCAGGCCCCTACGATCGGGAGTACAACGTTTAAATATTATAATTATGCTTACTACTATGTAGCATATACTTTAAAATTTAACATTTATCTATTCACCAAAAACCAATTTTACGATAAATCGTTTTCATTGTAAACAACAACAATAAACATAGTGTAAAACTGTAAACTGTCGCAATTATTTACGCCCACCTCGGGGTATTTTACAAGTTGCTTACTAAACTAAAACTTAAGTATGTCACATTTTATAGTTTATACGTTATATTTCTTACTCAGGCTTACTCTTTAATAGATAACACTAACAAAGATTAAATACTCATTTTACACAATGTTTACATTACTCCCAGTCACTTGAAAAAATTGTTACGTGCAGCAAAAAGTACCAAAAACATGTTTTTAAATTACATAGGTAAATAAATGTTTTTTATAAGTCTTACTCCTTATTTACTTCATTTCAAATCAGATGTACCTACTCTATTTCTTCTAACAAAAGTTGGCAACCCTAGTTTGTGTAGGTACACTTAGCAATTGGTCCAAATACTACAAAGAAACGTTTGCAGTATCTGTATTTAATATTTATACTGTTTTATTCTATTAAAATCCTTGTTAAAACCTGGTAATAAATAAAAGTTTAAATTTGATTATATTCCAACATGCCTCGAGTAGAAATTCCCAAATATCTGTACCTTGTTCGTTCAAACAATCCAATTTTTGCTTCCATTACAGTTCTCATAAGTAATTCACGGGTTGAGTAAGGCCGATACTCCCCGGGCAATTGGACCTATTTGCATCCGCTTATACACAACGTTTATGACTTAGTGAAGATGTTTGCGGCTGACTGCCTCGTAAACTACTTGGTCGACTAAAGTTTGCAAGTGTGAAGCGAGTATCTTACATTGAGGTACTATGTATAGTAACTCAATGGTATCTTACCCCTTATTTATCGAATCCCAGACTTACTTATTCCAGTGATTGACTTCAACGTCAACAAATGAAGATAACTCAAAAACTATGCAACCAAACGACGAGCACCTACTTTCGAATAAAAAAGAATCCTTAAAATCATGCAGCAAATTATGTAACACACGTAAAAATACAGTCAAATTGAGAAGGTCCTTTTTTAACCGACCGTCAAAATGTTTTTTTTAATCTTTTATATGTGTTACCTTAGAACTTCGTACTCGACATTTTTCGAATTATTTCTACTATGAAGTCGGTTATATATTTGTAAAAATGTATTAATATAACTTTGAAACGTTGTTTTCAATTAGATCCTAATTTGTATTTAACTGGTGTCAGTGAGTTCAGTCCCTACTTTTTGTTCGAATGTCGTTTCCCTAGCTTACGGCGTTCCGTTGCCGACTTTGTAACTTTGTCACTTACTCGCAACTTCTTATGAACCTTTCCAAGTTGTCTGACACAGATAAAACCCTTTTAATATAACATGCGGTGGAAATCCAACCAAATTTCGTTTTCCTTCTTACTTATTTCTTTGTGCTCCATTCATGTGTCGTAGATGTGAGGAATACTTTGTGAAATAATAATAATAAACGCTAACACACTCACACCCCCGCAGTAGGTTACTAGGTACCTGTGTCGCGGGTGGCATGGACTACACATATAACACATTACAATTACACCCATGACCCGAGTACAAATATTTATCTGCCACATAAATATCTGCCCCGGCCGGGAATCGAACCCGGGACCCCTCGCGTCGCAGGCTGGGTCGCTACCAACTAGGCTACAGAGTCGTCATACGTATAAAATGTTTGTATATTATTTAATACACACATGGGATATAGTACTATCGGTATCTGAACTATCAATATATGTAGGAGTATCAGTAGTGATAGTATCGACGAGTAAAAGGTTCCCGTTTGATTTCCGGTGAAGATATTTGAATGAGGGGTCTCGGGTTCGAAATGACGGCAGACATTCCTGTGACAAATAATTAATGTCGGAATATTAGCTATGTTGTCGATGCTACCTGTAACAGAGAAAAGAATAGAATAGAGAATCCCATGTATGATCATAAATATTATTTATTTACTTACCTACCTAAAACAAATTGTTCAGAGCAAGATATCAAACTATATAATTTTACTCAAATATGAACATTTAAATACCAAATACTATCAAAGATTCAGCTAGATAAATGCAGAGACTGGTACGTGCAACGCATAAGCTCCTTACTCTACAGCGACTCTGGTAGAGACGGAGACAAAACCGCAAAGTAGAGTTGAAAGCATTGGACAGGCTTCTCGCTTAATCAGAGCTTTGCACGTTTGCGCTCCTTGAGACGCTACGAATGTCCTTTATGAGACTACTGTTATTACTGTGTCTGTAATTAATCTGTAAATTCAATAATTAATTCATTCATCTCAAATTCATTTTGAAAGAAAAATCTTTCACGTATAGGTAGTACTAAGTGAGACATTTATTTTGTTAATGGATTAAACTCCTTTACCAATAATATCTTTAGTAGGTATATCTATCAGCTTAACTAACTCCTCCATAAAAAACCCAACAGTAAAAGCCTCTTCAGATCAGGCGTGATAATCACTACTACAGTCAGTCGGTACAAAAATATCACTCTTCTCTTCATCGCTTTTGCCCAGATGTCCATATACCACTAGTGTTGCGAAATCCTACTAAACTAATATTATAAACGCAAAAGTTTGTGAGGAATATGTGTGTGTGTTTGTTACACTTTCATGCAAAGCCTACTGAACGGATTTTAATGCAACTTTACAGTTATATAGCGTAGATATTGGAATAACATAATAAGTTAAAATTTATAGAGATATTTTTATAATTTGGTCATAATATAACGATAACTGTGAAGTAATTCGGAAAAAGTCCGCCTTCTGAGAGCTAATCTACTAAGGGATTGGTTCCTCCAAACAAACCGAGGGCGGGTTTATTAGTATCCCATATTTCCAAGCAAGGCGGTGTCTATTTCGCCGGACGGCACCATATTATTTTAAGTGTCAACTTTTTCGTATCCTATACAATAGACGCATTGCAGGAAACAAAAATTCGCCACGGGCGAATATGTGGGGGAAAGCAAATCATATCATAAGGAACCTATAACGCAAATTATTTCACGACAAGAATAAATGTACCATGTTCACCTCTTTATGAAGCCTGACTGAATCAACATTCTCAAAGGTACTTGTAACGTTTCAATATCGCACATTCTCCGCCGCGTAGTCGGAATATCAGACGAGATGTAAATTTGAATTCAATTTGTTCTTCTGCTAACAATGACAATTGATATCTAGATGTACCTGAGTATAAGGAATTAGATTTTATTGTTCTTACGAGGTTTATATGGTTAAGTAAGTTTTGACTGTAGTTCGGCATGCGTGAGAGTGAGAAGAAGGCAGATTATTAATACAATCCGAAGAGAGTAGCTATTACAAATGAACACCCTCGCTACACAACACCAGTTCAATTCACTCGACTAGTTCCATAAACAAACAAACGAACGGACGAATGAACCATAAACCACTGAACGAATGAACGACCAAACAAGGAAACTCTTCAGCTTTATAATACGCATATAGTCAAAGATTACTTATTATATCTTACGTCTCAGTCCAGACTATTTAATTTCTTTATTTTTTTCTTGGCTAGCATTGTATCGGTATAACGCTTTAAGTTGCTAATATAACCATGAGTGACCGTGACAACCTAGCTACCATCATGGCGCATGTGCTCAGTTTTAGGTAAGAAAGATGGAAAAAGGGAGCGAACACCCATCTCGACTTCTCACCATCTCCAAGAGTTGATTGTTAGAGAATGCCAAGAGACTCTTTGAATTCCAGCGAAGTGAACGTACTATGGAAATCATGACAGCATATTATGCTGTCGTTGGAAGCTAATAGATTAAGATGTCCATTGTAATTCCTACCTTTAGATTTTTTAATAAATAGTAAAATCATAATCTATCTATCTATACATACATATAATAAAACTGTAACTGATCGCTGTTTGTGCACGCTAAATGTATTTTTATGGGACTTTCATTGGGAGATAGGGGAAGCTGTGGAGAAACATAGCCTACTTTTTATTCCGGAGTTTCCGCGGGGGAATCACGCGGAATAACCTCCTATGTACAAACGGAGTCGCGGGCAATATTTAGTTTTTTAATAAAGAGTGAAATCATAACAAACAATAATATTCTATTTTAAACGAAGTTAATGAAAATTATAAATACTCATACACCGATCAAACTTTTCTCATTTCCGTTAGTGAGGTAGTGTTTTCACACCAGGAAATAGTTCTACTCAAATACTGAAAGTTTAACCTGGATAACTTTGAAGATTATCTCGCAACAAATGGTTTCCGACTAAATATTTTCAAAACTAATAACTAACTTTACTTCGGGAATCAAGCTATGTCTTAAGACCTACTTACGTTATCATAGCTGCAAAAGTTAACCATATAAAGTAGAACTTGATAATAAAGTCGAAATCTAAATATTAAAATGCGAAACGCCATTCACTCATCACGGAATAACGACAACCTCTTGACGATGCACATTTAGCAGGGAGATAGTTTAGTTACAAGACGCTAACTAAGACGGACGGATATTATTTACTCCACCCCTCAATCAGTTAGAAACACAATAACTAAGCCAATCCGCACTTGGCCAGCGTGGTGGACTATGGCCTTAACCTTCTCATTCTCAGAACCGTGCCCAGCAGTGGGACAGTTAGGTATGGGTTGCGATAATGATGATGGCATCAACTTTTCGTGACAGCGCTGGACGAACACCTGATGGTAAGTGATCATTTTCGACCATGAGCACCAGTAACACCAAACCTATCACCATCATGCTCCCGGAAAGAAAAAAGAAAGAAAAATATCCTATTCGGGTAACCATCTTTCAGAGTTCAGTTAGAAAACCCTACTCTTTCATACTACTTTATCAGTCAGATGGTCCTTCAGTTATCATTAAGATAAAGTTTTCAGGAACGATTAACGGATGAAGCTTCCAGTTATTTCAGACTCAAGTACCGTGTCAAGAATTGCCAGTCAATATTATGATGGTGCACCTTAATGGATCTGCCGAAACTAGACTATGACCACTTACCATCAGATAGAATTAAGTCAAGCATTACCTAACTCATGGGAAGTAAAAAAATCTCATGATCTTTCAAATTCTTCAAACCTACCTGTGCCATTCCAAATGAACTCCTCGTGAAAGAACATCTTCATTTATTAGATTAGAATGTTGGAAAGCTTCCTGTTCCATTACCCAGAAATGGGTTAATGATATCGTATCGCTTTTCGTAACAATCAAGTGGCCTATCTGCTAATTTATAAGCCAAGTCTTTCCCCATAAACAGACTTAATTTTTCACGCAATACAATTTGTATCAAAAGCCTAAAACCATTACTATGAAGTTGTGAATTCATAAGGAAAAAACTCTTGACAAATCACCGTCTTCCATAATAGGACTTTATGCTCCTGACGGTAAATAATGAATGAGGATAGACTCCCACATTAAGAAATTTTGGAAAAGAATTTATATTTCGACAATGAGTTACACAAATTGATACCGACATGATTACCCAAATGCGTAGAAGAGGGTAATGTTTTTCAGTGTAATGTATGTTTGTATGTATGTATGTTTGTATGTATGTCCAGTTCTTTGGCACGCCCTACAGCACAAACTGATGGACGAATGACATTTATGAGGTGTTGTGGAATTCGACATAACTATGGTAGTAACATAGGCTTTATTTATTAGGCCTAAATGAGGAAAGGAGGATAGGTTTTTTGTATACTTACTTACTTAGGTACTTATCATTGGAATGAGCTGTAGAATTTTCTAATTTCTTCGCAATTCTCAGAAAAGTTTTAAAGGTCTTTGTTTTTGTAAGTACTTTCAAAGGCCACGATTCGAATCATACCTATTTAATTTAAAAGTTCAAATGTTTTTATCTCAGAAGTTTCATTACGTCTCATTTATTTTATTTGGTAATATGACACTTGCAATTTATGTTTTAATTCTAAAAGTATCATTTTGTTATAGATATCTAATGTTTTTGTTTTAAACTCGATCAGATTCGAGAAATATCCATTAGGATCTAGGTACTTATCCAAGCAAATTGAAATTAAAAGGTAAGTAAAAAGCGTTCTCTTTGAATTTA
This sequence comes from Hesperia comma, assembly GCA_905404135.1. Lineage (NCBI taxonomy): Eukaryota > Metazoa > Arthropoda > Insecta > Lepidoptera > Hesperiidae > Hesperia > Hesperia comma. The sequence goes on from FR990024.1 coordinate 2,912,601, forward strand.
TATTTCTAGTTCCTTTTTAATATTTTATTGGTAATATCAGATCCATTCGCCACTAATAATTATTATTAGTAGACTAGTAAATCCGCCCTCCCTTTGCTTGGTCTACCTACCTGTCTTTTTACTCACACTCAAGAAACAAGTTTAACCTTCATAATATACATATTATATCTTTACTGACATATAAGTTTTTGAACTGATTGAAACAAACAAATACTTCATTGTAAATGAACCTTAACGTAATACAAGTTTTCTCCCTATCATTTTGGCTGTTATAAAGATGTGGGTCCGTTACAGTCATATTTTTGACCAAGTTTAGTCTCCTAATTTACATACATATTTGTGTATACCAATTTATCAAGCTACTTCGACACGAGGTAGGTAATTGAATCATATACCGTAGTGTATTGTTAATCCATTAGTCAAAAATATTGTCATGACATGAACCATTAAAAACAATAGAATTTTTCATGCCACAGCACACAATTCATTGGAACATCGCCATTTGTGCATATTTCACCACTTTCCAAAACAAATTTGTTTTCATCCAATTCAACGCGTTGTTTTGTTAGCAAGCGTGCAATAAAGTGGCTGATGTCACACAATATTGGTTCAGTTTTAAGTGTGAAAAGACAACAACATCGCGCAAAACTTGCTGTTGATGGGAAGCGAAAACAAAGGGGTCATTTACAGAATATTATTTTATCGCGTTTTTATTACGATGACGTTGATTACTGGTGACTATTGTTTTAATAACAGTCGATGCTGGACTACCGGCTTTATATCTAGTTATAAAATAATGGTGCAGCTAGTCACATTTATTGAGCGCTTCCGTTCTTCGTAAGGCACATAAAGCCGTCGGTCCCGAATGTTATTTATATATACATCTCAGTGATTGAGCCGTGCCAAAGGCATTCGCGCTGCACTTAAACTTCCTATACCTGGATTGGTCCCTAATCCCTCCACCAATCCGCACTAGAGCAGCATGGTGGATTGCTAAGAGCCTTACTGATGACCATGGTTGACAGTGACTTCTCATCAGGTCACTCTTCTACTTCTTTGCAGGCTACATTAAAAAACAGTAACGGTATGGCTATCGCCAAGCACACCAAATTAAAAACCACGATGATTAACCAGTGTGCGTATCCGAATGCGTTGAATATTTCGCTCACGCGGCACGCCGACCGGCAGCGGCCCTCGGGAATGCGCGCGGCTGACCGGTACGTGATTTACGACGCTTGTTGGATTTATGAAACGAAACGAAACGTCGGAATTTTAAATAACGAACTTTTTGAGTTTTCATCAAAGTGATTTTTGAAGTTGGAATGTTATTTAAAAGGAATGCATTTATTAAATGCAGTTATTAATTTCGGCTGCTTCTTTATTGCGTTATATCGTCCACAGCATGATATTTTTTCTTGTTTTGTTTACTGTCTCTTGAGGTCTGTGTGAGCAGTGTGTGTGAGTCAGTGAGGGACATAGACAACTTACTAGACTGAATTGCACAGGTAAAATGCTTACTATCCTTCTCAAAATTGATCGTATAGGTACTTAATGTGTGTATGAGTTTCAGCTATTTCCACTCCACACAGCACACTCCTTACTTTTCGACTTCCTGCTTTGTCGGCAAGTTTCGAAAAATCCTTAATTAATGATACCAATGTCCATGATAAAAATGACTTACCTTTAGATAACTAGTGACCTCGTCTGTTGTCATTTAACATGTCCACTATACCCAATACGCAATCAAGAATCAAGATCGAAGTCGATATAACTATAATTTCAGTATTGTAAAACATCTGTCCCAACCAAGTCTAGAACCCGCATCCCTTTCTAACCAAAATAAAGATCACTGTAGACAAAATCAAATAGTGGGTTGAATGATGAACGCATCATGCAAGCGTCTCTAATTTTCAAAAATTATTGTCACTGTAAGTTGTCCGTGGTACACTCGGCACAGAATATGTGGAATAGATATGTAGCTTTATTTATTTATTTTATTTAGATAAATGTTAGTGCTAAGGTCGTGGATATTTTTGATGTCTTATTTGTATTCTATGCGCCACATGCGACACAGAATATTACTCCGGGCGAATTGGTAATCTGTACAACGCACAGAGCATGAATGTATGAAAGCGTAGCTTAGGGCGGGTTGTTTCACCATGATTTTACGCACGCGTTAACGTTAAAATGGCGCTAACTATCGTCAAACCGAAAAACGAGTTGTTTCACAAAATGGAGGCCTATGAAACAACACTTAAATTTTGACGAACGTTAAACATCTTTCGTAATCGTTACTTTTTGACGTTCGTATGTTACGTTAACCAACGGTTTTGTCGATTTAGTCGATTTTAGTCGATTTTGGGGTCTAGTAGGACGGGTGAGAACGGGAATGGGTGCAACGGGAATAACCGATCCTACATTACGTTGTGTTCGATTTGGAATTCATTTTTTAATAGAATTAAAATAGCAAACGAGCATGCAGCACCACCATTCCGCTGTTACCCACCGTGACCAACTGACAACCGACAACCCTGACGGACCTAGAACAAGTGACATTCTGACAGTAAGTCACGTTCTAATTCCGTGACAGATGCGATGCTTCCCTTAAGGACAGAGATGGTCACCTTTAAGTTTAACAGGTTCCATACCTTTCTATCCGGAACACAATTGCTATTAAAACAATTTTACTGACGGTAGAAATGTTGCTAAATAAGTACCTACCTACCGAGGCGCGACGGCGATACCACAGTACTTAATACTTCCCCGTGTGAATTTATTACAAAAAATTAAACCCTGCAAAATAAACAATTGAACGTTGCCGTCACAGTCGACAATTTATTAATGAAGTTGGAAAACGACGCGAAACAAAACCAATTTATTTGTGACATCACAGAGATGCACTTCTGGAATACAAAGTACAGTTTGTTTCAATTGTCGCTGAACAGGAAGAATTGTTCAGCTTAGAATTAACTTACAGTAGTGTTCGTTTATTTTACTAACTAGTAAAAGTAGTAAACCCGCACTCTTTGCTTCAGGAAAACAGTCGTTTAGTAGCCACTTTTAGAATGTTTGGCGTCATTCTTCAAACCGTCATAAGAATAAAAAAGTAAGTACAGTAGGTGAATTTCGTTTAAACATTTTAAACAAAATCAACTGAAACTGAAATAGGCTTCTCAACCTGTACACTTGAGGATCCTCTGAAAGATTATTTTCCTTATAAAGATAACATTTTCACAATTAGTTAACACTCAAAAAAGGGGAAGGTTCTCAAATTGTTTTTTTAGTTTATTTTAACCTTTAACTTCTTATTAGGTGAATCGATTTTGATAATTCTTTTTTCTGATCTGTTTTTGAGGTATATTTACTTGTTCTTTTGGTGTCTTTTTTGTAAAAAAGCTATGTTCTTGATTGTTGTTGAAGAATTGCAAATAATCATCACAGTAGAATGAAAACTTTTAAAAGTTCATCCTTCATCCAGTCAGGAGATTTAGAACGATCCTCGTCTGGCCTCAATCCAATGTACTTCAATCATTTGGATCGGAACCAAATGGCGAGAATGTGTGACCAGTATACTTACGAAACCCTGAGTTAACCAACTTTTTTACTCATACTTACTAAAATATTATCATGGATGGATCCTATAGGAATATGATAAATGGTTAATCCCTTACTTGGTGATTGCGGTTAAATGTCAAACTTTTTGGAAGGAAAAGGTGACGAATGAATATATCAACTAATATTAAATGGTTCCAACCTCAATAAAAAAGGAAGCAAGACCGTAGTCACTGCGTCTGAAGCTCCCAGCCTTGATACTTCTAGTTATTTGGTGGATAAATCAAGCTAGAATGTAGTAAAGAGTTAGACCGGCAGATCTCTGCAAGTTAATAATACTAGTGATATTTCCACAATAGTTATGAGCTTTGTTTTCTAGAAATAGCAAGTAACTATCAGGTATTTTCTCGCTCACGAAACATACAGTTAGCTATTACTCGCTCATCATTCCTTTTGTTAGTCATATCTTTTGTACGTGACATGCGAGAAAACAGCCAAGCCTTACTCGCCGACTTGCAGTTGGTGGCCTTACAAACGCTAGTTTCAAGTTAGCATTGAATACTGCACTTAATTAATCATGAATACGTCATAGCAACTACCAGGCTACCATAAAACTTGACGAATAATATGGATGCACGACTCCCAGCGATGCTGTAGTGAAGTGTATCCAATTAACAGAGCTTGCCTGTTCGCGTATATTTTCCTCTCCGGTCGCCCGCAAATTGAATTAGACTTATTTAACGCCGACACTATCCCATTAGTTCAACTAAATAGACATATCAGCGTTCGCCAACGTTTTTAAGTGTTTTAAAGCAAAGCGAGGTGGAATTATAATATAAAGATCGAGAGGAAATCTGAAATTTGACAATAACAATGGTCAGATACTATCGTCATCCTTTTGGAATGAGTCATGAAATCTTTTTATAGTATTTAAGCAATAAGAGTTTCTAAATTTTGGAATTAGTGGAGCAGCCGAGCTACGAAATGCCCAGCGAAGCAGACAGGTAACAGCTTGTAAACAATAAATTCAAATGCAGATACTCGTAGTTTTAAGAACAATATAAAAACAAAAAAACTCGTACCTAGTGGAGTGGAAGCGAACAGAATTTTGCATACAATACAACATAACTCAATAGAAAGTTCCCTCGTATTTCCCGGTTGAGCACCACTGGCCACAATCACATTAGCGAACAAGTGCCTCAGTTAATCGGACCAGTCCATCCCTTTGGGAGCCTTAGTTTAGATCTATTGTGCGGGACAATGGACGACAAATTGTAACTCCCAGTTGATTTTTGTAGCTCTTTTTCGTTGAAGGAATTATCTTTGTTAAATCTCTGGTGAACTAATAATCATCTTACTCGTACATAACTACACACCATTGGTAACCAAAAGATAAGAATTAGTTTTATGCTGTGGAGGAAAAGGGGAGATCTCCCGCCAGGTGATGTCACTGCCTGGGGACCACGATCCGAATGTTAAATTCGGACTATTTCTATATATAGCTTCTCTTGTAACTTTGATAACGCAGTTGACGTAACGTCATCTGATTGGCCAGTTCAGTATGACGCGTATGACGTAGTCTATTGTTTACTGCACTCGTTGCTTGTGATTGCGTGGTCAGCATTATGTGCGGCGCGCGCTCATATTACTGTAGGTATCACGCCGCTACAATGCCTCGGCCATAACAGCTTTGAGGAGTAAGTAGGAAGTGCTGAGATGAGATTTGGCGAGACAAGTCGAGATGATGTTTTGCGAAGTGGCAAAGCAAGATATGAAGTGCAGAAGTGCTTTAGAGAGGAGCGGTGCTTTAGTGGAGAGAAGGAGTGTATTATAGGAGTGGAGAGGAGAGATGATAAGGAAGAAGGGTTTTAATTTCAGGATTTCTATTAAAATGTTACTGGCCAGCGACCTGGCCGGTATCTAATTGAAAAGATTTGTTGTTGTCAAATGATTGAATAAAATGGATCTGAAGTTATAACACGAGTCGTGTTTTACTTTGCCCTTTATAACAGTTTTGGTATTACTGATTTTTATGGTAGTAGGTACCCACAGAGTTCATTCGGGGGCAGTAGCCCGCTCCCGTAGGTATACTCCGTTCACGTTCATTTAGTAAGTAATTCGTTTTAATGACAACCCACACAAGCGCCTGCTCTCCGCCTCTGTGTTTAAGGTTGATTATAGATTGACGGTGAGAATTTAAAATGCCTTAAGTAAATGTTGTTTTTAAGCTAAATCGAACTGTCAGCATAGGTTAATTTTTTGCAGGTAGTGGCAATTCCATATTCCTGGCAACTTAGATAAGTACCATTTTTCTACATTGTAATAATTGTTTTACCTACTAATTGTTCCCACTAATTAGACTACGGTCTATATACAAAAACTGTAACTTATCTATATCTGTATATCGAATAACAGCACTGATAGCAAGTGGTTTGAACGTTGAGTTTCAGAAGGACTTCTCCTTCAGACAGAAGAAGAAGACCTAGTTTTGAATCCAAAAAAACACAAATTTTTCAAAAATAATAATCATGTTTGATATAATTTTAGTACCTTTTGCTTGTTTTGATAACGAAAAACATGGTAAGAAAATGAAAATTATCCGCAGTATCTTCAAAAGTGTGCTGAAAAATTAATTTTAAAGGAGACCCGCCACTTTACTATGGGAATTGGTACCAAATTGTACAGTAATAAAACTTTGTCAGATTTTTATCTAATTTATAAGTTCTTAGATGAAATTTATTTCATTTCGCTAGCACACGGGGTTTATAAGATATACTAGTTTAAAGATTTTTTGACCTGGCAACACCGCAGTGTTATATAGGTCAAGAAACTGACATAAGAGCTTACGTTATTTTCATTTAAGATTATTTATTGTTTATTGCAAGACATACGGAAGATTTTATTGTAGAAAATGTTGATCAGCCGTGGATTGAAACAGAGAATTATTCTTTAAAACAATATATTATGACAGGTACTAAGCGTGTACTGACATGTTTGTATTGTTATGTACTCTCGACATAAAATACTGCTTCTATACTGTAAAACCAGTTTTATCCATACTATAAGGGCTACAAAAAGACGTCCGATTTTTCTCTCCGATAGTCGGTTCCGATAGTCTGATCAGACAGTCGGAAGGCCCTCGTGCCATACATTTTGTATATTAAACACAATACACGTTCGATTCGATAGTTGACCGATTCTGTTGTCTGAATTTGTCTGATCTGACCATCGAAACCTACTACCCTACCTACTATCCTACTACCCCACTACCCTAAGACCACACATTTATTATTGCCTTATCTGTAGGGACTGTAGGACACGTTCAGTCCGGTTCCTCTCTCGCTCATACATTATTAGAGGTTCCATCCATAGAGATATTATACTAGAGGGCAGAAGCCAGGCTTCAGAGCGTACCTCGGATAAAAAGAGACGAAATCTTTAGTAATCACCTTTCTCTTTCTGGCTCATCGGGATCGGAGAGAGAGGTAATTACCGTTATCGTTGTTTCTCTTTCTAACCGGGGGCGAATGCAATCTATGGGCAGCCGTATGGCTCACCTACTCTATTGTAATATCTCTATGGTTCCATCGCCGTTGTAGAATCTATACTTTTACATCTATCGAAAAAATATCGATTTATATATTTTTCATTTTTCATTTTTCATTTTCATTTTCATTCATTTTTTGCATACTCATTTCACTATGTCGGGCACGTTCCTTTTCACGCAAACTATTACAGCGAAGGTTTAAGGAAAGTAAATTGTAAAATAAAATAAAAAATACTTTCCGATGTGCTACAACTCTTATTTACGTATCATAATAAAGCAAATAAGATGACTAATGAACTCATATAAAATTTATTACTGTACATTCTGGTACCACTTTGGCGGATCTCCTTTAAATTTCACTAAACTATTTCAGTTTATACCAACGTGGTGGGTTCAAAACAAATAAACATTATAGAACAATTAACACAACAACAAAAAGAAAATACAAAGTATAAACACTTGTGCAATCTCAAAGTTTCCCAGCAAGTGAAACAGAGAATTTAGTGGTTATATTTTTGCTCGCAACAACTAGTGCAGGGAAACAGTAACATTAGGGTTACGAGTGATGTGACATCGGTTTCGGATACGAATACGTGGATCCAAATTACGGCCACTTCACTGCACGGGTCTCTCTTTATAACGAAAAGGCCTAGACGTAGATCATACTCCACCACGCTGTTCCAATGCAGATTGGTGGAGGTTATTAATACGATATTACTTTATTTGTAAATAAAAAGGCCTAGGGCATGTTCCACCACGCCGCTCCAGAACAGGTTGGTCGAAGTTACTAATACGAGGTTGGTATGATAGTAATGTCCATTAGATACGTTGACCCGTCACCATTTGCTGACTTGTCTACTCTTCTATCGGCTATTAACATAACATTAAATTAATGCATTCAATAAACCAAAAGTAAATAATTTTGTCTCATATTGTACCAATGTAAATATTTTAATGTGACTTATTCTGATAGTTTCGAATTTAAGAAAGGAATAAAATGATTTGATGGAAACAGCTTGTTTTTAGTTACAATAGATCCGGCCGATTTACCCACTTAATAAATGACACTTTTTACCTATGACAATGTAGACAAATTCTAAATCTACGATTAAAAGTTAAGTAGGTATAAAAGCAACTTTTTGAAGCTTTATTAATTTTTGGGTTCCTCTTGTTTGGTATAACAACTTTTCGTCGAAAATCGCTTCGACTAATTTTAGTTGGAATAAAGTCATTTCACATAATTATTCATTTGATCGAATATTTGATTGCCATAATTTTATTTCTTATCATCATTTGTTTCGAATAATATCTTTTTATCGAATGTTCAAATGCGCTAATTTTAATTAAAGTAATTAGGTTAACAGGAACCATCCGAACCGAATCCAGAACCGACTTTAGGGCGTTTAAACCTGAACATTTCATGAAATGAACATTGTATAAAATAATATTCGATCAAATGAACATTATGTCAATCAATATTACACAAAATGAATATTCGATCAAATGAAAATTATGTCAAACGATATTATACAAACTGATTATTATCTTAAATGTTGTTCGATTTATTAAAATTATATCAAAAGTTGTTATACGAAACAAGGGTAACCCTTAATTTTTTAATAATTCAATTGTTTATTTACACCATTAATTTAACACCAAATTATTTTCAGATATCATTACCATTCCATTGAAGCACATCCCTACTAACCATCTCTTGTTTATTGCACACTTCAAGAAACACAACTCGAATGCTTTATAAAAGTACCCTTGGAGTTTTGCAAATACCTCTATTACGATCCAAGAAATACCAGCTTTATATAGAGTTCTAACTCAGCTAGATTATGCATACAGCTGACAGGGTCTAAAACTTTTAATTAGGACTCTGTGCAAACTTTAATTTGTATGCAGATGCACCATATCACACCATTCAACACTCCAATATTTATACGATATGACGTAACAAATAGCGGAAGAACGAGCCTCGTGATGGTTAGTGGTCATTGTTGCCCATGGACATCACTAACATCAAAGACAACACAGATACTTTATCGTCCAAGAAAGAATGAAGAAGAAAAAAGGACAGCTTACACCTGGTGACTTCGCCCTGTTAGTTGAGGATTAACATTGACAGATCTTTGTTAAAATCTATTATATTATTTACTATCGAAGGCTAGAATCACGATTATATGCTTTTGTCACTGAAGAAAGAGAAAAAGTAGGGTTTCTGGATTTTTCTTACCTGACAAGTTCCACAGACACTTATCCTAGATATAATAACGATTCCTATGATAATAACAAGTAAAATAGGTAAGTACTATGTCTAGCCGCATTCACAAAATTCATTTGAATAAACCAGCCAGGCAGATAAAGTCCACGCCACAAAAGAGTACAGTCAAGATTCCGAATTCGGAGACTTATATAAACATCTTTTAAAACTTTTAACCTGGAAAATTTTAATATAACAAAATGTTACATGTACATGTGTGTTTAGCCAGCGTGGCCTACTATGTATGACCAGCTCCTCTCAGATTATTTATCAGGGACGAGTAAACCTTTGAGACATTTATAGATATTTTTACCGACTTCAAAAAAAAGAAGGTTTACAATTCGACTGTACTTTTATGTACCTACCACATAACTTTTTACTGGGTATACCGATTTTGTATTTTTTTATTCTTAAGCTGGCGTTTGTCGTCTGGTCGTGATATAAAAGCGAAATACAAAGTCCAGAGACCTTTAAATAGACGGGCCGGGGACCGTAACCTCATCTCAACTCCTTACACTTCAACCGATTGCGATGATAATCTTAATATAATATAAAACTCTTGCGTTACTGGTGATTGACTGACAGACAACGCACAGCCGAAACTACTAAACGGAAGAAGCTGAAATTTGACATGTATGTACCTTGGGGAGTGTAGGGGAGCACTAAGAGAGGATTTTTAGAAATTCCACCCCGAAGGGGGTGAAATAGGGGGGTGAAGTTTAAACGAATTCCACGCGGGTGAAACCTGCGGGCGGAAGCTGGTAGTGCAATATAACTGAGACCTGATAACCACAAAGGCTTATTATCGCAAAGCACGTCATTAAGAACTGCCGCTGAAATTTTTAAAAGTTTTAATTGGCTTCGGAGCTAATTGAGTTGATATTGGGCTGACCTCATTACTTGATACTTTCAAGAGAGAATTCGTTATCGCATTAGTTAGTTAATTTAGTCAAAGAACGGTTATTAGCCTTGATGGTGACGGCAGCGGGAATAGATAGGGTCGGAGATGTTTTATTTGGAGATATTTAGTCAGGTCGGTTAGCAATCGCTGATAGCGGAACTTGTGCTATTTTTCTGACAAATCATGATTTTTTTTTTCAAATATAAGTATTTATTTATTTATTTATTTCAGTACACTCAAACAATTACATTGAGAAACAATACAGATCGAAAGTTTAGCACTGGGGTGCTGCTTATCCCATACAGGAGTCTCTTCCAGCAGACCCGTAAAGACCCGTAAATATTATGATCACATCCTTAGGTACGTCACAATCTAAAAGCGAAATTGTTTTTTTATACCTAAATGCAATTACTTTTTTATCATTTTTGTCTCTATCTCTACATAATCTATGTACACTTTTAATAAAAATGTAAGTAAATGATTTACGTCTACACGTAAGATATATTTGAGACTGTATGAAAGATCTTCATGGGGTCAATGGAGGTAAAAATATATATTTATTTTAATTTTATCTGCCTGTCTGCCTGAAAGTTTATCCGGCATTACAAATAATAATTAGATACATTTCACATATACCCAAATTAAAACGACTCAAACATTGAATATTTTTGTAAGATTTCAATACAAGTGTACCTATTAGTGTACCAGCCCTTCATACATTAAAGATATGGTCTCGTATACGAATCCATTCAACCGAATATGATAGTTTAGGTATTCTGAAGAAAGATATTGCTATTCTTCTCAACATTGCCTTTTACGAGCTTTTTTGTAATAAAATACGGCAATTGACAAATGTATTTTATGTAATAGTTCTAGTTTTTTGCATACGTGGTAGTCTAGTACCTACATATATTTAGATATAGTAAGCATCTTTGTATTGTATTATATTTCTATAATATAGTAGCTGCAACTGAAGAGTTTTATATGATACTTAAATTGATTGATAAATAATTTACTGAAATATAGTACGATATCCAAACTCAAATAATCTAATTATCAATCAAAATAGGTACTTATATGAATGCAATAACATTCATAAAATCTTTGTATGAACATCATATTATATTTTTCATCTATCACACTGCTGGCAACCCTACCTAGGTAGATAGGGCTGGCTACGTAGCTACCTACATAACAGAACTTACCTAATTACTTTCATACTTCCTTGAATACCCAGAGAAACCAAATAAATGACTAGACTCTTTTGCCTTATGAAAGCATTCTAGGTATATCTTATCTTACCGTAGAACTAGAGGCTTTGAACTTCAATTATTAAGGCGTTTTAAATTAATCACAGTGGTGGATGCTGGCATTTGTATTAGTTGCCATTAAAAAGAAATACATATCTGATGCGAATGGAATATAGACTATACTATATATAGTTGATCCCACGACTTCGTTCGTGCATAGGAGTTTTTCCCGCTTGAGTCCCGATCCCGCGGGAACTCCGGGATCAAAAGTAGGATATATAAGGAGTTTATTTATCTATCTAAATGTTGCAACACAACCTCTTCTACCTCCCAGCGACAGTTTTATTATATGTATAGAAAGATAGATATAGATAGAAAATAGGTAGATATAGACTACAGTATAAATCGTCAAATGTTGTGATTGTGGAAGAGAAAGTCGAATATCATGTCTACAATTTGTAAAAGTCTCCTTTGTCATACGGCACAACCGCACGCCGTATAGTAGAAACGTATTTTCTTGTAAGTGCTCAAATGAGTATAATTTGTGAAGTAATACGTCATAAAAATGAGTCGCTGAATGTGAGTTGCGAAAAAAATCTCGTGAAAATAAATCTTTTAGTAATCAATCTGCATTCAATTTCATATAAAAATCCTGTTCGTGTCACACTTTGTCGCCGTATGTGCAATGCGCACACGGAAACGGACCAACTAAAACGAACGCATTCTATTATGATCTTTATGTCTTGGTTATTACGGAATATCCTAGAATCGTTTAACACGTGAAGTGGTTTGCCCCAGGGCAACGGAAAGCCATCACCTATTTGGTCGATCCGTACGCTGCACCCATATTGCTAAGGTCAGAAAAAAACTATTTCCTTTTTGCGCTAGGTACCATTTTGAAAATTAATGTTGCCTACGTTATTGCCACAATTCTGAGGAATTCAATGACACCTCACATGTCAACTTCCGTTCTGCCGTTTGGGCTGGGCTGTAGGGCGTGCCAAAGACATGGACATACATACATACATACATCGTACCTAAACTCGAAAAATATTATCCTTCTTCTGACGCAGTCGGGTGAAAAATAGTATAAAACAGATGTAAAAGAGTAACAAAATAAAACTTTATTTAAAATTTCGAACTTGGCGAGGTGCACTGCCGTGCACCAAGTATTATAAGAAATAGGAAACGAAAAAATAATTTTAATGAACAAAACAAAAGGGGTATTTTTTGTGGAACTTGGCTTAGACACTACCGTGTCTCTAATATTAATTTAATTAGAAAGCTAATATTCGAATTTGAAATATATAAAAAATGTTATTATTAAAATAAAACGCAAGGAAATATTTAATTGAACTTGGCTCCAAACACTATCGTGCGCCCGCGAATCGAAACAAAAAATCGCCACACCACACATTCCAATTTTTTTTTAGTTCAGACATTGGGTTTCTATGACTATGGAGCTCAAATTCGAGACCACTATGCGTCGCCATGGGCGAAGCGTCGCCCACGCCAACAATTCGTTTTACAAGTGATCCTATAGATGTTTCACATCAAAATCAATAAGTCGTAAAGAAGTTCTACTGTGTGCTCGTAATAATACGCGCATTACATGCTTTTTTTTAAACAATTAACTTGTACAAGAACCATTCGACCTTCACATTTTTAAAATATCCGAGAGGCAAATTACACGGCTTTTTTGAAAGAAAATTTCAGAAGGGACAAAGTTAGATTCGGGTAATAAATTAGGCAACTGCCCTACGTGTAAGCTTTATAAATTCGCACAGTTACACCAATTGATACAAGCTGTCGCGGCGTTAGGCCGGTCCGCGCGTCCCACAATATAAACTTTTAGAACATCAACTTAACCTGGCATTAGTAGTACCTACAGTCACTAACCGCAATGCGGGTAGCATGAAACGTAAATAGATAACTATCTTTTAACTCGGTAAATATCTTCACTCGATTAATCAGAGCAAATGCTCAGAGTAAGTACTAGCGCTCCTTATTTGCTCACAGTTATTTGAGACTTCAAGGGTATTTCCAAGACTGCAGTTATTTGAGACACTCGGTGCGCTCGCTGAGAACTCGTATACTCGTATACTCGTATCGTATAGTAGTTTTGTGCTGTCAAACAAGTTTGCGTTCTGTTTTACTTCGCTGTGTTGATTCAAACCCGTGCAATGTTTTGAAAAGGAGACCAGAAACTTTCTTAAGGACCTTGGGCCTGGAATATAATAAATAAGGGCGTAGAAAATTTCGGTAGCGTGATGCAGACTTGAGTTAACTCAACATGTGAAGTGTATGAGATATACCTACGTTGTTACCGAACGGTTACCGTTCATAAGTGAATTTGTAAATTCCCAGATGAAATAAACAGTTTGACTTTGACTTTGACTTAACGGTATCGTATGGTACAACGGAGCAAGTCGGTCAAAAATGGATTTCGATGTCGAAAAGTTTATTTCGGAGATTGAAAATCGCAATGCTATCTGGGACATGAAAAGCCCACAATATAGTGATAGACTCCTTAAAATGAAGCAATGGGAAGAGATTGTTAACTTATATTTGGAGCCAGGGCAAAATTCCGACAAAGAAAAAAAAGAACTTGGTAAGTTTAAAAAATATGCCACCACTTCTGCATCCATTCTTGCGAGTGTCTGTGATCAAACTGGTCAAAACCGCGTTAAACCCATCCGCGCGGACAGGCGCGTAAATCGCCTCACCGCGCGGACCACCGCCTCGAAATCCGCTTTACCGCCACCGCCTACCGCGGCGGTGCGCGGTGCCGTGTGCCCGACGCCTAACGGACGTGACATAAGCTGATGCACCACCAGCTAAATTGTGCCTAAAGGAGCCGCCTGCCAACGCATCACCGACATATTAACATTTAAGGCGCAGCCGTAGCCGTAGCCTTAGCCTTAGCTAAAGCCAAAGCCAAGCCAAGCCATAGCCCGCCATATTGATGATTCCCTCCAGCCACAGCCAGGCAGCCGTCACAGCCAGACGGTGGAGCGGAAGGTGTCAATATAAGCCAAAGCCATAATCTTAGCCTTTTCTGTTGCCATTAGCAATACTTTTTGCATGAACTGATGTTATTTTTGATGTTATTTAATGTGTTAGTTATTTATTGTTAACACCTGCCACATATTCACACCGTCACCCAGGGTTGACTGGGAGAGAATGCCTATAGGCATTAAGTCCGCCCTTTGTAAACCTAGATTAGTAGGTATTACAATAAGATATAAATAAAATAAATAATAAATATTTTAAAAAGAAAAGATGTGACGTTGACGGAATTTGATTTGGTATTCGATTCGATGTATTGTCATTGAGCACAAAATTATAAAATCCTAAAGTAAAATAGTCGTATTATTTCCCTTCTTTTACAATAACTAATAAATTAATGGTTAATTGCATCCAATACAGTTGCCCGGCTGCGTCGTTGTGAGCTGTCAGTTCAGGTATGACAACTGAAGTATTGTTTATTGTAGCTGATGTCCATAAGCTCTGGACCATCCTATTTGCTATTCAGATTTTGAAATAAAAAAAGAAGTTCTTGACAAAACAAACCTTACTCCAACAAGATTCTCAATCAAGTAACAGTCGATATTTCTAAATAAACCAACAGATTTGTTCAGAATCCCGCCGCTCCGAGCTCCAATATGCACTCCATTTGCATGTTGGAACAGACAGATCGATTCCTGTATAGATAGACCGATTCGCGAATGATAAGAGCCTGTCGTATTTTTATAATTATGTCGTATTTTTATATTATTATTTGAATAAGTCAATTTTATAAAGTACACAATTTTACCCGCGTATGAAACGCGCCTATATATTTTTAATTGCCCACCACGAACTTTTGAAAACTACGTGAATTCCGAAGATGAAATTTTACAGATTGCGTGGTTCGTGAGTAGACTTAAACAATTTTTTTTGTTTTAATTTTGTAATACCACCTAGTGGGTTAAAAGAGGTTGAAAGTTTTTTTTAGTGATTTTTTGCTATCTCAATTCTATAAAAAAAAGAACACGTACATACATACATACTTAGGTATGATGCCCTAAGCTTTATTATAAGCCTTAAGCTTATTTGTCTTCGGGTCATCAGGTTGAATCAAAATTAAAGTTTGACCACACCTAATAAAGGAGATGTTTCAGAAATGTATGGAGCCTAGGCGAACGGCTCATTTAATATTTTTTTTGTTATTTTTCTGTGAATCAGTATATTTTTCTCTATTTATAATTGAATGTACAAAGACCCCGCCCAAAAAGAAACATCTCCTTTGTGTTTACCGGAGAATGGCAATTCTATATCTTCGGCTACTCAAGTATCGTTCGAACGTGAAATCAACGACCTACTTTGAACGGCAGTTAATTTTTATGGCAAGAATTTAAACTTAAGTATTTCACAACGTGCTCAAGTTATAGTGGACTATAAAAGAAGTGGATGATTATCGACTAGAGCAATTTGAAATTTTATAGTGTTAGAAAGGATTATAATAACATGTCATAATTATTTACAGCTGAATCGCCGAGAATACGGTGTTGCCACGCTATAAACAAATTGATTGCCTGTGCACACAGTTCAATTCAGCTTACAAGCAAAATGTATTTACGACATTTTAAGTACTTGCCGTTAATCTGCAATATAAATTAATCCCAGAAGCGAATTCTACATCGAGCGCAAACCCAATGTAGAGTTAATATTGCTCAGTAGTACGGAACCCTTCCAGTGCCAAAGTGACTCACACTCAACCGGTTTTTATGTATTCAATTGAAAATGTAAGTTATTCACTATTCACTTTACCATTATACAGGCTGATGCCTTACTGACACGACGGATATTAACTTTTACTCACTATAGGGTTCTGCAGACACAAAGATGGATAGATTATAGATTAACTAGAGAACCACCCGCGCTTCGCTTCGGGACCCGTAGGTAACAGCCGCGTAGGTCCCGCTCCCGTAGGAATTTAGGCTAAAAAGTAGCCTACTACTCGCTCTCTTCACTCCACCCTGTCTGAGGTGTGTGGAGCCCTCGGGACAGTTAGTTCCCCTTTGGGGGTGTATCTCGCGGCCCGTTAAAACGGGCCGGTCCTTGGGTTGGGCCCTAAGGCCCTTGGTTGTCCATCTGTGGCTAACCAATAGGTCAAGTCCGGTGAGTGGTGGCCTTTTTACAGGCCACAGAGTCTTAAACGGGATGGGGTTCATCTTCGCGCCGCCCAGGCGATCGAGGCCCTACCGGGTGAATCCCGCTGGTGGGAAGCCCAGCAGGAGCCGATCAGCGCCGGGCGACGACTTACGAAGCCCCAGTATCAGCCAGTGCTAGGCCCGTCCCGTCAGCAAGTCGCGCGGGAAGGCCCAGCGGTCCGGTGGACGGGTGTGGAGCGGTGCCAGGTCCTGCAGATGCGGGAACCGCGACGCGTTGACACACCCGAACATGTTGCGTGCCAATCTCTCGATGAAGTCGTCCAGGCTCTCGACTCGAAGGTCCCACTGGATGACGGCGTTCCTGACGTACCTCGGTGCACCAGTCAGCCGGCGGAGCGCAATCGCCTGAACCGCGCGCATCCTCTTGCGCTGCGGTTCGCTGGCGAGCACGTTCCACGCCGGTGCCGCGTACGTGAGGCGGGATCTGATGTAGGTCTTGTAGACCCCGAGCTTCAGGCCGAGAGGGAGGCTCGAGGAGAGCACTGGATTCTGCCATCGCGCTTCTGGAATTCGCGACGGCTTTCGTAACCTGTTGCTTCATCGAGAGTCTTCTGTCAATTTTGCCCCCAGGTATTTGGCCTGTGGGGCCCATTGGATATCTTGTCCGTGAAGCTCCAGAGTAGGATCCCACTTGTTGAGGTATCCTCCTATGTTCACGGCCTGCGTCTTCCCGACATTCACCGACAGTCTCCACGCGGCGAGCCATTCGGGGAGGGCATCAAGCGCACGCTGCATCTTGACGATGGCGTGGGTTCTATTCAGCGACGTGGTGATGTACGCCACGTCATCGGCATACAGGGCAAGCGACGCCCCCCCTGCCGCCGGGATGTCGTCGGTGTAGCAGGCGTAGCAGACCGGGGTCAGGCAACACCCTTGCGGGACGCCGGCTGTGATCGGACGCTCGGTGGATTCGGCGTCTTCAACCACTACTCTGAAGCTTCTATTTTCGAGGAAACTGAAGATCACCTTAACGGCACGCCGGGGCGCCGACGACTGCGAGATCTTGTAGAGAAAGCCGTCGTGCCAAACACGGTTGAACGCCTTTTCCATGTCGAGGAATACAGCACAAACGCGTTCTCTCTTATTCAGAGCCGCGGTAACGGTGTGCAACACCCTCGACAACTGAAGAGTCGTACTGTGTTCCGGCCGGAACCCGAATTGCTCCGGTCTGGGGGCAATATGCGGCGCTAGGTGTCGCAGCAGGAGCTTTTCGAACACCTTGGATAGGGTGGGTAGCAGGGTTATTGGCCTATAGCTCTCCGGCTTCAGCCTGTTTTTCCTCTGTTTGGGCAGCATTATGACCCTCCCTGACTTCCAGGCCTGCGGGAAGGTCCCGGTGCGAAGGATCCCGTTAAACAGGCGCGCGGCTGCTCCGATCGTCCTCTGAGGGAGGTGCCGCAGCGCTCTGTTCGTGATCCCGTCAGCACCGGGAGGGAGCTTCTTGATGGTGCGCAGCACCAAGCCGGGAGAGATGACATATGCGGTGTAGTGCCGCCCAGTCGTCGCACGCTTCGTCCAGCTGTTCCTCCCAGCTCTCAGTCGCGTGTGCATCTAACTCGGCCTTGAGTCGGGCTGCGGTCCGGTTGAGCTGGTTCTTCAGCTGCGGACACCCGGACTCCTGTCAGCGTTTCTGCAGGCTGCTGAGGTGATAGGGGAGAGGTGGAAGTTTCCCCGGAGCCTTCTGCTCTCTGCTTGCAGCCTGCAGTGCATTTTGCTCGCTGACAGTGAGCTCGACCGCTAACTGGTCAACGTCCGCATCCGTGCGGATAGGCTGAGTTGGCGTGGTGATCTACAGTTGCTTCTCGAAGGTTGTCCAGGCCATAAGGCGACGGGGCCTTGGCAAGACTCTGCTGGGCTCCTTCGCCAGGACTAACAGGACAGGAACATTCCTGTAGCGTCTCCAATCGTGGCTGGCAATGGAGGCCTTGGTACACCGCTATGTCCGGAATGTTCCAGAATGTTCCAGTCGCCCGCGCCCACCACCGGTGTCGGCGAGTCCAGCAACTTGCGGACATCAGCCAACAGGATAGTGCCAGCGGGCGGGCGGTACACTGAATACAGCCGGAGCGGGGAGTTCTCGAGGCAGAGCTAAAGTAGCCTATTACATTTGCCTATGACTTAAGTAAATTACATGTAGTATTTGATAGCGTAATTCAGAACTTGCAAATGAATTTTATTAACGCCATCTATTAGCAACTCAGAAAATAAATATCTAGCAACTAACAAAACATCGATCTTCCCATGGGAATGGGATGTTTTTCCGCGGTAAAAAGTAGCCTACGTCACTCTCCACCCTCCTAACTATCCCCACACACATAAACCTTACCATATAATAGCTTTGTTGCGACGTGAAAGCGTCACAAACAAACAAACAAACAAACACACTTTCACATTTATAATATTAGTAAGGATGGATAGACCTAACCCAAGTCGCAAGTTGTTTTGTCTCCCAACAATAGCTCCGAGAGTCCTAGAATAATAACAGGAATTGCTTAGTTTATAGCCGTTCTAAAGCACCATTGGGCCTATAAAATTGTATAAAGCTTTAATCTTGAAGCGCTAATCTACTGCAAATTTTATTCGCGCTATAATTTTCGCAGAAATCCATGAAAATTTATGAGCGTGCATTTGCAAAAATAGTTTACGTTAGAATCTGCCGCGGCCACGATTAAAATTCGCCCAAAAGATTTCATTCATGTTGTATTAGGAATGGAATTCATGAAGATGTATCTCGCAGACCGCAAAAAAGTCGAAAAAGTCGTAAAAAATTGCATGCAATTATATAAGAAAAAAAAACATATGATTTGCAGTGCGTGTAGTCCTGTAGGTATGGTATTCATTGCGAATTTAATTCGCGAGAAAAATTATCGCTCGGCGAATTTACAAACATTATCGTAACAATTTGTCATTTGAAAAAAGATTTTTTCACTATTATAAAGTGTGATTTTCAATGTTAAGTTCGTTGACTGCACTGCAGCATGCAAAATTACAAGAACACATTTAGATATATAACTTTTTACATAAAATTAATTTATATAAGTGTATACATACACTCATATATCCACACACAAAAATAACATACCATAGAAACTTTGGACCCATAACAAACACTTTTATGTCACATACATGTGTCGAACCCGATGCTTTCCTAGCGAGGCCATTACCAACCTTAAAGCCATCGTTGCTACTGAGCTACAGAACCCAGCTAAGATAAAAATGACACGTTCTTCACCAGTTTTTCACAACGCGCCATACAGTCCTAGAAACGCAGTTGAATCGCGAACGCAGCTGAGCTCAAAACTGAATACATTGTATAACTTCTCTTCTCTTCTATAAAACCTAACGATCCGTGTTATTCTACTATATTCCGGGTATTCAAGGAGTTACGTACTCCGGTATATTTATCTCTACAATTTTCTGTTCGTATTCGCATCTATATGTATAAGAATACAGTGAATGAAACTAGCGACCCGCCATCGCTTTGCTTTGATAAACAATTGTAATGACAAATATAAAAAAACTCTCCACTTTTATTGGTCACAGCATGATTTCGTGAGCGTGATATTTTTTTTCAGTTTGAACTAGTAGTACAGTGCCACAAACTTATCTGACCCCGGTAAGGGGGGCGCTACTGTCTTGGTATTTTCCTGACAACAGTATAACATTTGCGTTAGTTCCAATTTTGGCCACCGGGCCAGATAAGTTTGTGGCACTCGCAATTAGCTGCTTGATTCAAACAAGCAATCAAACTCAGATTACAGATTAAATTTCTATGAAATGATTGAAGTCCGGCGGCTTACATCACATCGCACATATTTTCTTCTCAAAGTGCGATTAAGCCAAAAGATACAAAAATCTTAATTTTGTCTCTAACTAGCCACGGACGCCACGGCCAATAAAATACAGACACTGTGATACAGATGTAATGTAAAAGAGCTTGCATCGGCCGGGAATCGAACCCGGGCCGCCCGCGTGGCAGGCGAGCATTCTACCACTGAACCACCGATGCTTATATTTTATATATTATATGTACAGCATACTATATGTACGTAGCTACAATAGAGTAAAATAACTCCAAAAATGAATTGCATCGGCCGGGAATCGAACCCGGGCCGCCCGCGTGGCAGGCGAGCATTCTACCACTGAACCACCGATGCTTATATTTTATATTATTATATTATGTACAGCATACTATATGTACGTAGCTACAATAGAGTAAAATAACTTCAAAAATGAATTGCATCGGCCGGGAATCGAACCCGGGCCGCCCGCGTGGCAGGCGAGCATTCTACCACTGAACCACCGATGCTTGTTGTATATAGTAAAAATTACAGATAGAATGGTTGTACGCGACGTAACCTAATAGTGATTGTGAAGACGAGCACGTAAGAACCATCGACTTACCGCGATCTTTCACACGCGCGCAAACCTTTGTACTTATGTATAGTCGTACAAGCATCTTTTGGCGCGTGGGTGACAGAGACAACGCCTTACAGGTAAGGCAAACTGTAAGGCGCTGTCTCTGTCAACCACGCGCCAAAAGATCTTTGTACGACTTTACATTGCACA
Source organism: Hesperia comma (assembly GCA_905404135.1). NCBI lineage: Eukaryota > Metazoa > Arthropoda > Insecta > Lepidoptera > Hesperiidae > Hesperia > Hesperia comma. Next base: position 2,933,902 of record FR990024.1, read on the forward strand.
AAATTAAATTGACACGGCTTACAACTACAATTAGCAATACCACGAAATTGACAAAACCTTCGCATTCGCATTTGCGAATTCCATCCTACACTTACGGTCCGCCTCTTCACGCGAATGAATGAGCGCCCTTAGCGCCCTAACGCACTAGCGGTTAGCCGCGAGAGCGGCTAGCCGCGCGGCTAACCGCTTTTGCATTTTAATATGCAACCGCGCGCAAATTGGTGGCGGTTAGGTGCGTACAATCACAGGCGGTTGCATATTAAAATGCAAAAGCGGTTAGCCGCGCGGCTAGCCGCTCTCGCGGCTAACCGCTAGTGCGTTAGGGCGCTTACAGTCTTTAAAGTATTTAAACTTGATTTAAATAACTTATGATATTCGAAATTTAAAATTTGAAGTACCTACTTATTCTAAAATAGAATATATTCAGAAACCTAGAGAGGTAGAAGCTAAAAACATTTTGCGGCCTGAAAATAAATTAGGGTATTAAAGAAAATAAATACCTAGAAGTTTGTTCCGAACCTCTGAGCGATGTGGATAATTCGTCACTAGATTAAAGTTAATGGTAGGGTCGCCATGGCTTCCAGGAACCAATGCGAGACGTTTTATACTCGGGGCCCTAAACAGTGGGCATTTTAGTCCCGCATTTTTTTATTTATAAAAGCGAAAGGTCACTCATGAAATCTTAGAAACCGCTTAACGTATAACGATGTTTCTTTGCCATCCCTAATAAGAGGGTTAAATATTGGTTCAAAGTTTGTAAGGAAATCGATCAAAAGTACGTCCTCGCGGGCCAGCCCGAATGCCCCGATCAACAGCTAGGAGAAAGTATATTTTATATCTCAAACATTAACATAAACATTTCTCTACGTGATCGAATTAGAAATGATGAGATCCGTAGACGAACTCGAGTAACCGACATAGCCCAGAGAATTAGCCGGTTGAAGTGGCAATGGGCTGGCCATATAGTTAGAAGGACCGATAACCGTTCGGGAAGAAAGGTCCTTGAATGGAGGCCCCGTCTCAGAAAAAGGAGCATAGGCGACCCCCGACCAGGTGGTCTGACGACCTACAGAAGATAGCGGGCATCCGCTGGATTCAGAAGGCGCAGGACCGGTCTGAGTGACGCAAGTTAGGGGAGGCCTATGTCTAGCAGTGGACTCAAAACGACTGATGGATGGATGGATGAATGACCATAAACATATTCATTCATTCATTCAAAAGGTCATCTTATACACAACACACAAATATACACTCAGACAGACACTCCGCGAATCAACGTAGCACCAAGGCCAACAATATTACTGAAATTGTCCGAAATCAAAACAAAAGAGGGACACAAAGTACGTTAACGACAAACGGAGCACTCAATAAACAACCAAAGATTTAAGAAATCCTTACTAATATTATAAATGTGAAAGTGTGTTTGTTTGTTTGTTTGTTTGTTTGTTTGTTTGTTTGTTTGTGACGCTTTCACGTCGCAACAAAGCTATTATATGGTAAGGTTTATGTGTGTGGGGATAGTTAGGAGGGTGGAGAGTGACGTAGGCTACTTTTTACCGCGGAAAAACATCCCATTCCCATGGGAAGATCGATGTTTTGTTAGTTGCTAGATATTTATTTTCGGAGTTGTTAATAGATGGCGTTAATAAAATTCATTTGCAAGTTCTGAATTACGCTATCAAATACTACATGTAATGTACTTAAGTCATAGGCAAATGTAATAGGCTACTTTAGCTCTGCCTCAAGAACTCCCCGCTCCGGCTGTATTCAGTGTACCGCCCGCCCGCTGGCACTATCCTGTTGGCTGAATGTCCGCAAGTTGCTGGACTCGCCGACACCGGTGGTGGGCGCGGGCGACTGGAACTGCAAGCATCCGGGGTGGAATAGCCTAGCTGCCAACAGAAGTGGAAGGCTACTTTTTGATGCCGCTGAACAGCACGGCTACACTGTCGAGGGTGTTGCACACCGTTACCGCAGCTCTGAATAAGAGAGAACGCATGTGTGCAGTATTCCTCGACATGGAAAAGGCGTTCGACCGTGTTTGGCACGACGGCTTTCTCTACAAGATCTCGCAGTCGTCGGCGCCCCGGAGTGCCGTTAAGGTGATCTCCAGTTTCCTCGAAAATAGAAGCTTCAGAGTAGTGGTTGAAGACGCCGAATCCACCGAGCGTCCGATCGCAGCCGGCGTCCCGCAAGGGAGTTGCCTGTCCCCGGTCTGCTACGCCTGATACACCGACGACATCCCGGCGGCAGGGGGGCGTCGCTTGCCCTGTATGCCGATGACGTGGCGTACATCACCACGTCGCTGAATAGAACCCACGCCATCGTCAAGATGCAGCGTGCGCTTGATGCCCTCCCCGAATGGCTCGCCGCGTGAAGACTGTCGGTGAATGTCGGGAAGAAGCAGGCCGTGAACATTGGAGGATACCTCAACAGGCGGGACCCTACTCTGGAGCTTCACGGACAAGATATCCAATGGGCCCCACAGGCCAAATACCTGGGGGCAAAATCGACGGAAGACTTTCGATGAAGCCACAGGTTACGAAAGCCGTCGAGAATTCCAGAAGCGCGATGGCAGAAACCAGTGCTCTCCTCGAGCCTCCCTCTCGGACTGAAGCTCGGGGTCTACAAGACCTACATCAGATCCCGCCTCACGTACGCGGCACCGGCGTGGTACGCGCTCGCCAGCGAACCGCAGCGCAAGAGGATGCGCGCGGTTCAGGCGATTGCGCTCCGCCGGCTGACTGGTGCGCCGAGGTACGTCAGGAACGCCGTCATCCAGAGGGACCTTCGAGTCGAGAGCCTGGACGACTTCATCGAGAGATTGGCACGCAACATGTTCAGGCGTGTCGACGCGTCGCGGTTCCCGCATCTGCAGGACCTGGCGCCGCTCCACACCTGTCCACCGGACCGCTGGTCCTTCCCGCGCGACTTGCTGGTTGCGCGGGACGGGGCTAGCACTGACTGATACTGGGGCTTCGTAAGTCGTCGCCCGGCGCTGATCGGCTCCTGCTGGGCTTCCCACCAGCGGGATTCACCCGGTAGGACCTCGATCGCCTGGGCGGCGCGAAGATGAACCCCATCCCGTTAAAGACTCTGTGGCCTGTAAAAAGGCCACCACTCACCGGACTTGACCTATTGGTTAACCACAGATGGACAACCAAGGGCCTTAGGGCCCAACCCAAGGACCGGCCCGTTTTAACGGGCCGCGAGAGACACCCCCAAAGCGGAACTAACTTTCCCGAGGGCTCCACACACCTCAGACAGGGTGGAGTGAAGAGAGCGAGTAGTAGGCTACTTTTTAGCCTAAATTCCTACGGGAGCGAGACCTACGCGGCTGTTACCTACGGGTCCCGAAGCGAAGCGCGGGCGGTTCTCTAGTAATTTAATAAAAATTAAATTTAGGTACAATTAAAGATTGCACTGCTGCCTGATTCTGAGAGCTAACAATGAATCCATAATATACCTTATTATTTCTTAATTAAATTAAAACGAAAAGTCGCTCTGCTGATCTGACAATTATTGTGAAAATTATGCGACTAGATCTAGATAAGTGGAATTAGGTAAAAAAAAAAATTTAATGTACAGAATAGTCAAAGACACGCATGGCTGATAATTACTGGTCAGCATTCATCTCATTGATCAGTTCCAGGCTTCGAGAGTTTCGATCACCAAGCTTTATCCAACGGAATCGAGTAGAAAATCCCCGATGACATTGTAGGTACCTAGCATTTGTAGCCTATACATTGCGTTCGCGCAGAATTCGTTTCAATTGTATATCTGGCATACAAGACAAATGCCAGCTTTACATGTATTGTTTACAGTCGGATTGCACGTGTTACTTACGTATTGTTTGGCTTGTCCAATGTTCATAACTAATGAGTGCGTAAGCGATTATTATCTATACTAACATTATAAAGCTGAAGTGTTTGTTTGTTTGAACGTGCTAAACTCAGGAACTACTGGTGCAAATTAAGAAATTCTTCTTGTGTTGGATAGCCCATTTATCGAGGAAGGCTTAAGTATAGGTATATAACATCACGCTACGACCACTAGGAGAAGAGCATCAATGAGAAATGTTGCAAAAATGCGAATCTGTTTAATATTTCTAAATGTAAGACACAAGTTTCGTTAAGCGAAGTGAGGGCGTCCAGGTGAATTTATAAAATTGAACAGTACATATTTGAAAGACGTATGTAGGTATCTAAAAGGGAATTTGGGCATTGATGCCAGTACATGGAGCGTCAATGATGGCTGAAGAAGTTAACTTAATGCCTCCTTACGGTGGGTACGATGAGTGAATAAAAAATAAATTGCATCGGCCGGGAATCGAACCCGGGCCGCCCGCGTGGCAGGCGAGCATTCTACCACTGAACCACCGATGCTTGTAATATGCGTCTAAAAATACAGATAGATTGGTTGTATTCAGAAAAAGTGAATGCAAAGATGAGCATAGGTACTCTCGAACAATCACGTACATAATTTATTTTGCTGGCAGACGTTTCGTCACGTTCACACTTGTATTTAGAAAGTATAGTAAAGATAGCAACATTATTATGCAATCAGTGAAATATATTTTTATGTTACAAACGAGCTGACGAGCACCTAATGATAATACTAAAGATATCATTGATGCGTTGACGGCCAAGAAAAACCTAATAGGTCGTCAGAGGGACGACTATCGCAGTCCATAAGGGTAGCAACGCATCTGTGATCGAATTAGACCGAGACTCTTACTAACTGCAGTATTACTAACAACAACTACAGGCTACAGGACCAACTATATTCTGTCCTTATACTTATTAACTATCCTACTAGTAAGTAGGTACTTATAATATATTCTAACACCATGTGTTACCTGGACTAACCGTTCTAGTCCCTAAATTGAGTATTTTAGTGGAAGTGTTCTAGGTGGGTCACAGTTGTCATGGGCTGCAGCGGAAGGGTGGTGTGACATGCTCGTTTGCTATTTGGCGACGTCGCACACACTTCACCGAAGCCTGAATCACGCTGTCGAAGATTTCTACACCGCCTGCATATTATAATTATACAACGCACCTAAAGCTTTCACTTGGGGCCTCAGCCGCTCCGCAGTGATGTCGTCTCGCCTGGCGGGAGATCGCCCTTTGCCAAAGCAACCTTAAATCCATTGGAAAAAAATCCACTGGGTCTGAGCACCTAAATAGTTCTAAAATCCTCCTAGTACTAGCAACTAGACCCAGCAATCTACTCTGGTCTGCAACTGGTTCTCCAGAGAGAGAGAGAGACAAAAGAAGAAGAGCGACAAAATTATCAGATTACGATAATCCCTTGCTACATAGTTTAAGCCAACATTTTTCACTTGAACGCCTTTGCCATCGGTCCATAAATAAAGATAAAAAGGCAATCCATTTTATTATTATCTCTAACCGTTCAGTCCCGTTGTTCCCGCGGGATAGCCGCGATGCATCAATCATTTTGTATTGTGAACAACACATCTACGGAACTTGCATCCGTAAACAAAAGTATATTTTCGTGCTCGCAATCTCAAACTTCTACTTTACGAACTAAACTTATGCCACTGAGGGGATCCATCAATCTCACATCTTAACACTTCTCTCTTGGTCAACAACGCGTCTGTTAAGCCTTTAAGATCGTTGGTTTCCATTTGCAATGGTGACCACTTACAATTAAAGGTTTCGCCTGTTCGTTTATATAATATATGCTATAAAAAATATTATGTTCCAATACTTGAGTCGACGAGCAAATTAATTACTTGTCCTCACAGTTAAGTTCAGCTTGTAAGCAAAATTTACTTAAGGCATTTTAAATTTTGGCCGCCAGTCTTCAGTGAACCTTATTACAGAGACGGAAATCTGCATTGGGGAGGGCGTTGCCGTTACCATTATAATTATAACGAATAACATATCGAACATGAACGGAGTTAACACAAACACGATGGCAAAAACAAAACATGTAATTTGTAAAATCAGATAAAATAATATTCATAATACAAATTGCAGCTAGCATAATTTGTAGACGTGAGGTATCGTCCTCATTAGCTTAAGCCGTACAAGCAAGCGATGCGATTTCGTCGCGTACGAGAGTAAACACAATATCTCTTAGCGTCTTAATTGGTGTAATGAACTTCCGTCTGAGGTATTCCTGAAGCGCTATGACGTGGGACTCTTCAAAGAAAGTATGAGAAAAACTAAGGCCTTACTGGTGTAAGGCGCTGTCTCTATCACCCACACGTTGTGTACGTGAACTGTCTGGAATTAAGATTTCATAATACGGCCCCAGGTGGCTCGTCAGCAAACGTCAGCCTTCGGCTACAGCTACAACCCATTAATGGCCCACTACTACTGAGCACGGGTCTCTCCTCAAAGAGGAGGCCTAGAGCATACTCCACCACGCTGCTCCAGTGCGGATTGGTGGAGGCCTTCAAAAAAAAATTGCAGTCAAAGCTAATCTTCCGAGTGTTCTTGTTTTATGGACGATAATATTACATGGCCTACTTATTCAATATTATTTGCAATAACATGACCTCGTAGCTTAGTCGGTTTCCATCCGATAGGACAATCCGTCCGCCATTATCAATTTGAATATTAAAACGCTTTCAGCATTTTAAATATTATAAACATACATTGTAAGCATCGGTGGTTCAGTGGTAGAATGCTCGCCTGCCACGCGGGCGGCCCGGGTTCGATTCCCGGCCGATGCAGCTTTTTACCTTATTTTTATATCAAAAGAATTATAATATTTCACATAGGCTGCATTAAAAAATCCTCCTAAATATACCTATGACTTAATTTTACCTAAAATACATATTACAAAAAACATCAATCCGGTGGTGAAAAATCGTCATTCATCAGGAACAGATTTGTCCCTTGGGATTATGAGAGGTGGAATTACGTGGAAGGTAAATCAAGGATTGGTGAAATGATAAATCAAGTTTAAAGGAAATGCCATTTATTTTGAAAATAATTATTTTGTCAAGTTAAACAGTTGAAAATACAGAAGACATAGTTGGTGAGACACTGTAAAATCCAAAAAGATATCTTCCGTAATAAAAATGCAGATGAAAGATAAACACTACAGTTTTATTTTATTAGCCAGAGAAACAATTTCTGTGCCGCTATAAACACTGTTTAGTGTTGTGCTTGGACATTATCGATAATTAAAATCAAAATAATTTACTTAGGTAGGTACTCAGTGCGTTGTCATTTTTTTTTGTTATCCATACTGAGTCCAAAACATATTACTTTGGTGTTTATAATATATGTTGGTGTCGATGGTAATCTAGTGGTTAAGAATTTTTTCCTCCTCGGGGTTCAAATCCCAGGGCGCGACTTCTGAGTCGTCCGAGTACCTATTCTGCATGTTAAGTATACATATACATAATATGACATGGGGTTCTTCAAGAAAAGTGTAAAACGATCTCTCCTTCAAGACCGGTGTTGCACTGGTGACTCCCCTGGTGTTGCTGGCGTTAATACGCGACGATGACCACTTACCATCTGGTAGGTGTCTGTCTTACTATCAGGTATGTAAGCCCTTCAGGCTATAAAAAATGTCACTCGCTATAGTAGCAAAGGAATACATCGTGAGGAAACCTGAGAAAAGACCCGTGTTCAATAATAAGTGATGTACTTACGTTAGTGATGTATCAACAGCCTTTACGAAAATATTTACTGTGTACTTACCTACATTAGTAAGTTTAGTAACCAATACCTATGGCAATTCATCATGTCTAACCAGAATCCCAAACACCAGTTATAATTGGTGTTTACTATTGGTATTTTAAAATCGACGGAATTCAAACAAACTTTCAAAATAAGATAATAGAATTTAATATATTATTTACTATAAGTTAAAGTGAAATAACGCCAAATAACAAAATAACAGTCATACTGTATTACTGAGAGCTACTAGATTGATGTTCAAGGACGGTACAAAGATAAGACGTCAGGGGAAAGACAAGCGACACTTCATTTTACCTACCGGGTTCAGAGCTAACCCGTGAAATTAGAAAGGTATCCGTAAATATACGAGCTCGTATACATCTGCCCTTCCTCCCATTACAACCAGGAAAATGTTCTTGTCATATAAAATGGCTGACAGATGAGCAGAGTACTTTTACAAACTTTATACATACTTGTATTTTTGTATGTACGATTACAATCGAGTTAAATCTTGCAAATAAGAGGTATCTTACTTATTTTCTGTGCTCTTGAAATAAAGCATCTTAGTTACAATCACAGGTGGATGAAATGTCGACTGCTCCCTAGGCAAGCACCTGATCCTACTTCTCTATATTATTAATTAATCTTTGATCCCTGGATTAATAATAATTTGCCTTAGAGATAATCTACCTGTGATGATAATCCAATTTTCCGAAGATTTTATGACAAGTACCCACTAATCAATAATTCAGAATTCAATGACCAATAAACTTGTTGTTTAGTGCGATTGCCAAGTCAGTCTATTTATTTAAAACGTTAAAGATTCTTAATATTGATCTTGTCACTATAAGATGTTGTTAGGTTACATATTTACGTAACAACTTAGGACAGAAAGTCCCATAAGTAGAGACTAAATAAATTTTATAACCGACATTTTATCACATGGTTCTCACTTTTTACGGTAAAGGAACTGAGTTGCGAAACTTGGTTTTTTTGACAAGTATCGTTTTTATGGGATACAATTTTCAATACCCACTCTTTCGTATACGGCAAAGCAAACAAATAAATAAATAAGTGAGTGATTGAGTGAGGAAAAAAGTAATTTTGTAAATAGGGAATTAAATACATAAGTAAATAAGTATACTTATTCGATTATTTACTTATTCGCTTATATACTTATCGCTTATTTACTTATTCGCTTATATACTTACGCGCTTATATACTTACCCGATTATATACGTACCCGCTTATATGTATACTTACTCACTTATGTACTTACCCGTTTATATACTTACTCGCTTATATACTTACCGGCTCATATACCTACTTACCCGCTTATATACTAACGAGCTACGTATGAGTGAGCGATTGAATGAGTGAACGAGTGAATGAATGAATAATTAAATGAATGAACGACTGAATGACGTGAATGTGTGTGACGTGACTCGAGTGGGTATCCGTGTTTTTTTAATTAAATTTGCCGTATCCGAACGAGTGGGTATCCGTGTGTTGGAACTTATGTGTAACAGTTGTCTGTATATAACCACAACGCATTAAAGTATATAATCTGTCTTCCGTTGAAAAATCAATGTGCGGATACTCGCTTTATAAAATATTGAATTTACTGTTTGTTCTGATCTCCATACTAACTTTCCCCCTTATTGCGCACCCCCGAGGGTTAATTTCCAAAATATTTTAATTTTCCTAGGATTCATACACTAAACACTATTTGTGTTCTAAATTTGAAGCTTCTATGTCTGCTAGAAGTGCATTAAAATTTTCATGATCGGTAAGTCAGCGAGTACGTGTGTACGTATAATATAACTCGTTATAATTCTTAAACTACTGGTTCAAATTAAATTAAATTTGAAATATACTGGGTGTATACAATGCCTGGTTGGTTACTAAAAATTCAAGCTCCTAGTTCTATCCACTACAAAGCTACAGAGTATCGAAAATGGCCTGAATTGGCTCGAGAAAAGGATGGTACGGCCGCCGTGCCGCTTTTTCGCTCGACTTGGTGGGGGCACTGCGGTGCCCCCAGATTTTAGGTTTGATAAAATTTTATTTAGCATATCAAAGGTAACTGATTACAAAAAATATTCGATACTTCGATATAATTATTATCAAGAATTCTACATCACTAAGTAAACGAAAAGACTAGCATTTTGAGTGTTAAAACTCTTAAAGCAAATTAACCGCCGCACTCAGAAAGGTTCATTAAATTAGACCTAATGATTACTTAACTAATTGCCATTAAATCTGTTAATGAACAGTTCATCCCAGAAACAATATTTAAGGGTTCATTTGCTAATGATAGATTTAAGTAACCGTAGGGCGGTGCATCCGTATCGATTGCAATTCGATAAGGCATTGGTGTAGCCACCCTTAAAAAATAATTGGTATTTCACAACGAAAAAATATGTATAAAGCTATTAAACTCATTATTAATTGGAATATGATTGAAAGTCAGTTCTTTTACTGTTAGTTTTTACTAAAATACAATGAGAAATAGCTATTTAATTGAACAAAAAATAGAATGATTTGCACTTTTTTTCTATGGGAACACTTACTGTTGTCAATTAGACAGTAGACTTGTTGTCAATGTTGTCATTGTCAAATGTCAATGTCATAATAGTAAATAATAATTCCAAGGCATTTCCAAGGTTTGTTTGTATTTCATTTCTTGTTTAACCGGGCAAAGGCAATATAAATTATATTACATTATAAATTGGCCAGCTGGACAAAGACGGCTTCACTAAAGTGGAGAAGAAGAAGAGGAAAAAGCCTCTTTGTCGCAACCAATGTGGCACAGCACCGACAAGACAGAACCATCTCCTACGTCCCGCCGTTCCCGCGTCTTACGTGTACGTCTCTCGACTCCATCACACCACGAAAGTGTCCGATGTCGTGGAGTATTTGGAGAAGATGACCAAGTACCGGTTGCTGGTAGAGAAGTTGGACTCGCGCAACGCAGTGAACTTCAACTCCTTTGTTGTGCGTGTTCCAACCGAACACCTGCCGACGTTTTTGAAGGAGGAGCTGTGGCCAAAGGGGGTCGTCTTCAGGAAGTTCCGTGGACGTCGACGACCACCGGGAGCCACCGAAAGCGCATCTCACTTCGCGACAAAGTGAATTAGTTTTTAAGTTAATATTGTTATATGTATGTTAGTCTGTAAGGTATATATGTTATGGGTCTTTGTTACCTGAATTAAAATAATCTATCTGTTATCTGAATAATCGCGTAAATACCTCCTCTGTCCCACTTCTCTAATAAACCTTCTAGCATATTCCACAAACTCAATATATCAGACTTTTTTGAATATTTAAACACAATGCAACTAAAAAAAAGCTAAGCTACAACCCACTAATGGCCCACTATTGAGCACGGGTCTCTCCTCATTACTGAGGAGGCCTAGAGCATACTCCACCACGCTGCTCCAATGCGGGTTGGTGGAGGGGTTAGTGGCCAACCCAGTGTCGAAAGTTTTCAAGCCGCCCGAAGGCCTCCGACATAGCTTAACGACTGCTATCAATCGATAACAACCGGGACCGACGGCTTTACGTGCCCTCCGAAGCACGGAAGCGCTCAAGAAATTATTGCCACTAACGGTCACCCATCCGACTACCGACCGCGCCCGCTGTTGCTTAACTTTGCCGATCGCTTAGGATTGACGCAAGCCGCCGGGCTATGAGTGCTACAATGCAACTGATTTTCATTAATTCACTGATAAAATTATGGTTTATTTATCACAGTAACCTCAAAACGCAAATGTCAAAATCATCCATTACATAGTTAAGTAAGAGTTTGACTTTCCTTAAATTTAATGATCATTAAGGGACACTAACGATCCGTTAACTGACTGTGAGAGTGAACTTTTTTAAATCTATACTAAGGAACGAGTTAAGTAACCATTAACGACTCTGAGTGCGGCGGTAAGCAACTTTAACAACATTATTAGCACTACCGTTTCAATTTGAAGTACTCTGTCAATTTTAGGTAAGCAGCTTGTTTCTGGCAGCAGATTTCAACGGTCCTTCGCAAACTTAAAAGAAAACTTATGTATAAAAGTGGGTAGTACTTATTTCTACTACGAACGTCATTACTCTACCAAAGTTTGGTAGTTAGAAGTTGAATCCCAACCGACTTATATACCCTTTGATTATATACACTTATACCAATACTTTTGCCGTAATACCCCGAGCTCTATGTAGGATAAAGTTTAATTCTGATAAATATCAGATATATGTACCATCATTGGATATCAGGGATAGATAGTTCGTCGTAGTATAATTTTGCGATTTGCAGATACGTATTATATAACGCTATCAGTTTTATAGCATTTTTATATTAAGTATAAAGAGGCAAAATAAAATTCGACTTATGTTACGTTTTCGTCCATTTTATTCTATGAATGTATTGACAACAACAAATCTTCTTTTGCTGTGGTCATGTCATTTGCAGATAGGCACCGGCCAGGTCGCTGGCCAGTAACATTTTAATAGAAAACCTGAAAAGTGAGACCTTCCTCCTTATCATCCCTCTTCTTCGCTCCTCTAAAAAACCCCTCCTCTGTACTAATTTACCGCTCCTCTCTATAGCACCTCTCCACTCGTCTCGTCTCGTCCACATCTCATATCACCACCTGATCTAGCTCCTTACAGTTCCACTAATTAGAGGCATAAAACTCCTCCCTTACGATGTACTAGAAACAATGATGTTACATAAAAATACATAAATATAACTTTTAACACAAAATAGAATCGACTTTAACGCCGATAAGTAAAAATCGGTTCAATTAAACGCGGTTAATATTCCGAAATCCTTTTCCTAAGTCTGATAAACAGGATGCTGAAAATCGTATCATAATCGGTTCAGCCAAGCAATATGCCTTAAACCTTCTCCTAAGTCTGACAAATACTATGCTGAAAACCGCATCAAAATCGATTCAACCAAACGCGAGATAATCGGGCACAAATATACATACCTACATACAGGTCAAACTGAGAACCTCCTTTTTTGAAGTCGGTTAATTTAATAATGTCGTTAAATAGAATAATAAAACTGTTTTTCCACACTAATTTACCTATTCCATAGTAAAATAATACTGTGTTTACTGTGTTAAAATAATACTGTGCTAACTTCAAGAGATACCTATATAGGTCAGGGTTCGATTCCATAGTAGGTATACGTCAAGCTCGCTGTCTGTCAAGTCTCACATTTCGATTCCCTGGCGTATAGATATTTATGAGATAGATAATTTTTTGCTCTCGGATCATAAGTCTGATATATTATTTCTATTGGCCATGCTACGTGAGACAGGAAATTTTAGTGTAGGGGTTCAATATGATATTATTCCCTTTACTGGAGTTGATCTTGAGTCTAGTAGTGTTATAGTTTGTCATCGAAGCTAAAGCAATATTATGCAAAGTAGCAAATCAAATAGCAAGTAGTTTTAAATCCACTTTAAAAAAAGAGGTTCTCAGTTTGACCTGTATGTAGGTATGTATATTTGTGCGCGATATCTCGCGTTTGGTTGAACCGATTTTGATGCGGTTTTCAGCATAGTATTTGTCAGACTTAGAAGAAGGTTTTAGGCGTACTGTTTGGTTGAACCGATTTTGATACGGTTGAAAACCATCATCGTGTTCATCAGATTTTGGAGAAAGATTTAGGAATATTAACCGCGTTTAACCGAACCGATTTTTAATTTTTGACGTTAAACTCGGTTCTATTTTATTAAAAGTTATTAACGTTGAAGTTAAAGTAGGCTTACAAGATTTGTCCCTACATGCAAACATTGAAATTAGTCCTTAGCACCCCGTCAGTGGCTCCACAAGCAAAGTAAGAAAATGGATTTGTGCCAAAAGGGTAGTTGCATCGGCCGGGAATCGAACCCGGGCCGCCCGCGTGGCAGGCGAGCATTCTACCACTGAACCACCGATGCTTATAATTTAGGTATATATTATAATGTACAACATACTATTATGTTCGTAGTTACTGTGTAAAATAGAACATTAAAATTAAATTGCATCGGCCGGGAATCGAACCCGGGCCGCCCGCGTGGCAGGCGAGCATTCTACCACTGAACCACCGATGCTTATAACTTATATATTATATGTACAGCATACTATATTTACGCAGCTACAATAAAGTAAAATAACTACCGATGCTGCATCAATAGATTTGTAAGTTAAGTTCTTACGTTTCAGATAAAAACGTGTTTTGAAACGTACCCTCGTACGTGACGATATATCACTAACTTACTCAATAAGTAATACTAAGATTACTTACTCAGCAGCAAAACTACAATAATCTCTGCATTATTGTCTACAGGTTTATGAATCTCTCTTATTTTATCTTAGACAACAATCAACAAACGAACTATACCTACGTACTTGAGTTACCAAGAATTTTTATGTACCTATTTATTTATTTCTTAAGGCACTTCACAATCACAATTTCATTTTATACGAAGTTATTGAGATTCGTGCAGTGTGATCATGTCACTTACAGGAGTGCACATAATTCAGCAGCTATAAATTAGCATTAAATAGTTACCTGGGGGCACGGCAGTGCCCCATCCAAGTCGAGCGCGAAGCAACACTGCCGTACCATCCTTTTCTGGATCCATTTCGCCGCATTTTCCGGCTCCTATTTGAGAACCTGTGGCTAGAATTAGAACGCTGAAATTATCATGATCTAGTAGGCTATAATCACACACTAGAAATCCACAGTCACAGAATATTAATTTAATGTAATAATAAGAAATAGCAAGTAAAATAATTATACACATTATTATTTCATTGATAATTATATGAAATTAATTAAAATTAAAATAGAATATTATGTAATTGCCACTCTCAGCAAAAAACAAAATTATTATGCGTGCTCACAGTTCAATTTACTTTGTAGTCAAAATGTATTTGAGACATTTTAAATTTTCCCTTCAATCTACAAAGAACCTAGGGGTGGAAAGCTGACATGTGTGAGATACAATGAGGGTCGCCGTTTTTGTGCTCACCAGTTGGCGCCACTGGCGAGTGAGGTCCCCGCTGTCAAAGCCCGCCCATGACCCATGCTTAAACAGTGACAAGAATGGACTTAATAAGTCCATTGTGACAAGTGACATTCAGACAAGCGAGCAGTGACAGACAGACCACACGCTCCACTAGCGCCTCTAGCGGCGAATTCACACGCTTTTACCCTCATTAAAACAAATTCAAACACAGCTGTTAGCAGTTTGTCGCCAAATCAGTAACACCAAAGGCATTGCCAATACGTTGCCGACCAGGTAAGAAGAAAGAGGAAGGAAAGAAATTACTAGCTCTCAAGCTCTCAACCGGAACATGAGAAATTGTGGGTACCTCTTTTACGAAAATTACGGGAACGAAAAAGTTTAGGTACTTGGCCCAGAAAGTTTGTGTTGAGAAAGGGAGCAGAAAAGTTGTACTGTTATACCTTATACTTTTATTATAAGTAAGTACAATAAGTAGGTACTTAGCTATTTTCTTGTGTGAGTGCGATGGATAGCTTATTGTAATTTTGTACGTCTTTGAAAAAAGGTCACTTAAAATGTTGTTGAATTGTCTATTTCATGATATATTATTATTTGTGTTCCTACACTAGTTAAACCCATTATGTTATTAAATTCTGGCCGTCAATCTGTAATGTGCCAAAGGCAAACCTATTACAGGGGCGGAGAGCTGGCATTTGTTTGGCAGTAATCAAACGAATTCAATATCGAACGCAAACGAATGCTACCAAGTACAACTAGATTCACAGACATGTGTTATTTTTAGATAAGTACAAGGTCAGTTAAGTTCAAGTGTTAATATTTCGCTACACTCGTTGCCATCAAAATGGAGTAAGTCGGTAACTAACAAATTAACTGACCACCAAATGTAATGTACAGTGCCACAAACTTATCTGACCCGGTAAGGAGGGCGCTGCTGTCTTTGTCTTTGTCTGACAACAGAATAACATTTGCATTAGTTCCAATTTTGGCCACCGGAACAGATAAGTTTGTGGTACTGTATGGGCCGTGATTGCGATCGATTCGAGATGACTGTAAGGAAGAGTCAACTTCGTAAACAATTGGGTTTGGTTTTTTTCTCGCGATAAAGGGCCGGATATCCGGTATCCGGTACTCGGTCAAAACACTATGCTGTTCATCTCTACACTTAATCCCGAAGCCGGAAGACTTGGTTGCTATAGCAATGTACGGCACAGTATATAATGTGTAACATGTGTAATATAATGGCAAGGTGTAGTGCGAAATTCTGACATCGCTTTTTATAAGGGCCCAGACGACAATAAATGCTATTCGAAATACTGACGTTGCTATGACAACGACAAAATTAAATAATGTATGAGCAAAGTTTACGTACGGTCTCTTCATACTGAGGGATGAGTCTATAAGTTAACAATTTAATATCTTATGGTGCGTACAGACTATATAACAAAACATGTTATAAAACATAGTTAAATAACATGTTTTTTAATGTGGACGATATGTGTTACAAAAACAAGTTATATAACATGTTATTAGTTTGTGCAACAATGTTATATGCTATATTTTAAGAAATGACACGCATTGAATTGTTGTATAACACTGTTATATTACAATGTTATTTTAATGTGTACGGTCTTGTTACATGTTTCATTGTTAGACAACAATGTTAGATAGTGTGGACGTGGTATAAAACAGAAGTTATATAACATGTTACATAATCTGTACGCACCCTTATGTTCCTTGCACTGCACGTAGCTATATTACCCTAGGACTGCCTAGGGCATCAGCTACCCTCACATAGTAGAGGTAAAAATTAAAAAAAAAAACAGAATTGCATCGGCCGGGAATCGAACCCGGGCCGCCCGCGTGGCAGGCGAGCATTCTACCACTGAACCACCGATGCTTCAATAAGACAATTCAAATTTACGTACTACTTCAACATGTGTGTATGATTACGTAAAATTACTGTTTCATTTCTCGTGCAATATGCCGATCATTATAGCATCTTCACATATCAAAACATTTCGAAAGTAGGCACTCCGTGAGTTAACGGACTTGCTTGACCTCAATATTATAAAATTACGCACACCATCATAAAACATTCTCACATTATAAAAGTAATCAAGTAGGTAGATGGATAAATAGAATACTTACTTTTAAAAAATAAAGCTATTTCCTTCAAGATGTCTGGGCAGGAGACAGATACAAAGAGAAGAAAATATCCTCTATATTTTCTCTCTTCTATTTTATACCTAAGTACATGCACAGCAGTAGCAGCAGAGGATTTTGGAATAAAGTTCAATACCTGAATCGTAGATTTTGAATCGAGCGAACGATTCGGTCGTGGGAATCGCACCTGATGTTAAAAACATTATTTTAAGTAAAGGGGGCTAGAAGGTATATATATGTATACATGGAAGATATAAGAGAAAAGCTATTACAGGAGCTCTTTATTAATGCAATAGAATCCAAAACAATGCTTAAAAGACGTTTATACTTGCCTGTATTGCTGGTCCCGCCAAATTCAGAAACTGCTTAACTTTTATGGGTGCCGTAATGCCGTTTCCACTAATATATTGTGCGTTTGTGATATTAAAAACAGCAAGGAGTTTTGAGCATTGGAGTCCCCATCCGCGAGGCCCAAGTTCGAAGACTGCTAGACCACTCCAATTTTTCAGTAAATATGCGTGTTGGAATTTCATTATCATTTCTATTTCATATTTATTTATTTGCTTAAAACATGTGTTATATTCAGGTGTTAATATTAGGTACAGTGTCAACATGACCCTAATAGGGCACAGCAAACAAGTCATGTGAGTTACGGGTTAGAAATTAGGTAAAATAGGTATTTGCTTCGGTGAAGACTAACGTCGTAAAGAAATTTATACTTCTGAGAGTTTTTATAATGTTCCCAAAGGTGTGTGAAGTCCGCCAATCCACACTTGACCAGCATGGTGAACTTTAGCCTATATGCCTGTACCCTTCACATTGAGACCCGTTCCCAGCCGTGGACTAGTCAGGGGTGACGATTTGCGATGATGACGATTTTGTGTCATGAGATTGATAGGTGGAGTTGACCCGGAGTTCACTAGAGTTCACACGGGGAAGTACCACCACCCGCCACGGTCTACCATTTCTACCGTCATAATAATTGTTTTAATAGTTTAAGAGTTCTCCTTCAGGGCCGGCGTTGCACTGGTGACTCTCCTGGTGTTACTCGTGTCTATAGGCGACGATGACCACTTACCATCAGGTGGCTCGTCTGCTTTTACGTCAGCCCTTCAGGCTATAAAAAAAGTAGTTGTGTTCCAGGTAATAAGGCGCTGGTTACACTTTACGCAACCATCTCTGTCGTCAGAGGTAGCAACGCATCTGTGACTAAATTAGAACGGGACTCATTTTAACAGTAACTAATTTGACTATTACTAACATCAACTATGTTAGTTGATGTTACTACTTACTTACAGTACTTATAGTAGTGTTGTACTAACTATCACTAACAGTCCCTGTCCTCACACTTCTGACACCATCTATTAACTGGACTAACCATTCTAGTCCCTAAATTGATTATTGTTCTATTTCACTTGCAGTTGTGATGGACGGCAGCTTAAAGAATCATGGCAGATTTTGTACAAAAAAAAAAAAAATTCTCGAGAATTTGAAATAACTTGTAATTGTTTAATTAGACTTCAAGTATTATCCTGAACCATTCAAAATATTTTTAAAACCCGGGGATTCTAAAATCATTTTCTTAATTACATAGTTTACCATTTCTGGACGAACATTTTGAAGTAGATTCTGTCTTGTTATATCAGCGTTTAATCTGTGATTTCGATTGATTTGTAATCTGTTGGAACAATTACTTACTCTGTGTCGTAGACATTGACATTGCCACATGTCACATTGTCATTGGCTGCGAGCGTTTTGATTAGATTGTCATGTCATTATTATCATTTCTTATGTCACTTTGACAGTTAGCGTACAAATGGCGTATTTTTATAATGGCAAGAAAGTGAAGAAAATTATATCATTTTTGATTATATAACCCCGAGGTTTAAAAATATTTTATATATATACAAGTGTTGATAAAAATAAGAAATAAATATTACAACTCATTCCAGGCTCTCGAGTTTTTAATTTTTTTTTGTACAATTCAATGTATGAAACTTGCCATGATTCAATTCTATGAGTAAGTACCACATATTTATAATACGATGTCTAAAATGAAAAACGTTAAAACAGTTACAAGAGAAGTTTATTCAACATCCACTCGCAGACGCGGCTTCTTCATCCGAAGAGCTAACAGACTCGTCATCATCTTCTTCATCTTCCGACACAGACATAGAAGATTCATCATCGCTAACGTGTATCGTCAATGCTTCTGTTAAATTGTCAATTACAACATCACTTTCCTTATACTCCTCTTCGATTTTTTTAACCGTTTGACACAAGGCTCCCCACTTTTTTGAGCCAAATTCTTCAATCTTATCTTCAATTAACCTAATTACCTTATCTACAGTAAACATTGCACCATTTTCTGTCACGTAAGCTGTGATGGTTGGCCAAGCCAAATCCATTGGGTTCAAATCAGGATGGAACGGCGGAATCCGCAATACAGTGTGGCCGTTTTCCTTTAAAATACGATCTATTTCGTACTTCTTTAACTTTTCCTTGTGCAATGATATCAGTTTATACAACTCCGGTTTCAACATTGTTGAACTATGAGGAATTTCGTTATCCATGAGCCACGTTTCCATGGCTGACCTACTCGCAATTGAAGACGGCGCAGTATCCTCAAATTTATTGTGGTAGCTTGCATTACCAACTACCACGACAGATTTTTCCGGAAGATTCGGAATCAGTTGAGTTCGAAGCCAATTTTCAAATGTGTCATAGGTCATACACTCACCAGTTTTTGTATCCGTCGTGAATATACAAAGAGTATTGGGAACAAACCCTTCTTCGGATCCGGCATTAATGATAGCGATTCGTTGAGGTCTAGGACATGCTCTTAATGTGTCCGAGGACCCATCGCCCCAGGATCTCGACGTGAACTGGGACAAATGTACGCAAGAGTCGCCTGTGAAGATAATAGGCCTACCTTGGGCACGAAATTTCGTCAACTTCCCTAAATAATCGATGCGTTTGAAACGTGTAGTGGTATGCTCAATCAAAACTTGTTTATCCTCTTTGGTCCGTTTCCACGTAAAACCTAAGTTTTTAATGACCCGCCTGAAGCTGGATAAAGCTCCTTGAAAACCAATTTCTTTTTTAAATTGACTTAATAATAAGTGTACAGACGGCAATTGCTTTTCTGTGATGTGAAAGTGGTGTATACGGCGTTTAACATATCCTTGATCTAAGCTGCTGATAGCAGTTTTCCTGAATTTTAGTCTCCTGTTTTTTCCGGGCGTCTTAAAAACTTTTAGCAGAGACTTAGAAGATTCTTTTGCTTCCTTGGTAATCCTTCCAATTGTCCTAACAGATACACCTGCAAATGTATTAAGTAAATTTAATTACTGGAATTTATTTAATTACTGGAGGTTAATTCTGGAATTAATAGCAGTCATTCTTTAAGTGGTGGATAAAACTGTTATGGTGGCACTTGGATTCGAAATACTTTATGCAAAAAGTTTTGTTTTGACAATATTTCAACTAAAACTTATTTCATATAAGTATGCAATTTATTATGTTACTGAATCTCAAAGAGAATTATTGCTGAGAAAAGTTGGAGAAGTTGTGAAACTAAACCTTTAAATGTCTTTAATTCCTACCCATCGATCAATAATAAATAGAAACATACTTTTGTACTGAAGTGTACATATCCCGTAGGTGTAAATGTAATTACCTATCTAGTTCAAAATAAAAGAATTGTGGTGCAATTTCAATTTTATTTTCATAACTTAAAGTTCTTTTTACTAAACGATGCGCAAAAAGCAATAATACGAGTAAGTACCTAATTATAACTAAGTAATTAATAAAAGACCAAAAAAATCCGGCTGTGACAAATAACCACTAAATAAATACCTTAAATGATATATTTATTTTGAAATGGTGTTTTCACGATCTTTCATTTGATACCAATATTGCTAAGGTAAGAAAAAGGAAAGGTATCTCCTCTTTTTATTTGCGGCCGCCATTTTGCCAATTTATACATATACTTAGCCTACATTACTACCGCAATCCTTTTAATTTCAACGAAACCTTCGGCATTTCACAATTCGGCAATCCAAAAGGGCGTGCCAAAAACAATGGACATACATGCAGTCCGTTTCTCAGACTTGCCTAAGTAGTAAACAAATAACTGAGTTTTGGAATATCACATTTCCACAATGATACACAATTACACACGTCAAACAAGAAGCGCTCATTGCCCGGCGGCTTGTCGACAAAGTTAAGCAACAGCGGGCGCGGTCGGTAGTCGGATGGGTGACCGCTAGTGGCAAAAATTTCTTGAGCGCTTCCGTGCTTCGGAGGGCACGTATTCGTCCCGGTTGTATCGATAGATAACTGCCGTTAAGCCATGTCGGAGGCCTTCGAGCGGCCTGATAACTTCTGACACTGGGTTGGCCACTAACCCCTCGTGGGTTGTTCACCCTTAACATTTTTTTTTAATTTTTGGGCAAAATTTTTTGTTTTTATTTTTCTATAATGTGGCAATAAAAATACATACTTATACAACCCTAAATTCTCACCCTTTTATCAGCAGCCCCTATTTTTAATAATCATTTTCTAATCTAGAAATAATTTATATGGCAAAACAACGTTTGCCGGATCAGCTAGTAACAGATAGAATTTGTTACATTGGAATAATATCGCTGAGTACAATCGATATCGATACGATTCGATACAACAAATACGCGATAATATCGATGTCTTATTGACTTTGATTATGACGACCATGTATGACGATCACAAAGTGGCTATCCAAAGCTGAATCCAGCAAAGGCATATTTAAAAAATATGTATACCTAATATATATTATGGTAACACACACTATACCAGAAAAAAAAGATTTGATACTTTTTAAAATTTATAAAAAATATTAAAATCTGAAACAGGAATTAATTATTATTAGGGTGATATTGGCGATGAGAAAAAGGTGTATGAGAATCATTTCAGTAAATCACTCCGACATAAAATACAATTGGTACCAATCAAAAGAGAAAATTATTTGAATTTTTGAGTTTATCCATCTTCAAAATGTAAAAGGATCAAAGTGTCTGAGACGCCATGTTGATTGTTGACATTAAATTTGTCATAGTGTGGCCGCTACCCCGCTACAAAAAACACTGGATTCAGCTTACGTTAACCAAACTCTATTAAGGCAAGTCTAAAAAAACGGATTGTACATACGTACACAAAATTTATGTGCTCGTGTTTTACATTACTTATACAAATACAAAACAAAACCTTTACGATGGTTATTAGATGAAACAATAATAATTACAATTTAAAATTAACAATTATATTTATCCATACTTACTAATTATAAATGCAAAAGTCTGTCTGTCTGTCTGTGTCGTTTTCACGGTTAAACCACGAGTCCGATTTGGATGAAATTTGGAATGAAAATAGTTAAAGACCCAGAGTCACACATAGGCTACTTTTTTTTCAAAAATCAACCCCTAAAGGCTAGAAATAGGGGATGAAAGTTTGTATGAAAAATCTAAACCGCCTGACCGATTTCGATGAATTTTCCCAGGAAGATACTTGATGACATACCCCCTTCCCCACTTCCCCGGTTCGCGATGTAAACGAATTCCACGCGGGCGAAGCCGCGGGCAAAAGCTAGTAATAAAATAATTCTAACCTTATTTAGCGAAATTTTTGCAATTTTTAAAGGAGCGCCGAGGCACGTTTACCCGCGGAGCGTTCGAACTACATCAAAAAAGCACCCCAAATATTGAATTGGGCGCTCTTTTGGTGCAGACGTATGTATTTGAGCGCCTGAATGTAGTACCTAGTACAATAACGTCATTACAACTCGGCTCCTCTGAATTTCGTTTTCTGAGATGTTTGCGCAGGTACAGTAACTGACCAATCAAAATACGGTGGCCTCTTACCAACATTTATGCCTTAAAATCAATATCTGCACAGCCACCCGCAGCTATATTCAGAGGGGCCGATTTATAATGACCTTACTGTATGTCATTGTTATTAGTGATCGATGCTCGTACAGTCGAACCTAATAAATTACATTATCTTATAATTTTTTACCAGTAGCCGCAGACGTACGCCTTCTTGTCGCGCTCAATTCAATTTGCACACCTTCTTCGGCTTCTTTCATCATAAATTGTAACACATTGTACACCATTTTTCTTGCCTGACTACGTAAAACACAACGTGAAAAATCTCCAGGTGGCATTGTGATATGAACTTCTTAATAGCAATAACAAATTACCATGAATAACAACATGAAATAAGCAAAACACAAATCGATGGTCAAGCTACGTTTTAATATTGTTTAACGTCCGTAGTGCACTGATGTGGCGTGTACACAAAGGACGCGACGCGGGGAGGGGCGCGGGGCGAGGGGACGGGCCCGCCGCGTACCACTCTCGCCCGCGACAATCTAAAATGGCGTCCTGCGCAGCCAACTGCGCATAAAATAGATCGAAGCGGCCATGATGTTTGGCACGTAATTCGCGTGTGATTTCATGCCTCGCGTTGAAACGCGACACGCGTGCATGTATGGATGCCTGGCGGTATTAAATTTTTATCTACTATCGAATTAGGTGTAAATAGGAATATTTTAAAATTTAAGCTGTTGCTATGTGCTTTTAATCGCATAATTATAATTGGAATGGAGACTGATAAAGTCATCCTTGTATATTTTTATCGAATGCAAAACACATAATTAGAAAATAAATGTTTTTTTTTTAATAATACCCGATAAAAGAGCAACGAGCCGACTGATGGCTGTAGGTGGCCCAGTCACTGATCACTTGAAATTAATAATTACGGAACCCATTTCCATAATATTTTTAACTCACTGTACCTAACCATGAAATGTTCGGGTCTCCTTATTCTTTTACTTAATTAGAAATACATTGAATAATGGGTACTTGTTTAACTTAAGGTGCCAATAGTATGTTCGGTCTTTAAATTTTTCTTTCTCTCCCTGTGGAAGTCCCATACAAATCTGTTCAGCCGTTTCTGAGATAAACGTGCACTGAGAGCGATCAATTACAGTTTTATTATAATTATCTATAGATTTATACAGATAAAAAATAAGTAGATACTTATCTATATTGTGTTAACCTCAGACCAATAAACTATAGACGGCGTGCCGTGATCAAAAGCGTGAAGCCGGCAAAAAGTCTGCCTCGCTACACACGGCGCGGCGGCACTCACACCAAAACGACTCTTATGTTCTAACTATTAAAAAATTAATGAAGCTTTGTGTTCCAAAAAATAAAGTATAAATTTGTTCTAGTTCAAACTGTCAACATAGGGCATTCTATTGGTTCCGATGTGTGTTTTAGGCACACTTTTGCCGGCTTCACGCTATTGTTCACGGCACGCCGTCTATACTTTATTGGTCTAAGGTTATAACAATATCAGGACAAAGTCAAATAGGCACAAAATTCAGTTTTAAGTCCAGTGACTTAGACCAGACAGGTTTATTTTTCGATAATCGATTATTTGTTAATCAATTCGTGCTATCAACAACAAAAGGTTTAGTTCAGCTTATTTACCCATAAATAATACTAAACCAATAAAATTATTGCCTTGTAAACGTATTAATGTTTTCTATACAAACTCGGTCATCGACGTAAGTTTGCACAGATGCAGCTGACACAATATTTTGATTAGCGAGAGTACAGTCATACAAGTATCTTTTGGCGCGTGCGTGACAAAGACAGCGCCTTACAGGTAAGGCAAACTGTAAGGCACTGTCTCTGTAACCCACGCGCCAAAAGATGCTTGTAGAACTTAGGTACCTACCTGCCTATTGTCAGTGTGTCGATTCTCCTGGGACGTCCCAATTTACCCTTGATCGGGTTGCCGATTGTCCCAAACTCACTAACTTTAATTAGCATTATAATAGGAAAATAGGTATTATCTATCAACCACACTACAATATTAAGAATAAACAGATAATATAAGGCGTCAGTTTAATATCTTTTCCCCAAAGTAAATGCTTGTATCAAATAATAATTAATTGATATTCTTGTCAATTAGACAGAGAAGCAAAAATCTCCGTTGCACCCTTGATCTTTTTTTCCCGATCTGGTTGTATCTTTTGTATTGTCCATGGCACCTACCACCTACAACCTAGGGAATCCTAGCGTGAACCTTTGAGTCATTGGGGCAAACATCAATCAATAATAATACTATAATTGTAATATTAGATCGATGGGGGCAAAATATTTCTGCGCGCGCGCCGCCTTAAAACCTCGCGCCCCTTCGCAAGAGCCTACTTTGCCAGCTTTGCCTTAGGGATAATCTGCAACCGCTTACAGGCAAGATGACATGATCTGACCTAATTTGAATGACTGACCTTACGTTGATGACATGACCTTATGTTGATCGTTGGTTAAGGTCATGAAGCAAAGTTAAGGTTTATGATGTCAATAAACCATGGACGACAGTAAAGTAAACCATGTAATGGCTGGTATAATTTTGTGTGTATTTGAAATTATGGACGTGGCATTTCTGACCACTCTGATCAAGTAACTTCTACGTCGCAATGAAAGTAATGTATGTATGTGTAGGTTTTTTGAAACCAATAGCGAGTTTTATCTCTTCTATGAACAATACTTTCACCGACTCCTCTCTACAAAGTTTTAAATATTATTATGTGTAGCATCGGTGGTTCAGTGGTAGAATGCTCGCCTGCCACGCGGGCAGCCCGGGTTCGATTCCCGGCCGATGCAACCTTTTTTTATTGTCAATAAACTTTAAAACCATAAGTGAAAGTTTACTTTTAATAAATAAATAATATCTTACGCATATAGGTACCTACTTTATTTATCTTCCGTTTCTGACGTTCGATTCATGGATGAAGAAGTATTTACCCGTATCACCAATGCGCACTGAGCACCGTGGTAAAGTATGCTTTAATCCTCCTAAATGGTTAAGGAACCAGTATTCAGTAGTGGGCCACATATCTAATAACATAATTATGCCTTTTTTTTTGTTATCGAGGGGGAAACCTTCAAAAGGTACCCGGTGCCGTGGGAGCGACACAGGGTTATGTGGGATTTTTACCCACTAAAACCCCCCCCGGTGGCCTACCTCAGCGCTTGTGGAGGACTCCGGGATCTCCAGAGGAACACGACCGGTGCCCTCCAAGCGCGATGTCCCATACGGACCCATCTCGAACGCGTGTTCTCCACGGCTCTGTGCGGCCACACAGAGCAGTCTGTCCTTCCCGGGGCTGCCGTTGGGCGGTTCGAGCTCCAACTCTAGCCACCCGCAACCCCTACCTACTACTACCATTATCCTGCCTGCTTTTTTCTACCTGCCCTGCCCCCTCCTAACTTTCTATGTTATGTACCGCTCTGTTATCATGATGTGGTTATAATTGACAGATGCTTTATTTATATACCAACTGTCTTATTACTAAACGCGGTGTAAAGTTACTCCAGGTTTAAATTTTTTGTCCCTGTCATGTGATCGTTCGAAGTGCTGTTTGTAACTGTCAGTAGGAAAAGTCCTTGGGAGTTTTTTGCCACTTTTTTAGCAAAGCCGCAAACCGTAGGAGTTTGTTGAAGTGATGGCATAAGTAATTTGAGTTTCGAAGTGATTGTTAAAACCAACTTCGAATAAAATTCATATCATTTTCATTTTTATTTCACATCAGAGTGAACCATAGTGTGTGGAGCATATAAAAAAGTTTTCAAATATCTTGCATGATAGACAGCTTTCTATACAATTTTATATTATACCTGGTATAGGTATTATATCGAGGCGACTTGCTAAACTCACAATATGTAGCACAATTTAGATTTACCACCTGCGACTGTACAGTGCCACAAACTTATCTGACCCGGTAAGGGAGGCGCTACTGTCTTTGTCTGTGTCTGACAACTGTATAACATTTGCATTAGTTCCAATTTTGGCCACCGGGTCAGATAAGTTTGTGGCACTGTACTGACAATAAGCGGTGTTCCATCTTCATTAACTGACGCCATTTTAATGTATCACGGATTCAATCCATCAACCTTAAATGTCTGCAGGGCTCGTGTACGGGGATAAGCCCCCGAAATAATGACAATACGTTTTGTAAATATTGCTGAAAAATTGTCGACAGAATTCAAATTTGTTTTTGCTTCACTTAACAGTGGAGATACTTTTTTGGACGTAAAGTGACCATTGATTGTACAGATTGTACTATCAGTCATGACAAAACTGCCACTGCTTAAAAATGATTCATCATTCAAGTATTATGTAAATGCTAAAGCATTATGTCGTGACGGAAAAATCTTACACATTTTATGTTCTAGCCTACATCCGTACCGTGCGATAAGGAATTTCGTTGAAATGATATTCAGAGAGAAAAAAACAATGATAGAAGATCAGTGGGGGAGACGGGGAAAGCAGTTGTCGTCTTGACAATATCAGCTGTCACTGACAAGTTTAAATGCAATGTTACCACAAATCATTTAAACATAATGGAATATTTGAATCCAAACAGTGCCCAACACCCAACACGATACCTTTTACACACATTAAAAACAAGACAACAAACATATAACTGTCATTTCAACGGTTTGTCCCGTCCCGAGAGACGTGGGTTTAACAGTACAATTTTGCTACTCATGTGGCTATAATAACATATGTCATGAAGAAGTAAACCTAACTCTAAGGTGCCACCAATGTCTCACAAATAATTATTACAACCATTTAGAACCCAACATAAATTACCAATGTTTTTAAGTATAGTTTAGGGTCTTTAGGGTGTTGAATGCGAAGCGAACAATTAAAATTATAGAGTCTGTAGATGACTGTCCTTAGAAGATTGTAAAGTCAATGATTCTCTCAATCCCATAAAGTACATAACCAACCTGAGTATTATTTACGTATATAGGTACCTACCTATTTAAAATAAAAGCACTTCAGTTTACATAACAATTTGGGCGGGCGCACGAGCGGGACGAATAATTATGTATTGTGACGTCACGCCAAGGTAAAAGAAAAGGGTCATTCATACATCATACATTTGTATAAATTGAAAGCAAAAACCAAAAAGGACGAGGGAGGAAGGTCCAAAAATCGTTAAATTTGTTTTGTATTAGGCTATAATTAGGTACTTACGTAGATCGTTTTATAGGCTAGTTAGCTGCAACAATGTGATGTTTGACTTTTGTATGTTGTACCTACCTAAATATATATATATGTTAACGGAAATGTGTTAAATCCGTCATTGTATACAATTCCTAGGCAATGTATACAATGCCTAAAATCGCCAGGCAATGTGTGAAATTAATTATATTGGACACATTTCCTAGGAAATTTATACATTTCCTAAACAGCAATCGGAAATGTAGTACATTAAGATTATAGATCAAGATTTTAATGGGTACGCGGGATAGATAATATGAAGATATTTTATTTTACGTTATGATTTTTACCAGATTGTCTCACCGAGTGCCTTAATCAAAAATATTATTGTGTAAAACAATGAATACTCATTTCCATTACTACTCAGTCAAATTCTTCAAGGTGTAGGTAGGTCGAATTGGTTACAGAACCGAATTAGCCTACCCCTACTCCACGTAGTCTTGTATGCCCTACCCCTAGAGTTTTTTTTAGAACCCGGAGGCGCGGAGGGAGGGCAGCCCCCGCCCGCTGTAACAAAACGCAGACACCCGGGCGAGCCGGAGCGGCTGAGGCTGGTCGCCGAAGGCGACCAGCAAGCCGAAGCTGCGCAGGCGAGCGTGGGTGTCTGTGCTTTGTTACGCAAGGGCGAAGGGGCTGCACCTTCCGCAGCGCCGGAGACGTCACGGTTCGAAATTATGCCCTATATTCTGCGTTTTTACGATTTGGCCAAACGTGGATAACCAAACGTAGACGATTTAACGGTCTGGACAAACTGAGTTGCCCATTTCATGAAATGCGACCATTTGAAGTTAACAAATCTACGATGTGGTCACGACATACACATTTCCTAATACGATATCGGAATTGTATACAATTCCTAGGAAATGTGTACATTTCCTAGGAAATGTATGAATTAAATAATTTTTAAAACAATATTTTACACATTGCCTAAAGAGCTTAGGAATTGTATACATTTCCTAGGAAATGTATACAATTCCTAGATTTCATACATTTCCGGTAACATATATATTTTTTCATCTGTATCAGCAAATAAAATAATTATTATGAGATTATATTTTTAAACTTGATAAATGACCAGATGATGTATTAGCGCCATCTAGCGAACACTTAGAGCACTTCTTGGAATGATTGTAATTAATGCTACAATAAAAGTACGCAAAATATCCGCTAGATGGTACTACATAACACTAAAGGTATCAATTTATGGTTTTTATGAGTTTATTAGATGTCGTCTTCGACACAATATCAATCCATGAGTAAAGTCCCACAACGACCAAAAGATCCTTGCACGACTCTATATTTAGATTTTCTTTATCAATAGTAAAATCTGTAACATTATAAGTAAAAACTTTTTACTATTATAACTTAATAAAGTTGTTCTTTTAAAAAATAACCAATGAATGTACTTCATTAGTCCGTATTTTACTTACATATTCGTACCTGATTCGTATCATACTTAGCGTACTTAGTCCATAAATATTCCTACGTTAACACGGCAATATTTTTTTCTCAAAAGTCTAGATTTTAATAGGATTTATTAGATAGAGATGTAATAGAATGATTAAGCTTAAGCATATTTTTATTAATATAAATTAGACGTTTTCATGGTACATACTTGATCCTATACTAAACCATTGAGATAAATACTAGTACCTCAATGCACTAAACTTGTGAGCAACTTGTGAGTTTGCGTATTCGTGCGAATGTGAGGACTAGGTATTCAAAAATGTAAACCATTTCTTGTCGATATTTGTTAATCGTAGGAAGATAAAACATGGGTCGATAGGACCGGTAGTATTGTAAGATTTTAAAATCATTTTGCGCAAATGTTACTTTTATACCTCAAACCTCTAGTCTGAGCCTCAAACCACTAACAAGGTCTGCGCACATTTACAACAATATATCTTTATGTCTTAATTGTTACGGTTTTTCGATTCTAAGCTTTTCAGTTCGGAATGGTTGGCAAGTACTTAGTACGTCTTTCAAGTATACAACCGTAATTACCTAGACATTATCACGTTCACATAAAGATCATAATCGATTTGTCGGTTTCCGAGTTGTTATATTATGCGCGCAGTCTTTTATTTTGCCTGAGCTCTATGCATTACCACGCATTACGTAGATTTATGTACCTACCCTACGTAACCTAATAACCTTTACTACATTCTAATAATGACCTACCGTCAACATTTATTTCATTTTGAAATTTGGCGGTAGTCTAGAATATTCATAATTCCCAATAAAGTCAATAATTCACATTTTGTTAAAACCAATTTATTTTAGGTACAAAATTTAATTGTATTTTACAAAATAGCACTTGAGTCTTCATTACTTTTATTCATTAAATTCTTTCGGCATAAAAAATGGCTTGCCTTTTGCCTTTGGTTTGGCCTGTCACAATGTCTTTATAGTAGGTAGTAGTCACAGTCACTTTAGAAACGTCAAAATAACTCTCTCGATGCCAAATAACTGTTGTTATAAAGTGATATTTACGAGAGTTCTCAATAAAACGCATCGAGATGGAGTAATTCGCGATTTTCTAGCCTTTTTAAACCGTTCAGGGCTGGATATATTCCGGGACAGTCTGTTTAATCCGGTGTTTTTGTTGTTCAATTCTTCAAGCTTCAAAACGTCAAAGTGTTTTTAAGTTGTTTTACGCAATGTTTGTTTTTAAATAACAGTGTGGTTTATTGTATTGACTTGTAAATGAGTATTAAAGTTTAAGTTGTATTTTGTGGTGGTTAAGTGATGGAGTAAAGTGCATAAGTGAGGTTAGTTTTGGTTCCCGCTTTAATCCTGTATAATGGTATAACTCCTGGTTGCTGGTGGCGGTTCGGTGAGTAATAGCCTGTAAGTTTCTATTTAAAGGACTTCCAAAAGCGTCAGTATAAATTTAGCCTGGATTTCAAATATATAGAAGCTGTTACTTGTTTGTTTATAAACTTGAAACTTGTTGTTTAGAACAGACATTTACAATTATTGTAAGTTATACTGAGATAAAAGGCTGCAATCTATACTAACTTTATGTAATGTTTCATAAAATAAGTCATACAGTTACGACCTATGACTATAGGTGTTGTCGGTACTTGTTGAATAATTTCATCTTAAAATATTTAAATACAAGAAATACGTTCGCATTCTTAAACTCATTGTTACACATTAATGTATGTACAAAAGGTTTCAAGATGGGAACTACACGGAAATCCTTTTCAATTGCCACAAATAAATACTATAACATTTGACTTGCAACAAAGGGATTGTAAACATCCTTTAGGGTGGGGTATTTAAGTGGTATTTAAGGGTAATTTCTAAAAAGCCACAAAAGATAAGTTTGGCCGAAGACAATTGTTATTAATATTAAGTAAACCCACACTATAATCATACATAATTATCTGTGTTTACATCCAGTGTTCGTTTATTTTGTGTCCTGAGGTATAAGTTTAATGTAATATAAATACATTAAGGTTTACACAGTTATACTTAAAAGTATGACATTGGTAATAACAAACAATGGTACTAAAAAGACCTACTATAAACCGGAGTGGTTATGAATATACCAGTCATAGTGTATAGGCTTTTAATTTGGACGATATTGCCACTGACCATCATGTGGAATTGCTGTTAAACATTTAGGAAAAGTTACAGTTTAAACGAATTACATTTACAATTGCTCGATCGATGCTTTTGTAATATGTGTTGTGTGTTGTAAGATTTGATTTGTGTGAGTACACAGTTAGAACATGTTTTGTGTACAAAACATTGGGTTCGAATCCTGATACTGTTGCTGATTAAATTACTTTATCTTTAAACAATTATGACCCCATACCTAGTTTAATAGTGGCCCTACTTACAAAGCAAGGTCTCCCGGGATTAATTCCCGGCCAGGGCAGTATATGATCAATATTTGGCGACCCAAATGGCACAATGGTTTAAACGCCGGATTGTTGTTCCAAGGTTGGATCCTGGGTTCGATTCCCAGCGAAGCAGAAATTTGAATGATGAGTTTAAATTTCCTTTCTTGTTCTGGTGTGTATTCTTGTTTTGTGTGTTGTCCATGGCACCCACAACACAGGGAATCATAGTGTGGGGCTATGAGTGTGTAGCATTACTTATTTGTGTGTTATGTGTTGTGGTAAATAGGATAATAAAGATAGACTCATACTTCTACTGGACCTGTAGTATTGTTGAAAGAAGTAAATTTATTTGGGGTTCGAATCCCTGAGTTCTTTATATATGGCACTTGTTACATTTATAATTATGCTACTTGACACCCAAGTTCGAGTCTTGGATTACACTCTGCTATAAACATGTAGAAATCTGCTGAATTCAGAGGGTCGTAACTGGCCAGAGTGGCAAGAGTTAGTTGTGGCTGGAAGGTCTGATGGATGATGGATTGATAGATAAAAGTACAAAGGCTACTGGACAATACTTTAAATTTATAAAGACAAATTATATGTTATATATGAAATTGTCCATACAAGGACTTATTTCAAATTTATTGGGTTCGAATCCCATTACTTGTCTAATATTATGCAATGTCTTATGTCCAAGTTCGATCCTTGGCAAGATTATCTGTTCTTAATTTAATTTACAATAGTAAATTTATTTTTGATATATGAGTGGGTTCAAATCCTACCGGAATATTTTTGTGTCGTCACTATGTTATCGCTTATTATAAGCACAGAAGTGCCATTGTAATGGAATGTACATTACTTCTAAGCGTTGTTTTTTTTAGGTAAGTTGGGTTCGACTCCCAGCACAAGTTTTAATTTTTTTTAATAATATATTTATTACTCAATTGGCAAACCAAATGGTGCAAAGGTTAATGTGTGGATCGCTGTTCCATAGTCCTGGGTTCGATTCCCAGCTAGGTGTAAATTTGAATCATGAGCTTAAATTTCTGTTCTTGGTCTGGAAGTGTGTCCTTGTTTTGTGTTGTCCATGGCACCCATGGCACAGGGAATCCTAGTAAAGAGCTATTATGAGTGTGTTGTGCTATTATTTATAATTAGTTGTAAGTTTAATTTAGTTAATTATTTTAGGTTATTTAGTTTAGTACTTAAATTGTTTAGTTATCAGGTTCGATTCCTGACTTATTTTACGACACTAAAGTGGTAGAATAAAATATTAAAAGAAAGTTGATGATGATACAAAGAATTCAAAGGTGAAGAGATGCAGGTTCGATTCCTGACCAACACTGTTATTTTAAAGAAAGTTGTGAGTCATAGTTATTGCCAATGAACATTTATAGAAATAAATAAAATAGCATGACAATGTATTACAAAATTACGGGTAGCACTTTTGTCAAAAGTTGTAACATGAACTAGTTTTAATAAGAGTTCTCAGTAAAGCTTACATTGATTTACTTCATTAGTTCTCTAAGTGTCTGTTCTATCTTTTTGGAGATCCTTTTTAATAACATTTTATATTTAGGTGTGTTATTTTAAAACCATGGTGCCATTACTATTTTAAATTTTTCTGTGAAGAAGAAGTGATTAAGATATTTTGTTTTAAGAAACACATTAATGTCTTTATTTTGTTGATTTATTTTGTAATATTGTATTTTTTTTAAATAAAAATAAAGAGTACCCTTTTTTCCCAAACCAACAATATGGAATTAAATAATTTGGAAATTTTTTGTCTCGTTATTTACCCTCTTACGTCCCATCCTAATCCTTACCTCTATCCTTGGTTTAATTACTATGACATTAAAGTATCATGGCATGATATGTCTTCTTAATGGTACATTTAAGAAAACATGTCTTTGTCAAATAAACGGTTTTACATAAATAAATTATTTATCTCTCACTGTGTTTTATTTCCCTTGATATCACCCAAGGTAATCTGGTTGTGCCTACAGTTCCAGCACAGTTCATTCCTGGGAGGACTGGCGCTGGACTCCTCATGCTAAACGGCTTCACATTTTATATGAAGAACCATCAAGCCCATGGGAAGAAACAGTGGTACTGCTCATCCAGAGACGTCCATGGCTGCAGAGCTGACGTCATCACTTACAAAGGAACCGATGGCAGAGACTACATATCGATATTCAGAGGTCGACACATCCACGACCCTCCACGCTTGCGCCAATGTCACGACGGTAGATTCATAAGGGAGAAGGATTTTGTCAACAGACTACTACTTAATAAATGACTAATAGTTACAACAACTAAAGTGTAAATTTTAGCTTTAAGTATAGACATTATTACTTTTGAATGTTGTTAGTTACACATTTTATTTTTATGAATCATGTGATGTATATAATATTAATAATAAAGTACTTAGCGGTTTTTTTACTTGTATATCGAGTGACTGTAAATATAATTTAGACGGTCTATGTTTTGTGACAGTTTTAGAATACAGTATTCTGATGACAGAAATTCAAGTCTTTTTTTAAGGGAATTTATATTGATAAATAATGGATTAAAGTATTATTTTTATGTACTAACATGTTTTTTTATTTCTGTATACCAATCGAGTTATTGCTTTTAGTATGCCTTGTCCCAATGGTATATAATGTAGAAATAATTTGCATGTGTATTCAAGCAGCCCGATATGACTATAAGGTATTAAGTTATGGTTAAATTACAGGGATATATTACTTACCATCGCACCGGTCGGGTAGTATGGTGCTAATATTCAAGGACAACAAGTATTGGATAAATAATAGATACCAGAACACCATAAATTGGACCTGTAGAGACCGGAAGCGAATGGGGTGCAACAGCTGTGTGCAGACTACGGTGGAGGGCAGATACTTGAAGCACAAGGGCTCACACAACCACGCTGACAACTACACCAAGTACAATTTCAACGATTGATGCCAATTGTTTAACAACTTCTCGCCAGTCATCACTTCGGTTAAAGGTTGTCATGATTTGTGAACTTTTATGTCTATGTAACATACATGTCTAGAATTGTACTCTTTGATTCAGGCAAAATACTTGTATGTGCAATGTGTATGAAACTTTGTTTGATATTTTCATTTAATTACTTCAATTTTAATGTCAGATTTATAATTGATATAAATAGTTTGAGAAGAACAATGAGAAATGGAAAGTTTATGTTTGTATGTTTAAAAATCTGGTTTTAGCACTTGCAAGATTGTTTCTTGGAAATGTATTGTTTAATTTACACCAAATAATACTCTGAAATCTTATAATGACTTGAGAAGTATGTTAAAAATGTAAAATAGACCAAGAGTCTAATAGCGAATAGTTAATTATTGTAAATATAAATTTAAACTGAATAGGGCTTTAAACTTTTAAAATTTTTAAATACTTATATTTATTTAAGTACTCATACATAGGCAATGTAATGTATGTAATTGAAAGTAGTGGCAGATTAAAAGGGGAAAATTTATTATGCATATAAAGGGTACTCACGGTTTTTGTCTTATTTTTTTTATATTTGATCACATTTGTAACGTGTGTCTCGACGCGTCTACTGTTAACGAAAATAGATCGAATTATCGGTAATCGTGAGTACCCGTTTCATCTGAATTTTGTATGATAAATGTAAGCGGCAATAACTAAGGTACATTATTTCTTGTGGATTATTTATTTTGACAACTTAGTTCCATCTGGAATTTTCAACGCTTGTGAGCTTAATTCCCCTGGCACAGAATTTGCTATTTTGAATGCAGTGTGTGCCAGGTGAATTTTATGATCCTTTTCCTATGATCTATATTGATTTCATAATTTAGAAATACGTAAAATATTTACCGCCGCACTCAGAGTCGTTAATGGTTACTTAACTCGTTCCTTAGTATCACTACATAGTATAAAACAAAGTCGCTATTTTTGTCCGTCTGTTTGTTTGTTTGTCTGTTTGTCTGTTTGTCTGTATGCTTAAATCTTTAAAATTACGCAACGGATTTTGATGCGGTTTTTTGTAATAGGTAGAGTGATTCAAGAGGAAGGTTTTTATGTATAATACATGCATATATTCCCACGAGAACGGGATCCACGCGGGTGAAACCGCGGGCGGGCCGCTAGTAGATTTAAAAAAGTTCACTCTCACAGTCAGTTAACGGATCGTTAGTGTCCCTTAATGATCATTAAATTTAAGTAGCGTCAAACCCTTACCTAACTATGTAATGATTGATTTTGACATTTGCGTTTTGAGGTTATTGTGTTAATTTTATCAGTGAATTAATGAGAATCAGTTGCATTGTGTTTAAATATTCAAAAATGTCTGATATGAGTTACTTTAAGTTTGTGGAATATGCTAGAAGGTTTAGAGAAGTGGGACAGAGGAGGTATTTACGCGATTATTCAGACCCATTTACAAATAATAATTATTGCTTTTTACAAAAAACAACAAACTTCGACCTTGATAAGCAGAGATAACTCAAAAACTACTCGCCAGATGGCGCTCAAACATGTAAGTGTAAAGTTCTCGTCACTACAAATTAATCAAGCCCAAACATTACATAACTGCAGTAAATCGTTGAGGAGTTCCCTCGACTGTCTTTTGGCTTCATCAGATCCACTTCATGAAATGGTAGCGCTTAAATGTACTTATGATAACATGAACAAACACACTAGTCGTTCATACAATTTTCGAAAGTTCCCCTCGATTTCTCTGAGATGCCAACATCAGATCCTGGTGTCCTTATCAGCGGACCCTACTGCGCATATCTACTTTACAACAAAAAAAGAAATATCAAAATCAGCCCATAAACGACGCAAAAATCGCTGAACACGCATAAAAAAGCATATACAAGGTCTGTTCAAAAAATAACGCGACTTTTATGTTTTTTCGAAAATTATTTATTTTTTCATCAATCTTTATTTTGTGTCCTTTAAAGTAATCCCCGTTAGATATTATACACTTGTGCCAACGTTTCTTTTACTCCTCGAAACACTTTAAAAAGTCGTTTTTTGTGATCTAAGTAGTTCAGCTCCTCCTGCGATGCCGTCTTTATCTCGTCAAAGGTAGCGTAGTGTCGTCTTTTTATGGGCCTTTTCAGTTTCGAGAACAAGAAAGAGTCACAAGGAGCCAATCTGGAAAATACGGTGGCTGTCGTATCATTAGAGTGGTTATTTTGGCTAAAAATCACGCATAAGTAACGATGTGTGAGTAGGCCCGTTATCGTGATGCAAAAACCAATTTTTGTTCTTCCCCAAAGCCGGGTGGATTGCTTCGCGGTAATTGCGCATAACTTGCAGATAATATTCCTTATTGACAGTTCTACCCTTTGACAAGAACTCATGATGCACCACATACTGCAATCCATACTATTTTATTCGTTTTCATTAATTTTTTTTCTTTCGTCTGTTCTTGACGTGCTCGGGCGTCCGACACGTTGTTCGTTATTCACATCTTCTTGGCCCTCTCAGAACATTTTGTATCACCGATATAAACGTTGCTCGAGTCCAAGGTAGCTTCTCCATAAGCTATAGTCAATATTCAAAATGCGTCCGCGCGTTTTATTTCGTTTTTAACACAAAATTTAATAAGCAAAATTTTACAAAGCTTCTTTGATCCATTAAACAAGAAATGAAATAGGTACAAACAAACCTTGGAATTATTAAAATTTACTATTATGACATTTGACAATGACAACAAGTCTAATTGACAGCAGTAAGTGTTCCCATAGAAAAAAAAGTATAAATCGTTCTATTTTTGTTCAATTAAATAGCTATTTCCCATTGTATTTTAGTAGAAACTAACAGTGAAAGAACTAACTTTCAATCATATTCCAATTAATAATGAGTTTACAGTTTTATACATATTTTTTCGTAGTGAAATAAAAATTATTTTTAAGCGTGGCTACACCAATGCTTTATCGAAATGCAATCGATACGGATGCACCGCCCTACGGTTACTTAAATCTATCATTAGCAAATGAACCCTTAAATATTGTTTCTGGGATGAACTGATAATTAACAGATTTAATGGCAATTAGTTAAGTAATCATTAGGTCTAATTTAATGAACCTTTCTGAGTGCGGCAGTTAGACTTAAACTTAGTGCTGTGAAAATACTTAATGATGATTTCTTATGGCCAATTTTTGTATTCTAGAACTTTTGATAGATTGATATAGGTAGTCGATAGAGAACAATGTGCATGTACTTATTTGGTTAGTGTTTGAGTTTAAATATTTAAGTAGGTTCTTAGCTTCCTATTATTCCATTAGACATTTTTTTTATAATTTAAAATTTGAAGCTATGATCATTGTCACATAGTGACATATTAGGTATAACGATATTTAACAATTTTGACAGCATTAATATTTTTTTAGCTTTTATTCATATGATATTGAACTTAATTTATCGCGGAATGCACGTAATTTATTATGATATGGGTGCTCACGATTTATTTCGTATTTTTACGTCTAATTCACGCCATTTAAATGGGTCGAAGTATCGGCGTATAATAATATACGAGTTTTGAGTACCTGTGTCATGTTGAAATGTTTTATAAATTAAATGCAAAATCTAAAAAAGTCATAATGTAAAGGCGTTTTCAATGTGATATACAGGATAGTGTTACTGTGAATCATTCCTTATATTATAAATTTTCTTGTTTATAATAAGGACTGTGAAAAGTAGATAATTTAGTACATACCTATCGTGAAAATGGTTTATAGTCATAGTTTTAAGGTGCATGTCGTGTAGTGTGCGAGTCGAGTATAATATTGTATGTAAATAGGCTATATTTATCTACATATAATATGAACAATCTGCCTTAACCAATTCATAACTACTTATATTTTTAAACACTCATAGAATTATACTAAAGCCATTGAAGGGTGTGGACTTATAAAAGTTAACGCGAGAAATTTACTCTTATTACACAGTTAAAGAGCCAGTATAGGTGCCATTTTGTAATGAAATCAGTTTTTCTATAAAATATGCTGCTTTCGCTCATATTTATGTTATAGTTTTATGATTTTACCTAATAACGGTACTCAAGTCAGAGGGGTGCTTATCTGTATAGTTTGTCGATGCCGAAATACTTACATGATAAAAAATAAAAACTAATGTGTTCTTATTGCGTTTGGTTTTTTAAAGGTGAATCCATAATTGAAAGAAACCATGCATGGAATGGAATGGTTTAACATGCTTACATTCTCATTGTTAGTTTGTATTGATGATAACAGATGGCGTTAGTTGTAGCGAATCGTGTTCGTAGGTGTACTTACCTATGTATTGGCCTGTAAATACGGTAGTTTAATTGTAACGTAACTATGATATTTATTTTTGAATATTGATTGGAATTTAAATGATATTTAAGCAAATAAGAGGTTAGCTAAGTTTATAAGAAAAATGTTGCATTTTGGTAATGAATTTCTGCACATAAATTTTTCACTGATGCTTAAAAACTTAAGTCCTATTCCGTTTTTTAAATACCTACATAGACGTGCTAATATTAGCGACAGTGATATACATATATTTATAGGTTAGGATTCTTGCTCATAAATATTTTTTTGTCGAGTATTCAGCAATAAAGGATTTGGTAATCGTATATTATTTCAATATAAATTAGTGGATTGTTATTTATTATCGGCCTGTCATCGATGGACCTATTATTACATCGATGCAGTCGGTACAATAATATGCCTATCCATAATCTCTGGATAAATGAAGCTAAATAAGTTGTATGGTAAAATAGCAACTAATAAGTATTGTAACCATGGAATATTCAAGTCGGTAATATCTTATACAATTACAAGTTGAAGTGTGATTTTTTTAACGCAAACGATAACCTTACTTCTATACTCCATGGCTGTGTAGTGATTGATCGATACCGCGTAGTCCACTTGTTTCGAGAAAAGGTTGAAAATTCAACCGTAAAAGCGTGCTATAAAACTCATTCTTCAATGCTTTCCGCTAAATGGAGTCGGAGTAGAGTAAAAGACGAGTCAATCTAAAGTGTTATGACCCATATATCGTTTAGCTGTTGTCATGTATATACTTAGCATACTATACTTTATAGCTGCAGAAGCAATAATTGTGTTTTACTGTAGGTACAGTTTGTGTATAATTTATTGTTTCTTGTGCCAAATTTATGCAATTGAAAATTATGTGATGATTAGTGTCAAAAACATGTGATTTGTCGTCTAGCTTTTATAAATTATCTTCGTAATCTTCAATTAGTTATATTTAAATACAGACAGAATTATTAGAAACATAAAATTACTCGTTTTTTATTATGGCTTCTACTTTTTTGGTGGGAATGGTTAATTTCCATTTTTATTTGTAGTTATAGTTGAAATAATATGAATTTCTAATATGCTCTATTAGCTACTACCCTAATGAAGTCTGGACTGGTCGATAGTAGTAAGTAAAGAAAACTCCAACCTTAAAGGGTCGGAATTCATTAGTCATCAGTTCTTTGCTGACATAATTTAAACGCAAGGTCAAACTTCCGTCTGAAGTTGAAGGAACAAAAGAAATGTTTATTTTACCCATTACGATGTGAAAACCTTAAAACTACTTATTATTATAACAAAATATTAAGTAGCTAGGGATCACGCTTAAAATATTGTGGCGAAGCCAAGACCGCTGGTTTTTAGCGTTACCCATTAAGTGCTTAATAGTTGTCCAGTTCGGATGTTTGACACACTCGTCTCCAACTCTTACGATGTAAACATGATATAATGTATTTGCATTTGCATTTGCAAAGAATCTAAAGTTGGTCTATAGTGTATTATTTACTTTATTATTGTCACTGGTCATATTCCACCATACTGGCCAAGTGCGGATTGGCGGACTTCACACACGTTTGAAAACATGGAGAACTCTCAGGAGTGCGGTTTTCCTTAAGAAATTTTCCGCACATAATTACAATACGCATATAATTTTTGGAAATGAGAGGTGTCTGCAGGAAGAACTTAGCAAGAACCTAGGCTCCCCCGGTTCGGGAATCTCACATTCAAACCACTTAGATAACATACCTTTACCAATGACTCTTCACTCGAACACTCGTCAAAGTGTAATAATAGCCAAGTGCTGAATTGGTTTCAGCTAAAAGCTGTGGAGGTCTACCTTGTTTCAGCCTATTTCATACGAACGACTCGCGGCAGTACTTGCATAATGCTAGAGAACTATACTTATACCCAGCATTGCAAAAACAAGCAAGAGTTCAGGTGGAAGTGTTCGCGTCAAAGGTCCAGAGCTGCTTACGTCATTGTTGATTCCAGATGACATATGTGACAGTCTGCGACAACACGCGACGTAATCATTGTCGCGTGTAGCATCGCGTCGTGTTGCGTAGCGTCGCGTCGTATTCGTCGCTCACGTAGGACACCCCGTCAGTGGAGAACGGAACACACGTACACACCCTGCAAGTACTATTGTAACAGGAATGGGGAGTAGGCAATTATAACGTCTGTGGTAATTGTGGTTTTTTTTAACTTTGAACGGCGTTTCTTTACTCTTGTCACATTTTTGTCATAGAAAAAACAGACGAGAATTATACTTAACGCACCATGGGGTAGGTTGCTGCCGAGAAGGATAAGAAGATAATCGAAGTGTTTCTGGTTATGAAAAAAGAGAAGAAGAGTACCAATGCAAAAAAATACTTTATTCCTTTTTAAAAAAATTAAATTTACGTTAATTTCGTTTTAGCCGAATACATCAGATTGACGTCAGGGAAGACTCTAGTGATGTACAACTCGTATACGTACTACAGACATTATACGAACAGAAATGGTACGAGATGGCAGTGCACGCGGCATTTCTCGCAGAATTGTAATGCGTTTGTGCTGTTGAAGGACGATGGGAGTGTTGTTAAAGCAAACGAAGAGCATACGCATCCATCGGCCACGTATTATAAGAATCACGCTGGGCTGTATATTAAAGTGTCTAGGTAGCACTTTAGCACGGACTTTTGTTTAGCGTAAATGTTTTTTTTTTTGAGAAGGCTCTAAATTTATTACAAGTTTTTACCATATAAACTTTTTAAAATCTGAAAAGTATCCTAGATATAAAAAATCCTGGCATTTACCAAAAGGTTTGATATTTGAGTCACAAATTAAAATGTTATTTTCGTATTTTTCGTTCTTAAACACGCGATATTTTTATTTACCAATATGTATTTATGTTATTAAGATTGTCACTAATGTTCGCGTAATTATTATAGTTAATTATTATTTAAAGTTGTAAGGCGTTTATGTACCAACTACCAACCGTGTGTGCGGCGTGTCTTTAGGTGTGGTTGTTGGTGTGTTTATAAGTTTTTATAATACCTACTAAGTGATACATTTTTAGTCTACAATATTTTGAAACATTTTAGATCCGCGATTTTTTACAGTAAGTAATTTGAGTTATAAGTTTAATGTTTCAGAGAAAACTGATCAGTTATGATATAATAATTTAATAAAAAAAAACATTTCATTAAAGGCTTTTTTAATTTTTCCGTTTTATACAGTTTTTTTAATACAGGTAATTTAAAATATACATTTGATACATAGGGGATGTGAATTTTAATCACATGCAATTGAAAAACACTAAAATTTAAAAATAATTGAAAACCATACTACATAATATTATACTTAAAATAAAAAATGGGTACGCACTTTCTAAGCTTGAATATTACATAACAACTAAACATTTATATTAAATATTATCATAAATGATACTACATAATTGATGAATAGAATTGATATCTGAATTTTGCATGTCATTAGTGACGGCAATTAGTACGGAAGTTAGGCAGTTTTCAACATATAGGTATGATTCATTTGCCGACAGATAGAATTCATTTGCCGGTGCAGTTGTCTAAAAGAGATGAGAAAACACTGTCATCATAACAATCCCACCTACATACATAATACGTATAAGTATACCTACCTAATTTGGTAAAGAACAGTAATTTTAAACACGTCCTTTTTGTCCCTTTTGCTAAAAACTAGTATGTTTCTTAATCAGGAAGCATGACAATATCATGCCCCACTACGGGTTTAGAACATTGCCTAGATTTACAGTAGTTCTGCAGGAAAAACAGCTTCTTGGGAGTGTCATGCTGCGTCTCCTAAACCACTGACGGTAGTTACCTTACTAGTTGACCTTATAAGTTGACTTTCAAAAAGCATTTAAAAAAAAGTAACTGTGAATAAACGTCATTTTTTTTCTTTCGAATCGAAACTGTTTTTTGTCACGAGAAGTTTGTGAGCAAATTGATAATTTTTCAGATAAAGCAAAGTCTTCGAGCCGTTGCAATACGCATATGTTAGTCAAAGCCCCAGGACCAGCGAGAAAAACTAGACGGAGATGCCGACAATGTTACGAAGATAACAAAGAATTTGGTGCTGTCGTCGCCAAAAATAGGACGAAACAAGTGACCACTTATTGCGCTGACTGTTTAAATAAACCATGGTTATGTTTAAATTGTTTTAATAAAATTCATTCCTGAAAACATTTTTGTGTTCTGATTTTTTTGATTATTGGATATTAATGCATTCATATTTAGATACTTTTCTTATTAAATTTCGAAATTTGCGTCCCGAGTTAAAATTGAAGTTAAAGTTCTGAGTCTTAAGCATTAACTAAGTATGTAAGTTTTTTTTATTATTTCAATACACGTGGTCTATGCAAATATTGTTGAAAAACAAAATGAACCTACCTACGGTACCTCTAAAGAAAAAAAGATATGGCTACTCACAATTGTGAACTCATACAACCGCCATCCCCAAACTGTACCTAGGAGTGAGGGAATGACGCTTGTATAAGGGAATGATTTAAGTATATAAAATTCAACAGTATTTTTGTGCTTATTTCTTGTGACTATTACGTGATGTTTAA
This sequence comes from Hesperia comma, assembly GCA_905404135.1. Taxonomy (NCBI): domain Eukaryota; kingdom Metazoa; phylum Arthropoda; class Insecta; order Lepidoptera; family Hesperiidae; genus Hesperia; species Hesperia comma. The sequence goes on from FR990024.1 coordinate 2,977,630, forward strand.
TTAGAAACAGGTAATTGTATGTCAAAGAAAATGAGTTAGGCATACCAAAAAATTAAAAAAGAAAGAATATGATAGAAGAAGGCGAGAAAAAATTAAAAATAATACTGTACCTTTGAAATAACTGCAGGAAAAAGAAAGATTAAAATATTTTAAGAAAAAAGAGAAGGGTCAGGTAAAATCCGTTATTCATATGAATGCTAGAGAACTTAGACAATAGCAAAAACAATGGAAAGAAAATAGTAAAGTGTATAAATAAAAAAGCTATAGCAAACCAAAATTTAAAAAGAATACATGATGACACATCACCACCAAGTTCAGTATCAGTGCGGCAAATTAAAGAAGATGTACAGTGTGTTTTTTTTCGCTACGGACTAAATTGACATAAGCTGTGTTGCTACTTTTTTGCAAATCATTAATAGTGATGTGCCACGACCGTAACCTTACGTAATTAACAATCTAGTATCGTTTTTCAGTGATAATTACAAAAATGTGTCTTTAAAATTTTAACAATGTGGCGACAACCGTAATGTATTTTTATTGTTGTTAAATGTATGTTATTACGTATTCTTCAATTATAAATAAATAATTGTCATATACATACATTTTATTAAAGGATTTTTTCATTTTTACGTTTTATATGGTTTATATATATACATTTGATAAATTGGGAATAATTGATATTATTCATCTATATGCAATTTAAAAACACTACAATTCAAAAAATAATTGAAGCAATTCATGCTACATAATATTATAGTTAAAATAAAACAATTGTTACGCACTTCCTACCTATAAGCTTGAATATTACATAAATAAATACTAAACATACATTAAATAATATCATTATATGATACTCCATAATTAATGAATAGAATTGATATCTGAATTTTGCATGTCATTAGAGACGGCAATTAGTACGGAAGTTGGCAGTTTCCAACAAATATTATTCATTTGCCGACAGATAGAATTCATTTGCCGGTGCAGTTGTCTAAAAGAGATGAGAAAACACTGTCATCATAACAATCCTACCTATGCCTTGCCTATAATTTGGTAAAGAACAGTTACAACACGTCCTGATTAATAAACAAAATTTAGCTAAAAACTGGTATGTTTCTTAACCTGGAAGCATGACAATATCATGCCTAACTACGGGTTTAGAACATTGCCTAGTTTTACAGTAGTTCTGCAGGAAAAACAGCTTCTTGGGAGTGTCATGCTGCGTCTCCTAAATCACTGACGGTAGTTAGCTTACCTATTATGTGACTTTCAAAAAGCATCAAAAAAAATAACTGTGAATAAACATAATTTTTTTCTAGTATCGAATCGAAACTGTTTTTTGTCACGTGAAATTTGTGAACAAATTGATCATTTTTCAGATAAAGCAAAGTCTTCGAGCCGTTGCCATAAGCATATTTTAGTCAAAGCCCCAGGACTAGCGCAAAAAACTAGACGGAGATGCCGACAATGTTACGAAGATAACAAAGAATTTGGTGCTCTCGTCGCCAAAAATAGGACGAGAAAAGTGACCACTTATTGTGCTGGCTGTTTAGATAAGCCATGGTTATGTTTAGATTGTTTTAATAAAATTCATTCCTGAAAACATGTTTGTATTCTGTTTTTTTTTGATTATTGGATATTAATGCATCCATACTTAGATATCGTGTAAGGGTATTTCTTATCAAATTTCGAAATTTGCGTCCCGAGTCATTAGTTCTGAGTTATAAGCATTAACTAAGTATGTAAGTCTTTTTTATTATTTCATTGCACGCTTTAATATAGGTACTTATGAAAACATTAGCAAACACAATAGTCGCCCATACAATTTTCGAAAGTTCCCCTCGATTTCTCTGAGATGCTATCATCTGATCCTAGTGTTTTTATCAGCGGACCCTCCTGAGAATATCTTGTTTCCAACAAAAAAATAATTATCAAAATCGGGCCATAAATGCCGAAAAAATCGCCGAACAAACAAAAAAATCATATACAACGTGTCCCAAAATTCAACGATAAGCGGGAACTGGAGGCTGGTCTTGCTCGTGACTACTTCAGGAAAAATAAGAAAAAAAAATCCAGCGCTTTTTATTTTCATAAAAAAATAAATTTTCGAAAATTTACACCCTTTGTGTTATTTTGAGCTACAACGACCACAGTTTTTCAAATATTTCAGATTTGTTTTTTGTATCGCCAACCTATGAAGTACTACTATTCACCACAATTCTTGAAAATCCCAGAAAGCCTGCAGTTTTTCCACAAAATATCAAACAAACACCAAAATTCCCTTAAAATTTTGCAAGATTTTTACTTTTAGTCTACTTTCACTCATCATGGTGTAAAAAAATGAACACTACTGCGGCCAGTTTGTTTAAAAGTTGACGCATCTAACCAAGATTACAAAATGGTAAATATTATACTCTAAGAAATGTAGCCACAAAAAATTCGTACCATTTTTAACCAAGACCAAAAGAATCATGGCAGATTTTGTACATAAAAAATAATAATTCTCGAGAATTTGAAATAACTTTTAATTGTTTAATTAGACTTCAAGTATTATCCTGAACCATTCAAAATATTTTTAAAACCCGGGGATCCTAAAATCATTTTCTTATTTACATAGTTTACCATTTCTGGACGAACATTTTGAAGTAGATTCTGTCTTGTTATATCAGCGTTTAATCTGTGATTTCGATTGATTTGTAATCTGTTGGAACAATTACTTACTCTGTGTCGTAGACATTGTCATTGTCACATGTCAGATTGTCATTGGACTGCGAGCGTTTTGATTGGTTTTGATTATGATTGTCATGTCATTATTACAATTCTTATGTCACTTGGACAGTTAGCGTACAAATGGCGTATTTTTGTAATGGCAAAAATGATTTTTGATTATATAAACCCGAGGTTTAAAAATATTTTATATTTATACAAGTGTTGCTAAAAATAAGAAATAAATATTACAACTCATTCCAGGCTCTCGAGTTTTTAATTTTTTTTTGTACAATTTAATGTATGAAACTTGCCATGATTCTTTCTAAATTGTTCTCGTTCAAAGTAATCACTTGTAATTTCAAAGGGACATGAAATGCTACTTTGTTTACTGTGCACCTTATCGTTTTCAATGGACGTGACACTTGTATTGACGACTTTTGGCTTCGCCTTTTGCACTGGATTAATTGTTTCCTGTTAACATTCACGCTTTAGAAATATAAAAGTCATCAAAAGCTCATGTAATATTTTGCACTCACAACATTACCAAGTTATCAGAAAATGATAAGTTCCATTTATTAAATGTTATAAACAATATGATCGTATTGACAGCAGTTTTTGGAATAAGAGGTCACTGGATGCATTTTTCTTTAGACCAAGAGGAGCAGAGCAAAAAGTTTCCCAAATCAAAGTGAGGGCGTCTACTATAGTACTCGTATTATATTACGGGACATCGTCTGCCGGATCACCTAGTATTGAATACGACTTCTTACAAAATGATTGGTTACTTTATTATATTAAAGCTGTGTCTATGCATGTATACTGTCTGAAATAAAGATTTATTATTATTATTATTTTTATTTATTTCTTTCCAGTTCAAATCGTGAAGACATTAAGGGGTAGTTGTGTGGTGCTTTTGAACAACTACGTTTACCATAGGCACACCACATTGGAGAATGGCAGAGTACGTTGGTTCTGCAGACATCGGGTGGACGGTAACGTGTGTAAGGCGTCGCTGATCACCCACGACGGTACATTGGTGAAGTTAAATCAAGAGCACAACCATTCGCCACCTACGTACGCACTGACGTCTAGTGGTTTCTACGTGAAAAAGGGAAGGTTGTAAGATTTTGTTGACGTTTGAAGAAAAATGCTGGGACAAGTAAAACGTTGTTAATGTGTAAACTTTCTCATGTAGCAGTTATATGTGACCGAGTTTGACTTGATGACTGACTTTCGATTATTTCAACGCCATTTCAGCTGTGACTGATACTTTTATTTGATTTTGTTTTTTGTGAGCATATAATGTAAGTATGCTGATAGAGTTAGGTAGGTGCTAGATATTCAACGTGAGTAACTAACGTAAACGTAAATGCTTATGTGTAGGTAAATTTCAGAAATTATGAAAATACAAGAAAATAAAACATTTTTTTAAATAATTCCAAAGGACTTGTTTTTTGGTTTCATTATTTCAATTGCAAACAACAAAAATAAAACACGTAATATAATATGATATGATAATGATAAAATAAAAAAGTGCGTAAAAAATGTAAACAAATAATCACGTTACCCGAAATCCACGTGATGGGGTCGCTTGAGAGGCAGGCTGGAACACGTGACCCGTTTCCCCCTATCCATTGTAAAGTTACGATCAAATTAGCGTTACAAACGTTATGAAAATACATAAAAAAGAATACCTAGCCATAAACGTGCGAATTTCCGCAATTGCGAAAACGGTAACAGCGTTCTATTGTGTCACCAAACCCATATTTTCTTTCCTTTTACTTTACTTGCCCGGAAACGGTGTTTAATGTCTTTCTAACGTCCAATGACGTCCACGGTCCAAGTCTGTCAAGTTGACATCAGATGTCAGATAGTTAATTTATCTCCTATTTCTCCTCCTCCTAACCAACTAAGAGCTTAAAAAGTATGTTTTTCAGATTATTATTTAAGTATTAAATACATTTATATATACTAGTTCACAATTTAACACATCTAATAATAAAATTGATCGAACTCTTGTCTGAAGCGATGAAAGTCCCGATTTCAACGCAACAATAAATAGGTCATTATAATTTTAGATATCCTTCCCTATGTATTTCAGTGGAATTCATAAAAACCTCTCATAGAAGGACGTTGGTGATGTATCAAGAGTACACATTCTATAAAAGTGGTCCCGTGAAAGGTGGTTGGAGGTGGAGGTGCTCACACGTTCGGCCGGAGAGGTGCAGAGCCTCCCTCAACATGACGAATGTGGGATACATCATGAAGAGTAGGCCATACCACAATCACGACCCACCCAAGTATCGGCGCACTCCAAGTGGATTTTATGTGAAAATCTCTGAATTGTAAAACGGGGAGGTTGTAGATTTATAGGTTGACCAGAAATATAAATTAGTTTCTAAACGTCAATCGTAAACTACTTGTCAGTGGGTTTGAATGTCACAGTTTGTCTCATGTTTGTCTTTTTACTTTGAGTGCCTTTTTTGTGTTAAAATGACAAAAACTGTTCATATTCGTGAAAGAAAAGTGGCTTTCTATGTGCTAAAATAACATTTCGTGTAAAATAACATTTATTTCCTTAAATAACATTTCGGACATAGTTGTCAAAATGACATTAATAACATGAGCGTTACTGTTATCAATTGGTTGTCAGTGCTGTTGCCATATAAAAGGAAACTTAGCGCCCTCATGACAGGTTTTCTATTTTTCTGGTCAAGCAATAGATGACGTTTAAAGAAAAATGCTGGAACAAGTAAAACGTTGCGGCTGTGTAAACTGTGATACTTTCTCAAGTAGCAGTGATATGTGGCCGAGTTTGACGGACTTGATGACCGACTTTCGATAATGTCAACGCCATATCAGCTGGGACTTTTATTTGTGAGCATATTATAATGCAGATAGAGATATGTACTAAAGCCTGGTCGGCGAGCAGAAAGAATTTCGTTACTCTTTACCTACTGACAGAGGTCAAAAATATTTTTGTATTGAGTGTGATATACATATTTTGAAAAAGAAAAAATATGCCAACTTATTAAACAATAAATTATTTTTGTTGTAAATATTATTTATTTTGATGTTACATAAAGTAACAAAAAAACAGGCATAAACGTAGAATTGCAAATTCACAATTTGGCAGAATTAAAAAAATTTAATTTAACTGCTTTTGGACGCAGTCTCGCCTGTAACATTTATTATAAAAGAATCAACCGTTTTGTCCACATTATCCTGTAGTGTCAACCAAAACTTAAAGTTATTAGTGTAAGTTGTAAACCGAAAACCAGTTACAAACAATAACAAACCTAACAGTCTCAGGTAAATGGCTTATAATCCCCGCGGACAGCGGCCATTGTATCTGTGCGAAATTCCCGTTTTCAACGTTCGATAAAATAGGTAATTATAATTTTATCGTTTCCTACGTTTTTTCAGTTGAATTCATCCAGAATCCTCATGGGAGGACGTTGGTGATGTATCAAGAGTACACATTCTATAAAAATAGGCAAGTGAAAGATGGCTGGAGGTGGTCGTGCTCACACAATAAGCCGGAGAGGTGCAGAGCCTTTATGAATGTGACGTATGATGGGTACATCATGAAGAGCAGGCTACACCACAATCACCACCCACCCAAGTATCGGCGCACTGCTAGTGGAAGTTATGTGAAGATCTCCTAATTGGCGGAAAGGTGAATTTTTGACCAAATTTAAGCGCGTTTCTTTACTTTTCTTTCATCAAGCGTGTTTGATTTGAATTCATGTGTACATTATTATTGTATCGTTTCGTATCATCAATGGCTACCATAATGTCCAATCACAACCACGATCCAAGTCTTGTTGACATCAGAAGTCAGTTAGTTAATTTATCTCCTATTTTAGCAAGTTCTTCGAGCAACCAACTAAGAGCTTAAAAAGTATGTTTTTCAGATTATTATTTAAGCATTAACTACATTTATCTATACTCCTCATTCTGAGAAGAGACCCGTGCTCAATAGTGGGCCATGATGGGTTGTGATGATGATGATGATGATGATCTATACTAGTTCACAGTTTAACACTCCTAATAATGAAATTGATCGAACTCGTGTCTGAAACGACGAAACTCCCGATTTCAACGTTCGATAAATAGGTCATTATAATTTTAGATATCCTTCCCTATGTATTTCAGTGGAATACATAAAAACCTCTCATAGAAGGACGTTGGTGATGTATCAAGAGTACACATTCTATAAAAGTGGTCCCGTGAAAGGTAGGTGGAGGTGCTCACACGTTCGGCCGGAGAGGTGCATAGCCTCCCTCAACATGACGAATGTGGGATACATCATGAAGAGTAGGCCATACCACAATCACGACCCACCCAAGTATCGGCGCACTCCAAGTGGATTTTATGTCAAAATCTCTGAATTGTAAAACGGGAGGACGTAGATTTAGTAGACGTTTGAAGAAAAATGCTGGAACAAGTAAACGTTGCGGCTGTGTCAACTGTGTTACTTTCTCAAGTAGCAGTTATGTGTGGCCGAGTTTGACGGACTTGATGACCGACTTTCGATAATGTCAACGCCATATCAGCTGGGACTTTTATTTGTGAGCATATAATGCAGATAGAGATATGTACTAAAGCCTGGTCGGCGAGCAGAAAGAATTTCGTACAATGACCTCTTTACCTACTGACAGAGGTTACAAACATTTTTGTATTGAGTGTGATTTACAGAACATATTTTGAAAAAGAAAAAATATGCCAACTTATTAAACAATAAATTATTGTTTTTGTAAATATTATTTATTTTGATGTTACATAAAGTAACAAAAAAACAGACATAAAAGTAGAGTTACAAATTAACAATTTGGCAGAATATAAAAAAAAAAGATTATATCTATTTTATCGGAGTAACTGCTTTCGGCAAAGTCTCGCCTGTAACATTTATTATAAAAGAATCAACCGTTTTGTCTACATTATCCTGTAGTGTAAACCAAAAGTTAAAGTTATGTTAGTGTAAGTTGTAAACCAAAAACCAGTTACAAACAATAATAAACCTAACAGTCTCAGGTAAATGGCTTATAATCCCGGCGTCCATTGTATCTGTGCGAAATTCCCGTTTTCAACGTTCGATAAAATAGGTAATTATAATTTTATCCTTTCCTACGTTTTTTCAGTTGAATTCATCCAGAATCCTCATGGGAGGACGTTGGTGATGTATCAAGAGTGCACATTCTATAAAAATGGGCAAGTGAAAGGTGGCTGGAGGTGGTCGTGCTCACACAATACGCCGGAGAGGTGCAGAGCCTTTATGAATGTGACGTATGATGGACGGTACATCATGAAGAGCAGGCTACACCACAATCACCACCCACCCAGGTACCGGCGCACTGCATGTGGAATATATATTATGAAGATCTAATTGGCGGAAAGGTGAATTTTTGACCAAATTTAAGCGCGTTTCTTTACTTTTCTTTCATCAAGCGTGTTTGATTTGAATTCATGTGTACATTAGTACAAGGGACATTTCAATATTTACAGTAACATAAACGTCACATAATTATGTTGTGATCACAGTTCCTATTGATAGAATTATGACATGAAGTAAGGGATTTTGTGAAGTAAATTGTAATTTAAAATTTATTTAATGATGTCGAACATTACATACCAAATAAATTTACATAAAATCTAATGGACGAAAACATTGCATTAACAGTGTTTTTTTATTTAAAAAATCCAGAATTCCGTACTTAAAACCACTTTCCCGATTTAATCGACTGACGCTTCAATTTTTTATCTGGTATATTAAACAGATCCGTAGAAATATCCGAAGTATAACATCACTAGTTTCAAAACAGTGTCTACGTTTTTTCCAGCGGAGTTCATCCGAACGGCAAGTGGCAAGACTCTAGTGATGTCCAGAGGGTATACGTTCTACAAACACATGCAATTGTGTTCCGGAGTCCGTTGGTTTTGTACCGAGTTTAGTTCTAGAAAGTGTAAAGCGGCCTTGATTCTGACTCAAGAAGGTGAGGTGGTAAGACGAAAGGACTTCTTCCATACTCATGATCCTCCAGCGTATCATCGTACTAAGAGTGGGGTGTATATTAAATTACATTAATAGTTGAGCAATATTAATAAATATATTATTGTGCCGTTGTGTTTTTTGTCGATATTGTTAACGTTGTTTCGATTCAATTATCGGCGACGATGACCACCTATCATCAGATATTTCGTCTGTTATTTTGTCGGATATTGTTGTAACATTATTATAGAATATATTTTTTCTAAATTATGGTTGTATTTTTGGAATTTGTTATATTATTTATGAAATATCAATGGAGTAAGACGAAGGTACAGTGACCACTTAGATCCGATGTGTCGAATTAGTGACCGTGTTAATGTTATTTCAAATTTTAATTATTTAGTGGAATCAACAAAGTATTAAGGAATATCAGCGATGGGGAGGCAAACTGTTCGGACACAAACGCAATTTATAATAAAGATAATTAAAATAAAATTAGTAATAGCATTATCAAGAAAAACCTTCAAATGTGAAGGACTTTTACTGAACATAACATTTATTTATCTGAACCGGCATGATGCTCTCTACACGCAGGTGCCGTATTATCCATTCATAACGGAACACCCTGTATATAACAAAACATGTTATAAAACATAGTTAAATAACATGTTTTTTTAATGTGGACGATATGTTACAAAAACAAGTTATATAACATGTTATTAGTTTTTGCAACAATGTTATATGCTATATTTTAAGAAATGACACGCATTGAATTGTTATAAAACTCTGTTATACAACAATGTTAGATAGTGTGGACGTGTTATAAAACAGAAGTTATATAACATGTTATGGTGCGCACAGACTATGTAACAAAACATGTTATAAAACATAGTTAAATAACATTGTTAGGGTGGAAACCGGGTTTATAAGGCCCAGATTCCTTGGTGGTGCGGGTGCGAACCTTTTGAAGGCCGGGCTGGTTGCGGCGGTTTTTTATAGGGAATTATAACAGTGGACTGTAAATTGCGGGGAATTGAGATAATGATGAAGGGATCGGTATGGCTGGATATTTAGCAAGCGCACTGACCTGGGCTACTCGTCGATAACTCCTGCGCAGACCAGCGGCGTAGACAGCTCCAATCTTCCTAGCAGTAGGTACAACACTAGTACACTTCACTCGGATGCGGTTTCGCGAGGAGAGCTCTCCACTACGACGTTTTCGAAGGTGTTTGCGGTGCGGGTTTATTTAATTAGGTATTAGAATTTAGCGTGCGGTGCATTACACGTCGGCAGAGCAGAGAGACTTCTTGAATCTTCGTCAATATTGCTCCTCGCCTCATTCAGTCAAGGGTGCGAGTAGGATGCGATATATAAAGGTGCGCTTGCCAGAAAGAGAGGGAGGATATGAATGATCAGTATGAATGAATGATCAGAGCCGTGTTTCATAGATAATAAATACACAGCGGCTCGCGTATAATGAGAATTTTGGCGGGAATGCAAATGCATTTAAATATAATGCCACTTTGGGCGCGAACAAACATGTTTTACAAATGTGGACACTGTGTTACAAAAACAAGTTATACAACATGTTATTAGTTTTTGCCACAATGTTATAATTATGATATATTTTAAGAAATGACACGCATTGAATTATTATACATTTAACATTGTTATACAACAATGTTGTTTTAATGTGTAAAATGTTTCATTGTTAAACAACAATGTTAGATAGTGTGGGCGTGTTATAAAACAGAAGTTAAGTATATAACATGTTGCATAATCTGTACGCACCCTTAGTAACAACGGAATATCTGTGTACCGCCTGATATTTCCATAGCTGTTACCTGTTACCAAAGCTGAATTTTAGTGAGAAGAAATAAAAGTGCGAGCTGCAGCTGTTACTTCTGATACGTGGTAATAAAAAGTAATTTTTCAGTACTCCTGGTCAAGGGTCGAAATGGCAAAGACTTGTTAATGCTTAACGGCTACACCTACTACCAGCATAAGCTGCTCCGTGATTGCTGTAGATGGAGCTGCTCGCAGAATAGCTCCAGGTCTTGCAGAGCCTTCCTTCACGTGGCCAGCAATATGGTAGTGGTTCGATCACAGACCGAGCACACTCATCCACCCACTACTTACTTCTTGGAGAATATTGAGCGGCAGGTATGTGTTGAATTTAAAAAAATAATGTCGAGTTTTTATTGTTTTTTATTTTTATTCTGTTGACTACAGTCCAGTCTGATCAAGACGGTTTTTCTCAGAGACTGGTCTTTATTGGTGATTGTTGTTCGGTATAATTATAGATTTTGGTTAGTGATACGTTTTTTATTCTAAAAGATTATTTTTCCTTCATGTAAAATTTTTCCATATTTAAGATTGATTTTCAATATAGGTACTTTTATGAACTTATAATTATGATTCGCTTGATTTATAAAGCCCGCGGCTTCGCCCGCGTGGAATTCGTTTATATCGCGAACCGGGGAAACGGGAAAGGGGATACATCATCAACTATCTTCCTGGGAAAATTCATCGAAATCATTCATGCGGTGTAGATTTTTTACACAAACTTTTATCCCCTATTTCAACCCTTTAGGGGTTGATTTTTGAGAAAAAAGTAGCCTATGTGTGACTCTGGGTCTTCAACTATTTTCATTCCGAATTTCATCCAAATCGGACCGGTGGTTTAGCCGTGTAAACGTCACAGACATACAAACTTTCGCATTTACAATATTAGTAGTAATTCTGCCTTGTGAAAAGATACTACAAGTATTTTTGGATGTAGTTTTTATTTTAATCTCGCTATCTCCCTCCAAGATACATAAACAAAGTAAATACACAGAGCAGCAGATTATTCTTTCCAAGTGTGATGATTATTTTATATTAAGTGGTTTATTTTTTCAGGAAAGAAAGAATGCATTAAAAGCATTACCCGATCAAATTTCATTGAAAATATCAAGTGTTCACGGACGCGCAGGATTTTAGAAAATTTGTACATTAATAAACTAAGACCGACAAAACATACCGATGTAAAGTTTTCAAAAAGTGAAGTTTAAAAATGACGAATTCCTTTTTCGCCTGGGCTTTGACAAGTTTTATTAATAATTTTATCATTAACGCAGGTAGCTTATTCATTGATAACTATCTTAAATATGGACACAAACGAATAATTTTGACAGCTTGGAATAACACCAATTTGTCCAACACTTGTGGGTTCGCGAATTCGCGCCAATGCGATTGAGCGTCATAGCAGACATGGATACTAGAAACTAGCGTATCGGGAACTCAAGTTTACATTTCAAGTATTTTCTTTATTATTTGTGGACAATATGGAGATGGGATGTACTGGTGCATGCCAACAATTATTAAGTATTAAAACTGGAGACGGCTTCCTAAAATTCAGTAATATATCTTGTGCACTCGCCAAATGCCAAGAAAAACCTTCAAATGTGTCTTAAAAAATACAGTTTTTTTGCATACTTAAGTCATTGTTTTACAACAATCCAACCTTGCGGAAAGAGTATTCCAAGAAGTTAAACGCAGCAGCCTAAACGCAATAACCTATTCACTCCCCTCTTGAAGACTTCTATATCATACATCATACACGTACACCAAGAAGCCGAAATTGATCACGTCTTACCTTAGTAACAATGGAATGTCTGTGTACCGCCCGATATTTCCAAAGCTGTTACCTGTTACCAAAGCTGAATTTTAGTGAGAAGAAATAAAAGTGCGAGAAAGATTTGCAGCTGTTACTTCTGATACGTGGTAATGAAAAGTAATTTTTCAGTACTCCTGGTCAAGGGTCGAAATGGCAAAGACTTGTTAATGCTTAACGGCTACACCTACTACCAGCATAAGCTGCTTCGTGAGGGCTATAGATGGAGCTGCACTCAGATGGGTTCCAGGTCTTGCAGAGCATTCCTTCACGTGGCCAGCAATATGGTGGTGGTTCGAGCACAGACCGAGCACACTCATCCACCCTCTACTTATTTCTTGGAGAATATTAAGCGGCAGCGAAAGGAGTATGAGGTATGTGTTGGAATTTAAAAAAGGAATGTTGAATTTTTTTACTGTTTTTTATTTTTATTTTGTCGTTTTATCCAATCTGATCAGGACGGTATTACTCTAGACTGGTCTCTATTGGTGATTGATGTTCGGTATAATATAGATTTTGGATATTTATATGGTTTTTATTCTAAAATATTATTTTTCCTTGGTGTTCAATTTTGCCAATCTCTTTCAATGACACAAGAAAACAAACATTAAATGTCATGTAAACAAGTTTTTCAGAAAAAATACTTTTATTTAAATATTACTAACTTTATATTCACGATTGAATTTACAACATTAATAATTTTATGAATTTATTTACGATTCGCTTATGATTTATAAATAATATATGTATGTGTATTCTACCTCATCACGAGATACTACATACAAGTATTTTTGCATTTCATTTTTATTTTTATCACAATATTTTTATTTTTATCTCACTGTTTCTGTCCAAAATTAACAATGAATAAATAAATACATAAACGAAGTAGATGCAGAAATTATATTCTTTCCAACTGTCATAATTATTTTATATTAAGTGGTTTATTTTTTTCAGGCAAGAAAGAATGCAATAAAAGCATTACCCCATCAACATTCGTTCAAAATATCAAGTGTTCACGGACGCGCAGGATTTTAGAAAATTTGTACATTAATAAATTAAAACCGACAAAAACATACCGACGGAAAATTTTCGGAAAGTAAAATTTAAAAATGACGAAATCCTTGTCCATGAAAAATTCGACTGGGGTTGAAAGTTTTGTGTATAATTTTATATCGATGTGACAGTTATTTAGGTTTTTTTTATAGCTAAATATCTTTGACAGTTTGGAATAACACAAAATTAGCGAATGTGAGTGTGAGCGAGCGCCTTAGCAAACATGGTTACTAAGAACTAGCCTATCGGGAAGTTAAGTTTACATTTCAAATACTTTCTTTAATATTTATGGATACTAGGAAGATGAGATGTTCTGGTGCATGCCAACAGTTATTTTTGTTTTAAAACTGGAGACTGCTTCTAAATTTCAGCGTATCTTGTGCACTCGCCAAATGCTTACGACTTCTATTCTGATTTAAGTTCTTGAAAGTGCCAAACGATTTCTCGTGTTCTGGCTGGGAGCTTGACCCAGTTTCTTTCTTTCCTCTGCCTTTTCTATTGATCGTCAATATTCAATAATGTCATGGTTAAAGTAACAGAAGTGTAACGTGCATGGATCTAAATATCTAATCTTAAAATATTAGGATTCAACTAGTATTTTTTACGCTTTATTTTTTTGAGATTCAATCGTCGGAATGAAATAACTTACTTATATATTTTTAAATAGCTTTTATTAAACTAAGCAATTTTTACTTATACATACTTAGAATATTATTTGTATGTTTAGCAGTTAGTTACGTATGGTTTTTATTGTACACTTGTTACACAATACCTAGGCATAATTAGATTGTTAATTATGTGATAAAAGATTCAAGTTATCGCCTTCACATTATTATTATTAAGTTTATAATCGATGTATAACTTGTCTTTGATGAGTTGCGATGTCTATGTTTCATTACCTAGGAGGCATCCTTTAATTACGTGAAGATATTTTGACATTTTTCGACCCTCTTTCCGCTAACGTATGTCGTCATATTTGATTCGATGACCTACCCACCTTAATCTCACGTGAGATTTTTGAAATGTTTTGTAAATAGTTAATCTTCGTTTGATTGCCCTGGATAGAATAAAAATATAACAGTGTACAACTAGCCCAGTTTCAATGGCAAAACATGTGTTAAAGGGGTTATGTAACAAATTATCACAATAAAGGTATTTACTTTTCATTGACGAAACTGGGACATCTAGATGTCGTAGGGGACGAAGAAAACGATGTTAAAATTGTTAGCTTAAGTAAATTCTATTACTTTTCGGTTAGGTAGTTTTAATAAAAATATTACAGAAATAGGAACCCTGCGAAACGGAGGACTTCGTCTTAAGCTTTTCCTGTACTTTGGCTTTCCAGGCAAGATTTCAAGTGATTTCAGGTTAAATTCATCCTTTTACATTTCACCCTATTTTCTTTAGGTAATTAGTGACTTAAAGTTCTTATTTTTCGATGGATTTTTCATGACCATTTGTCGTATTATTTCCATGTGATAAAGTTATTCACGAGTTATAGGGCTTTTACCCAATGGTCCTAGCAGAAATATATTTAGAGGTAGATTGCAGAGTGGACATTGTATGTGATTACCCTAAAAGGTATTCCCGAAACACTAAAAGATTTGGGAACGTGTGGCATTCTTTCGATACAGTGCTACCTGGACGCTTTTGACCGATACGAAATAATGTAGGAACATGCAATCCTTCCATATTATGAGTCAATTATGTTAAAGTGCATAGAATAGATTTGATAAAAAGTTTCCTTTATCGTTTTATCTTAATTTCTTTAATAAGTCCCTATGTGTATATGAAATCTGATGACTTAAGTATATAATATTCTTTACAATTGTACTTAATCTTAACATTTTTATAAGAACAATCTATAGTTTGTTTTAATGTACTATAGTACATGTAAAATCATTCCAATGTTTCTACGATATTTTATAATAAAATTCAAATTACATGTTGTTTTTATTTGTGTATTAAAAAAATTGCTTTAAATATTATCTATCATTACATTTTTTTTGTTTAATATTAAAAAAATCCTTTTCCTCCAAGATCTTAATTTTATTCCGTTTTCCCCGCAGTTGAGTTCTACTTACGCCCCAATGGTAAAGTTAATCTCCGCTTGAACAATTTCACGTTCTACAAACATCTGAAGGCCAGGACCAACGCTCATCGGTGGAGCTGCACGGCATACGGCTCCAAGTGGAAATGCAAGGCTCATCTCATAATAACTGACACGCTGGAGGTGATCAAAGCGAATGTCGCCCACAGCCATCCGCCAAGCTCTAAAAAAGACCACAAAGCCTTACCACCACCGGTTTTGAATGGAAGCAGCTCAGATTCGGTCGAAAGAACTCGTGATCGCAGTCAGCGCTCGCAGGCTGGTAGTACCAGAAAACACAATGGTTCTACCGATGAATCCATGCCTACCCTGCAAAACCCATTCTCTCAAACACCGCTTTATGACTATTTGGTGGCTCACAGCGTCTATACGAACTATTAATTCTATATTAAATGAGATTCGATTTTGATGATTTGACTGCTATAAATGCTAGGCTAAATCCAATGAAGGATATTTATTTCATATAGTTTGTAGAAGAGACTGACTGATGAATTCCGAGCAAACTATCTAATCTGGTTGTTATTGTGGTTGGTTCATCACAAATTACAATCCGCCACTCTTTTTGTCATTCTTTCGACTGGAACTGGATTTCGGTTACAATGTGAGACTAATTGGAACCTTAAAAAAAATTAAGCTTACAATACAATACAATACAATATAATATACTTTATTGTGCACACAGAAAAAAAATTATACAATATAGTGTAGGACACAATGGGCGGTCTTAGGGTCTATTCACACATATCAGTGAAGTCACCGTACCGTCACAGTGTCCGATCAGTTCAGTATCAGTGCTTCAGTGAACGTGTTCGTCGTCAAGTATCGAGATGGCGTTCAGTACTACGGAGCTAGCAATGATAGCTATTGCTTTGGACGAAGAAGAAGAGCAGCTTAGCTTAGCTTTAGCTTAGCTATAGGTATATGTTACGTGCGAAGCCAGAGCGGACCGCTATGTTTTTATATACAACGTTCACAGTTTTTCTGTAGTGTATTAGCAGCATTGCACCAGTAATAATATAATAAATGCACTAGTAATAATATAATAAACAAATGCATAGAATAACAAGCCGATAAATAAAGTCTATGCGAACGTTACTTACCATCTAATTTTAATTGTGCTCTTATTTTGTTCCACAAATTGGATTTGTATTTTGAATCCATATACTTTACATGAGACAAATCATAGAAAACACTATTTTCTCGAACCAATTCTATCAGTTGCTCGTCCATTTCGTTTTGGCGGCGTCCGTATCCGACAAAAAATATCGTCGTCAACAATAGCGTCCGTGATTGCCGCTGTCGGCACTGACACTGACAGCACTGCGTCGTCACTGACACTGACGCGTTCATAGAGAATGTATGAAAGAATATTTTGCACTGTGCCGGTACTGTGACGGAACGGTGACTTCACTGATATGTGTGAATAGACCCTTATCGCTGTAGTAGCGATTTCTTCCAGACAACCTTAAGGCAGAGGACACAAACATTAAAAAGCTTAATTTAGTTTCACCGAAAAGGATGATATTCAAAGTCTTTATAATTTGTGGGCCAGATTTAGTTGTAGCCTAAACAGTCGTGGATTTTTAATGTACCAATATATCCCAACATCTCTTAGAAACACTTTATTTATCGTCCTCTATGCTGTAAAGTTTAATTAGGTTCAAGTTTAATTAAGTTTAATTAGGTTCAAGTCTATTTAGAATTACTTTAAACAAGCACAAGGTTTTGGCTCATGTCAAGACTTTCAACATCACCTATACTCGTTATTACAATAAGCCTTGTTCTAATCATAGCGAGAATAAGCGGAAAGCGATTACTACACACGCGAACTGTTTGGAGTGCCTTTTTACTCATTTATAAAGATCCCGACTCAAATTTATGTAGAAGCTTGATTATCCGGGCCTCGGTTATACTCGTATTATAGGATTCGCGATTATCCGACCAACCGTCAATTATATTAAATACATAAAATTCGGATTTCTGCAAGCATTTCATAATTAATACTGCAATATTTTACAATGTATAATATATGTGATAAATCTCTTAATATTTTCTTATTAGATTTTCGTTGATATGTAATAGTAGTTTTTAATGAACACGTACTATGCACGAAATCCGCTTTTCTTCATACTTTTGATAATCGGCATTTTTGAGTATCCGAATACCTAACGACAACAATTAGTCAGTAGCAACAGTTCCAACGACAACAGTTTGCCAGTTAATCAAGTTTCTGCATACAATTTATCAGTATTATAATATTACCGCCATTCGAATCATGGGACGTTACGTTGTTCGTGAAGATGTCTCGCGATTTTATTTGAATACGTAGTTTATAGTGCGCTTACTGTATAGCTTTTATGTGGTCAGTAATAATTATGCCTATTTTATCTATGTCAAAGTGTACACATTTATATTATTCTTTCGTACATTTATCATATCATATTAGATTAATCGCTAAATAACCATTGTGATTGATTAAGATAATTATTTTATAACGAATTGTAATGTTGTCGTACGCATTTTAAATAATAATTATGAATGATAAGGCAATAGTCATATTTTGTCAATTAAATTTTTCTGAAACAGTGTATACGCAAGAACACTTAGATTTTTTTTTAATCATCCATTTATTATTGAATCTGATTTAAACGTGTTGCGGAGTTTTTACAATTGGGATGAAATCGCTAAGTAACCCTTTAGTATTACGGTGTAGATTGTAAGATATAACCATTTTTACAATGCTTATTTTAGGTACGTAAGTTAGTATTCTAATTTGTATCAGCATCTATTCTTTTGATTGTTTACCCTATCAAAAAGTGCCTTCCGTAAACAAACGTGTCTTTTCATAGATTAAGTTTTGAAATAATAATTTTATTTTTAGAAATAAAACTCTGTTCAAATCAGGATAAAAAGAGCGATAACCGCTCGCTCGATTTGCGTTGGTATGGATAGAGTTTAATAGTATTATGTAACTTGATGTCGTGTGATATTCTGCATTTTGTGACGTGTCCAGTATTACGTTTTGTGATACCATTATAATCTTCTTTTGATTTAAGACTGCATGCTTTGTTTGTGATAAATATGTAACTCGTTTAAGATCTCGTTTTTATCTTACAAATATTATATTTCATTTGGTTAAGTGTATTTTATACGGGCCGCTCGTTAAACCACATATTATCATTTTTGTATTACTTTAGATTCACAGATTATTTGGTACTATGGTTCTCATTGTAGACAATTCTAGATATAGAATTGTACGCTGTAAGTAATATGTATAAATGCAGTAACCATTACTTATACGGATCATAATAATATGTAGATGCATTGTATATGCCTCAGTTAGTAATCAAACATAATAAAAAATAATAAAATAATAATAAAATTAAATTAAAAAACTAATTGAATGATAGGTACATGAAAGCACCTAATGAAATTATTGTTCATTGAGGTAGTAACTATTTTTGTTATAACAAATTCAAGCTTAAAATTTTCATAGATCGAATTTTTAAATAAAATTTCGAGTTCCTTTAAATGTATTTTATATTTTTGAATGTGAATAGAGTCGAGTTCAACAAATTTTATGTTATTTATTTTTACTTTTTACATGTTATATAGATACCTCCTGAAATTTTAATTTTTATATCTAAAATATGACAGCAATAAAACTACATAATATATCTACAAATTTTCATTTAATTTATTATTATTTTTGCATTCAGTATTTAAACCAAAAAACAGTTTGACTAAGGAGGTTGGGAATAATATTTAGGTTAATAAGTTGTTAGTTTATTAATTTTTAACTTGTATTAAGCTTCACACATAGCCCAAAAATCTGCAAAAGTGGCTCTTACGACGGCCCGTAACTAAGATAACAGCATTTAATATTTATTAGTGTATTGATAAGGTGGAAATCCTGCATAGACTAATTTTTGTGTTGGTTATTGTAATAACTTTTATTGCAGCTTTTGTATTTTTTTGTCGTAATAATTAAACGAAAGGTAATTTTATTTTTCTTTTGTTTTGATTTCTATATCTTAACTTAATTTAACAGTTTGGTAATTCATTTTACATTATTAATAAATAAACCCCATAATAGTTTCAGTGCGTTCATACATAAAAGTAAACATACAAGTAAATATTACTTTCAGCGCTAAAGCAAATTAGTAATTGTATAAAACAGAATTATTATGAATGAAATATTTATTCGGAGTAGGTTTTTTACAAACTCAATTTGAAAGTCAAACTACGCCATTGCTTTAACGTGGTAGTTGTACTTATATCTGAAACCGTTATTATGCGAAACGATCACTAAGTTTTAGGTCACAACTCACAAGAGTCTCTCCATCTCCTCAGTTGTCAACTGTACAAAAAATTGACAGAAATTCTTAACAATTTTTTTAACAATTTCAATTTTATGTCGTTGTTCACAAAACTTTAAACAAATTTAAAGTTATTACATTTTTCAGGCGAACTTATTGAATTTGAAAATGGAAGGCGAGTGTTTCTCTTCAGAGGGTACACGTTTTGCATGCACAAGTTCATCCTGAAAGGCATGGCTACCCGGTGGATTTGCACCAGGAACTCCAAATGCGGGGTCTACATACACCTCGATGAGATGATGAACATCATCAGGGTGTCTTCCAAGCATCACACGCATCCGCCGCTGACTTTACACAAGTTGGACACAGGGCGATATGTTAAAATGTATTAAGTAGTAATTTACGTTTTTATGGTTTTATGTATAATTTTGTATAATTTATAATATATAGTTTTAAAAGAACCTGAAAACAGTTTAACTGTTGAAATGTCTATGAATGAAATCGTTAGAGTTATTTACATTTAAGATATTGAAATAAAAGTTTATTTTGTTACATCTTTATACAAAATGTAGTATTATTTAAGGATACCTATGTAAAATAATCAAACGGCATTAAAGCGAATGTTAAGAGCGCCATAGAATAAATAATATTAGCATTGCAGAAATTCAAAAAGATTAATATTACGAGTCCCCTTTCTCAATAATTAGTATGGGAGTCTTATAGTAGTATAGTAAGGATTAACGTTATTGTTTATTTATTAAAACGGTAATGCACGCGGGCTCTCATGCGCTAACGGCGCGGCGCCCTGGTCTTATATTATCACTAAATGTTTAACCCACAAATTCACAAAATTATTTCGTCTACCGTCTTCTTTGAAAGTAAATTATTTTTGAGTGCTCTTTAATTTTTTTTAAATTACCAAAACTACCAAGTTCGTGCGCGGTATCTGCTAGATAACGTGTTAAGTTTAACCGTTAACCGAAGTGACTGTTTTATGTCGATATTAAATATCGCCAGTACGGGTATTGCCGTAAATATTCAATGTCTTAAAATTGACAGTACCTACGGTCTTAGCATTCATTCATTCATACAATATATTTCTAATGGCACACAGCAAGGAGAGCTTGCAATTCTAATGCAAAAATGTAACGTACTAGGGTATCTTTTATTTATTTCGGTATACAGACACTTGTAGGCGCGCGTGAAATTCACCACCAAATTAAAGGAAAAAATTACTACATGCCAACGTGGGATAGAGCGCAGCATACTTAATATAAAAAAGATCCAAAAAATAAGGCACACCAAAATAAGACGACAGACAAAAGCTATCTGTGCTTTAGAATACGCTAAGAGATTAAAGTGGAAGTGGGCTGGTCACATAGCACGACTTTCTGACGACCGATGGACACAGAGAGTCACTAAATGGACTGGTCCGCAAGGACGACGCTGCGTAGGGAGACCATACGAGCGGTGGGACGGTGACATAAAACGTACAGCTGGGCCAAAATGGATAGAGGCGGCAAAAGATAGAGTTAACTGGAGTTCCTTGGAGGAGGCCTTCACCTGCGAAAGAGTTCTTGCAAAATTGTTTGCAAGAAATAAAAGGCTTTTTTATTTTTATTTATTTATTGTTTTTCAGAGGCCATCGAGTAGCAATGCCCCGCGAAATGAACCTTTTATCGAAGATTCTAGTGATGAAGAGATTTTTCCAATAAAACGTTTTAAAATTTCTGACACTGTTGGAATAGAAAAAAACCACAATTCAAATGAATATAGAGTATCACAAAATGTAAATTATAGTGTAAAAATTGAACCGACCAATATTCAAAAAGATAAACATATCAAGAAAAAACATGCAAACTCAATAATTATTACAAGTACAGGAAAATATTACAACAAAGCAAAAACGGGAAATGAATATGTACGAGGCAATTCGTTCATGTTGCTGCGTTGACAATTTACCTGAGCCGCGCGATTCATTTTAATTAAATTATTAGTGGTACGTTAAACGCGGTATGATAGACACGGTCCGTAAACAACAGTCGCAGCAAGGCGATCGCGCGTGCTCACTCATCAAATCAATCATTTATCATTTAATTATAATTATCAATCAAGTTTTAATATAAATATCAATCAAAACCATACCAAATAGTATAATTTAACTCCAACATAATTATCAAGCAATCAGTTAATCAGTACATCATATCAAATCATATTATCAAGACAAAGAGTGTAGTAGTCGAGCAAGGACTCTACAGAATATTCCAAAAATAAAGATCTAAGGAACAGTGTTAAAGCCATAGAAGAAGAAGAAACAATTGTTTTGAGTCCAAGTACCGGAAAAACCTGTCAAGTATTACAAAATGTTACCTTTCCCTCTTCTAGTGCCCCAACCACCCCAAGGCAAGAGATAAAAAACAAAAATCCCTCATCTCTATGCTCACCTTCACTAGACTTTCCTCGTATAGTTTCTGAAAGCAGAGCTAGTTCTTTATCAGAAATTTCACGCTCCAATTTACTAGACTGCGATTTATCTCTTAATGAGGAAAATATAAACAAACTACTTCAAACACCGGAACAAAAGATATAAAAAAACAAAATAATATCTGAATGTGCAGTTTCTGATGACTCAAATTTATCCAGATGTGAAGAAAAAACGGAAATAGAGGTAAGAGCTCATTCACACGAGGACGATTCGTTTTTTTTTCACGAATCGTCTTTTTTCACGATTCGTTATTATTTTTGACGGCAGCAATGCTTTTTAAATACTCATGTTCACACGCTTGACGAATCGTGAAAATAGACGAATACGGATACGTCTTTTGGAAATCACGAATCGTGAATGTTTTATGATTATGACGGATCCGTTGTTGTTGCTCACTCGCGGCTCCCGCCCCGCCTGCCCGCCCGCACAGTATTCGTAGTATTCGTTTGACTTGTAAAGACGTGTTGCGCTGCGCTTCAATAGTAAAATGTCGAAAAAGGATAAAGAAAAAATGTTTGACCAACAAATAAATCGAGATGTTTTGATTGCTGCAGTCAAAGATAGGCCAGTTTTATGGAATAAATTTTTGGATGTATATAAGGACAAAACTGCTAAAACAGCAGCATGGCGGCGGGTGAGGTCCTGCTGTCACCCATACATAAACAGTGACAAGTGATATTCAGACAAGTGAGAAGCGACAGTGCCACAAACTTATCTGACCCGGTGGCCAAAATTGGAACTAATGCAAATGTTAAACTGTTGTCAGACAAATACAAAGACAGTAGCGCCCTTCTTACCGGGTCAGATAAGTTTGTGGCACTGACAGCCAGACCTCACTCTACACTAGCGCCTCTAGCGGCGAATTCACACGCCTTTACCCTCATTACGTACCAAAAAAAATGTCTTATTTCCTTGATTAACTTAAATAAATATTAGCTTTTTTGGCAATGGCCAAATGGAGATATTTTTTTTTTTAAGTAAGTATCGCTATCTCCGTAAATGTCTGACAACACTTTAACAGCCAATCACGTCCTGAGTGCGTCACGCGTTGATTAACTCAGGACGCTGATCACGTCTTCAGTACGTGTCTGACTTTCATAATTTTTATTTTAAAATGACGTCCTTGGTCCGTGTTCCGCGTGTATCCCCGAAGGAGTGTAATGCTTTAGCTACGCACACATGCTCGACTCACCGAGGTGGGTCACTTGGTGTGAGTGAAACAAGCGATCGAGTGGCGCGCTGCATCAGTGCTCCCACGCCGCTATCGCGAGAGCACGTCTACGATTTTTGGCGCGAAATGACGACTTTACGGCGTAAATATCGACTCGATTCAAATGAAATTCTTGAAGCATTGATTGACGATGATGATTCGGACGTTGAAGAAGCCCCTGATAGTCAAATTGAAGGTAAATTATTGTATTTTACTGGTTTATTTTTGTAAAAATTTAGCCTTTTTGCGTCGTACATATTTTTATTGGTTTTTTCTCTTTCCAGACCTTATTCAAGACTTACAAGAGGTTGTATCAGTTCAAGATCGTCAAGATGTTGATGCTGACATGTCAGACGACTTATCTGAACCGGAACACGGACGGGGCCGGGGTCGCACACTTCGAAGAAATATGAGATCGCGCCGCGGTCGTGGTTGCTCGGCGGCGCGCTCGGCTACCCGCGGACGCGGCGGTGGTACCCGCACATCAGCAGCAACACTTTCCCTTAGAGAAATGGATGAAGGTACTGGATGGTCATACAAAGCAGTGGAACAACCGCCAGAAAATCCAGTATTTCAAGAAGTATCTAGAGTATTGGCTCCAATAGATGATAGTTCGTCACAGTTGGAATGTGGTGACCAGCTGCTGCAAACTGCACCAGATGCTGAACCAGGACCCTCACATGGCCCACACCATGTAGGCAGCAGTGCCAGACTAGTAGGAAGGCACTTTCTCGAAAGGATACCGAGCACGGAAAAAAAAGAGAAAGTGGCAAGAGTGTGTAAAGTTTGTGCAGACATTTCTAAGAAAAATACTGGCAAACGAGGGCGTAAAGAAACCGTATTTTACTGCCCAGACTGCAACGTGCCTTTATGCTACCATCCTTGCTTCAAAATATTCCATACACGCAAGGATTACACAAAATAAACACCAATTACACGCAAGGAAGAACGTGTTTGACTTTCTTTTTTTTCATTTAAGCACCTTTTTTAAACTTCATTTTATATAAAAAAAACTAATTTACATATGTTTTTTATTTATAACCTAAAAATAGACAAGTCAAATAGTATAAATAAAAAAGAATTATAGATTCATCACTGTCATCATGCTGTCTTGCCATGGCACTGATCCAGCATCTGATAGAAAGTAGTTCATAAATTCATTGCGCACTGAATTACCAGATCTGATACTGGGTGACACTTCATGGCGTAGTAGACTTTCAAAATTAAAATCTTTTTCAAATTCAATACCCTCCTTTTTTATAATTAAATTGTGGAGAACACAAGAGAGAGTACAAGCTTTCACTACCGAAATAGCTGTTTCTCGTTTAAGATCTATGGGTAAAATTCTCCACTTATTTGCTAGAATGCCAAACGCTCATTCAACATATCTTCTCGCTCTGGTTAAACGATAATTAAATATTCTCCTCGCTCTGGTTAAACGATAATTAAATATTCTTTTATCTCTGTCAAGATGCGTTCCACCATAAGGTCTTAACAAATGTGTATGTAAGCCAAATCCCTCGTCGCCAATAATTACGTAAGGAACTTGAACTTCTGAGTCTGTAAATAAAGGTCTTCGTTCAGGTATATTCAAACGGCCTTCTGTGAACATTTTCCAAAAACTAGACTCCTTAAATATTGATGAGTCGCATTCCTTTCCATAGGCACCTACACTGACGTAAAGGAATCGATAATCTGAATCTACGACTGCTAATAACACTATTGAAAAGAAATCTTTGTAGTTCATGTATACTGAACCACTATTTGATGGCTTTCGAAGACGAATATGTTTCCCGTCAACTGCTCCAAGGCAGTGAGGGAAATTAGCCTTTACATTAAATCCGCTTGCTATCTTTTCCCACTCTTCTTCCGTATTAGGAAGGGGCATGAATTCTTCATATAAATTATTCCATATGCTTTGCGTCACTTCTATTACGACGTTGGAAATGGTTGATTTGCCCATTCGATTACTAAAATGTAGATCTTCATAGGAAAGTCCTGACGCCAAATACCTAAAACAATCGTTTACAATATTAGTCGGATTAAGAAGTCGTATTTTCATTAAAGGTATTGAGAATATTTTTATGAAATTTATACAATTTTATGACATTGTTTCAGGAAGTTCAGTAATAAAAAGGTGGACAAAATTGAGAGACACTTGGAAGAAATCATTAGATGGAAACAAAGAAACAAAAAAATCTGGGTCTGGTGCAAAATCTAAACCCTACAAATTTGATCAAGAGTTGAGCTTTTTGAAGCCAATTATTAAACCAGGTGAGACACATGACAATAACCCAAATACAAGAGACGAAGCCCAAAAAGAAAATGACGATCAACAAGCAATTCAGAAAGAAACACGCTTAGAATCAGAAAGAAAAGAATGGATAGTGATAGTGAATTGGATAATAAAATGATGCAACTTGTTGATCATCAATTAAATACAATTGGGAGTGATGACCGCAACTTAAATTTTTTAAGGGTGTTCTGCCATCCCTTCGGCTTCTTGATGATGATCAAATATTAGAATTCCAATCTGGGGTAATTAATCTAATACAGAGTATTAAAACCGGACGAAATTACTCGAATTCGTCTCAAAATTACAATTTACATCATCACAACTATAACTATGAAGGTTATTCTACTAGGCCTCAAGAACAGTCACCGGGAGCACCGTCAAATAATAATTATACACGACCTCTGGCTGAAAATTCGTCGATAGGAAATGCAAAAGCGTCCACTCTTTCACAACCTGGAACCTCGCTATTACAGCGTGAGTCTATCTCAAGAGACGACATAGGGGCATCACCGGCAACGTCCATCATACAATCTTTAACGCAATTAAGTGATTATTTGGATCTATCAAATTTCTAAAAAACACGTTCTAATTATTATAAATATAATCAATAATATAAAAATAATAAATCATATAATTTAGTTTTTCTTACCTTATAGTAATTGCCAATTTCTCTTCAGGGCTTATGGCCTTTCTCATATTTGTATCCTGTTTTCTCAAATCCATATCCAACATCTGGAGAAGATAGTCAAAGGTATCTTTAGACATTCTAAACTAAGTGTAAAATTTTGTATCATCTTCTCGTAACGAGCTCATCAAAGCATGGAAAGCTCCAAAATTGTGTCTTTGCCTTAAAATTGGATGCACCCAGTGTTTTCTTCTTATTTTTCTTCTATTTTTACATCGACGATAATACCAACACAAGATTAAAGTATTCACGTCCATTGTGTTTCTGAACCAATCTGAACTGAGCTAAATCACGAAATAAATGTGAACTTCAATGCGGATATTTTGACGAATCGTGAAAAAACACGATTCCGTATTCAATGTGAACGTCCATCCGTCAAGACATATCGTGTTTTTTGCCGAATCGTCAAAGACGTATTCTGTGGGAATGCACCGTACTGTGGTTATTGATGTTTCGAAGGATGTCGATCGAAAAAAACAAAACAGGTGTAATAAATTGTCAACTGTACTTAAACTGCCAGATTCAAATGAATATGATAGTATTGAAAAGTCGAATAACGACAACGAGATAATAATTGAAGACAGAACTTGTGATAATATACAGGATATTCTAAAAACACCTCATGCGAATAATTATAATAATATCCAAAGTTTTAGCGACAGTGGGGATGATGATGATTATAGTCCTTCTAATGATACTTCAAGCGATTTGAAAGGATCTGACAATTATTCATTAGAGGCGTGCAAAGATACAAATCAGGAGTTATCATCAGAAGATGAAAATGAAAACAAAACTACAGACGTAGAGGGGGCATTACCCAGCCGCCAAACTAACAAGAACCATGATGATGAGTGGGAAGACATCGGATAGTCCCGTAAATTTTGATGAATTTGTTGAGGAAAATACTTACAATATACCGCCGTTTGTAAGATGACCTGAAGATGTATATAAGTTATTTGTTACAGATGAGATGATCATTAAAATGGTGTTGGAGACAAACAATTATGCGCGAAACTATTTCCGAACAAACCAACAAAATATTAAACGTAATTCACGTATGAAACAGTGGACTAATACTAGTTTTCAAGAAATGAAAACATTTCTGGCAGTTGTGATGGCAATGGGTTTATGTAAAGTACCTCATATAAATTTGTATTGGAGCAAGAACAAATTATACAGAAACGAATTTATACGTTCCGCAATGACAAGAGACAGATTTTTACTCCTATTAAAATGCTGGCATGTCAGTGATGTCTCGAATGATGATAAAACTGACAAACTACATAAAATCAGAGATATGCTTTCCATGATCACTGACAATTTTCAGAATATATTAAACCCCGGAAAATATGTAGTAATTGATGAGACAATGATACCCTGGAGAGGACGATTAAGTTTCCGTCAGTATATAAAAAACAAGTCTCACCGATATGGCGTTAAGCTTTACAAGCTTTGCACCCCGAAGGTTATACCTACCAAATAGAGATTTATACAGGTAAAAAAGATCAGAAGAGAGAAGTCGATCACAGTGAAAAAGTAGTATTAAGATTGATGAACAATTTAACAGAAGAGGGGAGAATCGTAATAGTAGTTAATTTCTATACTTCGTTGAGTCTGGCAGAAAAACTCATATCACAAAAAACTTTTCTATGTGGAACTTTAAACGCAAGAAGAAAATATTTGCCAAAGAAAGTTATTAATGCGAAACTAAAAAAGGGCCAGATTATTGGAAAAATGAACAAAAAGGGTGTGAAAGTATTGAATTGGGTAGCTCCTTCACCGTCCAAGCGGCACGTGCGTGGAACTCGCTCCCCGATAAAATCAGAAGTCCCGGTGGTAAGCTTACTTTTAAAAATAAGTTACGTGCTCATCTGCTGGAAAGTTACAATCTAGCGACAAGTTAATCATCATCTATTATATAATATGTCTCGTATATAGTGTGTATGTATATATAATTATATATATATATATGTATATATATAGTATAATATTTATTTATATATTATATTTGTTAGTGTCTGTATATATATTTATAGTATATATGTATACCTATTTATAATTTATAATACGTCAGATATAACCGCTCTTCGTGTGTCTCTGTTTGGCCCAATGCAATGGTTAGCTGGTAGAGAATGCAGTTTAGCATTAAGCTCGCCATTTGCACCGTAATATTTTATTGTGGTCAATAAAGTTTCAATAAATAAATAAATAAAAGAAAAGTTTTAATGTTGACTACGTGCAAAGATCAGATACTGGGAAAAAGAAGAAAGGCACTAATGAAAGCATTAAAAAACCCGGAAGTGTTCTAATGTATAATGAAACAAAAAAAAGCAATTGACTACAGTGACCAAATGTCTTCGTATATGCAACATTAAAGAAAGGAATTAAGTGGTGGAGGAAAGTAATAATGGAGCTAATATTTGGTACAGCCCTTATAAACGCCTGGATTGTGTATAATTCAATTAATGATGACAGAAGTAAAATTCCAGAGAGACAATTTGTGGAACAACTTATTGAAGCTTTTACAGAGAAAAACTTGGATGTGGATACAGGTAATTTTCAAACATCCTAACTACTTGTTATATCGTTAATAGAAACGTGAATGTGACTTGTTGAGTAACTTTCTTCAAATAGGTTGTTAATCATGATAAATTATGGTATGTTTGTTTATTGAGTTCACCAGCGGACCCGGCAAACGGTGTTTTGCTCATCAAAATTTAACGCTTTTGCCCAATTCTACTGGACTGTTCAGTACTCTAATCAACTTTACCCAACTCTTCTCTATTGTAATCTAACCAACTTTACTCAAGTCTACCCACCATTTCCTTACTCTTAAATTAATCTACTCAGCTCGACCCTACTTTTCAGAACCCACTGCAAACAAAGTACATCATCTCGAAAAGGGATCAAAGAAGAGGAGATGTGTAGGATGTTACGAAAAACTCCGCACCTTCTTAACAAGTCGTGAGGCAGACAAAAAAGTAAAGAAAATTGTCACAGAATGCACTGGTTGCAAAAAATATTACTGTTTGAACTGTTTCAATAAGAAACACCCATAAATTTGAAAAATAAAATACCAATATATAAAATTGATATTTATTTTCCCATCACTAAATAATATGAAAAATCGGCCAAGTGCGAGTCGGACTCGCGCACGAAGGGTTCCGTACCATTATGTATAAAAACGCCAAAAAAATCTGGTCTGTTGTATGGGCGCCCACTTAAATATTTATTTTATTCTGTTTTTTTTTAGTATTTGTTGTTGTAGCGGCAACAGAAATACATCTGTGAAAATTTCAACTGTGTAGCTATTACGGTTCATGAGATACAGCCTGGTGACAGACGGACGGACGGACGGACAGCGAAGTCTCAGTAATAGGGTCCCTTTTTACCCTTTGGGTACGGAACCCTAAAAACTGCCATTTTTCAGTGCGGTACGGGGTACATCAGATCCCACGTTTTATTTTACCTATAGAATCTAAACTAACTTACGTAACCACGGGCGGCGGCAGATTTAGGTTAATCAATTAATTGTTAATAATAATCGCGACAAAACCGTACACTTTGTTTTATTTGGCGCCAAAAAAAGGATTTTGGTCTCCTACGGGCGGTGGGGTTTAATATGCCTCGTGCCGGCCGCCACAATGTCTGGTTTAGGACAAGGTTTAAAACGCCCCGAAACGCAGTAATGGAAAGTACAGAAAAATCTGTGCCGCTGGGAACGTGTTAGTACGGCTATAACCGTTACACTTGTATGAATATTACTACGGCGCGCGAGTCAGTGTCGTGCTGGACGCCATCTTGGTTGTGCGCGTGAATTTAGAGTACTCCGACATCGAAGTAAGTAAAATTATAAGTTTGTAGGTTTTTTACATAATAAATTTTGCTTTAATGATAAATATATCATTGTTTTTATATTAAAATAACTAAGAATACACATTAACCTAACATTCAGTAATATTATCGTTTTATTTGAATAACGTAGGTTATGCCAGCAGACGTACTGATGCCACAGCACAAAGCCAGACATTTGAAGACCAGGATTTGCGAGATAGTATTCAAACTCACTGGCCTGAAGAAATACCTTGTTCTATGGATTCAAAGAGGAAATTTAAATATTTGAACTGTAGCCTCTGCACCAAAAAGAAAAAACGTAAGGAAACTAGATACAGATGTAAGGGATGTCCAGAAAAAACTCCTTTATGTCCTGCGTGTTTTGAAGAGTGGCATATGAAATATGCTGAGAACAGCAACATTCAAAAAGACTGATCTTTTTATTGCAGATAATAAATACAAATGTTAACTGTTAAATAATTTTAAAGAATGTATGCAAATATGTTGAGATTTCGAGTAGTAAATCTTATTATATTTTTGTTTGTTTTCTAATAAGTATTTAGGTACTATATGTATATAACTGCAATGAAGCAAATTACAATATAGAGGCTGTGTTTTTGTTTATTTCATGTTAAATACTGTTATATGTTATTGTATGAAAAATGTTGAGATTTTGAGTGGTAGTTATATTCGATTAGAAGAAAATGTTATATTTTTTTTTATTTGTAATATTTAATGTATAATTGCAATGATTGATTTTTTAAATTTTAAATTTCACTTAAATAAATATTATTATTCATTATTCATGTTATTCATGCTTTTTTACAATGGACGTTCTAGTCGATAAGGTGCATGTATGGCAGGGATGATACGGATATAGGAATAAAATTATATCGGTTTCGGTTACGGATATTACATTAAACGAGGTACCTAAAAAAAGTTGTAATAATTTGATTATATTTCTAGGTTCTATCAAGTCTAGTTTATCATTTGGTAAAGCTTAAATATCAGTTTTTGGGGCGTGTGACACACGGTTTACGATAAAAAATAGAACACTGCAAACATGACAACGACGCTATACCGGACTCCTAAACGAAAGTAGGTACTCAAAGATACTATTGTCTTGATGATTACGGTTGAATTTCGATTTCATACTTGTCGCTTCCGAGTTGGTCAAGAGTAAGTGGCGTGTAATACGTCTTTCAAAGATACAACCGTAATGACCAAGACATAAAGATCAAAATTGCAAGATCTCGCTTTAGTTGGTCCGTTGACGCGTCGTTGTTAATGTGCGCGGTGCTTTAACCGGTACTAATAAACTGGTGTTTCAGGAGGCAAGCTGATTCAGTTCCACAACGGTAAGGTCCTATATCTCTGTGATGGATTCACTTATTACAAACAGAAGAAGGTCTACAGTGGCTTGGCTAGTCGCTGGGTGTGTACTAAGAACAAGAACTCTAAGTGCAACTCCTATTTACACCTGGATGATGATCTGAATGTATTGTTGGATAGAAAACATCCGCACACACATCCCCCTTCTTCTCTTGTCCAAACGGCAGATGGAATGTATGTTAGGGTATAGGCAGAGGCTACGGCTGAACCGCCGCGGTTTCTAACCGTGTAATTTTGTGACTCCAGGAAAGCAAATCTAGTGGCTGCATTTGTGGTTTCTGATTGTGTATGCGTTTCGCGCGGTTACGCGGTTACCGCTGCGGGAAAAAACCATAGTGAGCTCTCGGCCTTAATTAAATGGAATGGTTTTTTCTTGAGATTTTGACCTTTTCACCTTTTTGACATGGATTTAAGACGAGGAGGTTCTTTTTGTAATCATACTTTATGTTTTATGTTGCTTTATGTTTTATGTTACTTTTATAAGTTATTACTGGGTGAGCTGAATTTGATTATTCTTTTTATATTCGAAAGCTGGTAGGTATTGAGCGACATCTGTTGAGTGCTTTCTGATTTATCCCAAATGATGCATATTTAATTGTCTTCGATCCATATGAATTGGCGTATTAATAATATGTAAGCTTATTTGCGAGTAATGAAAATGTTGTGTTATGTAAGTCATCAATCTAATATAACATGTAGATTAAGGATATCTGTGATTGGGGTCGCTGACCTTGTGTACTCTAAGGGCAATTTCGGACTACGCGTTTAATTATATTTTATTAAGTAAAAGTTGTTCTTAATTATTAAAGAATTTTATGTGAAATAAACAAATTAATCAATCGTTAGGCATTCCATATAAGATATTTTATAGTGTAAATGAAAACAAAGGGTTGGAGTCGATGTATTCATAAGAAAAATAGACAGGTCTCTGTTTCTGTTGTTATTTATCTGTTGTTAAATGTATACTGAGCTTAGCTATTAATTTAAATATGTACTTAAAATTCCATACAGATTTTGCTGTAAGCTTTGTTGTAGGGTACAGGAGCTACATCTAGATTATGTTATATAGTTAATTCCGTAAAATTTTATTATTATGAACTAAGATAATTTATTATGGATATCGTGTGAACTTATAATTCGTAATACAAAACACAGTTAAGGTATTTTTTGTGAAATAAATAATTATTTTTCATTAAAAGTCTTTTACTTTTCACTCATTAAAAGTTAATGCTTTACCACAATCCCCCCTGTTGATAGAGTATCGCACTTTACCGTTAATTTGGAAAAAGGTGTTAATTTTGATGAAGTCCGTTCACTATCGATTGTCAATAAACCGTCAATAATGCTAATAGATCATAATCGCACGATTATAGATTAGTACGATTACGTCGCCTATTGTTTTGCACTTAACCTTTAAAAATGTTTCATTATATTAGGCCGGGCGGTCACTCACATTTGCGCGAATACGTAAGCCCACACATATTGGTCACAATCGCAAATGATTGAGCGCAGTTTTGGACACAAACAAGGTTTACCAAGTTGTTGAAGCTGTGACGTTATTAATCGCACAATAATGCGCATTCTTAGGTCCTTCTCACACTACGCTATGTATTACCTACGCGACTCCGACGCAATCCACAGTTCGCCGACACTGACACTATTCACTGACAGGACACGCACCGCAGACGCGTCGCCTCGTTACCTGGACAACATACTAGACGCTTGCAAATAGCTTTGTGTGAGAACAGCCTTAACCTTTGCGTAGTCTCTCACACATTGGTGCAGACATTCGTACAAGTACAAAGGTTCGCACGCATGTGGGTTACGGCTGTTATGATAATAAAGAGTAAAAACAAAATAATTACAGGTGAGATGATTTTATTTGGAAATGGACGTCGCGCTTTACTTTACAAGGGACATACGTATTACAAGCAAGGCTTCGTTCGTAACGGCACAGCTTTTAGATGGAGCTGCACGAAGAATAATAAATGTAACGCATACTTACACCTGGACACTGACCTGAATGTCATCCATGCATCATTCAATCAACACACTCATGACCCCTCTCAACTGTACCGGGCTTCATGCGGACGATATTTTAAATTAAGCTGAGCTTTATGTTCAATTCCTTACTAGAATTTTTTTTATATCTGTAGAGGTTGCGGAACTGTATGTCTGTATATTACTGTAAATTCAAAGGTAGTGTCCGGCTCGAAGGACCATTTTTGAGGTTTGGCACACTGGTGTTTTCTACAGAATTTTCTTTCAGTTTTCTTTAACCTTAGGGCGCATTCAAGTAGAACGCTGGTTACCGGCGCCGATCTGCCAGCGCTTATCGACGCTTATCGGCGCTTATCGGCGCAGGTCGTCGGCGCAGGTAATCTCTATACTTTGTGCCGAACCAGCGCCGATAAGCGCCGACAAGTTCCGACCTGTCACACGACCGAGGTTATGTCAACGGACCAGTACCGCCAAGCGCTGGCAGATCGGTGCCGGTAACCAGCGTTCTACTTGAATGCGCCCTTAGATGGGTCGTCTGCTCGTTTGATATTTACACAATTGTTGGTTTGTAAGTGAGAAGTTTATTAAAAACCTTATGTAATGTAAATAACTAATATCTTTGTTACCTAAATATATATTGTATATAAATTATCGCCTAAATATAACATTCCATATATTTATGCAGTGGCACAGGGCCAACGTTTATTATTTGTTTGATTTCGTAAAAAAGTGTTTTTATGTGCTCAAAAATTTGTTTGTTATGTGACACAGGCACAGGAGTTCCTGACTAATTTAATTCCTTTAATATTGTTTGTTTCAAAGTATAATAAATGTTATTTAAGATATTTTTTGTTTTATTATTTATGTATCTGAATGTATCTATCTTCCGCGCGGAGTGAGCTTCTAAGCATTAACGCCTAAGATATCGTCGTATCCTAGCTCTTTATAAGCGAATTCATGGAGTTATTTACTTAAATGGGTTATCTTAATGAAATATTAATTAATTTGTGATTATTCAATGTACCTAATTAATCGTATGGGAAAATTAAGGGGCTAGTATTTAACAAAATTGTAATAAATCATGACCACACAAATTACAATGGATTGTTATGAAAATTTTGAATTACCTACTTGCGGTGAAATGTACTTATTTACTTTGTTGCGTTTATTGAGCATGGATAATACGGTTTTGTTATAAATACACTGGTAAACTAAAAACTACTAACACTACTAACATACTTAAAAATCAGTTAATCATTCTTAGCACTTCACACTTCGTGTAATTTTAATGATTATGAGCAGCCATTAGTAATTCATTCACCTTTAGAATATCTTCAAATTAGGCAATGTGTAGATTTTTAACCATGTTAAAGCAAAATAAATACAACGCCGACTTTTGACCGTCAATATCAATTAATAGGTACACTGAATAAGAAGTTTTTAGCCAATTGACAGATGAGTGGTCATTTGAAATAGCACCATCTTGCGGGAGAAACAAATTTTTTTTTTCAACAATTTCTTCTCAGCCTTCGCTGTATTAAGTTAGACTGCCGTTCGTCAATAGACACCTGTGACCGCCGTCTTTTATGGACCTTCCAAGTTACATATACTCAAATAATTACATGTTTTCATTAATCACTATCTAGTAGGTACTTGCACCACAATACCACAATTTTGCACAGGTGGTAGGGCCTAGAGCTCACCCGGGGAAGTACCACCGCCCGCCACGGTACTTAGTACCATTCCTGCCATGTAATAATTGTTTTAAGAACAATTGTGTTCCGGATATGAAGGTGTGGAGCCGGTTACACTTTTTTAGAGGCGACCATCTCAGTCCTCAGGGGTAGCAACGCATCTGTGACCGAATTAGAGCGAGACTCATTGAGTCTAGTTCTGGGTCGGTCACAGTTGTCATGGGCGGCAGCGGAAGGTGGTGCTGCATGCTCGGTTGCTATCTTAATTCCATTAAAAAAAATACCACTAACTCACTAATCAACTAACGAACAGAGCAAAACTAATACTAACATTTCAGTGAACATATTCATGACGAGTCGCGGCAAGGAGCGTCTAGTGTACAACAACTTTACATACTACAAGCAGAGTCGCACGCGCACCGGGTTCAGATGGGGGTGCACTAAGAACAGGTGGCACAAGTGCAAAGCATACCTCCATCTTGCGGATGATATGACCATTGTGAGGAGCAACATGGAACACACGCATCCAGCCTTCGGTACTGTGCCCAGGAGGAAAGGGAAGAGACAGATTACCATAGTGTAAACGCTCATTTACATTTGCGTGAACACGTGAACCCACAAGTGTATCTTCGCAATGATTATGCGAAGTTTTTAACACGTTCGTTGTATAAATAGATAGTATAAGGCCGAGGTCACACTACGGATAAACCGCCGCGGTATCTTACCGCGTTAATTTTGTAACTCAAGGAAAGCAATACAAGCGGCCGCACTTGCGGTTTCTGATAATGTATGCGAATTGCGCGGTTACGCGGTTACCGCCGCGGGAAAAACCGTGATGCGGCCTCGCGCTAACAGTGACAATTCGTGCTATGTACAAAGGTTCGCGACGGTATTTGTGTAAAGTTCTTTCAAATGGAAGTTTGGTATTTCTTTAAGTCCTTACCATAAAGTGATCCTTGTTGGACAATGGATGCCTGAAACACAAATACCTATTGGTAACACATGTCCTATCAGACAAAGGAAAAATAGAATAGTAGAATAATAACATTGTCATTCCAATAACCTATATATTATCCTTATAGTATTTTTGTTTCATCAAACAAGGATACGTAAAAATTTATACCAATTCACATACACCTCCATACAATTACATAACACAACAAATACAGTTTTATAACCAATTCAAAAAGCTATATCCTGTAGAAAAATTGGCAATAAAAAGATGAAGGTGATTAATTTCTCTGGTATAAAGCTTACCAAATATTAATATGTTCATATAATACAGAATTGTATAGTAAACTAGCAGGGTATATAATATACCTATAGGTTATTGAAATGCACAATAATAAGACTCCAAATTCACCTAGAAAATCGATGTTCATCCCGGTTCGAACCCGGGACTCTCTGCCCGGTAGGCAGGGTCACTAGGTACCTACTCATTAGGTAGTCATATCGTCATGTCATCATATCATCACAAATAATATTAATAGAAGTCGCTACTAGTATGTAACAATTCGCTTATAAGTTGTTACCTTTTAAAATACAAAGACATGAAAGGTCTAGCTAGCTATACCTTGTAACTTGTAATCATTCTCCATTCTAATGTTTCTTAAAGTAGGTCATAACTCCCCCTTATGGCCGCAAAAGGGTTCTTAATGGGTCGGCTTACAGAAAATGATCTATTTATTTTTTTCTATATTTCAATGAAAATGACATTCCTGCACCAAGTCATTAATTTCCCTTTGAAAAAGCCTCTTTGGGACTCAGTCCCATACGACGTCTAATACCACCTTTTTATCTTATTTATGAAATCTTTAAATCTGACAGCAATTAACACTTATACCTATATCAGATCTGTAGAAGTAACTAAGATATAGTTACATTAAATTAATAATAAAGTACATAAAATTAGGACCTTTTTAACTACGAATGTGTCCATGTATTGTAATAAAAACAAAATGGCCTTATTTAATGTAAGAATAAAGGTAAGAATGCAATAATTCATAAGTAAATTAATAGTGCAATATTAAAGTTATAAGAATAATTGTAAATGATATTCATTAGTAGAAGTTTTAAATTATTAATC
The DNA here is from genome assembly GCA_905404135.1 of Hesperia comma. Lineage (NCBI taxonomy): Eukaryota > Metazoa > Arthropoda > Insecta > Lepidoptera > Hesperiidae > Hesperia > Hesperia comma. The sequence goes on from FR990024.1 coordinate 3,015,148, forward strand.
TAGTCATAAAGCATGGAATTTAAGCTCTGCAATCTTGTAATGTAAAAGTAACCTATTCTTGGTCACATTTCTTCACAACGGAATAAAATTATGCAACTCAATTTAAGCTTATAGTGAATTAAACTTTGTGAAATTATCACTCTGATTATTTCAGATTCATCAAGGTATTTTACCTTGGACAAATCGCCGACGTATAGAAATTTTTGTACGTTTTCAATATTCTGTCTGTAATTTGTAATCTGGTTAGCAATAAATACGGGCGCTATAATGTATTTTATGTTGATATTGTTTTTTTCTTTTGAGTTCTTTTGTAAGCAGTCGTTTGTTTTTATAATTTAATTAATTTTTTTATATACTTATTTAGATTCAGAACTCACTTCATTTTTTATTGCGCCCGTAACGCCATTCACATCATTTGTTTGATTAAAACGTATTTTTCCCCATGTAATCGAGACAATTTTCTGCGAATGAAGTACGCTATGTAACTCCCCAGCCCTAACTCTAGTCTTACCAAAAATGATACCGGAGCAACGAATTGTTGCTTTTAAACGTGAAAGGAGCACAAAAAAATACACTTTCGCATTTATTAGTATGGATTTACTATGGATTATTATCAAAGCCTGTTATTAGTGTACACTGTTCTATAAACAAAGAATGAATGTAAATATTATAATCAAGTACGTGCCATTTCAAAGGCTTATAATAGTGAGTAATATCTTTTTAAATTTTTATGTTGCCTTTTAGAATTCTTTTTCATTTTGCAGCCATCATTTAGTAAGTTACCTACAGTTTATCTTATTTGACAAATATGTTAAAAAGCTATTTAACCGTTAGTTCTTATTATTTCGAATTTAGTTATTATTTCGAAATCGAAATGAGAACCCCGGGATTATTGAACGTATAGATACGTATGTATACGTATACGTACGTATCTCTTTAGACGGAATAGGTATAATACATGTACACTATTTGAAAAAAAATGCATCATTTTGTTCTTTGATATCTGAAGTAAGATGTGTTTCGTTTTTTATTTTGACACAAATACACAATATGAAAGAGATTTATTACGTTAATATGAATAAAAATATGATAAATTGTTATTAATTTTACCTTCCGACGATCCTACCGTTACCACTTGAGATGTCACAAATATTCCTAGTAGCTATTGTTTAACAATATCCATGTAAAAAGGCTGCCTCTGTGATGTCAAATGAGCTCAAAATCCGATTTTTTTAATACAACGTTCATTGTTAAACTTGGAGATCTTAAGTTTAAATGTCACAAAATGTTACTCTTTATTCATATATTTTTAAGATACATTACATAATTATACACGATATTTTATGCTGATATTGGAACTAAATTGAATGAATTATTGTTGTAACACAAATCAAAAGTAAGTATTCGTATCATTGTGAAATGTCATGTTAGCAACTTTTATAATGAGTTCACTTAAATTTTTAATTCAATAAACATAATTATGTTACAGTTTACTTAATTACTTATTTACACAAAAATTTACCTAGTAATAATTCATTGTTTGTAGTTTGTACGTAATTAATATAATATGGATTGTGAGTGACTGTGATGTTAAGTATATGGTATTCTTATTGTTTTATATTATTAATTGAGACTCCAAAAATCCATTTAAAAATGTTTAGTTTTAAATACAACCCTTGCAAATAAATGAACAAATCAGAAACATTATTGTAATACTCATTCAGTTTATACACAAGTTTGTCTGTATCAGATTCTCTTAATACATGTTGTGTTTATTATGTGCTTTTATTATATTCCTTGATCCTATGACATATACCTACAGATCGAAGACCTGCGTGGGAAAGTTGGTCTGTTTCTTTTGCCTGAACCCCGATTCTGTTAATTTATAAATATGTCTCATTTGAACACACTTTGTGTAAAGATTGTGTGAAACTATTCAATCGAGCCGCATTTGAAGCATTCATAAATAAGTAGGTATAATAGGGGTCACGGAAATTATGTGTGAGCTAAGTAATGGACTGTAACAAAAAATTTACAAATGTTGTAAGGTGAAAATGATTCTGTTGAAAAAGATATTCATAGGTATCTATTTTTTATTTGACATTAAAATTCTGCTCTTCTTTTTAATTGAGAATTTTTATGTGATTTTCTAAGAGTTTTAACACAACTAAATTAAATCCAAAATAAAATAATATTCTCGACAGTTACACCAAAAACATCATTCTTGACGACATTCATGACGACCCGGATGGCGCAAAGGTTAACACGCCGGAGCGCTGTTCCGAGGGTCCTGTCCTGGGTTCGATTCCCAGCGAGGCGGCAATTAGAAGGATGAGTTTAAATTTCACTTCTTGGTCTGGGTGTGTGTCCTTGTCTTGTGTGTTGTCCAAGGCACCCACGACACAGGGAATCCTAGTGTGGGGCTTTGAGTGTGTAGCGTTATTTATTACAAAAAAAATTATTAAATCTTAACATTTACCCCATTTATGTAGACTATGTAGTAACTTATCTCTTAGGTAATTGTTATTTTTTTAACAGCTGGCTTTATCACGCTGACTAACAACGCGACGCTCCTAATGATCGGTAACTACACCTTCTACAAAAGCGGAGGGATCCGCAATGGTGGCTTCAGATACAGTTGTTCTTGTCGGAACAGTAAATCCTGTAAGGCGTATGTGCACATGAGTAAGGATAACGTGATATTGTACGCGCAAACCGACCATTGTCATGAACCACTCAAGTATATCAGAGCTGCATGCGGCAAGTATGTTAAACTGTAGTGAGTTCAATTATTGTAATGTCTGATGAGAAAATAATTGGGTTTAGCAGTGTGAAAAGAATTTGTTGTATCTAAATACACAATGTTTTTAAATGAAACTCAAAATAAAAAAAAGTTTAAATTAAACTACTATTTTGTAAAATATGTACTTCATCAAAAAGCCTAATCCAAAAAATTACAATATTTCCAATAAAAATCGTAATTGTACGTTTGATAATGATGGCAGCTAAGCAGTACTGTTTTAGAGCATTAAGTGATTTATACCTCCATATAATATGAACTTATAATGTTCTTACGAAGCTGTTTGAGTTATTTCATCTGTGAAGTCAAAAGTAATCGAATATGGATCGTAAATTGATTTTGTATAAGGCAATAGTATTATAATTTTGTAATTTTATAGTCATTTGTACATTGTATAATACCGTGAATATATGTTTCAATCTAATCTGTTGCTATCAACTTTTATTTCGTGTAATTTTAAGTACTTTTATTTTGGAGTAAATTAAATTATTGTAAATTTTACTTTGTACTCAAAGGCTCTTACTTTTGCGGTGTGAAAATAGTTTGTCCTCAAGATTAATTGCCCTTGTTATTCTGTAAATATTTAGAAGTCCTACATTTTTTGCCTTTGATATGAATAATCTCCTAAATTGTGAGAAAATTATAGATTTTATAGAAACAAAACTGTCAGTGACTTCTATGTATCCTGTAATATATTAACGTACCTTTTGCAGAATTTGGACAGGATGTTGATGAGGCGTGGAGAAAACTTGGAATTAAGAATCAAAAAGCCACTAAAAATTTTACGTTGTCAATGGCCAAGCGAGATCTGGTCGGTCATTGGCCGGTTTGGGTAACGAGACGGCTGAGATGCAAGATACCTAAATGTGTTGGTAAAACGCAGACGATATGCGTCAAATGTCGTGTGGCGCTGTGTTACAATAAGAAAAATAATTGCTTTACATGCTACCATGCTACATGAGTAGACGTAAACAAATAATGTAATGTAGCTAAATACAATGTAAGATTTTAAAGTGGCACATCAAACGATGATGAAATAAATGTTAGTAAAGAATGAATCGTTATATGTCATTTTTGATATTTTCTACTTTAATATGTCTAATGAGGGTAAAAGCGTGTGAGTTCGCCGCTAGAGGCTAGAGGGAGTGAGGTCTGTCTGTCAGTTCTCACTTGTCTGAATGTCACTTGTCACTTGTATGAATGTCATTTGGCACTGTTTATGTATAGTAAACCCAACTTAAGACTGAAACGAAAGAGGCGCTGTCGGACGCATTTGACATTCATTTGACCAATCATTGCACACTAGTAACTGACAGATGAATGAACACAACGTACTTATGAATGACTTTTCGTTAGTTCCAATTTTTGCCATTTCAGAGATAAGTTGGGCGGACTGTATGTGCGGGCTTTGACAGCTTTGACAGCAGGACATCACTCGCCAGTGGCGCCAACTGGTGAGCACAAAAACGACGACCCTCATTGAAATGTAAGTGAAGATGCAGCTGAGATAAAATAAGAACAGATCATTTTTTTTCTTAAATGTTATAATATCTCGACTGACTCAGCGAAAATGACAGATAGAAAAAGTAAAGCAAAAAGCATTTTAACACTATTAAAACTCATAAATATTTTGTTCCTGTTCTTTTTTTGATTATGATGAATTTAGTCTGCTTTTAATTTAGTTTTGATTTATTGTTGACTTCATAATTATTCTGAAGTTGTTTGAAGTTTTATACTACGATTTTCCTTTTGAGTACCTTATACCTTGCCTAACACGTACTAGCTGTTACCCGTTGTTGATGTTCCCTCTGGATATACATTGATTTCATATTTAAAACTAAACTTTCAACCCTTATTTGATCCTCTTAGAACCAATTTTTCAAAATTATTTTATGCAAGCAATTTACTATTTCCAAATACTAACTTTCACAGTTTCTGCTTTAAAATCGACGGATTTATCAACAAAATTCATTCCGTTTTTACTTCCGTTAGTGGTGAAATATTATAAAATCCGTTCGTAATTAACGTTAACTTCTCAAGAACTCCCTTAAAATTTCATTAATGGTGGATAATCTATAAGTGATAATCTCTTCGCGATTATAATATAACGGTTTTTATTTTAGTAGGATCCAATATCAATTATACTGGCTAAAAACTTTTTATTTCACAGCAAAATATATCGTTACGGTAAGTGGAGCTCGTCTTCTTCTTTACGAAGGTTATACCTTCAGCCGAGCCAGTTGCGTCCGCAAGGGAGGTGCCAGATATTCCTGCTCCAACTGTCTTTCGAAGAACTGTAAGGCAAACGTCCATGTTACCAAGGATGACGTCATCATTCGTGTTGATAACAATCATAACCATCCACCTCCGAAATATTGTAAGACGAGAGAAGGACTGTATTGTAGAATAAGAGAAATATAATCCCTGTTGACAAAATATTTTGTTCGGTGTTCTTGGCATTCCTTCCTGATCGGGTACGATTACTGTCTCATTGCTAGGTTCTGGTAACCTCTGTCAATGAGAGTGTCATAAGCCGCAGTCCACCAAACTGAGCTTGTGCAGGTTAGCAGACTTTACACATCTTTGAGAACATTTCAAGTATATGTTAACGATGAAATATCACAAACTCCGCTCGTAGCTTACGTCTTCTTCTCAATAACTACCTTAAAATTACATTAAATGATGGTTAATCTATGAGTAGGTATCCCTTCGCCTTAATATTTAGGGATCATAATCTATTTATAATGGTTTTTATCTTAGTATCCAATATGAATTTTATTAAGTACTTAAATGCTTTTTATTTCACAGCAGAATTCATTGTTACGGTAAAGGGTGCGCGCCTTCTTCTTTACGGAGGTTATACCTTCAGCCGAACGAGTCCCATCCGGGATGGAGGTTCTAGATATACGTGCTCCAACACCTTTGCTATGAAATGTAAGGCCAACGTCCATGTTTCCAAGGATGATGTCATCATTCGTGTTGATACCAATCATAACCATCCACCTCCGAAATATGGTAAGACTAAAGAAGGACTGTATGCTAAGGTAAATAAATAAAAGCGCTACTGACAAAATTTTATTATTTTATTCTTCCTTATTCTTGGTATTCCTTTAAAATTTCATAAAATGGTGGTTAATCTATGAGTAAGTATCCCTTCGCCTTAATATTTAGGGATCATTTATAATGGTTTTTATCTTAGTATCCAATATCAATTTTATTAAGTAGTTAAATGCTTTTTATTTCACAGCAAAATTTATTTTTACGGTAAAGGGTGCACGTCTTCTTCTTTACGGAGGTTATACCTTCAGCCGAACGACTCCCATCCGGGATGGAGGTTTTAGATATTCGTGCTCCAACACCTATGCTATGAAATGTAAGGCCAACATCCATGTTTCCAAGGATGGTGTCATAATTCGTGTTGATGCCATTCATAACCATCCACCTCCGAAATATGGTAAGACTAAAGAAGGACTATATGCTAAGGTAAATAAATATAAGCGCCAGTGACAAAATTTTATTATTTTATTGTTCCTTATTCTTGGTATTCCTTCCTAATGGTCTAGAACTAGAACAAGTTCGATTACTGTGTTACTGATAGGTTCTTATTTCCTCTGAAAATGAGTGCTGTATAACCTGTCTTCCATGAAGCTGCGCTTGTGCAGAAATACAGACATCACACACCTCTAGAGTCTAGTCTAGAGTCTACATCTACACTTTGCTGAATAATGAATGAGACTATAATCAGTGTCAGCTGCTGTTGAAGGCCATTGGGTTCTGTACCACCTATTTGAATTTTTACCGTTTTACTGGCTCGGCTGGCTAACATTGACCTCATCAAATCGGAGAATCAACTCGTCAAGTTGGAAAGTGGGAAATAATGTGAGTCATTTCTTTTTTTGGTTATCATTATGTTTTACTGTTTAAAAAAAATACGTTAATATCTTGTATTCGTTTGATTATAAATATTAACATTGATCATTTGTGCACAATTCCAGCCAAATTTATCACTCTTACCAGCGGCGCAACAGTGCTTCTGTTGAACAACTACACATACTGCAGGAATCGCGATATTCGCAACGACTCTCACCGGTACAAGTGCTCCAGTGCGCAGAGCAAGGGATGTAAGGCGTATGTTCACGTCAACAAAAACAACGTCATTATCCTCGCGAAGACACAACATAATCATGGCCCTGTAAATTGCAGTCGAACTTCCAGCGGGAAATATATGAGGTTTTACTCGACTTAACTCTGGTTTCAGTTGGACATCGTCTTCTACAATTTTGAAAAGAAGAAAAAAAGAGATATTTGCTGCAGCAAATATAAGTCTTAATTATTTTGTAATTTACATTTCTTCATGCCAGATAATTTCTAAGAATTATTTTTATATGTTAACATCTACCATGAGTTTACCTACATTGCAATTTATTATAAGTAACAAATGTAAAATACCATTAATCACCGTCGTATCGATAATGTTATGCTCTGTATAGTAACTAAATAGATATCAGATGTTAATAAAATTTAGGTACACATCTAATGCGCATTGTGTAATTCATTTTATTGTTGTTCAATCTGTTATTTATCTCTCGTCAATGTAATACAATGTAACATATTGGAGAAATTACGTAGCGTGAAAAGCGATTAGAAATTAGACTATTAAATTAACTAGCTAAAAGAATGCGTTTTAAAAAGTTAAAAAATTATCCAAAGAAGTATGCAATAGATAAAGATAAAGATAGAAAACGCGATTTCCCGATGGACCAACTAGGTATGCACAAAACATTTATGGGCACGAAACGACTGGCAAGAGAAAAACGAAGGCAAAGGGGTTAAAAAAACAATAACCACCCTTAAGCAAATAAGCACAGAGAAAAAGGAAAAAAAAGTTACAAAAAGAAATTTCGATAAGTGTGAATCTAGTTACATACATAGATCTGAAAACATTTGTAGGTAAACTTGTATTAAATACTTATAGTTCTAAACTTAAAATAATCCAAAACCTCTTGTGTATATATCGGAACTTACACAATTTACGTTACAATTTGCATTACACAATTTGTTGATCTTATAAAAAATATCGTATGGTTGTATCCAAGGTGTTTGTTCATTGCAATGTTGACCATAATCTATATCTCATTAAAGAAAAAAATCGTTAATATACTAATGAATTTGATTGTACGTATACTATTATACGACACAACATTGAAATGACCTACTTTTTTATAGATATCCTGCTTAAATTCAGTTCTTAGCAGAAAAGTTTCAAAATCATTATGTCATTGTGCTCGACACGGGCTTGCAAGTAAAGTTAGATATAGTTTATGAATATTGTGTTTTTATTTACTTTTCAAAACGCAATTCATAGTAGCGGTGATAGCCTTGTGGTTAAGAATTCGGCCTCCTATTCGGAGGGTCCGAGTTCGAATCCCAGGGCACGCACCTCTGACTTTTCGGGGTTAAGTGCGTTTTAAGTATTTAAATGTAATTTGCTACAAACGGTGAAAGAAAACATCGTGAGAAAATCTGCATGCCGAAGAGTTAACAAAACTCAAAGGTGTGTGAAGTCCGCCAATCCGCATTTGGCCAGTGCAGCGTGGTGGACTATGGCCTTAACCTTCTCATTGGGCCGTGATGGATAGAAGATGATGATGATGATTATGATGATTTTATTATTATTCTATTATACATTTCAGTGATTTATTTAGAAGATTTATTATGTAACGAATCAAAAACAAAAGAGATATTGAGAAAGAAAGAACTACATTCAAGATTCTCTCGAGAAATTAAGAAAATAAGTAAGCACGAGAAGTATATGCATATTAACGGAAAAGATAGAAATCAAAAATTTAATGGTAATAAAAGGGTATCAGAAATGACTCCGGAAGAACATAAACAGACACAGAAAAATTGGAGAGACAGGCAGAGAAAACGAAGACTGAGGCTAGCTCTAGAACAAGCTTTTCAAAACAGTAATTTGTAGCAGAAAAACTTCGCTGAAGTGGTTGGAAACAATATAAAAATACCTACATTTGTAACGACTTAATGAAAAATTAATCTATAATCTTTTTTCGTTTAAATTGAGAACGTTCGACTGTACTGTGCTAGAAAAAGAAAGACGGGAAGCTTCCAATTGAAGGAACAGTATCCTAAAATAGGAACTTGAAAAAAAGGAATACGAATAAATCTTAATATCGTCACCTTCGGCCTTGTAAATCCATGTAGGTTATAAAGTAAGTAAGGATGTAAAAAATCTTTCGTCTAAACAAAATTAAAACAATGATAACTTCATTTGAAATAGTCTAGTGTGAAATAGAATGTGATCCATGGCAAGCAACTCAGAAATTGCCTATATTTTAAACATTTATAACAAGGGAATAATAATTTATACCTAATCGTGTTGGGTAGTATTAACCTTCTCATTCTGAGAAGTTACCCGTGCTCAATAGTGAGCCATGATGGGTTGGGATGATGATGGGTAGTATCAACCCTTGATGATGATTCTCCCCGTATATAAAAATTTATAGGATATTTATTACGATTTTTAAGGCATCAATATTTTTGCAGTTTATTCAGGGAGACTTGATGTGTTTTTTTCCTCTCTCAGCTTTCAAAAGTAGGTCTTTTGATTAGGTATGTTTATTTAGTTACAAAAAGCTTACAATTATCGTAACGAAGTTATGTAAGTTTTTTTATTATTAAAATTGAAATGTGATAAAATTATGTGTATAATTTGCAATATTTTTCCATTTCCTTGGTGATGGTAGCTTAACGTAGTGATGTAGACTGTTGTGTGTCATTATATGCTAGTCTCTGTAGTTTAGTGCTCTATGTTCCATTAATAATTTGCTTAGTTTCTCAGTTATTTAGATTTTAAATAGTATTTCAATAATGATCATACTTCTAGCGGTGTTCATTACAACGACGGCTAATGCGAAGTTGCTGATGCTCAACAAGTATACGTTCTTCAGGAGTGGCACTATCCGCTATGGCGGCTCCAGGTACAGCTGCTCTTGTACGCAGAGCATGGCCTGCAAGGCCTATGTCCACGTCACCAGGGACAACCATATCCTCTTCGCCCACGCTGAACACAACCATGAACCCATCAAGTTCCGCAAGGCGCCGTGTGGACGCTACATGAAGGAGATTTTGATTGAGATGAAGTAATTGTTATTTATGTAAGCGTACGCGTTTTGCAAGTTGACTTTTTAGTTTTATAGTACCTAAAGTGACTTTACTTAAAATAGGTATTATAAGCTAAAAACGTGAAAAACATGCAGTCATTATCTTAATTAGAATTTATTTCAGTTATGTTTTTGAATAATTCTAGTCATAAATTCCAAATAGAATTCCAAGAAATTTATGAAACTATGTATTTAGAGGCCTGCTAAACTAAATACAATATACCAAAGAATATTTATGTTTATATTCACTCATTATTTCAAACAATGGCAGATTTGTATTAAACATTTAAAATGTTCGGTCTGTAACTGTATTTGTCTAAGTTTATTTTATACTTAGATGAGTTATCGTCTCTCTTTAGAATCGGTCAAAGACCAGTAATAGAAGACCAAAGTGACCGCACGTATTTATAGCGTCTCGTATTCTAACTTCCAACTTGGTTTTAACCTGATTATAAGGCACTTCTCACACAACGCTATTTATGAGCTACGCGACTGCAACGCAACCCAAAATTCGCTGTATCTGACAATGTTCACTGACAGGAGACGCGTATACGAATATAATTATACAGTGTTTAAAATAATTGATGAACAAGATACGTACTTTAAACAATAATTAGGAGTAGGTATATTAAGATTATTCTAGCTTTACATTCTACAGGTTGACTGTCAATTAATTTTGACAGTTTTAAATTTTAGTATACCAAGTATAAGGATTACGGTGTAGCTACAGAATTATTGATCAAATAATGAGATCTTAAAAAATCTAAATAATCTTAGACCTAAACTCAGTGAATCATTAATTATGTACCTACTCATTAAAATCATCACAATATTCTTAAAACTTATGTTCAAACTGTCATTTTGTTAGTGTTCGTAATAATATATTTATACCTATTTTGTAATATTATTTTATCTGAACTTAATATACTCGTAATATAATATTAACGACTGCTTTGTTGGTGTAAAAATTGGGACCGATATATTTATGGAATGGTTAGGGTTCCTGTAACCTAATCGTAGGAGTGCTATGAAAGTGGGTTTTCATATAAGATTACTGGATAATAACTTAATTTATCAAAGTTATCTTAGGACTAAAAAAATATTAGAACACGTCACGCAGAGTTTATGATGTATTAATCGCAAATAATAATGCAATAATCAAAGATGTATAAAATATCTAGATGGATAATCGAATCCGCGCAAACGTGTCAAAAAAGCGTGGCCAACTGTTGGCCACGAAGTACTTTCCCGCCAATTAGTGCCGATCGCGCCGCTTTCGTGTCACTACGTATTACGCGCGCAATTTAAATAAACAAATAACAGGGATAACATGACGAAATGTGCTATTTAACTGTGCCGGAATTATAAAGGAAGGGTAAAAAGCTCAAAAAACATCACATATCATAGGCAAGTAACCAATAAACATATTTTTAATTAAATTTCAATTTTGATTTTTATTGTAACCAAATTACGTCATTTTTTGTCAGTGTTGCCAGTTTCTATTTTTATGCTCCCGACTTAACATAATTTTTGTGGGTATATAAATTGGTTTATGGTTACGTGTATATTATTTAGTTCAAGTACTTTTATCAATCGGTTTCAAACAGATGGAGTTTATCAATACCTACGTTTGCACTTATTTACAGTAATATACTTAATGTTCGCGTTTTTTTCTTAATGAACCCATTTTAATGATTATTTTTGCATTGGGTGGAATAAACCACTTTTAAAGGTGCCAAGAGTAATGTGAAAAATTTATTTATTAAGGTTTTTTTTTATTGATATGTATGTAATATACTTTCCAAGTAATTATTTTATTAAATTAACTAGGTTACGTAAATAATTGGCTCTACTTTACTTTAGTTACCACCTCAAATTAAGCTAAAAATTTAAGGGGGGAGGGGGCCGATGCCCACATCTTCCTCCCACCATTTTTGAATCTAGGAAATGCATACTTTTTTTATTAAAAAGAATCAAATTTCCAAAAATTATAAAGTGACTACCTCAAAAATTAAGCTGAAAATTTTTGGAGGAGAGGTTGGCGACTCCCCCAACTTGACCCCCAAATATGGCTGTAAGGAAGTGCATATTTTTTTAAATTATTCTTTTAAGTTTCAAAATTTTTAAGGTTATGACAGAACTAAAATACTGTACAAGGTTCTTTTATCTTATGTAAGTTATCTAGATAATTGCTACCTTTCAAGGCAGGAAGTGTTGTAAATAAATGTCGAATAAATGTTTTCCGCTTGGTTATTATACAATCCAACCTAACCTATACCTACCAATCCATAGTGCGTCGACTTGTTTTATTCTTTAAGGTGTTTTTTAAACACGCGATTTGCGGATGGATTATTGACTCTTGGCTTAGTTTGACAGTGCTACCAATATAATAAGGTTAGTTCGAAACTACTTTTTCGCTATTATTAGTCCTGTTTGCCTGTTTGGCTGCATCTTCCGCAGCGCCGGAGATGTCACGATTCAAAATTAGGCCCAGAAATCAAATTAGATCTACTTAAGTTATTTTTTATAATGTAGTTTAAAACACACACACATACACACACACACACACACACACACACACACACACACACACACATATACATACACTTAGGACTTCGAGCGCTTACACATTAACCAATGAGACATAACCTTAAAATTTTTAGAGATTTAGAAAAATAATTTAAAAAAGTAAGTACTTTATGAGAGCAATATTTAATTTGGGGAGACGAATGAGAGCGTAGAACCCGTCCTCCCCTCATCACCTTAATCTGAGACGGTAACTTTACAATTTTAGAAAATTTCATTGTTTTTTATAAAAAAAAGTATGCATTTCCTCCACCCAAAAATGGTGGGGGAGGGTTGGGAAGTCACCCCCCTCCTCTTCTAAAATTTTCAACTCAATCTGAGGTGGTCAGTAATAGAAAGTAGAGCCAAAATAAAAGTAAAGTTAGATCTCATTCCTAATATCTGTGATCTTTCATTTCAAATTTCCAACTACAAACTGTGTAAAAAAATATTAATTTAATTAACTTAGCTGGTTTATTACAACATTAACATAAACATCTGTAATTAAATTAAGTAGGGTATTTTTATTTTTACATGAAAATAAACACTCAATAAATTAAGTTTAATGTGTGATTTATGGGAGAATTTTAGTAACTGGTATCATTGATCACGCAACATAGACAATAGACGAACGTGTAAAACATCGCCTGCACGCACACATGCTTGATATTGTTGCCTTGGTTTTTTTGTTTTCATTGTAGGGCGACACTCAATCTAGATATTTATGACATCATTGGCAATAATATCATAATAATAAAAAATAATACAATAACAATCACAAATAGCTAAGCAAGTTGTACTCTTGTTACTAAAGTGCTATGTATGCGTATGCGGTATGATGTATTTCAAAAACCGATACCAATCCTAAAATCAACACTGAATTATTAAAAAAATATGAAAATGTATCTACTTAAGAAACAAAGGTTCCATGTCGTCAACTCAATGGATAAAGAACCATAACAATTGGTTTTGCAATTTCTGCCAATTAAGCATGCTCAAGTGTTTAAAGAGTGGTCCTAAAAGAATGTAGGTATGCCAGTTTTTAAAATGCCATCGTTATATAAAAAAGTTACCTATGAATCTAGTTTAAGTAATTAACTATTAATTATATACATATAATAGTTGTAAACTTATCTTGTATTTTTAGTAGCCTTAGTTGTATGTGATATTATTATGGGCACCTAAGAATGCCAAAATATGTGTATTTAAATTATTTATTTTTAAAATTGGATGAAATTTGTGTTTAATGTATGTTAGTGGTAAGTTTTATTTTCCGCTAGCCTATATTACGAAAGACGGTAACTGACAGAGATACCTGTACATCTAACAGTTACCTTTAAAGTTGAAATTTAAAGGTCAAAAAGGCAAAAAGTTGTGTAGTTTAAGTTGAGCTGTTTAGTGGACACACAGACACACACATACACACTCAACTTTACCTGTACGGTTTAACTGTGTTAACTAAACATGTCCGGTTCGTTATAGCGTAAGGGAGCTTTTATGAGTAAAAAATAACTATTGATGTGCGTATACTAGCTGTCTCATAAGTTTAGAGATAAAATTAAATGTCTTGTATGCATTTACATTATATAACCTGGATGCGATATTAAATATTAATGCTTAGGGTTAACTTTATCATTACGTATACGTAGTTGATGTGATACTTTACTATTAAAAATAAATTGATGTGATTTTCTTACATTTGGATTTAATTTACGAAACGCTACAATTCACTGTTTTGCAGCGCCAGTTTATTTTATATAAATTGTAAAATCAGAAACATCTATTTTAATCTTAATATCTACAAGGATACGGAGTACATCTCCTTAAGAAAAAGACATAGTACGAAAATGTTTTGTAGTGTATTGCGCTAACTAAAGTATCATTTGTGAATAAGGGGTTAGTGGAATCATGACGCCGGCAAAAAACAGCATGATAAAGTATAGAGTAGACGAAGACGATGGATTTATTTAATAACTAACTGTCTTACTAATAAACGCTGTATAAAGTTATTCAGTGTTTAATTTTTTTTGTCACTTTCTTACCTTTGACTTCAGAGAATCATAATATATGACAGGGACAAATAATTTTAAACATGGAATACAGCGTTTATTAGGAAGGCATAAAGTGTTTAAAATTATAATTGAGATTTTTGATACTTTATGTTTCTAAGGATTTAAAAGTTCTCCATCTTATATTCCGTCTTTTGGACATATGGCTGCAGCAAATCAGCAATCATTTATTGTTTTACCTTACCTCGAATATTGTATTCTTATCTTTCAGCATTCTTCATAACAACGGTGAGAGGATCACGTCTGCTCCTGTACTGTAACAATAGCTTCTGTCGAGCTGGCTCCATCCGCGACGGTGGCTCCAGGTATTGCTGCTCCAGCACTTGGAGCAAGGGTTGCAAGTCTTACATCCACCTCAGCAAAGACGGCATGATCCTACTAGCCGAGGAAACCCACAATCATCCTCCGCCGAAATTTGTCCAGATGAAAAACGGACGGTATATCAAGTTGTAGTTGTAAGATATTAAGATATTTACTATTTTTAATGTTAAGAAATACTTATTTTTACACGTATATTACCTGAATATATAATTGTAATTTGTAATCCTATGGGGAAGTTACAATTACTAGTTTGTAAGTTATATGTTGTACGACGATACAGTAGATCATTGAAAACTGACTGCTTGCTTTAAGTTTCAATCTGTCCGACTAATTACAAAAAAAATATATATTAACCGGCTTCAACCTCGACAAGCAGAGATAAAAAATAGCTGAACAAACATAAAAAAGCATATAAACGGTCGAATTGAGAACCTCCTTTTTTATAGTCGGTTAAAAATGGAATTTTTTGTTTGAAATGTTTCTGTATCAAAAACATGCTACGACATCATTCTTTGATTCTTTCACAGGTATTCTTGTTAGGTACACATTATTTAGGAAATTTTTTGTTATCTTTTACATACCTACTTATTAAATACAAAATCTGAAATTAGATTTATAAGGGAATCTTGGAACTTGCGCACTGTTTAAAGCTTGTGATTTTAAATCGGACTAAAAAGATTACCTTTAGGTAAACTACGAGTATTTTATTTGAAATATTTTTCAAATAATTATCTTTCTGAATATAAAAAGATGAATTGAAGCCCATAAACATATTGTTTTATTTCGTCGTGTTTTTTCATTATTCAATGCAATTTTGGCTTGTGAACAGTTGTATAATATCTTTTGATATCGAAGTTTTAACATAACGCAGAGTAAATATTTTACCTGTAACGGGTACTAATGATTTTTATATTTCATGAGCCAGACATTAATGATATATAAATAATTATGTTGCCTTTACGTCTTGTTTATTTTACATTCTTAGACATATCATAGTGTTGTGATATCTATAAAATAGTCCTAAAAATTGTGAGGACCCGTTAAAGTTAATTTTTTTGTCTTTTTAGCCAATATTATCTTTTCTCCAATATTATCTTTTATCCAGAATTATCATTTACAACGAAATTAACATATTAATTTTACAACTTTACAGTTGCTCACTTCATCACGACGCATCGTGGTACTCGCCTGATTCTGTTCAATGGCTACACGTTCTCTAAAAACGGGTCTATCCGTGACAAAGGGTGGCGCTACAGCTGCTCCAACTATCTGAGCAGGAGTTGTCGAGCGTACATACACGTGGACAAGGATGGCTTCATACTAACAGCTGACAACGGCCATAATCACCCGGCGCCTAAGCTCGTTCAGCACCCTAATTCACGTAAGTTAACAAGTTCGATTGCAGTGCAGTTGCAGTGCAGTTCCGATCAAAAGAACACTTTCCGTATTCTCTTAGCTTTGGCGACCGCTGTCAAACACGCTCGCGTCAAGCTCGCGTCACGCGAGCGCAAAAATCTCTATGAAAACGGTATTCTACTGATGCGCGTCAATTGCGCGTCAAGAAAGCGTGTTTCCAAACGCAGGTTGAGGGTATTCCCTTAAACTTTTGACGTTTCAAATGACATTTCGGTGCGTTTTTATCAGTTTTTATGCAGTTTTGTTGACGCTTTCTTTAAGTTACTATTTACTTACTTTTGTCGATGACACGTGTGGTAATTGTGGATAATCGAAGTATGTGGAAGTAAAATTATATTTCGTAAGTAAAAGATTAATTATTTAACAGACGTTTATCATTTTTAATTATTAATTATCGAGTTTTTGAAAACAATATGTACCTCATTTTAATTGTTTCTAGTGAAAATGAGTTTGCGCCTCGGATGGAGGAACGAAATCGCCAGGCTACAGCGCGAACATGAAGGCTCGCCTTATCGGATCGGGAACTTGAAGTTTGGATTTTTCATACATAATTATTGAAGCACAAGTCATGTGATTTTACTATGAGAAATATCATTAAATCACTGTTGCCATTTTAAATAAACATTTTTCAACGCTTTTTAATGAAAACATAATACATAAATTGTATTTCATTAAAAATAGGTAGGTTTATTTTGTTCTCTCACATAACAACACTGACACAGAGTACTAAACAGCCGGAGAAATTTGGCTGGCGTGCAGGCGACGTGAAGTTCACGCGCAGTTGACGCGCAGTTCAAAAATTACGTGAATATGTCGTACAAGGATCGTTGGGCACGTGGATGACGTGTGGGGGACAGAGACAGCGCCTTACAAGTACGGCAAATTATAAGGCACTGTTTCTGTCATCTAGACGTCACCCACGCGCAAAAAGATCTTTGTAAACTTCAACTTGATTGCAGCGCAGCGTCACCAAAGCGTAACTGCAACTTAATCGATGCGTCTTAAATTACGTGAATTAGGCCCCAGATCAAAGATGGACGGTATATCAAATTGTGAAATGTGTTTGGGTAGGAATGTGTTGTGAATGTTGACGTATTCTTGTTCGTATGCGTCAATGTGTAGGTAATGACGTAGTGTTTTTATGATAAAGTGCATGTTATTTTAATTCGTTGACATGACAATAAATAAATTAATTTTGCGGTATGAAATTCAAAATATTTTGTTACTTGTGAGCTTAGGTGTTGAAGATCTATAATTATAAAAAAAATCTTTATGTTCTAATCATTTGAATATAAAAATATTATCCTATTAATTTTTAATATTATAGTTCAGTTACAGAAATAGTCATACTAACAAATAGTAAATATTTATAGTATCACAAAATCTAACACATCCATGTAATAAATAATAATAATTAATAAATAAATCTTTATTTTCTCCCACAAAAAATGCTTCATTGGAACAATATTTCGGGCCAAATTCCTTTTATTTTAGAGCTTTCTTGTGAGAGCCTGTGCCTGATATGGGTTTACAATTAATCCGTATAGTATGAATGAATGAATGAACATTTATTTGCAATAATTGTGGTTATAACATAGGTCTTAGGTCAAGGTATATTAGATCTACACAATCAGCCATCTACTGTCATGGCATGCAATTTTTTTTTTTAAATTAAAATAAATTATTTACTTAGTAATTATTAGAACAATTAGTATACAAAATTAATTAAATATTATATTTAAATTAAAAATTATAATTATACATTAATGTCAACTTATATCTAAAACATAAATACAAAATAAACTTATTTACTGAACTCCTTAATTGTATAAAAACACTTATCAATTAACCATTTTTTTAATTCTTTTTTAAATCTATTTAAATTTAATTTCTTCATATCGTTTGGCAATTTATTATAAATTTTGATACACATATGATAACAATTGTTTTGATGCTTACTCGTTTTAGATTGCGGTAAACGCAATTTTTCAGCATGCCTACTCATGAAGTTTCCATAGTGCCCCTTTGTTTGGAACAAATGTATATTTGTTTTAACAAATACTGATGACTCATATATACAGGGTGTCCCGTAACGAATGGATAATACGGCACCTACGTGTAGAGGGCACCATGCCGGTTCAGATAAACAAATGTTATGTTCAGTAAAAGTCCTTCCGTTTCCGAGATATTCGACATTTTCAACATTTTCAAAATTGTTCCACCCTTCGCCATTCTTTTTGGCGCCAGGACTATAAATGAAGACATTTTTTGGATCTGTTTTTTGGATAGTATTCCTGGATAGTTGTGCTATCGAATGTCTTCAATTATTTTTATAACCAAAGCAAAGTTTTTTTATAAATTAAGATTTAATACCAACTTAACGTTTTTTCATATTTCATTCTTGACTTTTAATCTGCCGTGGTTAAAAAAAAATGTATGGTGGCTTGAATACCAATTTCAAAAAAAACTAGCCCGTTTCACCCAGATTCTGAAATGGTATGTTACAGGGTATAATCTACCTTTAGATTTGAAATTATTTTCTTTTAAAACGAGGTAGAGCCCATTTTTATGATACTACAATTTAATTCCAAAATTTGGTTTGTTACCTTAATGAGCTTCAAAATCATCCAAATTCACTTGACTGTCCCTTATTTGTCAAGAGAGCAAAACATGTGCTCTAATTTAAGAGGTTTGAGCTTATTTTACTTCATTACCTACTTAATACTAAAACCCCTTGAAATGTTACTTTCAGCAAATAAATAAAGCAATCAAATGATAATTTCCGTTGATAAGTATTTTTAACTGACTTCAAAAACAGGAGGTTTTCAATTCGTATCATGTGTTTTCCCGTGCTCCACCCAGGTGGAGAACCTAGGTGGAGCACGGGTCCGCACCCGTTTTTTCTTATCTGTGTTACCTCAGAACTTCGTACTGAGTGAACCGATTTCGATAATTCTTTTGCCATTCGAAAAATAGAGACTGCTGTCTGATCCCTGGTACCTAGTGCCTGTCATGTGGTCCGTTATAAATTTGAGCGCCACCTGGCGAGTGGTTTTTGAGTTATCTCGATTTTAAATTATTTCGGTTATTTTTTAGTTAATAGTTATTTTTAATGAGTGTTCAAAGGTTATTTGCTCTTTTCGCTATTAGAGGGTAAGAGGCTATTTGCTCTCTTTATTCTGGTGGTACCAGAGTTACCAGACTTAGTCATATTCTAGTGGTATACGGCTTCAAAATTATTATTTTGACCAATTATCGTGAATCAAGAGAATTTGAATGGTTTTGAAGCTTTCTTAAGGTAACAAACCAATAAACTTGTAGTATCATAAAATGGGGTCTACCTCCTTTTCAAAGAAAATAATTCAAAATCTAAAGGTGGATTATACCCTGTAACATACTATTTCGAAATCTGGGTTAAATGGGCTAGTTTTTTTTGAAATTGGTATTCAAGCCACCATACATTTTTTTTAACCACGGCAGAGTAAAAGTCAAGAATGAAATATGAAAAAACGTTAAGTTGGTATTAAATCTTAATTTATAAAAAAACTTTGCTTTGGTTATAAAAATAATTGAAAACATTCGATAGCACATCTATCCAGGAATACTATCCAAAAAACAGATCCAAAAAATGTCTTCATTTATAGTCCTGGCGCCAAAAAGAATGGCGAAGGGTGGAACAATTTTGAAAATGTTGAAAATGTCGAATATCTCGGAAACGGAAGGACTTTTACTGAACATAACATTTGTTTATCTGAACCGGCATGGTGCCCCCTACACGTAGGTGCCGTATTATCCATTCGTTACGGGACACCCTGTACATATATAAGCTAGGCAATGTCAGAAGCTCGAGTTTTTTAAAAAAAGGCTTGCAGCTAGTTTCTGGGCTTAACCCACAGATTGCACGCACACATTTTTTTTGTGCTATAAAAAGTTTATTTATAGTTACTGCATTCCCCCATATTATTATACCATATCTTAGGTTTGACGCGATGTATCCATGGTACGCTTTTAGTGCCGTTGCTCTATCACAAATTTTTGGAATGCGCCATAGTGGGTATATGAACCTATTTATTTTTGTACAGACTTTATCAATATGATTTTTCCAGCTACACTTATCATCTAACACAATACCTAAGAACGTAATCGATTCTGTGTCATTAATGGTCTTATTTTCACATTTTACATTTAAGTCTAATTTTCTCCATCCTTTATTAATAAATTGCATATATTTTGTTTTTCCTACATTCATTTGAGGTAGTAGGTAGCTACAACTACATAAATGTGAAACCTTAAAGTTGTATTATAAAATAATAATAAGTATAATCAAAGTCAAACAAATTCACTGTCTTTCGTAAACTTTCCAAAATTGTGTCAATGAAGGAAAGTTGAGAAATATCCTTCCATACGTTTATGTTATGTGGTTATTTTCTTACAATTTGAGGGTCTGCATCTCTGCATAAAATTACATTAAACGCACATTAACTTAATTTATTAAACTTCAGGTTTATGATTAATTTCGATGTGAATTCTTTAATTTGTCATTAATTGTTTTAGCTACTTTTATCACCTTGGTGCGCGGGACCCGCTTACTCCTTTTCGACAACTTTTCGTACTCGAAAGGCTGTCGCATTCGTGCGGGGGGCGTGAGGTACAACTGTTCTAACTCAACCAGTAAAGGGTGCAAGGCGTTTCTGCATGTGAGCAAGGATAACGTTATCTTACGGGTTCATAGCCAGCATAACCACGCCCCGCCGCATCTGGTTAGGACAGATGATGGAAGGTATCTCAGGTTAATGGCTGTTATAGAATAGTGTGGTAACTGTAGTTGATTTACTTTTGTCGTTTAACCTGCTATTTAATTAATTCAATTCTGAAATAGCTTTGAGTAAAATTCCAACCAAATTTTTTGTTACTCTTAGATAATATCGGGACCAACGTTACATTATATGCGCTTCGATTTTAACAAATTTGTTTGTAATAGATTTCACTGATATTTTGTGCATGATTGCGGGGATCAGTAAAGTACAAGAACATACCCAGCTATGTTCGTGTGTAGATCCGATAAAATGTTTTTATTGTTTCACAAAGAAAAATGCTTCTTCTTCTTTCTATACCACTGACAATGGTATTTCTGTCCCTTTCCTGGCCTGAGATAATTAAGTGCATAATGTCGGTTCTAACAGCTTTTCAAAAATCATTGGAAGCAAATATCTTTCAAATAATTATCTTTCTGAATATAAAGAGAATTGAAGCCCATAAACATATTGTTTTATTTCTTCGTGTTTTTTTCTTTATTCAATGCAATTTTGGCTTTTGAACAGTTGTATTTGTTTTGATTTCGAGGTTTTAACATTACGCATAGTAAATATTCTACCTGAAACGGGTACGAATGATTTTTATATTTCATGAGCCAGACATTAATGATATATAAATAATTATGTTGCCTTTACGTCTTGTTTATTTTACATTCTTAGACATCATAGTGTTGTGTGATACCTATATTTTATATTATTTTTTGTCCTAAAAATTGTGAGGACCCGTTAAAGTTAATTTTTTTGTCTTTTTAGCCAATATTATCTTTTCTCCAATATTATCTTTTATCCAAAATTATCATTTACAACGGAATTAACGTATTAATTTTACAACTTTACAGTTGCTCACTTCATCACGACGCATCGTGGGACGCGCCTGATTCTGTTCAATGGCTACACGTTCTCTAAACACTGCGGTAGCCGTAACAAAGGGTGGTGGTACAGCTGCTCCAACTATATTGAAGCAGGTGTTGTCATCAGGAGCAGGAGTTGTCAAGCGTACATACAAGTGGACAAGGATGGCTTCATACTCGAAGCTGATAACGGCCATAATCACCCGACGCCTAAGCTCGTTCAAATCAAGGATGGACGCTATATCAAATTGTGAAATGTGTTTGTTTGGGCCGTGGTTTGGGTAGCAATATTGTGTTGTGAATGTTGACGTATTCTTGTTCGTATGCGTCAATGTGTACCTACATAACGACGTGGTGCTTTTATGATATAGTGCATGTTATTTTAATTCGTTGACATGACAATAAATAAATTAATTTTGCAGATATGAAATTCAAAATATTTTGTTACTTGTGAGCGTAGGTGTAGAAGATCTATAATTATAAAAAAATCTTTATGTTCTAATAATTTGAATATAAAAATGTTATTTTTAAAATTATAGTTCAGTTACAGAAATAATCATACTAACAAATAGTAAATATTTATAGTATCATAAAATCTAACACACCTATGTAATAAATAATAATATTTAGGTGTTCGAGCCTTAGCTTGAACCACATTTGAGATTACCTTCCAATATTCGTCATTAAAATAGGCTATCTCACTCGCACAATGCATCAAAATATAGTGTTGTCTCTGTCTATGCCTTCTCCCCCCTCCTCACACGCAGCGGCCGGTGGCCATTTTGCTTCAGTACGCTTTCAATATTCGTCGGGGCAACACGTAAACCGTACAAGCAAGTACTTACTCTGAAACTTGCCTCACATTCCGCTCGACGCTCATAAGCTCAGCGACGATATTATTCCCGCTCGGCGCCTGTCGGCCCAGCGACGATATTATTCCCGCTCGGCGCCTGTCGGCCCAGCGACGAAGCGTGGCGCGTCGGCTCGTTGAGACCACGCGCCACACTGCTCGGGACGACGCGATGGCTCAAATGGAGCAGCGTCGTCTCGATTGAGGCGACACGTCGTCTCGATTGAGTCGACACGTCGTCTCGATTGGGGTGGCACGTCGTCTCGGTTGAGGCGGCACGTCGTCTCGATTGAGGCAGCATGTCGTCTCGATTGAGGCGACACGTGGTCTCGATTGATTCGACACGTCATCTCGAATGAAACGACGGCTCAAATGAGGCGACCGTTCAGATGAGACGACATGGTCTCTAATGAGGCAACTTGTCGTTTAGGGTAACGAGCGAGCACATAATGTATATACATATTGCTCTGATTTCAATAAAGTTAAGCAGCCACTTGTTTACTTGCAGAAAATGGCCGAATTATCTACTTTGGGTGAACTGGCCTTGGAGACGTATCAAACTGATACAAGAGCATTCTCGGTAATCGTTGCTGCTGTCGACCAACATTTTCCGAACGGTTGGCACGAATGGAACAACTACACCTTTCAAGAGTTGTTTGGGAGTTGTGGGGATCAGATATCCCCCTCCGTAGAAATAAAGCTAAGATTCGCCATCCCTATTGTGGATATGGCTGGTGCCTTCAACCTATCAGCATCATCCTTGTCGAAGTGCGAATACAGTGCTCACTCTTATATGCCCCCCACAGTGTAATGGGAAAAATACATGCACCATCTTACAATATATTCAGGGACACCGTGTCCAGACTCAAATCAAAATTAAAAAGACGCTTGGATGCCTCCTCCGAGCTAGGAAGTGACGACCCACGGTCAAACACCGATGAAGCATCAAAAGCAATCCACTCACGCTCAATTTGAGAAGCAGACCAGGGCAGTAATGAGCACTTATTAGCTACTATCCTTAGCCAACAAATGGCCCTGTTTCATAAAATGATTAATATGCAATCGGAACAGAATGAAAATGGTAAGTTGTTGCTGCAAGAAAAATCAACGACAAGACTTAGATCAAGACTTAGATGGATCCTTTGAATCCCTCCCAGATAGCACTGGGGATGATGTAGGAATTGCCCCTCGGTACGTTCACGAGAAGTTGAACTTAGGGGCACAATGCATGCATCATGCCGAAGCATCTGATAGTGAACCTACTCTCGATTTCACCATGAAGACCACAGGTCAGGAATCGAAGGGGGCTTTTGCGACTCAGAGTGGCGCAATATCCTTATGTTACGGCATACCTTTATGCCAATAACACAAAAACAATTTCAGGCTACTCCTGCCTTCTGTGCTTAAACCCGAATAACCTCCTCGCGGGTATTACCCCAGAGTGGAAATCTGTCGCTGTCCTCGAACGATTTGACCATACTTTAAGAGTGATCACAAATGGGTTAATTTAATTTAACAATGGATGGTTTTCCAACAACTGTTAGATTGTTTACCTAAATGAAAGGGAAAGTATGGCAGGACTTCGTTACAGCAGACTCAAAATTTAGGAAGACTTCAGACTCTTTACTGCAATATGTTTGTGGTCGGAGGACAGTAGTAGTACAGAACCGCAGAGATCTTTTTACATGAAGGGAATTATCTTTTTACATGAAATACCCCCTTCGGAGACTCATCTCTTTGAAGAGAAAGCTTTCACTGAGGTAGTTCAGGAACACGGGGAATTCATAATTTTTTTTTCCTGACAAAAGGAAGCAAAATAAATCTTCTAGATACGGAACAACATTGTGACATATGTTATGCATATAATAAATGAAATGAAATAAATTTCAGCGCAAATCAAACCTGCATAATAACCAGGGATCTACAAGAAGAATTGATTCCCAAAATAAAGGAAAGGGTGGAATGGCACCCCACTCAAAGCACAAAGCAATCGAACCCTACACACCAACCAGGCAAATTCAAAAAAAAGGGGGGGGAGGCACACGCAACTCCACTGACTCCATCCGAGCGGGATACCTCGCATTTCACACAAGCCAACGGAGGGAGGCACTCGAAAGTATATTAAAAATTATAAAAGGCTACAGAATCCCCTTTCGGACAACCCCACCTATAAAGCAGTTTACAAGGAGAAACAGACTCTGGCTTCAAACGAAACATTCCCTCGAATTGCCACGGCAAAACTAGATTGCAACGCCTTACAAAAATCCATTCATCAAACGGGTTTTTTGGTGAACGATGATCTTGAGGAAAAAAAAAATCCAACAGGGAGAATCGCCCTATGTTTAACCTTAAGAATTTAAACAATTATGTTCATGCCCCGTCTTTTCGTCTTATAAATCAATTTCAAATACCTCTACATCTAGAGAGGGGAGATTATAATTATGATGTATATAGATACCTCGCAGGCATATTTTCATATCCCCATTCATCAGAGTCATTGCCGGTTCCTGTCCCTCGCGTATCAAGGAACCGTTTACGAAATTACTTGCCTCCCATTTGGTCCGGCAAGCAGTCCGGCCGCGTTTGCCAAAATAACGAACTGGGTTGCGCAACGACTAAGGCTAGAACACTTGCGAGTCCTATTATTTTTGGAGGATTTCCTAACAATTCACCTAGACCCCCTAATCCTGGAAAGTCAAAGCAAGTTTGCAATGACATACTTAGAGGATTTAGGGTGGCATCCCAATCGGAAGAAGTCGTCTCTAACCACATCAACCAGATTGGAGCACCTGGGGATCATTTGGACACAGTAAAAAATACCAAGAGCCTGTGCCCCAACGGTTCTAAAATAAAGCACATCATATCGAAGTTTCTGCGGTTGAAACGATAGAGTTGGCGGACGTTCCTAAATATTACTGGGTAAACTAAACTTTGCATCACTGACGGTACCGTTGAGCAGGCTTCAGTGCCGAGCACTTCAGAGAGCCTCAAATCGGTTACCAGACAAGATCCCTTACAAGAAGTTTCCCTTACGGGACTCAGCGCAAAAGGACTTATTACGGTGGATGGAGAATATTCAGAAATGCATGCCAATACATTTCGAAGATCCCTCGATCTTCATCACAACGGACGCAGCCGATCTAGGTTGGGGAACCATAGCGAACAATCGCTATTTATGGCAACAATGGTCAACGACTCAGAGGGAATGGTAGAGCGACATCAAAGAATTATGGACGGTGCTAGAAGTGCTTCGGAGACTGAATCTCGAACTGACATTGAAAACCGTTGTTCTCCAATCGGACAATCGCACGAACGTAGCTTACATAAACAAGCAAGGGGGAACGAGATCGTTAAAATTGCTGCGAGCGGCACGACAAATCCTCTTATACTGCGAACACCAACAATCTCACCTCATTGCGCGACATATTCCGGGTGTATACAATGGAATAGCGGACGGCCTGTCGAGGAACAAATCCATGCTTTTCTAGAAGTTTCGGACGCCGGAAATATATTTGTTTGCGTCGAGGCGATCAGCTGTGGCAACTTACATATGTGAGCGAGAATGTCGAAGACAAAGACGGTTGTTTCAACGACGCGTTCAGCAAGAAGTGGAAGTACAAGTTAGCATGGACATTCCCACCTCCGGCATTAATACCTCGTGTGTAACAGCACCTCCAGTCGGACAAAGGATTATATATTCTCATCGCTCCAATTTGGGAGAACGCTTTCTGGAAACCAGAATTCCGCCTCAGGGCAATGGGTTCCCCTCTGCTTATCCCGAACATCCACAAGAATTAGATCGATCTACAAACAAACCGAGCACCCCCACAGGCAGAGCACCTTAAATTGAGGGCCAGGATGGTTCGGGCTGGTCACATCAAGTAAAAGGATGGACTGAATCAGAAATTGCTTTATTAGAGTCATCCTGGAGAAAATCATTGTTAAAAAGTTTCAAACCAGTATGGAGAAAGTGGTATACTTGGGCCATAAATAAAAGTATCCCGACACACAATCCAAACCCACAAGATTTAGCAAGGTACCTTTGCTACCTTCATGATGAAGTCAAGTAAGCTCCCAGAACAAAAGCAATGCATAAGTCGGTCGTTGCAAAATTTGGAGGTGGTTTCGCTATACGCCCTCCTACTAACTAACTACTACTAACTACTAACAATTGTCTTAGAAAATGGAGGACTTAATAAACTTTTTAGTATCGTATAGCTTCAACGAAAAGGATCTCTTTGCAGTCTCCAGACATGCTAGCGTTCTACTGTTGTTGTTACTGGGGGAAGGGTCCACGACATCACCTTATTATCCCTAGAAAGAGGACCATTTGAAGATATGGACGTAGAATTACTATTTTGGTCAAACTTCGGTTCCAAAACAAATTCAATCTCCTACAGACAGTCGAGCTGTCTAGATGACTATTGAAAAATGGACGCAAGGACAACAACAATAGATTTGACATAGTTTTTGGATGAGGATATACGTCATATCAATTTCTCATAAACGTCGAGCGTCAAAGGGTATTAGCAGCATATTTATTACCACACGCGGAATCGCCAAACCTGCCTCACTAACGGTTTTTGTGGGTCGGATCAGAACTTATTTAAAGAGGCTCAAATCTGTGCTTCGGCGGGAAGTTTCCGTGCTGCCGTGGCGACACATGCCTGGACTAGCAACCGGTTTACGGGGAATTATTGGCAGTCAAAGAACACCTTCTTTAAACATTACTTTAAAGATGTCCGCAATGTTCCAAGACCTAACGTGAATGCTCTCTCTGGATCCTTCACTGTTACATAAATTAATCTTGGTAAACATTAGCCGATGTGTTTGATTAATCATCTAATTACATCAAATTGTCTTACTACGTAGTATTTAATTAATTACTTTATTAAACTCCCTCATACTATTCTGCCAAAATAATGTATTGATTGAATACTTGTCATTATTATTACAATAAATAGCTAAAAATCATTATAATATACTTATGCCTTGGAGTTTAAATCTCCCTATTTATCTCTATTACATCTGTCACAGTACGCACACGCAGCGCCGGCAGATAATAAACACGTCTCAAATGTGGTTCAAGCTAAGGCTCGAACACCTAAATAGAACCGTTTTTCCCCCGAAGGGTATAAAACGGATATTTAGGTTTCAGCCGCAGCTTGAACCACACCTTCAGGTCCTTGCCGGCCTGAAAAGTACTGAAGCAAAATGGCCACCGGCCGCTGCGTGTGAGGAGGGGGGAGAAGGCATAGACAGAGACAACACTATATTTTGATGCATTGTGCGAGTGAGATAGCCTATTTTAATGACGAATATTGGAAGGTAATCTCAAATGTGGTTCAAGCTGCGGCTGAAACCTAAATATCCGTTTTATACCCTTCGGGGGAAAAACGGTTCTAATTAATAAATAACTCTTTATTTTCTCCCACAAAAAATGCTTCATTGAAACACTATTGCGGGCCAAATTCCTTTTATTTTAGAGCTTTCTTGTGAGAGCCTGGTGCCTGATATGGGTTTACAATTAATCCGTATAGTAGGTAGCTACAACTACATAGGTACATGTGAAACCCTAAAGTTGTATTATAAAATAATAATAAGTATAATCAAAGTCAAACAAAGTTACTGTCTTTCGTAAACTTTCCAAAATTGTGTCAATGAAGGAAAGTTGAGAAATATCCTTCCATACGTTTATGTTATGTGGTTATTTTCTTACAATTTGAGGGTCTGCATCTCTGCATAAAAGTAGGTACATTAAACGCACATTAACTTAATTTATTAAACTTCAGGTTTCTGATTAATTTCGACGTGAATTCTTTAATTTGTCATTAATTGTTTTAGCTACTTTTATCACGTTGGTGCGCGGGACCCGCTTACTTCTTTTCGACAACTTTTCGTACTCGAAAGGCTGTCGCATTCGTGCGGGGGGCGTGAGGTACAACTGTTCTAACTCAACCAGTAAAGGGTGCAAGGCGTTTCTGCATGTGAGCAAGGATAATGTTATACTAGTAGCTCATAGCCACCATAACCACGCCCCGCCGCATCTAGTCAGGACAGATGATGGAAGGTATCTCAGGTTAATGGCGGTTAAAGAATAGTGTGGTAAATGTAGTTGATTTACTTTTGTCGTTTAACCTGTTGTTTAATTAATTCAATTGTGAAATAACTTTGAGTAAAATTCCAACCAAATTTTTTGTTACTCTTAGATAATATCGGGAACGTTACATTATATGCGCTTCTATTTTAACAAATTTGTTTGTAATAGATTTCACTGATATTTTGTGCATGATTGCGGGGATCAGTAAAGTACAAGAACATACCCAGGTATGTTCGTGTGTGGATCCGATAAAATGTTTTTATTGTTTCACAAAGAAAAATGCTTCTTCTTCTTTCTATACCACTGACAATGCTATTTCTGTCCCTTTCCTGGCCTGAGATAATTAAGTGCATAATGTCGGTTCTAACAGCTTTTCAAAAATCATTGGAAGCAAAAGGGTTTTTTTTCACTTCCGTCTCTCTGCCTCTACATTGCTCCATGTTTCATTTGATGGATTGTAAATTTGGCCCTTATGCCTCAAACTTTTATTCGCGCCTGAACTACGTAACAGGAGTTACACCTTTAGGGTGCGGTTCCACTGAGGCGAAGCGGAGAGGAGCGGAGAGGAGTTCACCAATGGCTTGAAATTCACGTCACGTCTCATTGTGCCTCACGTGGTTTTCAAGCCATGTGATTGGTGAATCGCGCACAGCTTCGCTCCGCCTCAGTGGAACCGCACCCTTATGGTCCAAACAGTTATATAAAATATTCTTCATAATTAAACTTCCGACATTATGCATCTAAGATCCCTTTGAATAATATCAGAACAGATACAGAGATACGATTTTGTGCCTTTTATTTTAATAACTATGTAAATGTAACGGTGGGCCGATGTGAAAATAAATCTTTATGGATGTGAACTACTTAAAATTTAGCGCGCAAAAGTTAGCGATATCGGGCATTATCATTGGTGATGGCTTGACGAAAGGACGAGTTTAACGTGTACTGAGATGCGCTGTGATTGGTCCATACGCTTCGCTCCTTATACATACCTATTATTTGTTCCATTTCGTTGTGTTTTTATTAGTTTTCGGTACTTTGGTGTTTGTTGATTTATTTTTTGTAATTAGTGGTTGAAAGTGCAGTTTAAGTGTTGTTTTAATGATGGACGATGAAAGTGAAGTAAGCACATTGAAATAACTTTGAAATAAAAATATAGGCAAACAAATCTCTAGTGATTTAGATGTCGATCGGTAATTTGTCGCGTACCTACCAATAGTGTATATTCTCGATGCAAGTTAATTAGTAAAAAAACAGTAACTATGATTGCATTAGTGTTAGTAATTTAAGCATTCATAGCCCGGCGGCTTGCGTCGATCCGTAGTGATCGATAGAGTTAAGCAACAGCGGGCTCGGTTGGTAGTTGGATGGGTGACCGCCAGTGGCAAAATTTCTTGAGCGTTTCCGTGCTTCGGAGTGCACGTAAAGCAGTCGGTCCCGGTTGTTATCATTAGATAGCAGTCGTTAAGCCATGTCGAAAGCTTTCGAACCGCTTAAAATTTATCGACACTTGGGTTGGCCACTAACCCTTCCACCAATCCGCACTGGAGCAGCGTGGTGGAGTATGCTCTAGGCCACCTCAGATGTGAGCAGAGACCCGTGCTCAGTAGCGGGATGCATGGGTAGTAATTTAAAAGTAAATTTTTACAATAAACTAACTAAAAATCTATAATCGTCCCACTGCTTTGCTCCGGTCTCCTCTCACAATTTCAGACTTCACATACCTTTGAGAACCTTATGCGGAATATACTATTTTTTACTATACTATACTATTTTTATACTACCCGATGTCGACACTGGAAGATTTATTTTTGAAGAGGAAACGACTTACTGATTTACGTGACAAAATTCTCCAGTCTTATGACCAAAACAACAGACGCAAAAGTATTCAAATTGCTATCTATCAATTAGGTACCCCTCATTATTTTGCAAAATTACGACATTTAAATTAATGTGTCATTAGTCATACATAACTTAATTTACCAACAGTCTGTCTGTCCGTCTATTTGTCTTTCTGGCTGTCTGTTATATTTTAAAACGTGACCTGGTGTACTGATTTTGACGAATGTTCTTATAGACATAAATTAAACCTCAATAAAAACGTTTGCTAATTAAGTACTTTTAATGCAATAACCAAAGATCACAATGGCGAGATCTTCGTCGATAGCTAGTACATGATTATAATATTTTTTCTTGTGTTTTAATAGTGTTTATTTTGTTTAAGATACTGAAGACGACGATCTAGAGTTTAATAGCGATGACAGCGTTAAGGATAAGGATATAATATTCGTACCAAAAAGCATCAACGACGATTCCCATAATAATAATAATTCTTATGAGCTACAGGTCATAGATTCAAATAGTACGGGACAAACTTTCAGTAATAGACTTAGTCTTGGCATTATGGCTGTAGATGAACACATTCGTTCAAATAATGAGAATTACCAGGGAGGGGCAAGAAAAAAACAAAGAGATAAGTTTAAATGGACAAAAATAGCATCGAAAATTGCTAGATTGAAAGGTTCGCCGTATCACTCTACTGTGGCTAAGAAAAACCCAGATGTTGAAGCTCGTGCAGTTAAACCTCCTTGTACCTGTAAAGCGAAATGTTATGAGAAAGTTCAAGAAGATAGAAGGCAAGAAATATTTAATCAATTCTGGAAAAAATGTCAGAGTTGGGATCAACGCCGCCAATTCATAGTAAACTCTGTGGATAAAATCAATAAACGGGTTAAGAAAACCAACAGAAATTTAGAGACAGATAGACGAAAGTTCTCGTATATATACAATCTTACAACCCGATTTAATACCAGACAGACCGTTTGTAAAGTAATGTTTTTGAATACCCTTTCACTTGGTGAAAAGTTTGTGAGAGTAAGTTTAGAAAAACAACTTGAAGGTGGTATGACGGCTCCAGACCAAAGAGGTCACCATGTTCCAGCTAACAAATCACCAGAGCTCATGACTGAGTCAGTGATGAATCATATTTCTTCATACCCTTCTTATGAGAGCCATTACACACGTGAAAAAACCAGTAGAAAATATTTAGGGCCTGATTTAAGCATTACAATAATGTACCAACAATATTTAGAAGCAATGAAAGAAAATGGAACTCCCCCTGAACATATTGCAAAACAATGGTTGTATCGACAAATTTTTAACACCAAATTCAATTATAGTTTCAAATTACCTTCTGTGGACACATGCGATGACTGATAAATTTGAAAGGAAAATGCAAGACGCAAAAGATGACACAGAAAAGGAACAGATACAAAAAGAAAAAGAACTTCATGGCAAGATGGCTCAAGAAAGATATGAATTAAAGAAGAAAGATAAAAAAGACGCAGAAGAAAGTTCAAGTAGAAAAAAGGTATAAAAATGTTCGATTTGCAAAAGTGTTTAGCGACACCTAATTTAACTAACAATCGTTTTATTTGCGGGAGTTGTGGACATTTAATTTGACACTTTTTGATGCTACAAGTAACAATGCCATAAACATGATGTGGTCAGAAAACATAGCCGGTAGAGGTGGAAATGAGATCGCATCTTGTCTTTTACGATGGGCAGACGAAAACATTGAGAATATTGCTCAAGTTGAAGAACTGACCTTCTATTCTGACAACTGCGCTGGTCAGAATAGAAATTTGATGGTAGTGATGGCCTATTTTTATTGTTAAACAAATTCTCTAACCTGAAATTAATCAACCATAAAATGTCGAAGGGGCATACCCATATGGAAGTTGACCAAATCCATGCTCAGATAGAGAAGAAAAAGAACGCCTTAAAGACTATGCAAATAGCAATTCCACGGGATTAAAATATCGAAGGCAGCCTTCGTGGTTGCAACTGCGACAAAGTGAGCTGGGTATGCTATATTTTAAAACAAAACGGCTTCTCCGAAGAATTTTCTACAATATCTTTTGCGCGAAACTCTTCCAGGATCAACTTCCCTGAAAATTAACCGCAAGTGAGAGACACTGATAAACCCATATCTTCTGCGAAATACAATGATCTACTGAGTCTTTTGACATGGGTGCCTCAGGAATTTCATGCCTACTATAAAAATCTTCCTCATAACGGAAATGTCCCTGACTTTCCAACAAGTGATTAATTAAAATATTATTATTTTAATGTTTTTAACGTTTATTTAAATTACTATCACTATTATTCTAAAATTGATTTTAAAAGAATAGTAATTTTGTTGTTATGGGATATCCGACTTTTTGATGAAAATAATATAACAAAATTATCGTCGCATTTACAATTACGTCTGATTCAGTTTCAATAAAACGTTTACTTTTTATTGTGGCATAACGTTGTATTTGGACAAACAAATCTCATTAAATTACGAAAATTGGAGGCATTAAGTCGTATGTGCACATAAAAATACTGTTGAACAAATAATATACAGTTTTTGTGCCATAAAATCGGATGTCATTTAAAAAATCTTTTTTAAATTTAGAGACTTTTGTTTCATAATTTTAATAATTACGTTAAGAAAGTACTCACTTGTGCTAAATATAGGCACTGACATAATTGACGTTTTGTTTGTAGTAATTAAAATATTTGCCGATAAAATTGAAATTTTATTTTAGTCTCCCCTGTAAAGTTGGCAAAATGAATTTCTGCCCTTATGGTTCTATGCTCCAGATACACTTTAATAAATGAGCCGCATTACTTTTCTCGTTACATCTGTATTTCCATTTCCTTTTTTTGTTAATTCGCTTAGTATTATTTGCATATTAACTTTTTTTTGAAGTGCAAAGTGGCAAATCCTCGATTTTTTATGAATTATATCAGTGAAAGAAAATTCTAAAATAACCTCCATACGGTTACGGTATACTATGTTATTTAAATTCAATGTAAGTGCGTGAATAAAAATAATTGCCCATTTCAATTTTATTTTATTCTTATTTAAATTGAGATTTTTGATAAAAATTATGTTCGTTCTTAATTTTGAAACATGAAATCGTTATTTTTAGCTGTTTTTATCACCTTGGTACGCGGGACTCGGCTGCTTCTTTTCGAGCATTTTTCGTACTCGAAAGGTTGTCCGATTCGGGAGGGAGGCCTGAGATACAACTGCTCAAATTCCCACAGTAAAGGATGCAAGGCATACGTACACGTTTGTAAGGATAACGTGATACGTCTTGCTCACAACTACCACAATCATCCGCCGCCTCAGTTTGTAAGGACCGGTGATGGACGGTATCTCAGGTTGAAGGCGCTTATTGCACAATAGCTAGAAATAGTGTTTCATAGTGTTCACACTAAATAATAAATAAATAAATAATACTTCACACTCAAAGCTCACAATAGGATTCCCTGTGTTGTGAGTGCCTTGGACAACACACAAGACAAGGACACACACCCAGACCGAGAACGGAAATTTAAACTCATCATTCAAATTGCCGCCTCGCTGGGAATCGAACCCAGGACCCTCGGAACAGCGATCGGCATGTTAACCATTGCGCCATTCGGGTCGCCAACTCTGTCCGAAGGTTGACTGGGAGAGAATGCTTCTAGCATTAAGACCGCCTTTTTTACTGTACTTGTGTATGGTGCATAAATCATAAATAAATAAATACCTTTGGTAGGTCATCCACTTTTGTCGTTAAACCGGCTAACTTTTGTAAAGTGAATTATTAAGAGAATCTTTTCTAACATCCCGAGGAATTTTTAAACTCTACAAAACTTTAATGCATTTGTCAAAATCGAGGTAGGTACCTACATTAAGTAATTTATTTATTAATTGTTGCATTATATTTTAAGTAAGTATAATGTTTTTAATGATGTTATTATATGAAATAGATATTTATGAGGTTAAAATTTTACGGTCTCTTGTAAGGTTAGGTTTAAATTTTCTGATGATAAGGTATAATTATTAATATGTCAGACTTGCAGTGTGAGTATAAGTGTGTAATAATTGTGTTTAGGATCTCAACTTTTTTTTGATAATGCAACTTCACAAACTCAAAGAAATCATTACATGAAGGTCAATAATTTTAATAGAATGTGTGCCTTGTAGAATGTCTTATAAGAAACCCAATATCACTAAACTTATGTTAGGTACAAATAATGCAAGTTATAATACCTTACCTATGATTCAGGAGTGTGATATTGAATAAATAATGAAGTTTATCGTTGTCACAAGTTATTCATCACCATCATCAAGTAGTTCAATACATAGGTCTAAAATTATTTTTATTAAATTTCATTAAATCTTCATTTATGGTGCATGTTGGTTGTTTTAGCTACTTTCATCACCTTAGAGCGTGGAACCCAGCTGCTTATCTACGCGAAGTTCTCATATTCAAGGGGTGGTCCCATCCGTGATGGCGGTTTGCGATACAACTGCTCGAATTCACGTAGTAAAGGATGCCAGGCATACCTACACGTGAGCAGGGATAACGTGATACTGACAGCTCACAGTTACCACAATCACGCCCCGCCACGTTTTTTCAAGACTTTTGACGGACGGTATCGGAGGTGAAACGTTACATCTGTATAGGTATAGTTTGGCTCAATTAAATGATACATTCATACATGGTTATTCATTTTTCAAACCTAATTCAATGACAGGATTATGCATTTTTTTCACCTTTATCATTACTTTTTAGAGCACAGTTTAAAAGGTTCCGCGTTTGATACTCAGGGTCACTAATACAGGCAACCTGTAGAAATGTATAGCTTTGAAGTAGAACTTACTGAGATAAAATAAGAGATAAATTCTTAGTGGTACTATTATTTTTCCATTTATAATTGTTGTTTTTTCTTTTATAGATAGTAATGATTCCGTCAAGGATCCTCTGTTGCAACCAAGGGATGCCAATAATATTCCGGAACAAGAAAATATAGAAAATGTAACGGTGAAGAGAGGAAAACGTAAAAGAGATGAAAATAAGTGGAAAAAGAATGTTTTGAAAAGACTAAGAAATAAAGGAAAGTCCTATGTGAGCACCTCTAACAAAATTGTTACAGAGCGTAAAATTAAAAATTCCTGCTCAGAGAATTGCAAATTGAAGTGCAGTACAAAGTTTACTGAAGCTGAAAGAAGGTCTATATTTAATAATTATTGGATGTTAGGTAATATATCAAAACAATGGAATTATATTTCTCATTGTATGGAGGTTATTGTACCGAAGTATCGTTATGTTCGCGAAGGCAGTACCAGAGAAAAGCGCCGGTATAATAATGCATTTTACTTTAATTGGGACGAAAAAAAAATAAGAGTGTGTAAATTGTTTTTTAAAAATACGCTTGGAATCTCAGATCGACCTATCCAGACAGTCTTAGAAAAACAAAACAAAGTTGCTGGGACTTTTTTAGATAATAGAGGGAAACGAAAATCACGCAAAAACTGATGATGCAATCCGAAGAGGAATATAGGAACACATTGATTCCATTCCAAGAACACCACCTGGATACCTGGCGTTCGTTCACAGTTCGCTTTTCACGTCATTTTCTGCCGCGTACGTGTAAACTGTGGAACGAACTTCATCCCTCAGTATTCCCACAGTGCTATGACATGGGGTATGGGGTCCTTCAAGAAACGGGTCTATCGCTTCCTTCGATGCCGGCAACGCGTTGGTGGCGCCCCTGGTGTTGCCAATGTCCATGGGCGACGGTGATCACTTACCATCAGGTGACCCGTCTGCTCGTTTGCCTGCTTAGGCTATAAAAAAACTTTACTATTTATGACCTTTATTCTAAAAGGGTCGAATGTTATAATATCTGGGATGAAGCTACAGCCAACAGCTATACAGGATAACTGTGAGGGTCAACAAAAAAATAAAATGGTGGGTGACTGTGCTCATTCGCTCATCGAAAAGCAGGTTAAAAAGCAAATCAGAGGTGGTCCAATGTACACCCCAGAGGCCTTCATTACCGGGATTAAAACTGCAAGATCGAAACCTGAGCCTTTTCGAATAACTATCATGAATAATGATAATTTCTTTGATGTGAAAGATGTATGTTCCCAAATGGGTGTAACAATAACCAATGATGAAGACGGCAATACTATCAAAATTGTAGATTTAAAAATGGTGAAAATAGATAAAAATCATCCTCGAAGCAGAAGTGATAAAAAAGAAAAAATCTGTAGAGATCGAAGTAAAAAGAGCGTTTGGAAGAAAATCCGGATTAAGTAAGAAGAAAAAGATGGTTTGTCAGATTTGATCAAGAAAAATGCCATTCCAAAATACTACGCTCCTTTTTATAATTTTCTTTAGAGTCGTTACTTTTAGTCGTTACACTTTAACAGTAAAGTGATTTAAAGTTTATTTGAAAGTTAAGCATTTTTTGTGATTTTGTTGATTATTTAATTTCATAAGTACGTAATTTAAATGTTGTGTCTATTTTATTAAAAATAATTAAAAGACTAAATAATATTAAACACATTTTTTTCAATAAAGACTTTGTTTTATTTAAAACCCAACTGAGTGAAATACTTATTATCAATAATGACTTAAGTTTAAAACTTTAGTAATAACGTCATAAGTGATACCCCATTGCTGAAAACTTGAAATTATTACATAAATTCTTATATTTTAGTAGTAGTTTTAATTTTGTAATGATCTCAGTATCATTACAAAATTAAAACTACCATCAAAACAACAAGAACATTCAACTTCAATCAATCATATTATATTTACTGTATTATGTGCTAGCTTCCGCCCGCAGACTTCGCCTGCGTGGAATTCGTTTAAATTTCACCCCCCTATTTCACCCCCTTCGGGGTGGAATTTCCAAAAATCCTCTCTTAGTGCTCCCCTACACTCCCCAAGGAACACACATGCCAAATTTCAGCTTCGTCTGTCAGTCACCAGTAAAGCAAGAGTTTTATATATTAAGATTTTTCAATTTTAAACAAATCATGTTACTCAAAAATTGCTATTTTTGAATTATGCCAAGCATCTCGCAAATGAGCGACATGTACATCACTAGTTATGACCTTTCATTCTATACATTTTAAACCTTATTTTAGAACAAAAGTGAGCAGGTAAAATTTCATGCAAAATTTTCCCGTTAGTAGAGAAACACCCATCTACATATATCTATACATGTAATGAAACTGTAACTGATGGCTGTCTGTACATGGCAAATATCTGCAAAAAAATATAATGGGGGGCCTTTATATACCCAAGAGAACCCAAAACAATGTTTTTTAATTTTGTTTATTTGTATATCTGTATGTCTGTGTGTTTGTGCACGCTA
Source organism: Hesperia comma (assembly GCA_905404135.1). NCBI lineage: Eukaryota > Metazoa > Arthropoda > Insecta > Lepidoptera > Hesperiidae > Hesperia > Hesperia comma. The sequence goes on from FR990024.1 coordinate 3,053,331, forward strand.
ATCTCAGGAACGGCTGAACGGATTAACGAGGCTTACACTGAGAGATAGAGGAGGTCGTGGAGCAACATATAGGCTACTTTTTATCCAGAAGATCCCGCGGGATCGGGATTCACTCGGGAAAAACTATGCACGGGCGAAGTCGCGGGCAACAGCTAGTTTGATAATAAAAATATAAATTTAAATACAGTAATATAAATTATTTTATTTTTAAAAATAATTATTAATTAACTAATACAAATGCCAAATCTGTTTTTAATTAGAATAATTTAGCATTATGTAAAAATAATGAGACAAGCCTTAAATTGTTACTTATTTTTCGTAAAAGTAATAATCATAATAACCACAAAAACATTTAGATAATATTCGTTAATATATTACATGACATTCGTTCAAGGAAACTGTCCGTTTCTTTCTCAATTCTTAGCACGAGGCCGCACCATTCTATCTCGCCTACCTTTCTTTTGTCGTGGAATAGGTAGATACATGCTATGAAAATAAAATAGACTACATCTTTTTTATGGTTTTGTTGTCTTTTGGTAACAAAATATTGTACGTAATAATAATATGTTTACAGCAATGATGTATAAATATCTAGATGGATAATCGAATCCGCGAAAACGTGTCAAAAAAGCGCAGCCAACTGTTGGCGGCGACATTTATATCATTACGCACAGATTACGCACACATAGACAATAAATGAACGCGAAAAACATCGCCTGCACGCACACATGCTTGATATTGTTGCCTTGTTTTTTTTGTTTTCATTGTAGGGCGACGCTCAATCTACCTATTTATTGCATCATTGGTTTACAGTTTTTTTTTTATTTTATGCCACTGCTATTTTTTCGATTTCGAGTATCCTAGTGCTTAGCGTTGAATTTCTACGTACTAAATAATATTTTGTTCAATTTTAGGGTTGTCAAAAGGTGAACCCCCTTCAACAAGTGCTGGTCTAATTGGAAACTTTCATATTGGCACCACCCAAAAGGGCAAAGCGCGTTTGTGTAGAGCAGGTTACGAATATTGCTTGAAAAGAATAAATAAAGATGGCTCAAAACTGTGGCGATGTGCGAAAAGAAAAATTTGCCATGCAACAATAAAAACCATAAATGATCCAATGGTAATTTCAAACGAAACTGCTCACAGTCATGACCCTAATGATGACGAAAAAAGCGAAATAAATAAATATTTAAAAACAAATATTGATATAATATACTGCAAATAAAATACTTAATACAAATAATATAAATGTTTATGTTATTTAATTAATAATAAATAGTTTTTTAATCAAGGATATTCTGTTTTATTTAAAGCCATTCAGTTGTTTTCCTGCAGAATGTACAAATTTTTGCAGCGAATAATAGAATTTCGGTCCTTTTAGTCCAAAGAAAAATATAAAATTAAATCAACGGTGAAAAAGCAACCGCGGTACGTAAAGATTGAATATTATTTAAATATTGAATATTATTTAAATATTCAATCTTTAGTTGGTTTATATATAATAATAAGCGAAAACAATTTAAAGAAAATAGTAAAGTGTATAGGAATAAAGATATGAAGACGTTTCCAAGTTTCGGAGAAAGCTTAAGTACAAAGGTTAAAGATAAATATAAGTTATAAGTACCTATAAAAAAAGTTATGTGTAAAGATAAAAATATTTGTTACTTCTAAAGTAGTGAGTTTGTATACATATAAATTTAAATTTACTGTAAGTTTTCAGTTAATTTTTTAGAATAATATTTAATTATTTAATTATAATAAAAATTACATAATTTCCTTTATTTGTACATTTTTTTATAATACATTTAACATTAAATCATTTCCTTACTGTGTTAATCATTCCCACATTTATTTATTTTTTAAAACCTCATTTTTAGAGATAATAGACAAAAATATGGATGACCAATGCTCCTAAATAAACCTCTTAAGGCAACTTCATCGATCTCTGCAAAAGAAATGTCTGTATATATCTGTATATATCTGTAATATCTTTATAATAAAAAAGAAACACTCAAATATATTTATTATCAATATTTCAAGATATCTCAAGATAAGTGGACCCGTCATGTGTAAAAATATTAAAATATTATTGCGACATTTTTCATTGACGCTATGTACCAACTTATTAGCCGTAGCTTGATTTTATATTTTAGCCTTTATCCTTCCTCGGTAACTGGACTATCCAACACAAGATTTTTTCAATTGTTCCTGAGATTATCTCCGTAGAACAACAAATCAAATAAACTCTTCAGCTTTAGCGTATTAGAAATAATTATCTTGCACCATTATTCCAGATGCCTTCTTCATCACAATGTGTGGTGGTACGCGCCTCGTTCTATACGGTAGTTACACATTCTCTAAAGGAAGAGCGATTCGGGATGGAGGGTATCGGTACGGTTGCTCAAAATACATGAGCAAGAACTGCAGAGCATACGTGCATGTTAGTAAATATGGTGTTATACTTGCAGCTGATAATAATCACAACCATCCGGCACCCAAGCTCGCTCAAACCAAAGGAGGACAGTATATAAGACTGTAAAAACTGTAAAAACTCTATTAAACTATTCGTTTTGTCCCCAAAGCTGCAGTTTAATTTTTGTTCCGAAGCTGCTTCTAAACGTTCTCAGTAACACCGTCTGCTATTGAACCAACCACCTTGCGCCCTATTTGAGCGTCGATCATTGTTGCTAATAATAAACACAAATTATTGTACTTAAAATATAAAAGCTTTATTTTTTACACAACTTTCTCATTGACAAAAGCGCGGCAAGTCTAGCTCTCACTTCCCAGCTAGTGATGGGGTCATCTCGGTATGATCGTAGTGTTGCGCATTATATGCTATTACGATATTCCGTCTAACACTAAGGACGGAAGCGGAAGATTGATGCTGCTTACTCATTTGCTATGTGTTGTAATATATTATGTGTTGCACTAAAGTAGATAATTACAATTTACGATGATAGTGATAGTGCGTGCAATAGTATGATCATGCTTGTGTGTGCGTGCTATTGTAATAGTTTTAGTAGTTATTGTAAATCTTTAGTTTCTTTATTGTTTTAGCTACCTTTATCACATTGGCCCGCGGTCCGCGATTGCTTCTCTGTGAGGGCTATTCGTACTCGAAAGGCAGTTCTATTCGGGGCGGCGGTTTGAGGTACAATTGTTCGAATTCGTTCAGCAAAAAATGCAGGGCCTATGTGCACGTGAGTAGGGACAACGTGATCCTGCATGTCGACAATATCCACAATCACTCGCCACCCAACTTCGTCAGGAACAGCGATGGACGGTATATCAAGCTTTAGGGTAACTACAGCGAGGGTTTCAGTTCTTGGTACTTTTATATCTTGCAATTTAGGTATATAGGTTAATAAATATGGCCATGTTACACTGAGATAATAATGCTTTATAAATATGAAAGAAATACCACTTTTTTATTTCATTTTATATCATGTAGATTTCATTGTGCCTTATAAATATTGTAATAAATAGGTACCCAAAAATTAATTATTTTTAAAATCCCTTTGTCTCTGTCACCGTGGCAGACATCGCCGAAGAACACAAAAGAGGCTGTTTTTTAGTTATGGCTGCTATATTAATTATTTTAAGATTATTTAATTTGAAATGAATCATTACACTTAATTTCTTGTTTCATTTTCTTACTCTAACGTACTAGTCACAAACTATTTCCTACCAAACATATAATCAAATACATTCTGTATACAAAATTCGAAAATTCGATCATACTTTTCAAGCGTGATATTTTTGCCAACCGTGTAATCTAGTTCGCTGTGACACTGCCTGAGACGACGGGGGTCCAGGGATCTATTCCTAACCGGGGTACTTATTTATGTGCAGAAAGACAAACAGACAAACTTACTAATACCATCTACTAACTGCACTAATAATTCTAAATACTAAATAGAGTCTTGTTTTGTGTCGGTCACAGTTGTCATGGGCGACAGCCGAAGGGTGGTGCTGCCTGTTCATTTGGTAATTTAATTCGCTAAAAAAGATAATGTGTGTTCTCGGCCAGTGGTTGTTGATTATGATACATTGTGTTGTCGTCCAGCAGTGAACACAAGGAGGCTGATAGATAGATGGACGGTGTTGTCAGTGCCAGCCTTAACATAGCGAATCCTAATCCTGGATAATGTTTGCGTTAACATTCCGTTTTGTTTATGAATTGTTCCTTGTCTTATTGAGGAAAATATTTAATACATTCATACAATGTTCTTTTAGCTTCCTTCATCACTCTGACCTCTGGAGCAGTACTGCTATTGTACGGCAGATACACATTCTCGAAAGCCTCCAAGAACCGCGACGGTAGAAACAGGTACAAGTGTTCGAAGTCCTATCGCAGTAAATGCAAGGCGTTCGTGCAGATTGACAAGGATGGCGTCGTCGTAGCAACGAACGAATGCCACAATCACCAACCACCCGAATTATTATTGATAGAGAGTGGGGAGTACCGTCTGGTCAAATGAATTTTGGATGGGTTCAACCCATTAATGGCCCGCTACGGGTTAATCCTCATTATTGTGGCCTGGATACTCCACCATTCTGCTCAAGTACGGATTGGTGGAAAGGTTGGCAAGTCTAGTATGGGAAAAATTTGTGAAATGAATTGTATATTTGAATATTTGTATGTTCAATCAATTATTATGTTATTTATGTAGGTATCGTTTTTCCTACCTTTTAATACATCTACCCATGAAAGAGCTACCTGTTTTGCCTAATCAGAATCTTGGGACAATCAGTTTAACCTAATTTCTAGTATTAATATTGTGCACCTCTCTATTTTTAACTAAGCGGTCATAGATTTTTATTTACATAACATTAGCCAAAATAAATTGTGATATGACTGTTAATATGTTTATTACTTTAAACTAATTTCTAAGTGAACCATAGCGTGTAGTTGTAAATTACACTATAGAGATGGCGCTGCTTAGAGCCTGAACAAGCTGTCTGCATTAATAATGGAAAAACAGTAGATCTCAGAGAGGGGTACAGTTGACGGCGAGGCGCTGAACACCATACAGGGGCATCAACCCTATTACCTGCCTATTTAGGTTAGTAAATCAATGATCGTTCAATTATATTATGTTCCATATTGGTTAAGAGGAAAATAGTTAGAGGTCTAGATACTTACCTCATCACCGGTAGTTTGCAGTAGGGTTGGATTCGCATCTCTAGCAAGTAAAACTGGTGTCGAGGGTTTCGCCTGGGTTCTGTGTATCCCTCAAAAGCCCTTGCAACTCGAATTTCCGGTGGTAATATTCTAAGCCCGACCAAATTTCCTACTCTGTTACTAGACAACTCTGTTATCACTTTGAGGTAACTGAGTTGTTAAGCAATATATTTGAATAAGGCTCTATTTCTTTTAACTTAAAACTTATTTCATGAATATTTTTTTAATAGTACCATTTTCTTAAGTTACCTTAGTTTACATAAAACAATATCTTACGAAAATGATTACAGGATCTCGTGCCTCCAAGACTCCTCTCACGCCTGCTGAGAAGATGCGACGATACCGTGAACGGCTTAAAAATAATCCCGAAAAAGTAGCAGAAGCTAAAAGAAAAGATCTAGAGAGATACCACGCCAAAAAACGCTTGGTACGAGATTTGACAACACGGGAACATCGAGCCATAAAAAAGAAATGGCGAACTGCAAATGCTAGACGAAAAGATAGAGTCAGAGCGCTTCGTACTGCTAAGAACGCACCAGACTTAATGCCTCCTTCCTCGATTAAATAATTCAGCCCATTCAAGTGTCGATTATGTTACGAGTCAAGTTGTCATCAAGTCGTTTGTCCAATATGTGTAAGTAGATACTCCTAGCTCCAACAAATCAAAAATTTCTCGCGGTAGAAAGCAAATAAAACGAAACAGAGAAAATGTTATAAACAGGTTATTGTCAAATTTCGGATTGGTAACCGAATAGAAAAAAAAACTCAAATATGACTTTTATTTCGTTCTCTAAGGTGGACTGCTGAACAGTTAGTGTATAAATAAATAAATAAATAAATAAATAACGCTACACACTCATAGCTCCACACTAGGATACCCTGTGTCGTGGGTGCCATGGACAACACACTAGACAAGGACCCACACCCAGACCGAGAACGGAAATTCAAACTCATCATCCAAATTTCCGCCTCGCTGGGAATCGAACCCAGGACCCTCGGAACAGCGATCCGGCGTGTTAACCATTGCGCCATCCGGGTCGTCAAGTGTATAGTCTATTCTTTATCTGTGTCATTTGACCCCTTCTTTATTTCTTTATTTGTGGTTTACAAGATATTTTTCCGTAGGGTTTGTTGAAGCGGTGGCTTAATTTGAATATCTAAAAATGATTGTTCAAACGAGCTTTATTTAGGAAATTTATTATTTTATTGTAAACGATCGTCTACAGGTATATTTAATGTATTGTCTCTAATATCATAGAACTGTAATCCAGTTAGCATGATTTGTGTAGCTCAGCTCTCAGGGCGGTTTCTATGTCATACCTATACAATAAGAGTATGTTACCAAATTCAAATCATTACCATTCACATTTGCAAACCATTATTAACCCGCACTGGAGCAGGGTGGTGGAGTATGCCCTGGGCCTTTTTCGTTTTGTGGAGCCGTCGGTGCTCACTAGTGGGTCATTGTACACCAAGCCTGCGGCCAACCAGATTTCGTACTTAAAAATAAAAAATTGTTAATTGGTATAATAAATGGTTCTAAATTTTCAACTGTTTTATCTAGCCCTCGTATGTTGAAAGTGTACAATCAACTATACAGCAAGCCCAAACCAGACAAAACAGTTTACAGATATTTACGTAGGTATGATATAATTACGTTACGGTATAAAACATCGGTATTAAGTAAACGGAAATGATATAGTGACGTAAAGATTGATTGACGAGAGAGATTACTATTATCGACAGAGAAAAGAAATTTAATGACGTGGTTTGCTACGTCGAACGATTAAAAACACAATAATAATTAATTCAACATTTCTCAAAGATGACGTAAAATAAATATTACGAAGGTGGGTTTGAAAATACGTTTTAAAAATACTTTAATATTACAGCAACGTATATAACGCTGATAAGCGGGGCGAAACTTCTGCTTTACAACGAATACACGTACTCGAAACGAGGGCCCATACGCGCCGGGGGTTCAAGATATACGTGTTCCAGTGCCTTCAGTAAGGGCTGCAAGGCTGTAATCCATGTCAGCAGACACCACGAGCTTCACCCCGTGTGCCTAGATCACAACCATGAACCTTCGAACTATGTTGTTACGTCTGGCGGGTATTATGTGAGAACGTGATATAAATTATATATTAATATTTTGATTTGTTTTTTTTTTATTGAAAACCTAGACTTAGGCGGATATTTTCTCGATCGAGAAACGTACAACAGATAAAACTTGCCGTGTAAACAAAAAAGATGCGCATATTAATTGTTCACACTGGCCGGCAAGAACTCGCATGCATATTAGGTATCTCTTTTGTTTACACAGAATGTTATATCTTTTGTACGTTTCTGGAGCGAGAAAATAGTCGATTTTCACTCGTAACTCGCAACACCTCTCTAGCATCGCTGGCTAGTGGCGAGTAGCGGATGCCTTGGAATTCACTCAACTTAAACTATTTTACCTAGTTGCATGACACCAGATTCTGTAGGTAGTTTTTGCGGCTTTAGCCTTTAACGTCACGGGCGGGGTCTGCGCAGACCCCACGCGCCTTTATTTGCCTGTATTTTTTTAAAATGGCATGCTATGTTCTCGATTTTTCGGGTAATCTCACTACACCACAGAGGCTATCGGCAAGGGAATCTACGTCGCGTTCTGGCTAATGTAATTTCTTATTTTACACGCATGGGGATACCAGGAGACCCCGCCCGTGATTGAACGTAGGCCGGATTTTAGTATACTTTATATGATGCATGAGCCCCAGGTCCGTGGAGAATTATTTTTATTGTTAGTAAAATTTGCAAAAACACAATCTGTAAACTTATCATTGAATATCCGTTATTTTATTGAGTCATAGTAAAATCGAGGACATTGAGATGTTGTCATTTTTGTTATTATTCTTATTTTTGTTAACTTCTGTTTTAATTATATATTTTATTTAAGTGTCCTTCCTATTAGATACTTACAATTATTTAGTCGAGATGTTGAGGTATTGAGGTGTTGTCATTTTCCTTACTATTATTATTTTTGTTGACTTTTCTTTTAATTATAGATATATTTTTAGTGTCCTTTCTATTAGATGCTAATAATTATTTAGTCGAGAGTTGGATATTTTATAAAATGTTAATAAGTTATATAAGTGCCATCAAATATTCCTAGAAACGCGATGTAATTTTGTAAAATTTTTATTGTTAAAAATTTAAATAAATAAATGTAATTTTGTAAATTTTTTATTAATATATTAAATACATAACATAATGTCCTTTAATGTATCCTGCATTTTTATTTCACCATTTTTCAAACCATATTGGAAATATTATATACAAAACATTGATGGGGATACCTGTAGACCCCGCGCGTGATTGAACGTTGCTAGAAACAGCCCGTGTACTTAAAGGTTGGTGCAGTGCACTGTTCATGCAAACCTGTTAGGTAGACTCTAGCGTGTATGAAAGCTTTACGATGTCTTTCCACTAAGTAGAGCTAAGCTACGTTGCTAAATTCGTTTGATATCCGTCAATCACATTTACTGGCCCGCCTACAAACCTCCGGACTCCAGACTTTGCCCTAGCAGGACGGACCAATTAAAGTAATTGGTGCATATCAAATGCACCCTTAGCAACTATTAGCCTAGATTACTTCTAGTGGAAAGACGCCCTAAGGGCGCATTCATGTAGAACGCTGGTTACCGGCGCTGATCTGCCAGCGCTTATCGGTATAGTCTAAGATCCGAATCTAAATCGACATTCATCGGGTTGATAAGAGAATCAAACACACTAATAGAAACTTTTTTTGATAGTTAAAAATATTTGTTAATATTTAACAAATAATTTATTAGAGACCACTTTTTAGTGCTTAATAAATATTTCTTAGTATTTAAAAAGATTTATTAATATGTATCTAATAAATGAATATCAGATTTATTAAACACAAAAAAATCATTTTAAATACTAAGAAATATTTGTTTAATACTAAAGAGTGGTATAAACTAATACTTAATATTCTGTCCAGGATTTTTGTTGTCTACCCATTTTTAATATATTTTCTAACATACTAATAAATCGGTATGTTTTGCCCAATGTGCAATTATTTATAAAAATTGCCAAAATATTCGAAATTTTAAAGTACCTAAATACACATCTGGCTGTTATGACATCAGTTTTATTATTAAAAAACATGTTTATGTACCTGTAGCCAAGAAAAATCAACATACAGTGCCACAAACTTATCTGGTCCGGTTGCCAAAATTGCAACTACTGCAAAATGTTATACCTACTATTGTCAGACAAAGACCAAGACAGTAGCGCCCCTCTTACCGGGTCAGATTAGTTTATTTTTATTTTATATATATTTTTATTTTATAGATATTTTTCTGAAAAAATATCGATATTTTGATATATCGATATTTTTTACCCAAACCTACTGGCAGATCGGCGCCGGTAACCAGCGTTCTTTTCGAATGCGCCCTAAGGATGTTGCTAACACACACATGTTTGACGGACGACCCGGATGGCGCAATGGTAAACACGCCGGATCGCTGTTCCGAGGGTCCTGGGTTCGATTCCCAACGAGGCGGCAATTTGAATGATGAGTTTAAATTTGTGGTCTGGGTGTGTGTCCTTGTTGTCCTTCTTGTGTGTTGTCCAAGGCACCCACGACACAGGGAAACCTAATGTGGGGCTTTGAGTGTGTAGCGTTGTTTGTTATCTATTATTTATTTATTTACTTAAAATTCCAGCACGTTTTATAACTCTTACTACTGGAGCAAAATTGCTAATATACGACGGATACACTTACTGTAGAAAAGGGGGATTGCGAGATGGGGGAACGAGGTACATATGCTCGAAACGAAGAAGTACGGGGTGCAAAGCAAATATACACATCGATAAGGATCAAGTAATAATAAGGGCTTTCACCGATCATGAGCACGAACCAGGGGTATATCAGCGGTTGTACGACGGATTGTATATTAAATGTGGCTAACATTGTTGCTTGACTCAGCCCGCCAAACTTGAGTCCTAACGGGGAGCTTGAGTGCCAATATTTTCTTTCTTTTTTCCATCCTTCAGTCGATATGAATCGAATCACTGCTTGGATCTAAAACTACTAACTTATAAATGCTTCAATTGAGACCTGTCGGAGTAATTTGACACATTTTGCATACTCATCAGCCTCCTGTCCATTTCCTAATTTTATTTGGGATCAAATTATTCCGCTATCAGCTAATAAATGTATATTTAATAAATTAGCAGACTTGGATCCCTAAAAGCTTGAAATAATGTACTTTTTATGGAGTTAAGATAGCAAACGAGCCTGCAGCCATCACTCACCTCTCTGCTGCCGCTCAAGGCAACTGTGACCGAAATTGGGACTAAGATGGTTATTCCGGTTAGCAGACGAATTAAGATCGTTATATGTACCTATAGTTACCAAATTATCAGTATGCGAACTAGGGTCTCGTTCTAATTCTCGAATGAATATCTATATCTTAAGTCGAGTATACAAATCTTGATCGATGTTCTGTTACAGAAAAAAGTATCTAGCATCACACGAATTAATTACACGTTGTTAATTAGGTAGGTACCTACATGTTTTGAAATTAATTTGTAATTCGAAAATTAACTTACTGATCTTTATTATAAATAAGCCCGTTAATAAATAAATATTTTCTATTATTTAACTTTTTTTTATTATCATATACCTTCCTTTTCATTATCAAACTTATTCATAATTTATTATAGGCTATCGGTTTATTTTGAATATGATAAGTACATAATGTATTTAATAGGTGAGCAATACTTATCATGCGGGCCGAACGATCCTAGATTCTATTGCCAGTGAGTCATACATTTGAATGATGATTTTAAATTACTGTAATCAGCCTGGGTGTGTATTGTGTATCCGCGACACAGAAAACATTACCATAATGTATTTTCATTCAATTTATGATTTTGTTTATTTTATGCAATCAATATCTTTATCATGCACACATTTGTAGCACGTCTCGTGAAGACCCCGAAAGGTGCGACTCTGTTACTCCACTACGGGTATACTTACAGCAAGAACGGCAGTCTTCGGGACGGCGGAGCGAGGTTCGCGTGTTCCAACATGTTGTCCAAGAAATGTAAAGCCTACATCCACTTGACCAGGGATAAGGTGATAGTCAAAGCCCAGCTAGACCACAACCACTATCCACCGCACTATATGATCACTAAATCAGGGGAATACGTCAGGTTGAGCCACTCCTCATGAATTTGTTTATAGCTGGGGAGCCCAAGAGGGGATTTTTGTACTTACTCGAGCGCGTCAGATTAAGGTACAGGAGGTATCTGGCACCCAGTTAAGTAGCTCCACCAAATATGAGCCCCATATATGAGGCCGCGCCTCAAGAATAAAGGATCAGATTAGTAAAAAAAAATTGATCATCAGACATTCTCGAGCGCGTCAGATTAAGGTACGGTGAGTTAATTACATGCTAAAAAGTGTGTATTCCACTAATCTGACAATTTGAGAATGACGCAATGAAAGGGGAGGGCTACAAAGTTGTTAAAAAAAACGCCATCTTGACATTCTCGAGCGTGGCTAATTTTTTATTTATTTTGAAGGAAATGATTCAAGGATAACGAAAAATATATAATCTGACGATTTATAAGAGCCGAAATAACAAAAATTCGTCATTAAAGTTTAATGTTCAAAATCGATAAGTAGAGATAAATCAAAAAGTACCCGTCAGATTTCGCTCAAATTTATACGAAAACATACGACGAGCTTTCGATTAAAAAAAAGGATGAAAGGATGAAAATTTAAATTCTCAGTAAAAAGTTATGAGGTAGCGACCATAAACACACATTATTAAAAATAACTCAAAAACTGCCCATTAGAGGTTGCTCAAATTTATACAATATCACAAGACAAGCACCAGCTTCCGAATAAAAAAAAATTATAAAAATCGGAATACCCAGTCAAAAGTTATGAGGCAACTACCATAAATTCAATACACATTATTATGATTATGAATAACTCAAAAACTATCTTGAAGAAACGTCAAATTAAACGAAAGGTTAATCTCACAAGGAGGTTTTTAACCAACCTTCGGGAGGTAAATAATTTAAACTGGACTTAAATAATTTAAACTGGACTTGATCGATTATCTACCGTTGATCTTAAGAAAATATAATTCGTGACTAAACTCTGAAGCATAGTTTAAACTATGATTGATATTACGGCCCTTATATTATGTAAATACAAGTATTCTACTTAAAAACATACACTTTTTTATTTGCATGCTATTTCCTGAGCTTTTCTATTAATTAAGTTCAATGATTTAATTTTTTTTTTTGGCAGATTAGGGAAATCCCTCTAGATAATCGTCAGATTAAGAGACAGCAAGTCTAGGACATAAAGATGAACCATATATATCTTAATCTGACGCGCTTGAGTATTTCAAAATGGCGATTTTTTTTTGCATAATAGTATAATGACTGCGAGTTTGGGTCACATCCAAATCGTCAGATTATTGAATTAGAGCTTTTTTTTGGTGCACTTAACACCCCCTTAGAAAATCTGACGCGCTCGATTAAATTTTTTTTTTTTTCATTTTCAACCCTTACGTACGATCACCCCCACCATGCAAACGGTCAGATTAACATACATACATTATTAAAAATACGTAGGCCATTGATGGTATCAATATCTGACGCGCTCGAGTATGTCCATGCGGCAGTTTTTTTTTACATATTTAAAGATCTATAGCCGCTTCCCCCACCGATGAAAAGGTATACATTATATAACATTTTTTTCTCCTTATCATCTAACCTTTGCAACCCAATAGGTCTCTATGACGCTCGAGCAAGTACACATTTAGCATCGTCGGCTCCCGTACCATTATATCTAGTCTTCCATTTGAGAAACTGTAAGTAACTGATTTATGTCTGAACATTAAATTGTTTGAGGAAAACTAACCGAGTGTATTTTTTGAATTTTTTTGACGAAATAGCCAAAGGTGAGTAGTACAACCATTGTACTATTGTGATATTTTCCTAGTAGTTCAACTGCAATTTATGAGTTGTTGAACTAGTAGGAATAGATATTCCCACTATTTCAACACATGAAGCAGACATGGATACGAGTAACACCAGAAGAGTCACCAGTGCAACATCGTCTCTAAATGGGAACTCTTTCCACCATTTTGAACCGACTGACTAACCACCCTAGTCCCGACTTCAACCTTATCTATCTGTACTAATCAAAGCTGTCGTGGGCGATAGGGGATAGAGGATGCTGCATGGAGTCTCACAAAGAAATACATTATAGTGAAAAACAAATAAAAAACACGTTTTAATAACAAATATGCATACAGTACCTACCTAAGTCAAGGTGATGTAAGTGTTGAAAATAATACAGAAACAATCACGTCTCGACAAACTTGAACATTTTAATTTAGATAGATAGATAGATAAACTCTTTATTTGTACACCAGAAATAATCACATACATACAGCGAAATTAAAATACAATTTTTTACAATATTTTGCCAAACATTTGTTCGTAGCGCTATTCGTGAAGTCACCATCGGGCTCAATCCTCCTGATTCTGGAGGGGTACACCTTCAGCAGGAATGGGAAGCTCAGGGCTGGCGGCACCAGGTACGCTTGCTGCAACCGCATCTCCAAGAAGTGTCCCGCGCATGCCCATGTGTCCTCAGAGGGTCTCATCATCAAAGCTGATGTAACACATACACATGATCCCCCAAGTTACATTTTTCCGAAGGAAGGCTATTTTGTTAAAAAATATTAGCAACTACACAAATCTTACTTATATAATTTTCATTTCTTGTTGTCGGTCTTACTTGAAGAATAACTGAAGACATAACACATAACATAATTTACTTTAATATTATTATAATCGTTATTTTATTAATCTACAAGTGTTATTAATTTTATACCCCTACTAATTAATCGTTTACTATAATAAATCGACCGCAAAATATTATAATTAACATTTTCTGAAATAAATGACTATTATTACACCTTACGTATTTGGTGGTTGATTTGTTTATTAAATCTACAGACAAGGTAAGAAATTAAATATAAGAAATATAAACTAGCAAGAAAATCATAAAAAAGACCAACAAAACTTTTCAGAAGTCAGTCTATGACGTTGTTTGACCAAACCGTTAATGCTACTGTAAATGCTCCCGAAAGAAGTGGCTAAAAACTATTGAGGGGTATTTTTCCTATTTAGAATCAAGTTCGACCCGACAAATAAGCATTTAGTTTGTAAAAAACTTTCATCCTTTCATCATTAGAAGGTACGAACAAAGTAGAACTTTACTATGGTACAAAGGGCAATTTCATAGATATGACTATGAAGTAGACTGACACCTGTCAGACTACTTCATAGTGATATAACCTGCTTGAAAATATCCCTTATTTTAGTTACTAGCCGTAGGAATGTTACTCTCTTCAAAAGAATGTCGTAGTGTTCTAGTAGGATTTTCTGTCTATCTTAAAAAACAATTGATTTTAAAAACCTTATACAGAGATGATATTATAGCCTGTCTCTTTTTACGAAGTCATTAGTTTAAGCTGTGTAGTTGTGTAGCTGTGTGTTTTCTTTACACCTATATGTAAAAATGTTGAAATGTAAGTGTTTATGGTTTATTTTCAGAATCGTATTTCATAACCTTGACTAACGGCAAACGATTGCTAATGAGCGACGGTTACACCTTCCACAAGAAGTCTGGTGAGAGGTATTCTGGTGGTTTCCGATGGCAATGCTCCTCGAGCAAGAACAAACGCTGTAAGGCGATCGTGGTTCTCTCCGAAGATGATGAGTCTGTCCTCAGGATCAGTGGACTTCATAACCATGAACGGCCTAACTATCAAGTGACTCAGGACGGCACCTATATCAGAATTTAATAAAATTAAGCCTTGAATATCAAAACCAATAGGCAGCGACGTATTCGTGTGGAAAATTATATTTAGGACGTTTGAAACAGCGTACATTCCAATTATTATTAAAGACTTTTGTGGAAACTGGTTTTTGCTAATATTTTGTAATTTTCCTTAAAGGGTGTGTATTGGCATTCAGAATTATAATTGTGGTTTCTGATACGACTTTTTTCATTTCTGACCGCCTCAATTATGTCTAGTATTCAATATTTGATTTTCAAATGGAGCAATTATTGCAGGACCCCAGTTCATAAATCTCGTCAGTGGGAAGACCCTTCTTATGGTTGATAACTACACATTCCACAAAAACGCTGACGTCATGTACTCTGGTGGGATTCGATGGGTCATTAGTTTAAGCTGTGTAGTTGTGTAGCTGTGTGTTTTCTTTACACCTATATGTAAAAATGTTGAAATGTAAGTGTTTATGGTTTATTTTCAGAATCGTATTTCATAACCTTGACTAACGGTAAACGATTGCTAATGAGCGACGGTTACACCTTCCACAAGAAGTCTGGTGAGAGGTATTCTGGTGGTTTCCGATGGCAATGCTCGAGCAAGAACAAACGCTGTAAGGCGATCGTGGTTCTCTCCGAAGATGATGAGTCTGTCCTCAGGATCAGTGGACTTCATAACCATGAACGGCCTAACTATCAAGTGACTCAGGACGGCACCTATATCAGAATTTAATAAAATCAAGCCTTGAATATCAAAACCAATAGGCAGCGACGTATTCGTGTGGAAAATTATATTTAGGACGTTTGAAACAGCGTACATTCCAATTATTATTAAAGACTTTTGTGGAAACTGGTTTTTGCTAATATTTTGTAATTTTCCTTAAAGGGTGTGTATTGGCATTCAGAATTATAATTGTGGTTTCTGATACGACTTTTTTCATTTCTGACCGCCTCAATTATGTCTAGTATTCAATATTTGATTTTCAAATGGAGCAATTATTGCAGGACCCCAGTTCATAAATCTCGTCAGTGGGAAGACCCTTCTTATGGTTGATAACTACACATTCCACAAAAACGCTGACGTCATGTACTCTGGTGGGATTCGATGGCTCTGCTCTTCGAAGGATAGTCGCAAGTGTAACGCCTTTATAGTACTCTCCAAGGACAAGAAAATCATTTTGAGGATCGGTGGTAACCATTCTCATGATCCACCAAGCCTCAGGCAAACAAGTTGCGGATACTTAAGACTTTGAGTCTACTCACATTTAACAAAATAAATATTGTGTATCGTTCTTTGCTTCTTCGAACCACTGGCAATAAACTATTAATGTTTCAGAGGTTGTTAAATTTTTAATCACGTGTTATACTCCACTGAAAATAAGGTACCAAAAATTTCCATCGTAGAGTGTATGCGGTTTTTTCCAGATCCCTGTCTAATTACCCTTACCACTGGCAAAACTCTTCTCTTATATAATGGGTACAGTTTCCACAAAGGTGGTGGTATACGATGCCACGGAGGAATCAGGTGGCGTTGCTCATCGTCTAAAAAGAAATGTGGAGCTTACATTGTTCTAACTGATGACGACCAAACCGTTTTGAAGATTCACTCATACCATAGTGACCACGATCAACCTCGATATAAACTGACGGCAATGGGAACTTATGTTAAAATATAAGCATCTAATACCAAAAATTATAGAATCTATTTATTGTTGGATGAATATATTATTATGTCGAAGTTTCTTTATTTTAACTGTTCACAATTACAACAGGTTTATTACAACTTTTTGTACAATTTCGTCAACTGTTTTGCACTTGTTGTAAGATTTAAAAATACTGCAAGTTGATTTTGAAATTGAGTTTTAGCACACCTATGTCTAATTACAGAACCGTACTTTATAACCTTGGATACTGGAAAGCGATTGCTTATGCTCAACGGGTATACCTACCATAAGGATTCGAAAGTTGGCAACTGTTCAACATATCGGTGGAGGTGTTCGAAGAAGAAATGCAATGCATTTGTGTACCTCAGCGACGACGATAGTACTATTGTTCGAGTGCGGCTCTATCATAACAATCATAAGCCATTCATGTTTAAAAATGCATTTATTTGAGGAACAGATCTCGAAAAAAGTTAATTAAGTTAATTTAATCGAGATCTATCCCTGTATAGATGGTTACGGAACCAGTAGTATAACAATTGGAAGTCGGTAAGTGGGTACTGTGGGGTAAATTTTTAAGTATATATACTGGGATATTGCAAATACTTGCAAATCCAAAATCAATCATTTAAAGAATAGTAAAGAGTCTACTCTCGAATATTAGGGAATCTAATAACTGTAATAAGTCTTCAAGGAACAAGTAATGCTAAAGCGGAATGGAAGCAATAAAATACTTAGTGTGTTAGAATTTTTGTGTGATGGGTAGTCAAACAATGAGTTTTAGGTCAACAACTTATTTTTATGGCTTAGGCTTAAACTCACAAATGAAGGAGTTCAAGTTCAGTTCCCAGCCTTCCATCGATACTAATGGTGCTAAAATTTTGAGCTCTGTAGCAGACTGACAAGATAATATTTTGTTTGCTCAGCTTTCTAGATCCATGATTTCAATAAGCTTTTGTATCTAAATGTGTTCAATTCGGTAGTCGTCTGGACAAAAATATTATTATTAAATAAAAAGATTTTATACTTTAAGTTAGTTTGCTCGTCACATTTTTAATTGAAGATAATAATAGATATATAGTATTATCAGATATTTCAAATTTTAATTAGAGTAATAATGTTGAAGAGAAAAACTGCAGCTGGACTGGTTGCAAATTCAAGTATCAAACCGGAATAACTCAAATTGTGAGACTCAATATTTGCAGATAATAAAGAAAAAGTTTTTATCAATAGTACCTATTTCTAGTCTCATATCGTAACTTGTTATTTTATCATTGACAAAATAATAGTTTCCTAAGTTCTAGTCTACTAATGAGTTTGAAGGCTATTAAGCTAATGAGTTTACTATTGTAAATGCAAAAATATATTCTACTCGGTTATTGATGTCAGTGAACTAGTTACGATTAATTTAAGAGTTTCAACGTAATTTTTCACAATAGATTTTGAGTGTAATCTAAACTTTATGTAAGCATAATTTAGTTGTAAAACTAAGCAATTTCTAGCAAGCTAGTGCGATAAATAATGTTCTACTAAACTGTCTTTTCTTTTTTTATTTCTTCTTTCTCGGCCGGCACCGCATCGGTTATGGTAATGGTGCTATTGATTTCAATGGGTGATGGTGACCATCATTAACTCGTCTGCTTCGTTGTCGACTATTAACATAAAAATAAAATAATGCACCAAAATTATGTTGTTAAAGTAGCATTTTTTAATGTACATATTTACTATTAACCATCTTTATATCCATAAATAGGGCGCTTAAGAAATAATTTTTAGCATATTTCAAAAATAAAAACTTGGATACTTTTTGAATGTTTTGCTTCTTAACCCACATAATTTTGCTATTTTGTTATAGTCCCTTCAGAAAATTTTAACTTAATTTGTGTTTAACTTTTAAATACTTTTTATTCTTAAGGTATTTTAGCTGATTCAATGATTCCAGAAGCTTTGTATATATACATCATACATTTTCCAGCTTTCTTCATAACATTGGAGAACGGAACTAGGAGACTTATGCTGGACGAATATTTGTTTCACAAATGTACGCAGAAAAGAAAGAGTCCAAGATGGCGTTGTTCTGCTAAAAATAGAGGATGCAAAGCTACCGTGTACCTTGATCATTACGAAAATGTGGTAGTAACACGTCCGTCACGTCATAACCATGCTCCACCCAAAATTGTTATGTTAAAAGGTCGAGCCCATGTTGTGAAGTATTGATTTTATTACCAAAGATTGTGAAAATAATAGTAGGTGATACTTCGCCGAATTATCTAGTCTTTGCCTTTAGGCAGTGTGCACAATGTACCAAGTGAGTTTTCTAGTTTTTAGTTTCGTTGAACTGAAATCATAAGTTTTATTTCAATTTTATGCATTAAAAATTTATAAACCTTGAAGTCAAACGTTGATTGTGAGTCTTTATAATTTTATTACTCACAACTTATCATTAGTAAATACGTACATGTATAAATCATTTTACTTTGTAAATAATAAACCATTTCCATTGCATTATTTGATTTTTTATTATTATTATGTTTATACTCATGGAACATATAAGTTTTAAATTCCTTCGTTTTATAATTTATGATCGAAATATACTTAATCAGATTCTCTGACGTAATTAAAATATCTTGAAGTGAGAAAGAATATTGAACTTATAAAAGTCATCATATTTAAAAAAAAATAGTCTTCATAATTGCTTCTAATAGAAGGTTTATTCGTATGTATAGTAATTTATAACGTAAATTAATAATATGTGTGTCAGAATATTTGAGTCAATATTTATCTCTTATCTTCTCTAGATTCTCTATAATCGCTGTCAAAGATTTTATTGTCACAGAATCTTTTTTGTTACTTTCGTTTTTATTTGTACATTACAATGAAGGACAATAAGGTACTTCAGTATAACAATGATCTTTAACATGTTATCTTCTTTCAGCATATTTCATCACATTGGTCAATGGGTCTAGAAGATTGGTGATAGAGGATTACGTGTTCCACAGATCGACGCAAGGGAAGCTTCTGTCGACTACGATGAGATGGAGATGTTCTGCTAAGAACAGAGGTTGTCGAGCCGTTGCCACAGTTAAAGAAGGAAAGATCATTAAGTATACTGGAGAACATGGTCACGAACCACCTCTTATTGACATGACTGAACATGGGGCTCATATAGTTAAGTACTAGATGTCACAAAGTTGAGAAACTACTACAGACTTAACACGTTGTATTAAGGTTGATTTCAAATTAACACAAGATTTTCGCAAATTTTTTTGTTCGGCTTTAAGATCATATTTATTTGATTGGGTATTGTTACCATTACATGTTGTAATTTAACAGAAGTACTTATCCAGATGGTAATGAGGTTCCCATTATTGTGTTTATATCGCAGGCTATTCTAGGCTCGTCCGATAGATTTTACGTTTATAGTAAAAATGTAAATTGAACTACGTATGTGTAATATAATTGTACTACAGTACAATATTGCAAGGGATGTTTTTCTATGCACTCGCGACGAGAACCAACATAGAAGTGATGTAATTCAACAAAAAATTGTTGCACTTAGTTTTTTTATTGTTATAAATATAGTTTTGTGGTTACTATTACTACTACTAGGGTTTAATAATAGTGTTGGCTTAAATGGGTTTAAGGTAGCTGTAAAATTACTGTAAGGTTTTCTAAATATTCTGTTGCTGCTTTGCCACTGATATTGTGCCTTAACTGAATAAACCGATCGAGAGGCATAGAAAAATAAATGTAAAATATATTATGTGGTTATTAATTAAGATGGCTTAAGGGGAAATTACGCCGTTGCAGTCATGCGACTGGGTACCTACACAACAATTATTTAATTATTTTTGTTTCGAGTTTTACGAAACTGTACAAATTACACCAAAAAGTTGTTTTCAAGTGTAAATTCATACCTATTCATCTATATTTAATATAGACTCATAATTTTGAGGTATTTTCCTGATATTTCGTTTCGACTTAGACTTATGACTTATGTCTTAGAGTATTTTTGTCATTTGCCTGATGGTATTTTAAACTCGGGTGCCTCTTGTTTGGTATAACAACTTTTCGTCGAAAATCGCTTCGACTAATTTTAGTTGGAATAAAGTCATTTCACATAATTATTCATTTGATCGAATATTTGATTGACATAATTTTATTTCTTATCATCATTTGTTTCGAATAATCTTTTTATCGAATGTTCAAATGCGCTAATTTTAATTAAAGTAATGTAAACTAGATAACTATTCAACGAAATAGGTTAGGTTAGCGAGGAGCGAAGCGACGAGCGTGTTAGGTTAACAGGAACCATCGCACGAGCCGAGCGAGCGAAGCGAGCGTGCCGCGGCAGCGGCCGGCGAGTGCCAGAACCGACTTTAGGGCGTTTATAACCACCTACCCCCTTATTATGAACTCTTAATTCCAGACAGTTTACGTTCAGTTCAGTGGGTGACAGAGACAGCGTCTTACAGGTAATAAAGCGCTATCTCTGTCACGCACACGTTGTGAACGTGAACTGTCTGGAATTAAGAGTTCATAATAAGGCCCCTGAACATTTCATGAAATTAACATTGTATAAAATAAATATTCGATCAAGTGAACATTATGTCAATCAATATTACACAAAATGAATATTCGATCAAATGAAAATTATGTCAAACGATTTTATACAAACTGATTATTATCTTAAACGTTGTTCGATTTATTAAAATTATATCAAAAGTTGTTGTACGAAACAAGGGTAACCCTTTTAAACTCTTTACGAATTTTGGTGGCGATCAGATATCTTAGATTTGTTTCGTCGTGATCATCAAATATTTTGTAAGTACATAATTATATTAGATGAAATTTTACAATGTATCATAATATGTATGCAATATTCTTA
This sequence comes from Hesperia comma, assembly GCA_905404135.1. Classification (NCBI taxonomy): domain Eukaryota; kingdom Metazoa; phylum Arthropoda; class Insecta; order Lepidoptera; family Hesperiidae; genus Hesperia; species Hesperia comma. Next base: position 3,074,972 of record FR990024.1, read on the forward strand.
TTTCTGTTTTATTATAGTTCGAAAAGTTATTTATTTTAGAATTACTGTCTGCTTTCCATATTTACGATATTATAAGTTTGTTTTTTTTTTGGTAGATCATTGTGTTATACAAAAGCTGGTTACAGTGTCACAATGTCGCATTGTTGCCTCGGCGAAACTACACTTTTACCATATTTATCCTATATGTGTAGTATCTATTGTAACATTTGATAATAAATGTGTTGTCTTTTGTAATTTTAGTTAATAAATGGTTATTGAGAAAGCGATTCGTTTTAATGGGAGACTGAAAGAAATATTATGTTTTTAAACCCGCCATTCAGCGCATGACAATCTCATAATATTCAATATAGAACAAACACTAGTAAATTAAAAAGAAAACAACAACAATAATTAAAACAATATACATTTAAACACTAAGAATTCTTTAAAACTCAAGAATGTTATTTTGTATAACTACGTTACTTACTTGGCTTCCGCTTGGAAGAAACGTAAAGGCCCTAAAAGAGTGATTGATGTACATTTTAAAGTGGTTTACTCTTTGTAATTTTCCCTTTTCTGTTTTTGGATATCCGTGTGAAATAAAAAATGTCTCGGTCATTCACATTCACACGAATCCGTGAACACACAAATTAGGACGATGCGGAAATTATGCGAAGTATTTGTCAACTTCGAGGTTTTCCAAACTATCAAAGGTTCATTCGTACAATGTGTAGGGTGTTTCAACAAGAGCTTTGTTAGGGTTCCGTACCCAAAGGGTAAAACAGGACCCTATTACTGAGACTTCGCTCTCCGTCCGTCCGTCCGTCCGTCTGTCACCAGGCTGTATCTCATGAACTGTAATAGTTACACAGTTGAAATTTTCACAGATGATGTATTTCTGTTGCCGCTACAACAATAAATACTAAAACACTGACTAAAATAAATATTGTAAGTCGAAATATTTCTTCGATGCTTCAGTGATAAATTAGTTACCTTTCGGTCCAAGAGATGGCTTTGCTTGTGGCTACAAAAAACTTAAGTAAATATTTAAGTGAGGCTTTCATACAACAGACCACATTTTTTTGGCGTTTTTATACATAATGGTACGGAACCCTTCGCAACTCGCACTTGGCCGATTTTTTTTCAATTGTAACAAACACCGACAACATGATAGTTTTGACGTTTAGTTTTTCGACGTATTCTTAGTAGATGCATTGACAATTGTTACATTGAATTCAATTTCGCTCGAAATTCCCATTAAAATAATCAAAATCCACTATGAAAATGACTAATTCTGATAGTTACATTTCGTAAAATTCGTGATAATTTCGGACAACATAATAGACCTTCTGAGACCGCTATTAAGAATCACATTCTTTTAACTCGTCCATCACATTTTGTATTGAGCCTGTCGACCCAAATTTCGGTCTTTCCCCTTGTCGCATGATTTTTGTACGGCGTTGCGGAATAATGGATTAGAAGCTGTATTGAAACAGTATGAAACTGATGCCGTACAGAATTAAATGACCAAACTTACCCTGGAATTGACAAAAAATCAAAAAAAAATTACCGACTTTGTGGCGCATCATTTTTGTAACGGGCCTGCGCGCTTTCTTATTATTTTTCATGGATCTATCGATGGTGAAAATGCCGTACAAAAATATATGACCAAAATGTAAAACTTACTCACTCTACCTGCACTTGAATTCTCACCAGCACTCAGTTGGACAGCTTACAAGTGACGTCATAGTGCTGAATTTATTTATTATTATTTTGTACTCTTATATCGTCCTATATACATACATCACCTGGTGGTTTATATGTCCCATCCATTTTTGACATGGGCTTGTAGTCTAGGTGTTTCTAATCGTGATAATTCCATTATATATTTATGAAATGATTATTTTTATTTTCGCTTTGTGAATACCTAGTGAAAGGATCTGTCACCTTTCGGAATTAAATAGATATTTTTAATACTGTATGGCTATAAAATAGGTTTATGTTATGATGACATAAAATATGGATAATATGATTATGCAATTTGTTTACAGATAATGAAGACGAGTCGCAATTAATGGATTTTCTTGGTAATTTGGGAGAAGGAGATAATACAGAGCCTGATAAACGTGTAAAAGGGAGAAAACGAACGTGGATGAGAAATATAAGAAAACGTAGAAGAACTGCAGGGCAAGAGTACATTAACACAAAAGGCAATGTGGTTCCAGCAAAGACATTTACACCAGTCGGTTGTAATTGTCGCTTAAAATGCAGTGAGCACGTCCCTATTGAAAACCAGAGAATGATATTCGAAAGGTACTACCAGTTACCTTCTTGGGTCGCTCAAACAACTTGGTTGTGCAGTAACGTTAGAATCATAGCACCGAAACGACGTAAAAAAAGACAATCTGATGAAAATCCTAGCCGTAAAAATAATACCAGAGAATTTATGATGTCCGGTAAAAGAGTATGCAAACAATTCTTCTTAAAAGTAATACAAATTAGCAATCAAAGAATTAATTACGCATTACGAAATAAAGCTTCTGTTTCTGGTATGGCAGTAAAAGACCAAAGAAGACGTATAACACCTTCATACAAAATTTCTCGTTAACAACTTACATGGATCAGAGATCATGTTAACAATTTTTCAAAGTAAAAGTCACTACGGCGAGAGACGAACTACGGGTCAATATTTACACCCAGGATTATCGATTCATAAATTGTATGATTTATTGAAAGATAAATGTCAAAATGAGGGGAAAAATATTCTGAAAAAGAACATCTACAAGAGAGTATTCACAACTGAGTTCAACTTACACTTTTATGTACTATCAGCAAAATTGATTCGTACACCACTTCATCGACATTTCGTTTGAACTTTTAAGGATGTCAAATTCGTATTCTTTTCGAGCGTGTCTGTTGCACATATGACCTTTTTAATATTAAGCTCACTCCGTCAAACGTCGCTCAGAATTTCTGTCAAGTGCAATTAATTTAACTTGCAGACATTCTTTCTGCTTTTGTATAAAGTATATACTTGTATTTCCCGCAGCTTCGCCCGCGTTCAAGACAAGCAACAATAAAATACCGTTAAAATTATTCCATGGGAATTTATTACAAGAAATATCCTTTGTCTTTTCCAGAATCTCAAACTATCTCCATACAATTTTCTGTAATGTATTGTATTTTTTGCAATTCATTACAAATTCAGCATTCAGTCGTTTTAGCAGATTCAGCAGTTTTAAACTTGAAAAGCCAATAGACTCACTTTTAACTGGACTAACCACCCTAGTCTTTAAATTGGGTCTTGTTCTAAGTCGGTCACAATTGCCATGGGCGGCAGTGGAAGGGTGGTGCTGCATGCTCGTTTGCTACCTTAATTCAATAAAAAAAAAATATTATTTATCAGAAATCGTTTTTGCAGATTAGAATAGCTTGACTTCATAATGGACAGACAATGTGTGTAATGTGTATTAATATACAGAATAGAATACTATAATTAGTATTCTATACCTGGTGCGTACAGACTATGTAACAAAACATGTTATAAAACATAGTTAAATAACATGTTTTACAAATGTGGACGCTATGTGTTACAAAAACAAGTTATACAACATGTTATTAGTTTGTGCAACAATATTATATAACTTTTGCGCACGAGTTACCTACTTGTGCCTTGTTATAAAACACTGTTATATAACAATGTTGTTTTAATGTGTACGGTCTTGTAACATGTTTCATTGTTAGACAACAATGTTAGATAGTGTGGACATGTTATAAAACAGAAGTTATATAACATGTTACATAATCTGTACGCACCATATAATCAAATCTCGATAAAGCTAAGCGTCCACAGGTCGGTATCGTACGCATCGGACCGGTCGCATCAACCGCATTGTTTTTTCATACTGCGTCCACAGTGTCGGCAGCGATCTGATCGTTGACGCAAGTACCAGCAATGGGATTGCCGACACCAGTTTCATATCAGCGCGCGGGGCGCGTCCACTGATCGGCATACTGGATGACGTTAACGGCACGCATCGCAAATCGCATAAGTTGCCTCTTGGAGCATCGGTGTCGGCATTGCCGATGTGCGATCCCTACAATGCGGATCAGTGGACGCACTTGTATGACTTTCAATACAAAGTATACTACGATCCGATTTATGCGATACATCCGATGCGTACGATACCGACCTGTGGACGCTTAGCCTAAACAGACGCACAAGTTAGATATTGGCAATGTCATGTAGAATAATAACAGGTTTGTTTCCAAGGCAACGAATGTTTAGACGAATTTCGACTTAATTGCACTTGATGTGCTGTAAGAAAATAAGCTGAAGGTGGGATACGAATCAATTTGGCTGATAGTACCTAAAGCAGACATGTGACATGCTTGAAATATCTATGAAGGCAGAAAAAGACCTGGAACCATGTTTAGCTGTAAGATCCCAAAACATATTGAATTGGCAACCACAGTACGAGATATTTTGAATAGTTATAAAACTTTAGTTAAAAATTAAGATTCTATAATAGCTGTTTAATAAGACCTCGACATAGAACGCACTCTTTCCCTTCCATACGTAAATACAGGGGAAGTCTATTACTTAAGACAACTCCAGATGCTCAATTTTGGAATGCATGGTTACTTAGAGGAAAAAGAAAAAAATATTATGAACATGTAGCCGGAGCATTGTGCGGCAAGTGGTTCCCAGGAAATAATGTCCTCCCTCTATTACTTCGTAGAAGATTCTGTACCAGATACAACCAAAACTCTATGTTTTTTAGTGACTGCTGTTTGGGGCAAAACTGAAACTGGAATATTTTACATTTCATGATGTATTTGGTCAATAAATTGTTGCACCTCGAAAATATTATCATACACTATCTCGTGCGTAGTCATACATACTCGTATCTTCCCAATAATACTGACTTTACTTTCATAAGCAAACAACAAAAAAAGAGGACTGACATCTTCACGCCTCAGGCATGGATGGATCTCGTCCGTAATTGCCGTAAACACAACCCATTCATAGTACGGGAAATGAATGGCAAGTTTCTCGGCTTCGGAAGTCTACCAGGTTACTTTAAGGACTATCCACAAATTTTACGAGAAGGCGCAAAAATATCTTAAATGAGAAAATTTAAATTCAGTAATGGATCAAGCCTAATTAGTTTCAATAATGACTACTCGGAAAATTAAAAAAAAACTAGATCTCAAACCAAATAATACACATTTGGAAGCATTTTTGGTTAACATCAATAAAGTCTCTAAAAATATGCCTGATGCTTTAATGAGAGGAGCTCTCGTTGGTTCTATAGGAAAAGCACATCCATTGGGATGGAACCAAACTCACTTATTTACGCAATAGTTTCAACACTTCGTAGAATAAGTGAAACCAACAGAGTCATCCCCTGTGCTTTTAACTCTCCATGGCCATTACAGTCACTAAGAACATAGAGTTGATAAACTGCTAGTTGATAAACAGCATTACGTGTCGATCCTGTCACTACCACCTCATTGTACGCATAAAGTTCAACCACTCAACCGCACTTTCATGGAACCCCTAAAATCCTACTACAATAAACAGTTCGGGTGTTTCTCAGAGAAGCTAATAGACACATAACACAATTATGATGTTGCTAAGCTATTCGGAAAACCGTACATCCAGTGCCAGACTGGTGAAATTGCTTCTAATGGTTTCAAAGCTGGTGGCATAAGTATATCGAAATATATTTACTCAAGCCGAATACATGGCCGGTGCTGCTGATTTTGAAGAGGATCAAAATGGTAAAACTATTTCAACGACTGTCACTTCCATATGGTTGATTCTTTGCAATTGAAGAATGTGGATGACACGAAGCCAGGGCCGTCAGATAGTAGCACAGAAATTCACTCCCTTGTTACTCCCTCTCATATTTCGCCCCTGCCCACAATAAAAAGAGAACTAGCAATAGAGGCCGTAAACCAGCAAGATCAAGAAACATGCAGATTGCTTCAGTGAATGACGTTCATACAATAAGTAAACAAATAAAATTATTAAAATGATAACTTCATATCTATCAATCTTTTTGACACTCCTTTCCCTCATTAAATTAAGGTAATAATTTTGTTAATTTATAGTAAAATACATTTTTATTTTATTTTATAATCAATTTCGAACTAAACTAAACTTAGTAAAGTTGGTACCTACTTTTTATCTTTTATAAGTTCACCTCACCTGATCGTGCTACCTGTGTAATGCTTTATTAGATTGCGCATGAGTAACAACGCGTTCCCGATCTAGTACTAACGAGGTTTTACTTTCCAGCCTGCTTCATAACCCTGAGAAACGGCACCCAGCGTCTAGTAGTAAACGAGTTCACATTCCACCGGTCGTACGACAGGAAACACAGTGATGCCCGTAGATGGCGCTGTTCGGCGAGGCTTAAAGGTTGTAAAGTGTTCGCGATCCTGAACGGGAACGAGGACAGCATTGTGAGGCTCAGTGGGACTCACAACCATGAACCTCCGAAGATACGCAGGCCTAGGTCGGATCACTTCGTGCTTACTCATCGCAAGTACAAGTAAAAGGTTTATCATGGTACCAGTTACACAAGCAAACGTTGCACAACTTAACAGGTTCATTGTATCTAGGGTTGCCAATTTTTAATGCATTCGATTTTATCTCTTAAGATTCCATGTTATACATGTGTATTACAAAATTATTGAAAATAATTATTGTTTATATATTGGGATACGCATATGCTTTTCCGATATTTGATCTATTTACATGGATCGTAGTCAGTCTGAGTTTGCCAAGTGATTTGAAATCTTACTGAATTGGGTAGGTTCATTAATAAAGAATATTTTATTTTAAAAATGTAATATGGTGGGCAATCCTGTTATGATAGTATCCGTTTTTTGTGCATATTCTCTTTACTTAAAACAAATTTAAAAAGTCACATGTAACAATTTGCCACCGATGCAATGTATGATGATTGTCATATATGAGTAATAATCTTAGTACATGTCAGTCTCTTTGTAGTCAAAATTAAAAAATATATACTTGTTGGTAGAATTATATCTATTGTATGTATTAATGCAGTCAGTAGGATTAACTGTAAAGTTTTGAATAGACATTTGGTTGGTAGAGGCCAGTAAGTCACTTGTCATTAAATTATCAATTTCAAGGAAAATTTCCTTAATTTACTCCACTACTTAATAGTGATATTAAATGATATTCATCTTAATATTTAAACATATTTTTAATATTAACGTTAGACAACTCACGTATAGTCACTTTATAGGCATTACGAGTACATAGATATCGTGTCGAATTTTTGATTCGTTTTAGTTTTTCATTATAATTATTATTACTATTTCAAATCTTTACTTGAGTCGCCACTGCCAAAAATATTACAGGTGCCCACACTTCAATTAAGCTTGTAAGCAAAATTTACTTAAGACGTTTTTAATTCTCGCCGGCAATCTATGAACCTTAACGGAAAGCTGGCATTTGTGTGGGTTGCGAATAAAAATTATTCGATATCGAAGGCGAATGGAGCATACATAGATGTAATTTTTGCGGGTTTCCTGTTTTTGCAAGTGTAACGTTGGTTTCAGTAATATAAAATTTGTAACTGTTAGCGTCACGACAACAGAGAATCGCCGGCTATTTGTTGTAATTATTGTTGTTGTCATCAGTTGTTGTTCGTCACGTGCCGTAATTACGATGAATTTTATATTGAATCATTAGAATCCTTGCCTATAACGTCATTATTTTATACCGTATTAATAAAGAGAGTAGATTTCGTATAGTCATAGAAAGTGAACAGAAGCTAAAAGTAATTTTAAAATGTATAATTTTTTTTAGAAACAGACTAGAAATTATTTATTTTAGTGTTTCAATTTTCGCTGTACATAAATATAAAAATAAAATTATAATAATCGATACTATACATATTAGAGTATATTTAGAATATTTTTATTATATTTCTGTAACTGCCAAAATCAAAGATGCGTTGTAAATTAATAAATTTATTGAATCTTTATCGTTATTATAGGTAGGTAGGTTAGTGATAGGTAATAGAGATAATTTAATCTATCATTTTAATACGTTGTGTCTGAGGCGACGTTTTATAACAATCTTTCATAGGCTTCATATTGATTTATAATTTTGTATAGCTTATAGGTAGTTTTATACTATAATAATCATGAACTATAACCATAGTGAACTTGATATTTAAATAAAATTACTGAAAATGTAATACTTGTTTTATATCGAACTGTGTCGTTCTATCGTTAAAAAGAATTACTAGGTTTGAATATGGAACAACTTGCCCGCGCTAGGGTTTCCATTCGATTATAATGTCTCAAATCAAGAGTGAAAAGACTTTTCTACTAAGTTAATATGCTTTACCAACTGAGGCTTAATTGCCAAATACCTGTCTGACCACTACATGGGATCGTAAATATTAACTTATACTTAGTATAATAATACACTGCGACAACTCGACGTGTTGATAATGCTTATCAATTTTAAACTAACTCTAGTAACATGTGGTTTATTTCTAACGCTATTTGTCTATAATAGTAAAAAACCCCTCCGAAAAGGTATATCTCCACTGGAAATAGGTCTGTATGGGATACCGGTTCCATGACGACATGGGTATAATGAGGTTTTGCCAGATTTTACATTATAACTTGACAAGGCTTTAAAGAGTCCGCTGGAAGCGTAGAATCGATCGAAACTCCATCCATCAGCCTTTACAGGTCCATTGTTGGACGTAGGCCTCCCCTAACTAGTCCTGAGCCCTCTAAATCTAGCGGATCCCGTTCTCTTCAGGATCGCACATCCTATCATTATTTTAATCTTCCTCTACTTCCAGTGAAGCTAATCCAAGTACCGGGTAACAAGACCTTGCTCATGGTGGACGGGTACACCTTCCACAAGGACAGCAACGTCCTCACCCACGGGAAGACGCGCTGGTTCTGCTCGTCGAGGAAGAAGAAGTGCAACGTCTATCACATTCTAGATCATACTGGCTACCAGATCCTCAAAAGTTACAACGAGCACAACCACTATCCGCCGCAGTATATCGCCAAAGACGGGATTTATATACGGTTAAATTAGAGTTTGATAAGAGATGGCGCTAGGTGACACCTTAAATCAGAGTTTTTCTGACGTCAATGGGTTGGATGAAATAATGTTTTTTTTTAATAAAGGGCAGACGAAATGTACATGACCTCGCTGATAGTGGAGTCATCAAAGTTGCTTGTGTCCATAATCGATAAATCGATCTCTGGTGTTGTATTCCTATTTCTACACACTTTTTTTAGAGAAATCCATGACATAATAACGTTACAAAAAAAGGTCTGATATTGTGATACATTGACAGAGAATTGTGTCATATTTCACTAATCTATAAGTCACATCCACCAGGCAATTTATGCTGTTCAAATGCAATCCAAATACTTACCTTTTTTAGAATCTTCATTATCTTAACTGTATTAACTGAAAAACACCCAGAGAGGCCAACTCACCATCATGCCACCATCCAAATAGAAAGTGAGAGCAAGAATTTAACAGGATTTAAGACACATGTTTATTTAATAACCTAACAAAATCACGTCTATTAAGTGATTTCAAGTGATAATAGTTAAATGTAAATGAACAATGTAAATAAACGACCATGATAACCACGTTTTTTTATTTAGCGACGTAACAAAATAGAAGAAGAAATATATAATTCTGAATTTACAACTTCAACAGAACTTAAATAATGCATCCTATGACCAGACAAACTTGAATGTGCCATCAATAAGAAATCTAAAGAATCGTTCAACGCTTACAGTGAAGTGGATAACTTTATACAACGGAAAGATATTCCTGATGATGAACGGCTACACTTATTACAATCACTTCGCCGTGAAGAACGGCAACCGCTGGAGTTGCTCACATTCTTCGCGCTGCAAGTCTTACGTCATCATTTCGAAGGACAATGTTGTGGTCAAATCGATAGAAAATCATGACCACGACCCACCTTGCTATCGGATTATGAGGGACGGGAAATATGTGAAAATTAAATAATATTAGGAAATAAAAACAATTATGAAGTTAATTGAGTTTGATTTGATGACGACGACAATGTTAGGATATAAGATTAATAGCTATAAATATACACCCACGAGGAGAAAGATGAAGTTAAAGGATTGATATAACACGGAACTAATTTCTGTTAATTGGGAACATATTTTTGTGGATTGTATAAAAGATTGATAATTATTATGTTTTTATTTCAGTGAAGATGATAACATTACACAACGGGAAGAAGTTTTTGATGATGAACGGCTACACTTTTTACCGTCATAGTGTAGGACGTGGCGAAAGGTGGAGATGCTCAAATTCTTCACGCTGCAAGTCTTTAGTCGTCATCGGAAGGGACGGCTCTGTGGTCAGATCGATTGAAAACCATGACCACGAATCACCTCGATATCAGATTTTGAGTGACGGAAAATATGTAAAAATTAAGTGACGAAATATAATTATAAATATTCAATTTAATTTGTCTAGATTAAATGTTTGGTGTTGATAATAATCTGGAATTTTCCTTTGGTATTTGGGAATTGGAGGCATTGAATTTCTAAAAATCCTTTCTTAAGATTAATGCTCACTTACATCATGAACGGAATCCCTGTACCAAATTTCCAGTCTCTAGGTACAATAGTTTTGGCTTTGCGTTGATTGTATATATAAGTCAGTCAGGTTTGCCTTTCATATGTATGTATGTTTTTTTACAGTAAAGTTCATAAAACTGCACAGTGGAAAGGTTTTTTTGATGAAGAATGGTTACACATTCTTCAACCGCAATACTACTAAAAAAGGCGCTCGTTGGAATTGTACCCTCACATCTAAATGTTCCTCACATATAATCATCGGCAATGATGGTACAGTGGTTAGCGCTTTGGAAAACCACGTTCATAATGCGCCAAAGTATCGACTCCTTGCGAATGGACTCTACGTTAAAATTTAATCATAAATACTTAGTAATCGCTAGGTTATGATTGAATTTTTTCCATTCCCCTTATAAATTATTTTCTAAATTTTTGCGTCAATTGTAATTCTTTTCTCTTTTTAGTTTTGTTTCTTAGTTAAAGTTTTCAATCACCACTGTGGATATTAATATACATGAATGTGGTTCACATTAAATATCAATTGTTTTTGTAACTGCTACGATTGTATCTATATATAAAACATTCAGTATGCAATAGGTTATGTCAGAAAAATTAATAACCATCTATTCAATTAAAAGAGACATGCTAAATGTTGGTAAAATTGCAACTGGTATTTTTTATTAATGTGTATTTTATTTTTGGACTTGAAGAAAGGTGTTATTTTTTGTAATTATTAAGCAAGAGGATAACTATGTGTATCATATTATTTCTTATTCTTACTTTATGTCATAAATCACCAATATTTGTATTTTTCAAAGATTTAAAGATGTGTTTATTTATTTCTGTTATCTTCATTGTTATTGTCTTCTGTTCTTATTTTACGAAATATATGATATGGAATAACTAAGGCGTGTTGTTTGTCATATTTGATCTTTTCATCAATTTTTTTTACACAGTTTTCCTAAAAGTGTTGAAATGTACGTATTGGTGTATTTTTGTCACAAAATTACCTCTACTATTGCAATAGTACCTAATTATTTTTTCACAGGAAGCATGGCATTTTTGACCAGTAGACAAGAAAAATATAGAAAATATTCTGCAAAAGATCTCGCATATGCTTTGGATTTAGTACAGAATCAAAACAAATCAATTTATGCAGCCAGTAAAATGTCAGGAGTGCCATGGAGTACACTAAAAGAATACATGAAAAAAGAAAACAAATCTCTGGTTAAACTAGGTAGACCCTTTGCTTTAACATCGGATTTGGAATTACAGCTATATGATTACATAACTAAATTGCAAGAATTGGGTTTTATTCCAACAATGAAACAAATTCGACTCACAGCGCTTGATATAGCGAAAACAGTGGACAAAGATTTTATGCTTAATCCTAACTCTGGAGCCGGCAGGAGGTGGTGTGAAAATTTTAGGAAAAGATACAATGTAACACTTCCTTCAGCTGAAAGTCTCTCTGATTGCAAAGCTTCAATGGCTCACCCTGTTGTAATTGCTGATTATTATGACAAACTAGAGAATTTGTTAGATAAGTTGGGCATAAGAAACCAGGCGGATCGCATCTGGAACTGTGATGAAACGGGATTAGGTTATGTGACCAACAGCGGTAAAGTAGTTACTGCAATGGGAAGACGTTACATATGCAATAGGACTCATGCTAAAAAAGGAATAACCGCTACAATAATGGGCTGTATATGTGCAGAAGGCACATGGTTACCTCCATTGGTAATATTTAAAGGACCAAAGTGGTCAGACACTTTGAAACGGAATGCACTTCCGAATGCGCTGGTGACATTATCTCCAAAAGGTTTGATAAATGCTGATATATTTTTGGAGTGGTTTCAGTTCTTTATACGTGCCATTCCAGATGCTCGGCCTGTTGTGTTATTAATGGACTCCCACGCTTCGTACATTAAACCAGAAGTGATTCAGCTTGCACATGATAATCAAATATACTTGCTCACTTTTCCTGCCCATAACACACATATTCTACAGCCACTAGATGTAGGTGTTTACAAAGCCTTAAAAAGTCACTGGAGCGAGAGTATTAAGGATTACATGAAGAAGACCCAGTCCCGGGAGCCCGACCGTTCACATTTTCATCAAATATTGAACCCTGCTTTCATCAAAGCTTTCTCTTCAAATACAATTAAAAACGCCTTCAGAAAATGTGGTATATGCCCTCTTAACAAAGATGCTCTGAGCCCAGAAGCACTGGAACTGTTGAGAGTTTCTGAATGTGAATAATTAAATTAATTTAAGGAATGGGATTAACCCATAGGTTTGTTAACACTAAACTCTGGAAAGGTTTATTTAATGAAGAATGGATACACAGTTTTAAAGAGCGGAGCCACGAAAATAGGAACTCGTTGGACCTGTACCCTAACATCTTAATGTTCCTCTTCAGTGATCATCAGTGACTATGATACCGTGGTTAGCGCTTCGGAAAACCACAACCATAATGCGCCTAAGTACGAAGTCCTTTCAATAGGCCTCTATGTTAAGATTTATTCACGATTATGTAGAGACCAGGTAGAAATACACTTTACCAAAACGAACTACTCAGTATGAAATAGGTTATTGTCAGAAAAATTAATAGACATTTGTTAAAAAAAAGAACATAATTATGTACTAAGAGTTGATAAAGAATCAACTGATTTTTTATTAATGTGTTTTTTTTACCTTTGGACTGGATTAAAGGTGTTATTTCTTCATTTTAAAAGTTTGGGAAATCTAACCAGATCTACACAATTGTGAAGCAAGAGGATACTACTATCTTATGCTCCACACTTAAGGTTGTCTGGAAGAGATCGCTATGTAGCGATAAGACCGCCTTTTGTACCTTGTTATGTATATTTTTCACTTCTGGTAATGTCATATGTTGTTGGTGTACAAAAAAGAATTAAATAAATAAAATAATTACTACGTCTATCACATTTCACATTATTTCTTATTCTTACGTTATGTCATAATTCATCTATAGTATTTGTATTTGTCAGCGATTTATTATCTTCTGTTCGTATTTTACGAAATATATGTTAAGGAATAAGTAAGGCGTGTTGTTTGTCAATTTTGATCTTTTCATCAATCATTTTTAACCCCCGACGCAAAAAGACGGGTGTTATAAGTTTGACGTGTCTGTGTGTGTGTGTGTGTGTGTGTGTGTCTGTGTGTCTGTCTGTCTGTCTGTGGCATCATAGCTCCCGAACGGATGAAGCGATTTCAATTTAGTTTTCTTTGTATTAAAGGGGACTTACGGGCGCGTGTTTTTAGATATGTTTGATGAAAATCGGTTGAGCCGTTTAAAAGTTATTGGGGCTGAAAGGGGAGAAGAATTTTCATTCTGTCTCTTTGTGGCATCATAGCTCCCGAACGGATGAAGCGATTTCAATTTAGTTTTCTTTGTATTAAAGGGGACTTACGGGCGCGTATTTTTAGATATGTTTGATGAGAATCGGTTGAGCCGTTTAAAAGTTATTGGGGCTGAAAGGGGGGAAGAATTTTCATTCTGTCTCTTTGTGGCATCATAGCTCCCAAACGGATGAAGCGATTTCAATTTAGTTTTTTTGTATTAAAGGGAACTTACGGGCGCATATTTTAAAATATGTTTTATGAAAATCGGTTGAGCCGTTTAAAAGTTATGGGGGGTAAAAGCGGGGAAGAATAGCCGAATGTATGCAAATATACTCGTGTGGGGTCTCAAATGAAAGGGCACAGTAAGAGAATATTTATGACTTAATCGAGAATATTCTTACCTATAAAAAGTATAAAATAAAAATTAAATTAAAAATTAAAAAAACCCCCGACACAAACATTTAAAAAGTAAAAAATAATATCTCTAAAAATAATATGTTGCGTTGGGGGACCGCTCCATTTACTTCTAACTTTAACACAAAAAAATATTGATAAAATATGATAAGTCTTGGGTAAATAGGCATGTGATACTTATGAAAAAAATCGTAGATAATGAGTAGTTAGGAGCGGTCCCCCAACGCGACGTATTATTTTTAGAGATATTATTTTTTACTTTTTAAATGTTTGTGTCGGGGGTTTTTTTAATTTTTAATTTAATTTTTATAATACAACGTTGTGTTTACACAGTTTTCCTAACGGTATTGAAATGTACGTTTTGGTGTATTTTTGTCACAAAATTACCTCTACTATAACAATAGTACCTAATCATTTTTTCACAGGTAGCATGGCTTTTTCGACCAGTAGACAAGAAAGACATAGAAAATATACTGCCAAAGACCTTGCATATGCTTTGGATTTAGTACAGAATCAAAACAAATCAATTTATGCAGCCAGTAAAATGTCAGGAGTGCCATGGAGTACGTTAAAAGACTACATGAAAAAAGAAGACAAATCTCTGGCTAAACTAGGTAGACCCTTTGCTTTAACATCTGATTTGGAGTTACAGCTATATGATTACATAACAACATTGCAAGAATTGGGTTTTAGGCCCACAATTAACCAAATTCGACTCACTGCGTTTGATATGGCGAAGACGGTTGACAGAGATTTTATGCTTAACCCTAACTCTGAAGCAGCCAGCAGACGGTGGTGTGATAATTTTAGGAAGAGATACAATGTAACACTTCCTTCAGCTGAAAGTCTCTCTGATTGCAGAGCTTCAATGGCTCACCCTGTTGTAATTGCTGATTATTATGACAAGCTAGAGAATTTGTTAGATAAGTTGGGCATAAGAAACCAGGCGGATCGCATCTGGAACTGTGATGAAACGGGATTAGGTTATGTGACCAACAGCGGTAAAGTAGTTACTGCAATGGGAAGACGTTACATATGCAATAGGACTCATGCTAAAAAAGGAATAACCGCTACAATAATGGGCTGTATATGTGCAGAAGGCACATGGTTACCTCCATTGGTAATATTTAAAGGAGCAAAGTGGTCAGACACTTTGAAACGGAATGCACTGCCGAATGCGCTGGTGACATTATCTCCAAAAGGTTTGATAAATGCTGATATATTTTTGGAGTGGTTTCAGTTCTTTATACGTGCCATTCCAGATGCTCGGCCTGTTGTGTTATTAATGGACTCCCACGCTTCGTACATTAAACCAGAAGTGATTCAGCTTGCACATGATAATCAAATATACTTGCTCACTTTTCCTGCCCACAACACACATATTCTACAGCCACTAGATGTAGGTGTTTACAAAGCCTTAAAAAGTCACTGGAGCGAGAGTATTAAGGATTACATGAAGAAGACCCAGTCCCGGGAGCCTGACCGTTCACATTTTCATCAAATATTGAACCCTGCTTTCATCAAAGCTTTCTTTTCAAATACAATTAAAAACGCCTTCAGAAAATGTGGTATATGCCCCCTTAATAAAGATGCTCTGAGCCCAGAAGCACTGGAACTTTTGAGAGTTTCTGAATGTGAATAATGTAGCTGTCAATCAGCTGTACGTCTTACTGGATACTAATCTAGCAATTGACAGGTCAGTGGTAATAGCGATATCTGACATAGAAAAATCTTAAAAACATATTTTAATTAGTTAAGTAATACTCAATATTTTACTGATATATAAGATGTAGGTACCATGACATAATCTCCCTTTTTTGTGCTTTAAATTCCAATGCTTAGAAGTGACTAAGAACTGTATATTGTACTAAATAAATAAGATAACAGTGCTGTAAGTTAATTATAATAAGTATTTCCAAAGTTAAAAATTAAGAATCTTAAATCAGTTTTAGTACTCATTTTATATTGTCACTTTCAACTCTAGTCATTGTAATATTATTCTTAATAATTGTATTCAAATTAGAATGGATTAAGGAATCTTTTTAATCAGTATTAGTACCAAGAATCATTTAATATTGTCATTTTGAACTCTAGTCATTATAAAATTATTTTGTGTAATTGTATTCAAATTAGAATGTAATAAGATTAATAAGCAACTTTTATTAATTTTAGTACCAATAATTATTTTTTTATTGTCATTTTCAACTCTAGTCATTATAATAATATTATCATTATGCTGACAGTTGCAATAAATCCTATGTGAAATTGATCAATAGTTTGTCTTAAGCTATTGTCCTCGTTAGAAGTATTTATAAGATTTGCAACTGCTCTTAAAATATCTCTTTTCGGCAATTTTGTTTTTCAGCTAAGAGTATCACACTACACAATGGGAAGAGCTTTCTTATGTTCAAAAAGTACACTTATTATCGTCACTATTATGTGAAAGATGGAGCCTGTTGGAGTTGCACTCATTCGTCACGTTGTAGATCTGCCATTGTCATCTCTGATAAAGGTAAACTTGTCAAAACTATTGAAAATCATAACCACGAACTGCCGACATATAAGATACTTCCTAATGGACGTTACATGAAGATTTGTTTTTGAACGTACTTACTTAAATATTATGTACCCAGACCTACCATGCTGAAGTTCGATTTTAGAATTCCATAAGCAATAAACCGTTTAAAAACATCAAATAATAAACCGTAAAAAGAAAGTAAACTGTAATAAAAAGTTTTGTCATAAGATTATTAAGTTTCAAATAAATAAATAAATTATATAATTTAAGATTATTGTACTTTGAATATTAAAAGAAAAATTCGCCCTGTGTGTTCTTGATATTACGGACAGCCAATGGCGTAGTTAATATAATTGCCATATAATCAGTAGGTACATCCTTTAATCTATAAATTTCAGCGTCATTCGAAATGATAATAATGGGAAACGGGAAGCCTTGCCTGCTGTACAATGGCAACACCTTCTTTTACCGATACCGTGTACAGAGCAAAGGTGGTGATAAGTGGTGCTGTACCAAATTCCCGCGGTGCAAGGCGCATGTGTACCTCAACGATGGTTGCATCATATGGGACATGGCGGCTGAACACACACACATAACGCGCCGACGGAGAATAATGTAATTTATAATGTCATCATAGAGGTAGAGAAGTATCATTATGTCATTATATCGCATTCACACAAGACAAGGAGCACCGTAAGTCAATGGCAAGGAAAGAAGAGAATGATACTATGTTTTGTCTCGCTTTGCGTGCCGGTTTTGTAAGACAACAAAGTAACTTTGCTGAACAATCGTCAGTTGTCTGTGAAATTTGTTCTTACATAAATGTACAATCGTATTTTCTAGTGCTATCTTATATTGACTACGTTCATCAGATGTCTAACTAGTTAGACTATGGACTATGGGACTTACTAATTGGACTATATTATAATTCTAGGCCCTAGGCTGTAACGCCATGTTTGTTATGTTGGTGCACTTTTTACATGACTATCCAAAACGAGCGTCGTGTTTTCTGGTTTCATATGTTTGGGTCACTTCACATATTACATATTGTATAACATTATTCATACATTTCACATAATATCTACACGCAAAGCAAACTTTTTTTGGCATGTAATTTTGTCGTTTATTTTTTCTTCTTTTATCTTTTTATTTAAGAATGTTTGTTATTTTTTTGCTTTTAAAAATCAAACCTTTATGTTAATTCCAATAACAACAATTTAGTGTTTAAATTAAATAAAATAATTTAAGTAGATACAAATATAAAATTTTACCAATGTTTAAGTTTTCATAAGTTTAACTAGTTTAATTAAATTTAAAATCAACAATCTTGCCGATACTAAATAAATACAAAGTTAGTCAGATAAATTATCCTAGGACATATTAGTAGCAGCAAACTAATTTCTGACAGTAGTTCACGTAAAAATAAATAGATTATTAAAATGCACTTTCATCTGTTTCACAAGAATTATGTATATCACTCGACTACACGACTACTCGACACTGAATGTTAGTCTGCAAGATGTAATACATTTTTGATTATATTTGTTACTTTTATAAAATAAAAAATATGTTCGCAATAACAATTTCTTAAATTTATTTCCCCTCCTTTTTCCATCACCTCTGAAAAAGAACTTCGATCTGAGTTTTTCTAGCCCTACCTACACCAGCGCAGCGGCCAAGGGTGTTAGAGGACAATTCTTACCGAAAAAGCCTAACAATTTTTATGCTTCAAAATACCCACCTGTACATTTTATACACCATTGTTTTATGACATAATAAGAGAATCAGACCTTGAAACATAACATAAATAATTAAATACTCTAAAGTTCAGTTAATTATAAACGTCAATACTAAAAATTCTAATGTACCTAACCTTTATTAACAAATCAATGTTCATATGTCTTCACAACTCTTTTGTATTACAGTCAAAGCAATAATACATATGAACGGCAAGACATACATGATGAAGAACGGGTTCACATTCTACAAGCACGTGAATGTGAAGCGAGGCGTGCGTTGGAGCTGCACGCAGTCGTCCAAATGTCGTTCTCACCTGGTCATGTCCGTAGATGGCAGCACCCTTATAAAGGCACTCGAGAATCATGAGCACGACGCTCCTAAGTACCAGGTGCTCTCTAACGGGTTGTATCTCAAGATTTAATTGTAACGAGGTCTATGTATCTGTTATGTATAGATTCGTTGTGGTGTTATAATAAAATGTTAAAAAACCTGGTAGGTTTTTTTGTTCATCTATTCTCTTAGTGCGCGTTTCCGTCTAAGGCTAAGCGTCCACAGGTCGGTATCGTACGATCGGACGCATCGCATTAAACGGATCGTAGTATTCTTTGTATAGAAAATCATACAAGTGCGTCCACTAATCCGCATCGTACGGATCGTACTTTCTATACAAACTGCGATACTGCGATGCGTCCGATGCGTACGATACCGATCTGTGGACGCTTAGCTTTAGCCTTAGCAAGAATTGTAATTGTGTCAAGTCTTATGGAAAAAATTACATCTGCTTATTCAATATATTTTTTTGTAAATACGTTGGGTACGGAATATGGCATTGACCCATTTTATTGGCCCCTTTCTGAGCATGGGCCTACAGCATAGTCCAACACGACAACAACTTAATGCCTGTCTAGTCTAGGTGTAAGACAAAGTACCTAACTACCTTCATTTGTTTTATTTAAATGTAAGTGTAATAAAAGTTTGTATTGTTTTGAGGACAATGTTTTTATAGTATTTTTTTATGTAAATCGAATTTTTGTCTTAAATTTGCAATCGATTCAAACTTTTTTTCCATTGTTGTTGGGCATTTAAATTTGTCGTACAATAATGTGTTTCATAATATATTTTCTTTTTTTCAGCAAATTTTATAACTATGTCGACTGGCAAAACCTGCTTAGAGTTCCAAGGGTACACATTCTTCTTTCGATACAAACTGCAAGTGGGGCAGAAATGGGTGTGTACCAACTTTCCGAGATGTAAAGCGTTCCTACGGGTCAATGATAACTTTTATATATTAGAAGGTCGTACGGATCACAACCATATCTTGAAACACCTACATCGATGTCCTGATGGGAGATACGTCAAATAATATTATACTCGTAGTATTTACTATGTTGGCTCAATTTGAAGTAGCACGAAAGGTCCCAGATTTGGTTCCAGGTTGAACCAGGCTTGTGGACAAATGGATCTTGGTCGTGAAGATGTTCCATACCATACTGGGATCTGAGTGTGTGGTAATGTGTGGGACTGTTTTTTATATTTACACTGAAAAAACTTCAGACGGAATTTGTAACAAAAGATCGATTTTCAAAATTCAGCCTTACCACCATGTGGGGCTGGTACCAGGGATTGTCAACCTGCGCCCCAAGGCCGGAATCTTTGAAGCGACGTGACTTGAGTGAAATTTGTGCTAAAAGGAATTGCATTCGTGCACTCATACAGTTAACTACGGCCCCAGTGCCCACATAAATATAAAGGGCCCTTGTGCCCACATAAGTATAAAAGGCCCTTGTGGCGGCCCTTGGCCAGAAAAGCCAAGACCACTGCCCTAGTTTGTAGGTTTATGATCGTTTCTAGACCGATGCAATTCAGCAGTAGTTATGTTTGTGTGGTTATATAAATGTCAATCTATACTATGTTGTTACAAATTCCGTCTGTTTATTATATATGCACGATTCGCATAAATCACTTTGCTTTAATAATGTCATGACACTAATTATATTGTACGGGTAAAGTGTGAATGTATCGTTGTCGAGCGCACTAAATTACAATTGTTTTTTTAACGTCAGAACTCAACCCTATGTGTTCTGGGAAGCATTGTGTTCAATGAAATAATAAGTAATAATGAATAGTTTGAAAAACTAATAATACTCTTGTATAAAGGTAACTCAAGTATAAATGTCAAGCAATAAATTAATGTAGACACTGTGTCGCTGTGTCGTTAAATGTTGAGGAGTTCTCTTTTGAGCATATTTTGAGCGCGCTATTTGGCTATGAGTGTAAAAAAATAAGCTATGTTTGGTTTGTTGGCTTTCGATTCAAAATCCGCACTCAAATCGATGCATTCATTCAGGAGATGCGGTGCTACAGACAGGCACACGTCGACATAGAGAGACAAGTCATACATATAACACCTCTCTTTTAGGTTGGGACTAAAAAAGACTACCACAACCTTAAAAACGCTTTCTATGTATGCGATGAATATCTCATCCTAATATGGGATGAATGCAATACATATTCGTGGCTGTAAAAGGGCGTGGAGTTAGAATAATCCCTTTCGTCTAGTTGGCTAGTAAGCAACCTTTTAAAAGATTGTCATCTTTCGAGTCTATGAGTACCTGGTAGATATTCGGACGGAATATTATTATGAAAATACGATTTAAAATAAAAGCACATGAAACGGAAACGAAATTTATACATTTTGTTTCTTATTTTTTATAAATTTTACATACAACACTGATTGCTGTCTGTGGAAGATAATGAAAAAATTAATTGGAGGCCTTTAGTAACGCAATAGGTTTTGTTAATTGAACGAATGAACGAATGAATATTATTGTATCTAGTTGTTTCCTTATTTCTAAAATGTGAATTGATGATTGAGAACAATGATTTTAAAGTTTTTTTCCGTCTATCTTTTTGTCGGTGTGTTTGTACGCCTTCTCAAAAACAGCTTATTCATTTTTCACTATTGTAAACTAATGTCACTTAAAAATCATACATAAGGCCGAGTCCGCACTACGGCTAAACTCGATAACTACGGTTTCTTACCGCGTAAATTTTGTAACTCAATCAAAGCAATACAAGATACAAGCGGCCGCACTTGCGGTTTCTGATAATGTACGCGAATCGCGCGGTTATGCGGTTACCGCCGCGGGAAAAAACCTTGGTGCGGCCTCGCGCTAACACCTTTCAGACGTGTGTACCAACGGGATAGGTTTTAGGAAGCGAAGCGAGAGCGATTCACTAAAATAATTTGAGTATTGCCATCAACATTCCTGAAGTGTTTTCACATTTATTTATCGTCAGTATAAATAAAAAGGCCTACAAAGAGAAGAAATACGTCTTGGGATTACGAAGAACTAGTTTAACAGTTTACAAGAATTTTTACCTGATTTACAAGAATAAAATTCGAGGTATTAACGATATTTTCTTCACGCACTATACGTAAATGGCCTAATTTACTAAATATGTTCACTTTTTTAGAGGCGACTATCTGTCCTCAGGGGTAGCAACGCATCTGTGACCGAATTGGAACAAGACTCACACTAATCATTACTAACTGGACAATACTAATATTAACTAACATGACTAATCTATCCCTAACAGTCCATGTCCTCACACTTATTAACAAACTAACCAACTAACATTCTAACACCATCTACTAACTGGACTAACCACCCTAGTCCCTAAATTGGGTCTTGTTCTAAGTCGGTCACAATTGCCATGGGCGGCAGCGGAAGGGTGGTGCTGCATGCTCGTTTGCTACCTTAATTCCATAAAAAAAAATATGTACAATTAAATAGTTAGTACCTTTTTAACTTTATTTATTACTTTAATTTTTATGTTCCAAAATTTTTATTTTGTTATTTTTGTAATTTATTTCTAATATTTTATCATCTTAAATCGGTATTTCTGCACGTAGGTATGTTAAATTAAACGTATGCGTCATGTAATGATTTATTGTTACATGAGTCACGTTATAGAACATGAATATAAAAAATAGAATTTTGACCGTCTCGAAGACTATGTTAAATTCGATCTCAAGTTCGGATCCCGACCAAGTGGACATTTAGGCACTTCTCACACGACGCTATTTGCAAGCGACTCGGATCTTGTCAATTTATGAAAGCGACGCGTCTTCTGTCAGTGAGAAGTGTCAGATAAAGCGAATTTTGGATTGCGTTGCAGTCGCGTAGCTAATAAATAGCGTAGTGTGTGAAGTGCCTTATGCAACAGATAGGTATTTATTTCTGCTTATTTTGTGTATGTCCAATATTGTAGTAGTATGATCTACTGACCCAGTGAATGAGGTGTGAGTGTTAATTTATTATAGTTATTTATAAAAACTCATATCCAGGTACAGATAAAGGAGAAATCTAATTATTTTCAGATTTATATTTTTGATGTCGTAAACAACAAATGCAGTGTAGGAAATAATATAAGTTTGAAATAATTGTTGTTTTAGATTAAGAGAACGATTCGAATTTTAATAAATATTTTTTAATAATTTTGTTTTGACTCTTTTATTTTTAAAAGCGATTATATTAATCGTATTCATCTAATGAGATCCCGATAGGTTTTTGGAGACAGGGCTTTAATGTGAATTTCATTAAACCATGGAACTTCTCAGGAAAGGCTAAGCATCAGTTAATTTATAATCACCCTAATAAAATAATGTATGGCATAGAGGGTTAGAATCCCTGAGAAAATTTGGGGAGATATGTACTTTCTTGTCATAGATTTTGCAACTGTGTTGTAGATTGCAAAATAGATTCAATTGTAAGAATTCTTTAATTTATTTAGCGTCTCTCCTAGTTGAGGTAAATCTTTAGGTACCCTGAACGACCTTATTTGAATAGATATTTTGTTTATTCTTCACTGGTTTTCGGGAATATAAAATATGATGCCTTGTGTGGCGAAATTAAAAAATTCAATAATCCTTGTAACGGTTCTCATTCTAACCTTGATTTTTATTAAATTAGTATTAAAAGTAAAATATCTTAACCTAATTAATAAATAAAATTTTAACTTAAATATAATCAAATTAATATACATTAAAGTCTAATAAATATTAATTTAAAAAATAAATCAACGAAATTGCGCAAAATAAATAATTCACAGACGCAGTCGCGATAAACGTCATGTTTCTAAATCTGCCGATGGCTTGCACTTGCGAATGCGATGTTTTTTCGCTATGCACGGGGACGAGCCTAGTGAGCTAGTGACCGATACGCACTGACCTCTTTGATCGTGAGTCGCCGGAGCGAGAAGACATTTCCTAACTTTACTAACTTTTCGTCCAAATCTTTTCGATTCCGGTGTTACTGTTAAAACTAATTAAAAGTTTTTACTATAATTTAATACTTTCCCTTTTTAAATGAGTAAAGATTTTAAGAATAGTGCCGTGTTATAACCCCGATTAGGGGTCCACGTCCACCGCTCGGCTACGAGAGCTACTGGTGTCTGCCCACTACCAGGCGCTGGATTCGTCACTGGCATAGACTACCTACCCGCTACCGTACCAGACCGGCGACAGGACCGCGACTGGAGAACTTGCAGGACAGTGTGCTGACAGGAGCCCTAAATTTAATGCGGCACGAATGTTCCTACCCATCCCTAGTACTAGCTACATATTAAACCACTTTGGAAACTAAACACTTTTTTACTTAACACCAGCTAGGAGTGTTACATCCTTTTAGTTCCAGCTTTGTTTATTGTTTTAGCAAAAACTTCTTTATCCATTGTTTTTTTTTTCAAATTTATTATCTATTTTTCTTTTAATTTTATTTGGAACATTCATGAATTTCCAGCTAAACTCATCACGATGATTAATGGCAAAAACGTGGTGTTGTACGACGGTTACACCTTCTACAAACGGTATCGGATGAAGAACTTCAACAAATGGAACTGCACCAGCTTCCCCAAGTGCAGAGCGTTTCTCAACATCGACGATAACCTGGTCATCTGCGGCGCTGGCCTCGACCACTGCCACCTTCGGAAGGAACTCTTCAAGACCGCTGAAGGATTCTACGCTCGAGTTTGAATTACATTTTGCATTGAAATTTGTCGTATTTTTAATAAAGTCACGAACTGATCTTACACAGTTATGGATTATTCATAAAGAAGGTGTTTTTATTGCAAAGACTTAAGAACGATATTTGAATAAATTGTTTTGAAATTTTTCTTTTGTTTAAATGGATTTTAGATATCATACAACCAAGTAAACGACACAACAATGTTAAATTTTGACTTATCCAATCGTATAAATGGAATGTTGTACCTTGTATGTTTGTTAATATTAGCTCGGATGATTTGTAATCCAATCTGGTCTCAATATTAAATAAATACCTTCAGAGGTTTGTCGTTTCCTGGTACGTAATTTGGTATTTGTGGTTCTTTCAATGAATTTACATTGATAGATTGATTGACATATTAATCTTGCCACTCATCCTCCAATCACTTGATGGTAAATAAAATGTGGAAAAACATTTCAATTATGATTTTAGTTTCCTTCATAATGATGGCAAATGGAAAAATGCGAGCTCTTCACGGCGACTACACTTACTACAAGTACTATAGTGCGAAGAAAGGTGACCGCTGGATTTGTACTCTGAATCCTAAATGTAAGGTGTTCCTTACGCTGAATGATGATGGGCAAATTATTTCGAAGTCTGGAGATCACTTACATGGAACTAGGACTATGCATATGTTAAAAGATGGAACTTATATCAATCTATAGATAATATATTAAATATAATTTCATTTGTATCGTTTAAGATCCGTCTGCTGTTGAGTACCAGTCTATGGACGTTTTGGTTATGGTTTAATTGACAAGATGTTCTTATGATATAGATTATGATGTTGTCTAAGTCTATGAAAAGTCAATATGAATTTAAATGACTTCCACATACCTATATTTTTTTCTCATAAAATCTTAGTAAAGTATTCGTTTGTTTTTTTTTCATTCCATCAGTTTGTAGAAGCTGCTGGACATTATAAAGTACATAATATATTAGTATCACAGTTAAGTATCATGAATAGAATATTGACAGGAGCATTTAGGATAGTCATTATGTCTTCTTAACTATTTGAAATTATTTTAATTTAAATCCTCTGTTAGTATGCTCATTGTTTATTTGTTTCCTTTCATCTTATTCGCTAGCTGTAGCCGTAACTCGCGTCATCCATTTTTTTTATTCAAAAATGTTTAGAAATATCTGATTTAATTACAGCGCAGCTAGTGACTATGGACAATGGTAAACAACGCATCCTGCACGATGGTTATCTGTACTACAGCAAAAACAAGAGTTGTCGATGGGACTGTGTGTCGTATCCAAGATGTAGTGCTTTCTTGATGTTAGACGATGCGTTCAAGATATTTCAGTGTTTTCCTCAACACAGGCATCCCAAACGACGACTTTTCTATAGTGGAGGGACCGTTTTTAAACTGTGATTCTGTTTTGTCGCTTGGACTATTATCGTACTTTGTACGTCGTTTATTGCAAATCGGTTTTGTAAATATAAACTAGATCGCGTTGTTCGTCCTCAAAACGAAAGGTCAACGCATTACATGCATCTGCTTAATTTGCAGCTTGATTCGAATCATAGTAAAGCATTGAAATATGAACCTTATAACTATAATTTATTAAAGTTTAATTTTCAACGATTATGTTAGAGAACTGCGTGCGATCTACATATTTCTTTCCAACACCGATCCGACAAGAAATTGGATCGTAAGTGACACGCAATAAAGGTCACATTTCAATACTTTCCTGGCAGTTATCTAAATCTGAGTAGTTGGATTTATTTTGATGTAATATGCCTTAATACAGACACAAAGGTGTTCGCGATTCATCATTAATTAGGTATACAAAATTATCTTAGGTTAGGTAAATTGTTCCTTTATTAATTTTTAAAAATAAATTGGGATCTTCAAAGTTTTATTGGTGCTATTTTTGATAAACTTAATTGTAAGCATGAGTTACTTGCAAATGGTTTGTACCTACTTAGCAAACTAGGTACGCACCAATACCAATTACCTAACACGCCAGAGCGGACTTTTTGGTTATTATCGATTTTATCGGTAAATTTAAAATATATTTTGATCTGTGAATTGTTGTTGAACTATTTCGATTTTTGTCTAAAGTTTGTTAAAACATTTTATAAGTAACTTCTTAAAGAATTCTTCATTTTTTATTATTTCTAAAGGCCTTAAATAATTATGTGTTTATGTGAAAGTTTCTATTTGTGCCATATTTAAGATTTTTTTTTATATTTTTTTTTTTGAAAATAATAAAAAAGGTAGGTACATACTGAGAATAAATATTTTTATTTTGTTTTAACCGTAGAAGCAAACAATACTAAAAAAGAGCAAAATAAAGTTAAAATGCATATTAAAAAATACAACTGTCAAAATAATTTCTATTTACAAACTTCTCGTATCTATAGCAAAAAGTTTTGTTTTCAAAATAAAGGTATCTACGACAAAATACAATTTTTTAGAACTAATGGTCTCCGAGTTTAACTGCGGACGAATGGATGGATATGACAAAATTTTAAATGTAAATTTGATATCTTCGTATTTTTTTACAAAATGTTGGTATTTATTTCATTTTTTAAATTTCATGATAACATTTTAGTACCAACAGTCAGTTATAAGCAACAAGCACATTAAATCACTTGACATTGCAGTACAGATTAATTTCGATAGCAAAAAAATAATTTTACCAGTAAGTATGTGAAGCTTAGAATTTTAACATTCGAATGTTACATTTTACCCGGCGCTTCCAAGCTTGATCAACATGAAATATCACTTACGGCTTTAACTTAAGGTATTAATTCCCTTGCAGGCAGAATGATCACGTGCAGCAAAGGGAAGAGGCGAATGCTTTACCGGGATTACACGTATTACAAACATTATTCAGCCAAGCTCATGGACTGGAAGCAAGCTCATGGAAGCTCATGGAACTGCACCAATTACCCAAAGTGCAAGACCTATGTGTATATGAACGATAAACTCCAGATGCAACGATCTGTTGGCGAACATAACCATCGACCACGAGTGTTGCTTCGTACCAATGAGGGGTATTATATTAAGGTTTAGAAGAAGATATTTATAATAATTTATTTTACTTAAAAAGCTTTCTTATGCGTGTTTAGAACTAAGAGGTGCTTTCTTCTCTGATGCATAATATTGGCGTGTTACGCGCGTTTAAAGAAAAGCGCGCAGTTCCTAACGCAAAAGTTTTTTCTTCCTTTTTCATGCAATCCATTTATCGAGTCGATAGTTTTGAACCGTAAATACTCTTGAGTTTTTAAAAAACACATAAGTTATTCTCAGTCTAGATTCGTAAGTAAGTGTATTTACGGTAGTATTTAGTATAAATGATAATAAATATTATATTAGTATTAGTATTATAAATAAGTATTAGAGAACCTAGGTGGAGCACGGGTCCGGACCCTTATAACTGTAGGTCTCTATTTATTATGTTATTACTAAAATTAGTTAATTTGTGTGATTTTCTTGAATAGTGGACTTTATTGTCTCAGTGGTGTTCGTTAGAGTTAGAACAACCTAGTAATTCTGCCTTGAGTATGTTTTTAATAAATCAGTATTAAACTATTAAAATATCTTCCATCATAATATGGGGTAATATTAACATGTGATTACCTATATTTAGTGACGCAGATAATAAAACATAAACACAAACATTACATTTATGTATTTAAATATGACAATTCAATAAATAAGTAATTTCGAAAAATAATATTGTCCTCCAAATGTCATAACCGTGACATAATGAAGGGCGATTTGGCTTAGTCACAAATACCTTTGTATCTTTGGTACATAATATCATGGTAACGGCAACCCAGTTGACGTTGGTTCACAGGGCCAAGTCTGTGTCAAGAGAACGTGATTTCATTCCCCGGTAAAACAAATTTTGTTCACAAATAATAAAAGTATCGCTCGGGTGTCTACGATTTCATATTTGTGTATACGTGTTTAAAATCCTGGTTTAGTTAAATATAATATATTAACTATGTGATTGGATGGGTGACCGCTAGTGGCAAAATTTCTTGAGCGCTTCCGTGCTTCGGAGGGCACGTATAGCCGTCGGTCCCGGTTGTTATCGGTAGATAGCAGTCGTTAAGCCATGTCGGAAGGCCTTCGGGCGGCTTGAAAACTTCTGACACTGTGTTGGCCACTAACCCCTCCGCCAATCCGATTGGAGCAGCGTGGTGGAGTATGCTCTAGGCCTCCTCAATAATGAGATGAGACCCGTGCTCAGTAGTGGGCCATTAATGGGTTGTAGCCAACTATGTGATTCGTTGTAAAATACAGTCATATTTTATTATGATTCATAAACGAAACTTGTTTGGACTCTTTCATTATTTGTTTTTTCTGGACGACAACGGATCGGTGATGCATTGGAGTTGTGGCAATGAACGACGGTGATCACGTCCCCTTAAATGGCACTGTTGCTTGTTCGTCGGGTGTTTACATTAAAAGAGTTTATTCAATGAAGTGTAGTGAGTCCATTGAGATATTATACATAATATCTCAATGGACTCACTCATTTAGTACACTAAATGAGTGAGTCTGCACTGAATTAAATTAATTTAAATATTGTAAACTTTTGACAGAGTCAATAACGTTTGAAAAACGAACGTAACCGGCTTATGAATACGTACCGCGGTCACTCAACTGCGCGCGAATTCTGTATAATGAACGAATTTCCACAGTTTTGACACCTAGGATTTGGGAAGGTCGCCCTATACTCGTGATTTCGGGTATTCGTGACTGAATGACAAAACAAGGTCCTTCTTATTTATTTCCTAACTATTAAATATCTAGATAATTGTAGTATTCCAACGAAAGTAGCCACGTCCGGCATTCGTTAACTTCATGAATTTATTATTTTTCAGTTCAATTTTTAATGACTCTACAAGGAAAACCGTTTATAAAGTACAAAGAATATTTCTACACGAGGTTCCCAAAGACACTAAACAGATGGCGCTGTATCAATACTAGCACATGTTTTGTAAGCATGCTGTTGTATCCTGATAACACGGTCAAGAAGGAGCCTGGTAACCATTTTCATCCACCCAAAAATGTGTTCAGAATGTCGGATGGCAGATACAAGTTTATTCCGGATCGTAGAGTTAACAGTGTACAATTCAACAGTTTTTATTGGAACGAAGTTCCTTACGGCAAGCTTGGAGGAGATAGGGATTTTAAACCGTAAGAAAAAGTCCGTGAAATAAAACCGTTAAATAAGACGTGCGCAGGCGCGACAGTCGTATACACAAGCGAGTAGTGTATAATACCTTTCTCTTTCTCCCTCTTTCTTTTCGTTATTTTGTTATTGTTATTGTGTTTTTGTTATTTTAGTTGATAATTTGAATTACGATTTTTTTTCATTTTACGTAATTTATTATTTCCTAAAATACTGAATTTCCTAAATACTTTCCTGTACTTAAATAAAAACTAATCAGCAAAATTTAAGAGAAAAATCAAGAAAACCTACATAAAATTGAGCACGATTTTTTTTTGCCAATTTGCAATTTGTCGATTCTACATTAGCCGAAGGAACTTCGTTCCTACCTGGTGTCCCACGACACCACATTCTTTTTTATAACTAAATGTAAGATTTACATAGTTAATAGGTACCTATTGTAAATTATTTTAATATTTAGAAAAATACTTGTTAAAAATATGTGTGTAGTACAAACACATGTGAACTGAAACTTCTTAACAACATGTCGTTTTCAGGTGTCACTAACTGTAACTTCAGTAACAAAAACTTACTGTACGTTGTTAATGACATGTGATTTCCTTAGCCGCGACAGTATAAATAAGAAAATATTTATCCTTAACACAACTTTTTGTTTTATAAGAACATACCTAACTTCCGTTTAAAAATTACGTTTTTTTAGGATTATTCTCTGTTTTGATCCCAATAAAAAGCCGCATAATTAAAGAAGTTTCACTTCTAAAAGTGCGCATTATAAAGTCATATATGTAAGTATAAGTATACAGTATAAGTCATATAAGTGTCATGTATTTTGTTAAATTAGATAATCAATAGTTTAAGGATTGTACTACTCTATAATAATCATAAAATTAACCTTGTTACAGTGAAAATTGTAATGAATGTGAATGGCAAACCGTGTATAAAGTATAAGGGGCATTTTTATTCCAAAGTGACAAAAATGAAAAATAGATGGCGTTGTGTAAACACCAGCACATGCTTTGTGAGCTTGTTGTTGTTGCCCGATTACACAATCAAAAGAGAACCTTCTGTACATGACCATCCTCCAAAAAATGTCTACAGAACGCCTGATGGCAGATATAAGTTCCTCCCTGACCGTAGATAGTAATACAGATTAAGAAACCAAATGTAAGAGTAAATTTGATTTTATTAATATTAAATCTCCTTCAATATAATGATTTATATTAAAGGCATTTATATCAGGAAAAGTTCTTTCATAATTTTATGTTGCTTAATTTTAATTTTAAAAATTTAAAGTACCCTCTTTTGTTGAATAGCCGCTATTAAGAACTTATTAGGAATGAATTATGTTAATTAATATAACAATTAATTAATGAAAACGCTTGTTTTAGTGAAAATGATGATGACAGTGTATGGCAAGCCTTGCATAATGTACAAAGGACATTTTTATAGTAAGTCGCCTTATATGAACACTAGATGGCGTTGTGTGAATACAAAGGACTGTTACGTCGGTATGCACATATATCCAGACCTTACCGTGAAGAAGGAGCCTAATAAAGGCCATACTCATCCTCCAAAAGCGGTTACAAGACTGCCAAATGGTACATTCAAGTTTATAAATAATAGGGCCTGTTTATATAATTATCACAATTGGATTAATGGAGACAGATCGGCATAAATTAGTGAGACGGTTCCTGATTCCATTGCCAGGACCTTTTTTTAGTATTCAAATGGTTGTTCTTGGTCTGAGTGTATATATTTGTATTTGTGTATAGTTTGTCTCTGTGTATGACTGTAGATACATATTTTTGCTCGATAGCAACAGTAAAGTGATCTACTTTGAATTACGTGTTTCTTTGACAACCATTTCGAGTTAACAATTTTTTCACTTTTTACTACCTACTTGAGCGTAGTAACTCACTTAAAACTTATTGGAGAATGCTGAAAAGAGGTAACATTTGTAAGTACATAAACAGCTTTCCAATGTGCTATAATAAAAAAAACATTTAACATATCATCATCAAATATTACTACATATAACAATTAGTTATATCTCTATATATGAGACAATATTTCAGATACATGCTAAAATAATAACAGATAATTATAAAAAGCTTAGCTACCTTATCGAATTATACACGAAAGAAAACAAGGTTAGTGAGTAATACTGTATGACAGAAAGTTGTCGAAATAGCTCCAATCTACCCCAGTTCTGTACGTACTTTATGATTCAATCGTTCTCTCTTTATTTTGTATCTAATCTATAATTAATCTGTATTCTAATCTGCGTTTAATATCTCTCAGGAGACTTCCAGCAGATAGTTCTAGTGAACGGCAAGAAGTTCTACATGTTCAATCAGTACACGTATACCTTCGGGTTCCAATCCAAGATTGGGCAGCGCTGGCGCTGCAGCATGGGGTGTCCAGCGTACCTCATGGTGTCTAACGATGGTGTACTGCTTCAGGTTGCTAGGGAACACACGCACAAACCTCCCAGATATCATAGGATTCCTAGCGGGAAGTACGTGAAAATTAACACTTGATGATATAGAGCGGAGTTTTGTACGGTTTTTGTGGAAGAATAAAGTATGACAAAAAGTGTTTTTTTCTTGTTTTTTTGTAACGGAAAAATTATCATTTGACATTTTACATAAGTTTGTACATTTTTGTTATTTGTGGGCACAAATCCTTGAATTTTTTTCTTGGTTAAGCGCCCGAAAAAACAAAGATAACAAAGTCCTTAGTATTTGCAGGAATCCATAATAGACAAAACTCAATGTAGAAAATGATATTTAGTATTTCTCGATAAACCTCATTCTATTTCGTGATTCAAATTGAGTTTGCAATGTAGATCAAAGATGTGAATGTGTATCCATAACTAACTCGTAGTAACCCTTTAGCTTAATTTAGGGCATTTTTTATTCCCAAATCCAAATGGTAAATATACCTAATAAACTAACCATATCAAAACCTCTAACCATCACCTTCGTCATAATCGTCATAATTGTCCCAACTCAAGTTCGTGTCACACCTCAGTGGATATGATTTTTGACGACCCCACTGGCGCAATGGTTTACACGCCGGATCGCTGTTCCGAGAGTCTTGAGTTAAGATTCCCATCGAGTTGGGAATAACAAGTTTAAATTTAAGTTCTCGGTCTTGGTCTTTGTTCTTTGTCCTTGTCGTGTGTGTTGTCTATGACACCCACAACGACAGAAATTCTAGTGGGGCTGTTAAGTTAAGCGTGTAGCGTTATTTATTTATTATATTTTCCAGATGAACTAAAAATGATAACACTCCATAATGGCAAGCAGTTCTACATGTACGAAGGGTATACCTACTCGTTCAGGTCGAGGAGTCACCACGGGGGACAGAGATGGCGATGTACCAACACCTCCGATTGCCGAGCTTACATACTGGTGTCGGAAGATGGTACAATGTTCCAGAAATGCGCCGAACATACACACAAGCCGCACAGATATCATATGTTGAGCAATGGAAGATATATGCGAATTTCGTGAGGGTTTTTGGGGCAACGATATGAGTTATTTATAAATATAAATATATTGTTTACACCATTATGTTATTTGATTTCTGCTCCCTATTGATGGACTGATATATTTTATGATAACCGGATTGGAACAACTTGCCTGCGTCAGTGTTTCCGCGTAAGTATGACGTGGGAGTCTTCAAGAGGAGAGTGAATAAGTTTTATCTAAGTTAGTTCACTCAACATTAATGGCTTCATCACCACTTATCATCAGATGGGATAGTAGTCAAGCACTACTTTATACGACAAAAAAACAATTTTTCGTGCCTGCAAGAAGCGGTCAAGATATTTTGCCACTAAATGGTAACTGTGTAACTGCACTCGTTGCTTAACGAAGTCATAAAGTTCATAACTGAACGTTGCAGAGTCGCTATAATGTGTGCAATCCTTAACTTAGTCGATTACTTATTATAAGACCGACGCAAACTGTCGTTCATAAAATTAATGCTATTTATTGAAATAAAAACACTGAATGAATGCAAGATTATGCAAAATGTTTACTTATTGTTTTGTTACAATATATAACTTAATTAAGCTTTTTCATGTAATAC
This sequence comes from Hesperia comma, assembly GCA_905404135.1. Classification (NCBI taxonomy): domain Eukaryota; kingdom Metazoa; phylum Arthropoda; class Insecta; order Lepidoptera; family Hesperiidae; genus Hesperia; species Hesperia comma. The sequence continues at coordinate 3,108,974 of FR990024.1, forward strand.
AACCATTTTAGGTGTCACAAAATCAAATATAAAACAGAAGGCAAAGAGAGGAAGTTGGAAAACAGAAGACTTCAAAATGGCCGTCGTTGAAGTACTTACGAAGAAAACGGGCTTAAGGGAAGCAGCCCAACGTTATGGCATTCCATCCTCTACGTTACATGATAAATTAAAACTTATAAAGGAAGGCAAGGAAGTGGTACTAAAGCCAACCTTAGGAAGGTTCAAGAACACCTTTTCACCGGAATACGAGAATATATTGAAATCCCGTGTTAAAGACTACGCTGATAAATCTATGCCGTTAACACGAAAGGAATTTTTAAAACTGGCGTTCGATTTGGCTGTAGATCTCAAGGTGCCACATCGTTTCAATAACAGAAAGAAAACGGCTGGGAAAAACTTTTATTATGAATTTATGAAACGTCATCCAGATTTATCTTTAAGTACAGCAAAGTCTAAAGAAAGTATAAGTTAATATTTTCTTTATAAAATTAAATAAAATTGAAATTAAACTTTACTTATAACATGTTGTTTCGTTGCAAATACTTTTTGAAAGTCGCCATTAGTAACTTCAAAAGCATTTTGGAGTTTTAATTGTTGGGACCAGTGTTGTAGCAGTTAAAAACACTCAAACACCGAGTGATACTAGATATAATTTTACTAAATGATTAACAACATAGTACAAAAACCCCATTTTTAAGGTAACTTGCATTACGACTAACTATTGGTATTACCGATCCGATAATTCCCAAAACGCCTACCTGATAACCTACCGACCCTTTTTCAATAGCCCGAATACTGATTTAATCAAAAATACTATTAAGATATTTTGTTCTTCAGACTCCCAGTTGGTCGTTCAAGATGTCACTTTTAATAATGGGAAGAAGTACAAAATGCTGAATGGGTACACCTATGGTGCCCCAAAGGTGACGCGTGTGGGCGTGAGGTACCGGTGCACTGTAGGGTGCAGTGCCTATCTGTACCTCACGGAGCAGGGTCAGATCATCAAAGTGGTCAATAATCACACTCACCCCGTCCCTAGATTCTATGTTAGCTCTTCTGGATATTATATAAGGACTTAGTTGGTTTATGTGAAATATTATGTAGATCATTTTTTTTGTCTTAGGAACTGCATATTATGCTTAGGTTGCGTTTAATACATAGATTGTAATATTTTTGTCTTAGATACCTACATTAGGAAGTACCTATCCAAGAATTTTCGTCAGTTATTTATTTGGAAAAGTTAGAAAAGTGTTAAATTTTTAAGTTACAAATATAAAGTTTCAAAGTTTCACCTTATTTATATCTATTATCTCTTTTTATCTCTTATACTAACAGAAAGTTACTTAACAGAGACCCATGTCTGCTGATTTATGATTATTTCATTTGCATATCAATCATCGTTATCAAATATCGTTAAAATTGAGGTAAATTATTCTGACACGAAGACACGATGCAATTGAAGCATTTATAATTTGGTAGACTTGGGCCCCATATTGCGTTTATATTTTCTTATGATACGCCTCCATCTATGTCTCAACGCCTAAATAACGCGCTAATGTGGTGAATTCAAGTCTATATTTCATTAATTCACCACATCAGCGCGTTAATTAACGCGTTAAGACGCAGGTCGCTGGTTCAGCCGTAGAGTTATAATGAACATCAAACAACAACGTAGTAGGAACGTTGTATTTTATCAGACTGTAACTTGATTCACATAGGCTCACAAAATACAAAAGCTATCAGTTTTTTTAACATTCGTACCTACAATTAATGTGTTTCTAAAATTTTAGTTACTTTCGCCATGTCTCAAAGAGGAGGACGGATGCTCTTATTCGACGGATACTCTTACAGCATGCAAAAATATAAGATGGGGGTGCTGCATTGGAGGTGTACCATGACACAGCCAGGGACCGTGAAACGGTGCACTGCGAAGCTCTTCACCAGCGAACGGTACAAAGTGATAGAGAAAACCGGTTCGCACGTACACAAAAAACCGAACTTTGTAAAGAAAGACCAAACTTTTGTTAGAATCTATTAGGGTTACACATATATAGGAAAAACTCTGAATTTAAGAGTCAATAAGGTGGTGGAGTTCCTTTTACAGACTGTTGAAATATAGATATGGAAGAAGCAATAAAAAAAGCTTTAATCCACTCTTATATTCTAAAATTATTGTGATTTTTGCGTATATAATGTATATTGTGCATACTCTATTTTCATATGGGGTTATAATACTTGATACAATAGGGTGCCTTAAACCATTAAAAAATGTAAGTATTTATTTACGTTAAGTATTGCATATTATTCGAACGGGTTGCGATCCTTAGTGACATAATGTTTTGCATGCAATTATATTATTATTTTAAATATTTATATAAAAACTATAGCTGTCCCGGCAAACGTTGTTTTGCCATATAAATTATTTCTACAAAAGAGACGATAATTGATTAGGTATCGAGCGGGATGAAAAATGATTAGATTACTAAAATGGCTATTAAAAATAGGGGTTGGTGATAAAAGGGTGAAAATTTAGGGTTGTACGTATTTTTAGTGCCACATTCTAGAAAAATAAAAACAAAAAAATTTGTCCAAAAATTACAAAAAAAATGTTAAGCGTGAACAACCATTATCACTTAGGGGTGTGAAAAATAGATAGTAGCCGACTCTCAGACCTACTGAATATGCATATAAAATTTGTTAAAAATCGGTAAAGCCGTTTCGGAGGAGTAGGTAAGGTATAAGAAGATAAACCTCAAATATTTAATCGATGTAACATTATTAATTTAAGGTCAACAACGTTATATTTTGTAATTAAATAGAACTAATTTGTTATTCCTTTGTTATTGGTTGTATTATTTATGTAAAGAACGGAAGTAGGTATAATTTAATAGACGTAAGTTTAATTGTTGAGTAAATATAAAATATTATTGCCAAAGAATGAACTATTTTATTTTAAATAATAAGTTTTAAGTTCCATAAAGCAGATCTTGCTACTGACTATTCAATACAATTTACAACTTGTATTTCCCTTCGCCCGGCCTATGCCTCAATAGACCAGAATTTACATAATTATGTATAAATTACAGTAAAAATCCGGTCTCAGTTAAATCTAGTTTTAACTAGTCAAAACGCGTTTCAACTGACTGCGTTAGTTAAAACGAGAAATAACTGTTGCTCAAAATTAATATCAGTAAAAACTAGTTCTAACTAGGGAAAACGCGTCGGTACTTGATTGATCCGTCTTGACGAGTACTTTATAACTGGATGGTTATCATGGTCTGATGATAGAGGTGAAAGGTGGCCATAGGAACTCTGTAATTAAACCCATAACATACATACCATACAAACCCATGACATAACCCCATCAATCGTCAATAGTTTTTTGGAAGCTTAAAACACTTTGTAGCTACAACATGTTAAGCCTTCTAAAGAAGACTCTGCATTAATGATACTGAATAATCTCATAGATAGAGGAGGTTGTGGAACAACATGTAAACTACTTTTGATGCGGGAGTTCCCGCGGGATTGAGATTCGCGCGGAAAAACCTCCTATGCACGAACGAAGTCGCGGGCAACAGCTAGTTTCTAATAAATAGGGACACTTAATAGAAAAAAATTGCTAAATACAGGATCTTCCGGTTCTGAGATTTAAACTTATAAATTTTCAGCGTCACAAAATAAATCGAAAAAGGCGGGTGTGTTATAATTGTTCAACCAAATGTAAAAATAAGACTTATAATGTATGTGACGAATGTATGTATAAAGCAGCTTTGTGGTTCTTGTAATAGAATAAAAGATTTTAAAATATAAACTGTAATATACATAATTTTATATAAATAAACAACAACAATAAAGTTCTTATGGCGCCTGGGACGTGACATTTATAGAATACTCTCTCTTCCATGTTATTCTTCTTTTTCTTTTTATCCTAGATAAGTAAAACAACAATCAGCTTTCACTTCTGCATTTATAGTTCATACGAAATCTAAGTCACTATCTAACTTGGACTATTTCGTTACAGGAACCTACGTGTGGACAAAGAGAGGGGGTAAACATCCTCTTCTCCTGGTCTCGGGATACACGTACAGTTTTCAGAAGAAGAACGCTGACGGTCGGATATCCTGGTATTGTTCCAGAAGGCTCAAGGGGTGCAGATCGTCTGCGATCAGTTTCGGGACCAGGGTCATATCGCACAAACCCCACGACCACCTTCCACCGAAGCTTCGGAATCCAGAAACTAACCAATTTGGGTCTCTGTTCCCGTGGCCAGATTTTGGAGTTCAACCGCCTTTGGGCTAGTACTAAAGGTGTGTAAAAATTGTAAATACGGAAATTATTGAATCATAAAAGTGACGTTTTTAAGTATCGAACGATACTTTTGTGTCATATCGAGAACTTGGATTTAAATTATGGACGATAGTAAGCTAGTGATATTTTGTGATGTGCATGTAGTATAGTTAGGCGTTAATTAGAGGATATCGTGATTGTGTATACTTGTAGACATGAGTAGTATAAGTGTAAATATCGCTACAAATTTTTCAGAATAGAGGACGAAAAATTCACTACTAAAATTCCGGCTTTGAGTGGCTTAAACACATTTTTTACAATAAAAATTGAAAAATAATATTTTGGTAAAATTGGAACGAACGTTACGCCATTCTCAATTTTTTCAATAGATATTATAAATAAATATAAAAGAAATAAATAAATCTATAAAAAAAATTTTGCGATTCTTAATTTATGATCTCAATTTTAAAGTGTCACAATAGGCCACTATGGCTTTCGTCGTGTCAAATAATCGTAAAAAAATTAAAACAATTTTTTATTTAACGAGAATAAGTTCAAATTAATTTACCATATAACCCAATAAATAATACCTACGAACACAAAGTAGATTAATATTAACTTAGTAGTAGTCTGTTATCAAAATGGTTCCTAATGATATGTAAAGTTAAACCCCATATTTTTTTTAATAAGTTAGTTTTAATACATTTGGATTGTACTGTGTTTCTAATGTTACGGCTACTTCTGCATCTTAATAAAATAAAAGTCACGAAATTACCGCGTTAATTAACGTGCGAATGTGCTATTTTAGTTTAAGACTTTAAAAGAAATTTGACTTGCCAAAATTGTCTGTTATTTTCAGGTATTAGGAATTTATGTCAAATACATAGTTTATTATTATAGAAATCTGTTATTAAGCCTTAATTCAAGGTAAATTCCTAATACATGTTAATAACTGTAATTAATAATTTTAGCAAGTCTATTTTCCTTTATTCGCCACATTAGAGCATTAATTAACGCGCTAAGACGCAGGTGTAGCCGTAGAGTAATACTCAATATTATGTTGTGGTCTTAACGAATGTTACTTTATGTATACGATTTACAGCAGTTTTCAATAAAGTATCTATCTTTAATCTTCGGATAAGTTACAGGTTAAAATAAAAAGCACTCTATAATACTCTGACATTTGACCGTTGCTAGGCAACTGATTGGAGCTTTATGAATAGATAGTATTGAAATCAATCGTTACTCTTCGGTCTTTGATGCGGTACACAGAGGATTATATAGCAGTTAAGGCCACTTTTTATATAATTAGTTGGAAGGAATATAGTTTTAAAAAGTATATGTTATGTAACTTCGTCTGTATGTCTTATGACAATAGACTGCAGTTAAGTATTATAAATTGTGTATATTATTACTATTTATATCTAAGGAAAAGGTTTTCTTTTTAAATGTTATATCAGTAGAAGGCCTAAATGGAAAATTTTAACGTCTTAAGAAAACTAACACACAAAAAATACTAAAGAATGGAGAATCCACTTTTTTAAAGCGTTTAAAAGTTAGTTATTATTATTTTCTCTGTTCTAACTTCAACCACAAAGCATCGGTGGCCTAGTAGTTATTGATGGCCAGTAAGCACTTACTGGCACAGCTGGCTCTGTTAATTATTTATAAAAAGGCGTACCCAACCAACATAAATTTAAATTTTGCAAATCGTTTAAATTTTATCTTTAACTGTGATTCATATTTTGTGTGATTTAAATTATTGATTAAACGTTATTACTCGTATAAGTGATTTTAACACAAAGTTTCTGATGGGTCTATTAAACCCGATCCGACATAGTCTTAAATAATTCGTGTACATATTTATATAGAAATATCCTTTTACCGTTAAATCAAAGGGATTTTCGCAAAATCATACAATACTTAATACACATAATAAAAAATTGCAATAAGTTTAGTCGATCTCGAAGCCATTTTATCTAATGGAAATATTACATTTTGCGTCATTGAATAATTGATATCATAAGTGGTCATAAACGGTTTTAGTATTCAGTGTTTAATAGACCCGTTAGTAATTTAACAGTAATTTGTTAAGTTTTTTCCCAATTAAGTTATAAAAATCATTATTTTTAACGCGCAACATTTTAACATGCCACTTTAGTGTTAAATATTTTGTCAAACATGCAGTTATTGTATTTTATTTTGTACTCGTATAATTTTTGTTATAAAATGAGGTAGGTACACTAAAGTGTTTTTTTACTTTTAGTATTATTATAATATATATTTTTACGTTTAGACCATTAGGTATTCTGTGGCCAATATGGTTGCCAATTTAGTGCAAAATTATTATAAACATATTAAATAAACATAGTTATAAATATAATGTAATGTTTGTAATTTTATTTGTCTGCTGTTTTTTTATTTGAAATAAATATTAATTACCTGAACGGTTTGTAAATAAAGCTTTGAACATACTATGTTGTTACATTCATTGTATACTAATTTTAAATAGTTAAAAATAATTAACTTTTTAATATCTACTAATAAACTTTTACAGGAATACTCATACCGTCGGGAAAAGGGAAGCATCCGTTGCTGATATACAAAAATTTCACATACACTTTCAAAGTGCGTTCAGCTAGTGGTGTCCTCTGGCATTGCTCGCGAAGAACAAGGACGGGGTGTAAAGCGTTCGTCAAGTCGCTACCCGATCATATGGACGTCATACAAGCGGTGTACGATCAACACTGCCATGTCTCCAAGTTTGCTAAGCATGCAAACAGACACAAAATATAGCGGTATCCACTGCATAATAGGCGCCCGTAGTCAGAGTATATTTAAATAAGTAGGTTATCTTTAAACAAAGGTACTTGTCAGACTTGTGTGTGCCGCCGAGCCAATTACGCCTGAAACGCACACAAAAATTTCAAACAGAGGTCTGAGGATGAAAGATTCGTTTGTGTGCGTTCTCCGGTGTGTATGTATATGACGGGGAACCAGCAAGCACACAAACATGTTTCATCGATATCTTTGTTTGGAGTCAACCTACTTTTTGAATACGTCGCCATGATCGCATGGACCATGTATGTACAAATATTTTTTGTTGTATAATAGTTATAGTTTTGATAGGTGGTGGACTCTTTGTACCTTGATCGATCTTCATTCTATGTTTGTACCTTCTAGTGCCCATGGTCCACAGACCAATTACAAATTTCTATGATTGTTAAAGTTTGGAGAGATATATAAATTGAAAAATGACTCTAATTAGGTTGCAGACCAGACCAATTGCTACGTATTTTTATTAACATAATTTACTGGCTCGACAACACAGAAAATGAAAATATTATTTAAAACAAACAAAAATAAAATATGACCCAGTCTATTAGTCAGTAAGCTATTAGTTAATTAATTAGCGTTCTCCTGGTATATATTTTTTATAATTCGTCTAATAGGCTTTGAGCTTCTTTATTGCCATCAAATTACAAATCTTTTCACTACATAATATAGACAATTTAATTGTTTTTTTCTACACAGCAATAAATGTTACTTTGGCATAATTAAAATATTTCATTTATAATTACTGGTATACGTAATCTTCGACGTAGGTTAATTTAATTTAATGTAATATTTTTCAATTGCTAAATTTTATTACTTTATAGATATACATATAGTGCTATTATTTTCTAGTGTCATTAAGCGACATCTAGAAGATATATAATTTTGTATAAAAAAAACAACCGTAAGAAAAGAGATTCATGTGTTTCAGATTTTTTTGTGACGACAGCTCTCAATTTAATACTCTTCTAAATCCGTGACTAAATGATGTCCCAAACGAAGTATAACTTCAATGTCATTTAACGAACAAAATTTCATGTATTTTCGTTAACTTTTAAGTGACAATTTTTTATTTAACGCTTAGTTTATACGGTTACATATTATTCTTATTATTATAGATTTATGTAGGTACTTATTAAAAATAAATAAAAATCAATACAGGTGCAACCAGGTACAACCAATATAAACTTTTAAAAATATAACCATTTTTAAAATTTGTTACAAGCAGATAATTTGGAATAAAATAAAACAAGAAAGAACAAAAAGATGGTCTGGATGTGATAAAGACCGACGTTGAAACCAGATCCACTCAGTTCTTAAGTGAAGTTTTTGCTCAAAGTATTGATCGATCGATCGAGAACTAATTTATGACCTCCGATAACATTGGTATCAATTCCCAATTGTTATCATAACTGTTAGCTTAGGTTCATGATGATTTATTTAGTATACTTAAATGAATACGACCAGAGGAATATTTCATATAATTATTGCCTTCTATTAGTTTTAAGGAATAGAATTACACTGTTTTATTTTATAGGTTTATAAATTAAGTTATAAGGCTGTTTTACAGCTGAATAAAATAAAAATAAGCAATAAATTGTGTTATTTCCTAAAGGGATGTTATTTTATTTTAGTTTCATTCTACAGTACAATTTTGCGTAATTTAGTAAAAATTACAGCTAGGTGTAATGTTTGAGTAAACGCTCTTCCCTTGGATGTTTATTACAACTAGTTGGTTTTTTAAATCTACCTGCTATGGGTAGGTTTAAAAACATAGTTTAATTGCAGTGAATTCTCAGACAAACATTGGGAATAAATTTGATTTCACATTATGGCTAAATGTTTAATACATTTTATAGAATAGCGAATTCTATACAAAGCCAGTAATAACTACATATGTAGGTACTTTCTTTAAGAAGTTCAGTTAAAATAATGTAGTAGTCAATTATTTTTTTTACTTGAGTCTTGAGGGATTAAATTCTACTTTAGTGATTTTCTTCGCCTGCAAATTATAATTATTGTTAATTTAATGAATAATGTTGTAAGCATCGATTGCAGAGACTGCGTTGAGAGTGATGTATGGTCGCAAGCATCCGATGATAATCAGAAATGGTTACACATATAAAAGGTTCCGCGTGTTGGTGACAGGGGAGATGAGCTGGCGGTGCTCCAAGTGGGACGATGGATGCCGGTGCTCCTTCAAGACCAGGTCTGAGGATCCAGAGTCGGGGATCTCTCAAATCTTCCAAACACTACACAACCATGAACAACCGACGTTCATCAGAAATATTTATGGAACCATCGTAAGAGCTCATTATCCGAAAGAGAAAATAGTTCCTTAAGGAAATGTCAGATATATTTATTGTAGGCTTAAGTATAAGATTACAGAAAGGTGACAATTTCTCCAGTTCACAAATTAAAAATACGCCTGTCCTGCATTTTTTGTTTTCATGTATACCTATCTAAGCTACCCCTATAGTTTTAAATTATGAGTATACTCTAAAATAAAACCTTTTTATATAACTTCGGTGTAATACATCGGTATTGTAATAACTAAAAAAGGTTTACATTTAAATATGACGTCGTACATCTACCATGGTGGTTTTCCAGCAGAATCATCCAATAGAAATCTAATACATGCAAAGCAGTTCAGTCATTTAGAAAACCTTCATGATTCTGCTATTGAATAGCGGTATTGTGGTATTATAGAAAAGATAAAAAAAATGTATAGGTAACTTTAAAAACCTAATTTTATCTGTAAAACAATCCGTAAAGTAAATGCTAAAGGAATACTGAAATTCTTAACCTGATAAAAGAAATAAAAATGGTAAAGTCATGAACTATTTGTGATGACGATAATAATGATGGTTGCTTACAGAGTTCGATGTGGAGATCATTCCAAGTGGCAAGCACCCGATGATATTGGCCAATAGATACACGTACAAACGGTACAAGGCGTTGGCAACTGGTGAGATGCAGTGGCGATGTTCCAAATGGCATGATGGATGCCGCGTGACCATCAGAACTAGATCCTACGATCCCTTGTACGCAGTCCGACACGGCAGCCAACAACACAATCACAAACCACCGAATTATGTTCGATGCAGCGACGGAAGCCTCGTCAGAGTGTCTTAGAATTGTAATGGTTCTGCTTTCAGAGCTAACGTTGTCACAGCCTTATTTGACTCACTCAAAGTGTCTTAGTTAAATTTTTAATGATTCTACTCTTAGGGATAACTTTTAATAACTTTTTTTCATTCACTTTGTTAGGAATAGCCTCGCCATCACATTTGTAAGTATTTTCACATAAATTTGGATTTCTTTATAAATATTAAAGTGCTTTCATGATAGATGGAAACACCGAGAAAATTAAGCTTATGTTCAAAAATTTATTATTTTCTGAGTACTTTATTTGTGTTAAAATTAAATTTATAGACTATGAAAGTTTTTCACCCGCTACAAATTTTATTAATGTCTTGGACAATCTTCGTATTTTTATATAATTCCGAAAAGAGGAAGAGGATCTCACTTTGAATGTATTTTTTATATGTGTTACATAACTTTTTACTGAATGTAATAATTTTGATGATTCTGTTTATACTCGGAAGCTGGTGCTTGTCATGTGATCCCGTTAAAATTTTAACCAACTCTGATAAACAGTTTCAGTTATCCCTAATAATGCATATTCAATTAACTTCGACTAAGTTGATAATGTTCTAATTTTGTTAATTGTTAATAGAAAACGAACAATTTTTTAATTGGTTTTTAATCACAAAAACATTATTCTACGCACCAATTTATAGCTGAACTATGAAGAAAGCCAATAATAAAATAGATCCACAATTGTAATGTCACATTAACCTGCAATTACATACTTTTACAATAAAAGCGTGCTATGATTATGATTTAACAGTCTTTTATATTACATTTAACCTCCAACCGATTTTTTTTTCCCAACTGAATTGGCTAAAACAAATTTTGAATCGATACGAATTGTTTTACTCATATTAAAGTCTTCATTGTTTTAGAAACCGGTTATCTTCCTGTGCTGGTGTGTCATCGCTTCGTGTATACCCGGGTGAGGGTGAACTCCTCGGGGAAGGTGCTCTGGAGGTGCTTAATGTATGATAAAGGCTGCCAGGCCTACATCCTGGCGGACAACGAGGCTATCCTCATGATAGAAGAGCATAATCATGATCCGCCACACATCGAACATTGATGTTGAATTTTATTTTCTTTCTTTTTTATTAGATGTAGTAAAATTTGCCCTGGTTCGCTGGCTGTTGCCAGTGGTCTTCAATCAGGTTTTCATTAGGCTACAAAGTCCTGAGTTGTTTATCGGTTCTTTTGATATACAACCCTGAAAGACTTCAACTCCCTCATTTGTGACGGTGCTATCAAATTTATCCCTTTAACACAGAATTGCATTAATCAGAATCGTAGTGAGAGCATATTAAACTCTTCGCTCTCCACGTTCATAGCCCCTACAAGAAGATTCTTTGTGGCGCCGGTGCCACGGACTACAAATAGACAAGAGTACACACGCCGATTGAGAGGAAAAATTCAACTCATTCTAATTCTGGTCCCGCTGGGAATGTAGGACCCTTCGGTTGTCCGACGTGGAAACTCGCCTTCTATGGAAACTGGTGTTAAACTTGTCTGTTGGCTATCAGATCCGTGCGTTCACATTCACAGCAATACCATATTACGAAGTCTTCAGTGTTTTTTTTAATATTAAAACCCTTCGAGAAAAATACTTCATCACTACATAGTATAAAACAAAGTCGCTATTTTTGTCCGTCTGTTTGTCTGTATGCTTAAATCTTTAAAATTACGCAACGGATTTTGATGCGGTTTTTTGTAATAGGTAGAGTGATTCAAGAGGAAGGTTTTTATGTATAATACATGCATATATTCCCACGAGAACGGGATCCACGCGGGTGAAACCGCGGGCGGGCCGCTAGTTGCTAATATTTGAATCTACAGTAAATAAAGTCATAACAAAACAATAACAAAATTATTGCTAACAGATGTCGGTAAACTGATAAAATTTTAAATGGTGCTATACCTACCTATAAATAATAATAAACCTAAGCCTCTAGTAATATATGAATATAGTGGAAAATGTGCTAAGTTTGTGGAGACTACCATGAATTTCGTGCCTACTTACTAGCTCAGCTACAAGCTGTTGATAACAGCGGTTCATACATACCCTTTGTTTTTGAAGTAAAAATCTAGACATAGCTATTTCCCATTGAGAGACATGTGTTGTTTAATATTTCCGAAACGTTTTTAGAGATTTGGGCACGTGACTTCATTGCACAAGACGTCTTGTTGTAGAAATCTTTATCCTGTTTTAGTTATTTCTATTCTTGATCTTGGCCCAGAAAGTTACAAATGAGGTGAGTCGGTAATATTTGTAGTCGTTTAAATTCTTAGTAGTAGTTATTATTGTTTTTATACTTTTTTCTAATTTTTAAGCTTTTTTATAAAAATTGCGTTGTGCGTTTATTTTTCTTTTCTTATTTTGGATGCAAAAATTAATTTTAAATTGTGTTGTTCTGGATTGGGCGTTTTTAAATCATGTTCTTTACATATATATATTTCACACAGTTTAAATTTTGATGTAATTGATTTTAATAAACATCGGTAGCATCTAGCAGTGTGAAATTAGTTTAAATTTAATTTGTTCGTCAAAATTATGGATAATTTAATTTTAAGTTATATCGATTTTTTTAAAGGGTAACGTCATGTACAAAATTTTTGTAATAAAGATGATATTAATAAATATTGTTTTATTGTTCACGTAAAGGTAATGTTAAGGTTTGGAATTATTCGTGCCAAAAGAGGTTGGAGTATCACGGAATTACTCTTACCTTCGGAAAGATAATTTGATATTGCTCGTGTGTTAACAACATCGGTTGAAATAACTTGCCATGGACAATTTTATAATCATACCGCTACTAAAATTTTCAATGTACGGAGTGCGGAGTGGATAATAGTGAAATAATTTTTTAAACTACTAGTAAGTGAAATAACTTGCATAATTATGCTTAAATAAATCTAATTGCTACTTTTCTTCTTGTTTTCGTAAATAAATCGTTAGTAGCTGTAGCTGTCAATCTATGTACTTTATCAATAATGCAAGAATTTGCGAATCAGGATCAGATATTAAGAAGAGAATTAAACCAGAAGCATGTCGATGATATGCTTTATATAATTCCATGTTTGTTACAGATTGGATTTTATATCGACCGAGATTTAAAAAATCAGCACCGAACCATTTAATACAAGATGCTATATCGTCTGTTATTAAAGATAAAGTTTCTATTAGAAAGGCAGCGAAAGCAAGAAATATAAGTAAATCTCAATTAGGCAGGCTCGTGAAAGAAGCGAGAAGTATTAATAAGAGAAGAACTATTAAGAGACAGTGATAGCGGGAATTTTAACAAATTGATTGAACACCTATTTACTTTGCGGTTCTAATCCATGAAAAAATTAATAAAATGTCGTGTTCATTCAAATTAACATATTTTTCTACGTGCTAAATATGTATCAATCACGTAGATCTTATATTTATTCTTTGACTCTATAGACATATAATAGTCATACATTTTTCTAACGTTACAGTTTTATTTTCAGTATTTTTCAGAACATCAAATAGAGGTACTCGTCAGTTAGTAATTGATGGATACTCCTTTATCTGTCGAAGTTATTGCCTCAACTATGTTAAGAAAATCTGGAAGTGCGCTACAAGTGCAGATTGCACAGCTAAAGTTCACACGATACAAGATGAAATAGTCACCCTAAATAATGATCATAACCATCCTTCTCAGATAGATTGGAAGTTTGCACGCATCACTTCTTATGATAATCTAGTCACGTAACATTGTTAAGTTTATTCGTTATTTAATATATTTAATCCTGTGCCACGTTGATTTAAGTTAATATATTACATATATTTTATTTGCAAGTATGTTGTTATTTCTTCCACCAATAGGATCTCCAAGATAACTATGAATTAATAAAACATAACGTTTGTTACTATTTTTTGTAGATAATAGTGAATAATCTCTAGTTTCATAAGCGTGAAGTATATGTATAAGTACCTTTCTATACCCTTTGGTGTTAATAGTAAAAGAAGTATATCTTCCTTTTTGATTTGAAAGGAGTTTTAAAATTACTTTTTAAGAGCTGACAGTGTAATACTTTTATTCAACGTCATCCTCAAAAGTTTAAAAACAACCTGTTATGTGTCTTTTGGTTGCAATGTCGGGAAGAAAATTCCAAAAAAAAAAATATTTAAATGACAGAAGAAGAAAGCAGTACTTACTTGTCATTAACTATATAAGACTATCCAAGACTATCTATCGTACTTATTATATTAGAAAAACAAAGTTCTTAATTGCCAAATAAAATATTATACATTTGCACAAGAAATTCACTTCATTCATTATTTATATCATTATTGATATAATTTAGTACAACGTACAGTCCTATCGATGAATCATGTTGCATTTAATTTATTTCCATGTTACTACGAGATGTTATTCTTTATTGTTGTCTTTTGGTTTCCATTAATTTATTCAACTTCACTTATAAATGCATAACAATGGTTGATTTCCATCAGCTCAGATTCTACTCACTGCTAAAGGAGGTCAAGTGCTGATGCTGTACGGTCACCGGTATCATCGCGAATACGGAACTCCAGGACGAAGTTACTGGCGATGCACTAAGCGGCTAGCCTACTCCTGCAAGTGCAAAGTACGAATCATCAACGGGAAAATATATGCCACTGGACAGCACAGTCATTAGATTTGTCACATTTGAATTTCTACATGACTAAGTTGTTGTGGAGTTAAAACAATCCATGTAGTTATAGTTTCGTTTTTGCCAAATGAATAGATACATTTTATTTTTATGAAAAATACTCGTATATATTATTCTCAAATGTTTTTTCAATAAAGAGATTACTAACTCTGGTCCAACACTTTCGGGTTTACATTCATATCTAAATATTATTAGGGATATTATTCTTCGTTATTCAAACGTTATGTGATTGAACAACTCCTTAAAACCATTTCTGCTTCATAAACAATTTGCAAAATGGTCTCTAATAAGTGCATATCCAATATTCGTTTTAAACCGTTTTTTTACTAGCCGAATTTTTTATATTGCCAGTGCAACCTAAATTTTAAAAATTTATAGAGACGGGTGAAATCGTATGTACTATGTACGAGTATTACAATCCTATGTATTATATTGTGATTTACTAAAAGTCGGTACATAGTGAGTTCTTTCGATGATTCTGATAAAGGCTACTGTTTACTACCACTTTACCGATGATGTAGCTTTTTTCGCCAGTTTTTATATCTGTCTTTTTGAAACCATATTTTTTATCCGAGTAATCCCATAAAATCATTTCAAAAGACTTTATTTATCATTTCGACATATTATATTAACTGGATAGAATGAAAACTGAGTTAATTTTTTGTTGGTTTAATTTATAAAAAATCAAAGACGACCATAAGAGTATGCAAACGGTATACAAATACCCACTAGGCTGGAATTAATATGTTCTGTCAATAATTGGTGTTTAAAAAAAATCACTAGCTATATTCGGACATAACAGAGATCAAATTTTTACACGAAGATTATGAAAGTAGACCCGTTTTATTTGGAACAGATTACGGTATATTTATCAAACATTATTTCTTCCTTGGGCAGTTGGTTTTGTTTAAAAAATAATGTACAGTTTGTCAATTTTGAAGTACTTATAATATAGTATATTTCCAATTATTCTTTACTTGTAAATAAAAAAAAATAAGAAAACTTATTTTATATTAAATTTTTGTCGTAAGACGTCTCACCGGCTTTTTTACTGAAATCTAAAAATTACCTTTTACGTCGAAGCCCTCTGTATATAACTCAATTATTTTCATAACCAATAAATATTATGTTTAATAAAACAATGCATGAATACTAATTTCAAACTATTTCCAGGATCTCTGGGAAAAAACACAACCTCGTATACTGGTGCAGTAAACGAACCTTTACTAGACAATTGTTCAGATGATGATGTAATTGAGGTAGTTAGAGACGAAGCGCCTATCGAGATACTATCTGATGGCGAAGAAATAGAACTTCGAAAAAGTTTAGAAGAAAAAGTTGAAACACCTAATGAATCTATTCAATTCATGTCAATATCTAGTATAACAGATGCACCAAATGAGAATAAAGAAAATGACACAGATATTCAAGATCCGTTGACCAACGATGGTGATTCATGTGAACCATCAAAAATTTTGATGGTCGGGTTTGGATCCATACAACCTTCTGAATTTGATAATATGGATAAACAAGATGATCAAAGTGACGAAAATTGTTATGTCAACGTTACTGATGATCCCATTCTTAACAAAGATGAAGAAATTACTGACATACAAACGAATATTGAAGTAGGCCATGAAATCCTAATTGACCCTAATACAATAGTTGGAAATGTTCCTGAGGCATGCTTTAACAGTGAAACAATATAAACGGAAAGATGTTTTCTTTTTATATCAACGATTTCTAATTTTATAATTCATTTGACCTAGACCTGATTGCACTAATAGATTTGAATCTTAGTTTGCAATAGACCTAGAAATTGTACAATAGCTATTTTTTAAATAGTTAATTATAAATGTATCAGCCAGGATATGGCACAGAATATTATGACACATAGTGAAAGACATTCAAAATTAATCGCTTCTATATTGCAAAAAAAGAATGGCCGTGTTTGGACTCACACTTTATGGAGACTATACTTCGTAGTAATTTAACGAACTGCGAATATTTATAGTAACTAGTTATAGTTTAGTTTTATTAAATGGCATCACTTAATAAAAACTGATAACCAAGTAAAGTGTTTTTAAGTTCGTTTTATTTATATTACAATAATTCAATATTTAAAGCTATGATGCTGTTATTAATGTTAAAATTGCATCACATTTCGCAGGTATTACAATAATTTTAATAATAATGATGTGTAAAAGTTACTTCAAAAATAAAAGTTTTTTTTTTAATTGTACCATTCTTATTACTTTAAATCCTTTACTCAGAGAGTAGCTCCGCAAATGCCAATTCTCTTGACATTAAAATTATTAACATTTCAGCATTATCAGCATCATTCTTCATACTATCTCTACACATAGCTATCTCTTTCGGGGCATATTTTTAAAAGATTGAGAACTAAGATTTACTTCATTTGTAGATGGGGTGCTTAGTTTCAATCGTAACATTTCTATTGCCTAATTTAGTCAAATTCATAATATTCCGATAGTTTCGTTTTTATCGAGCAAATATTGTGAGCAGCAGCTTCATGTGTGGGCTATTCGAAATTTAAATAATTAGTCGCATTTGAGTGCAATATGACAAAATAAATTAATTAAACAACATAACAAACTATTATTGCCTAAATGAAAAACTTCAACTCCTGTTGTTGTTTAATCAACAATTTCAAACATTGTTGCTTAATCAACATTTTTACCTTCATCCTCGTCTATTGTTGATAATTGAACATATCCCATGTTAGATACTAAACATCGAACGGCTTTTAGGCAACGAGACGGTGAGCTTCATCACTAGCCATCACGGGAGGAACGTGTTGATGATCAACGACTACCGCTTCATGAAGCACTACACCAGTAAGCGTGGCAGGACCAGATGGAGGTGCTGTCGATCCTTCAACAGATGCTTAGCCATCGCCATCACTGAAGGAACCAGTCTCGTTAAACTCAACAACACGCACAACCATAGCAAGACCTACGAATACTAGAAACTTTGTCTACGCAGTGTCTTTGGCTTCAGCTGCGGATGTGTTAATAACTTCCATATTTACTGCAATAGGGGTTTCGTTTTGGTATTTAAAGCGTTCTAATGACTGCTGGTTAGAATTTTTTGATGTATAGGCGACAAACACGCTCAGGAGTCACCTGATCGTTAGTGATCAGTGTCATCCATGGATTGTCGTACAACATAAGATGTCATTGCTGGTGATGTGGATATTAGAATTTAATTAACACTTCGGTGTAGGAAAATATTGTGATGTCATGTGATGATGATGAACTGATGTTTGATATTAATAAGTCAGTTAAAATTTAACTTTGTTTCGTAGCTGCCGGTCAGTTCTGTTACAAAGTCTTTTAGTCGTTGCAATTAGCTTATCAGATAGAATAACTATAAATTGAAAATTTAAAAATCTCCCGAGGTTTTCTATAACGCCATCTAGTATACTGCTAGTGAACCATAATATTTTATAATTTAATTCATGTCAATAAGCTTCCCTTAATCAAATGGACTATTATAATTGTTCACTGCACGTCATATAGATGTTCAAATGCCCTACATCTATTTGGAAAAGAGATGATATTCTTTAAATGGATGGACCGATTTCCACAAAACATCTAAGAAGCACCGCAAGAAAACTGGCTTTCGAAGCTTTTTCAGAGCTACGGTGCCATGAAACAGGCACAAAGAAAAACAGATCAAACTTTTTTTAACAATTCACAAGTGATACATAACTTATATGGAAATTATAATTTAATTTTTATAATATATACCTACTGACTCGTTTCTCTTTGCCCGAATATCCACAATGAGGGTAAAGGCGCGTGAATTCGCCGCTAGAGGCGCTAGTGCAGAGTGAGGTCTGGCTGTCAGTGCCACAAACTTATCTGACCTGGTATGAAATGAAGGGCGCCACTGTCTTTGTCTTTGTTTGACGACAGTATAACATTTGCATTAGTTCCAATTTTGGCCACCGGGTCAGATAAGTTTGTGGCACTGTCGCTTCTCACTTGTCTGAATATCACTTGTCACTGTTTATGTATGGGTGGGCTTTGACAGCAGGACCTCACTCGCCGGTGACGCCAACTGGTGAGTACAAAAACGGCGACCCTCATTGTGTACCTATCTTTAGATTTCAGAAGTTTATAATAGACCTAACTTACTATAATTGTTATCAATAAATAATAAAATAGTACATTATGATACAAGAGCGCGAAGTTGGTCATCTATTGACCTTGCGGCTCGGGCTGTGCAATACCGCCTCGACTGTAATGAACAAAGCACACGCGTATCATACGACGTTTTTCAACACACTTGCGAGGAAAAAAACAATTATACTCCGTTCAGATTGGAGCTGGACAAAACCAAAACAAACCATTAAAATTCTTCTGTAGGGTTTTCACTAACTGTCACTAACCAACATGTATTTCTGAATCAAACGCGTTATTGTAAAACTAGATTGCTCACTAAAATTTTTCTGAATCCATATTTAACTATGGAACGATCGATAAATACTTCAAACTGCGAGAAAATGCGGTAAAACTAATATCATTTAACGCTTTCGTTACTAAATTACTCATGCAGCCACAACCTTAAAAACGTCGAGCGATTTGAAACCTTCTTCCCAATGATGTAAATTTTGAAAAGCCTGTCTATACCTATAAAAGAAAATGTCTACCAAATCCTTACCATAATAATGACGCCAGCTGACTTTGCAACTTGGTCGTCTTATATTCGATTCATTCCACGCAGTAATTTGTAAAATTAAAATGAACTACAATAATTTTTTAAACACGATAATAATTTTATTTACGTTTTGGACTCTTTTAAATAACTAATCCGTGTTAATTTGCACTGTAAATATAGTGTAAAATAATTAAAATCGATCTTAAACGACAAAACAAAAGCAAGAACTTCAGTTTAAGTTATCTTTGACAGTCTGTGGCAGTCTGTATATGACAGTGGCAGTCTGTGGCCGGCAGGTCGCCATTCTCTATTGTTTGTTTACATGTACATAATTGAGCGGTCCTCGCATTCAATATTCATTAATTGCACTTAATTCTTTAATTTTATTGTTTGTTTAAGTTTAAATTTGTGTTTAGCCATATTAGTTTTGTTAATATTGCTAGTGTAGTGAGTGTTACGTGTTTTCGTTAAGTTTTTCGCTTACCATACAAAATAATAATTATAGTGATAATACGACGAAAAGTTTGTGTTACATGGTTGTTTACTGTTGCTGGGCAACGCAATATTTACCTTTTGTCCAGCTCCAATCTGAACGGAGTATAGGTATCGACATTTTTCAGTCACAAATCAGCAAATTATAAACGAACAAATGGTTGCACAAAATGGCGCGGAGGTTTATTTTATTTTTTCGCGCGCCGTATCTTTGGTTGAATAACTAGGCGCGCGCAGGCGCGCAGGTTAAGTCCAGAGGCAAAGAACACCGCCATTCAGCCACAATATATTAAACTAAATAATTATGTATTTCTAATAGGAATTTACGGTAATTAATGATTTAAAATATTGTATTTTTTAAATGCTTTAATAGATAATTAGATGAAGTATAATCTTATCTTATCAGATTTTGACTAAGTACAACAAGTTTATTTATTTACAAAATAATAAATCTTTTGGTAACAACCTCTTTACGGATATTAAAAAAAAAGTGGAATAAGAAAAACACTAGTGCGGCAATGAAAAGTAAAACGCACTAGTGTGTAATAAACCGCATTCCGGGCGTAAGACTAAAGAAAAAATAGCAACTTTACGAGCAAGTGTGTTGAAAACATAAATAAATTATTCATAGTATGGTTTTCTTCTGCATTTCTGTGAATATCAGCTAAATAAGTGAAATATATGTATATTACATCATAATAGTTTTAAATAAAATAAATAATTAAAATGTAAGTTCGTCCTCAGTAAAACATAGATAAGGTATGTATGTCCATAATAATACTAACTATAGATTATCCAATAATTACTTAGATTCTAATTATTCTGTGTTACACTCTTGTATAGTCTATGTTTATAGAATCTCCTATTAGAATAGTGTTGTAAGTTATTTAGTGATTTTATACTTGTTATATCAGTAATCTAGTGTAGAGTATTTTAATTTTATTTTTAGCATATTTTTATACGATATACTAAATTTATAATTTTATTGAGTTTCTAAATCATAACTATTACTCAAATTACGTAAAAAATGTTTCTCAAGGTAGGCATAATACCTACGATAATATAATTAGTCTTGTTAGGATTCGAAGTGTTTATTACAAACATAAAACATTTGTTATATTTAAAGTAACTTATTTTAACTGAAATTAATTTTTTGAATGAAATTAAATTCAATAACCTGCACAGCTTTTAACCCGCAATTAATTGGGGTCCTTATTATGACCGGGGATTGAAGTCTTAAATTATTGGTATTTTTGGGCATTTCATACTTACATAAAATTTATAGGTTTCATTTAATTATAGAAGGTAATATTGATAAAAATGGAGGGAGACTAAATCTTAGTTAGGAAAGCTAGGAGTGTTAGTTATGATTTCTGGGCTTCCGGATTTTATTCTCTTTAATAATGATTACATTTGGTCATCTCTGACATTTAATCTGACATCATGTTTATTTTTACCCACCTGTGGCTTATTTTTGCTGAGAGACATTAATAGAATAGTCATAGTAGCTATATTTTAGGATTTTTAGGAGACAATTAATGAAAGTGAAAGACTAAGTGCAATTTAAACTGTAATGTTTTTAACGTTTTTTTTTTCAAATAATTTAATATTTAAATGTACTTGTAGCAATTATTTACAGATATGCATTCGTTAATATTATTAAGTTTTTCATTTAATAAGCAGCCATATATAAAAAATATGAAAATTCACTTTCGCCTGAAATTAATAGTGTTTAATTAAACAAGCAAAGCAAGCGCTAATTAGCGCTTTAACATAACAATACAAAGTTATTTTATAGGTAGCTGCTAATAGTGGTTATTATTAGTTATGCAGTTGTCGTTTTACCCATGGCACTAAACTTATTTTTACTAAAATATTTTAAGTAGTGATCTAAAAAATCTAATACCCTGCCATTTTGTACGTATTTCCCCTACTCATATCGCATCGCATAGACAAACTTTCTTAAAAACATTGTAGACGCATTGTTAGGTTGCCTAACATTAAGATAGTCTATTTTGACTTGTTTAATCTGTGCTTTCAACGGAAGTGATTTATTTTGTGTACGGTAACAATGATTTTTGGGACTTCCGCCCCTTTTGTTCTCTTGGTTCTACGCAATAAACGTGTCGGTATCGCCTCTCGGAATTTTATTTAATTATACAGTCCACTTGCATACTCTTTCACGCATCTATTACGTTATTAATAAAATTATAATCCATGCCAGTCTTTCTCAAAAATATTATGTTGTGTACCTACAGACCTCATTAATGACACTTTTATTATATGTATACTTAAGATTATGTATATGTGATGTACATAGAGTTAAGTGTACATACTTTTCTACCTGTACTGCCATGGGTTAAACCTTGTTAAATAGTAATAAAGAATGATAGGTGAATGAAATGGAGGAATTAAATTTAATGTAACTACATCGATATGTGAAGTGTACAAATAATAAAAAAAAATGTTAATAAAAATACATACTAATATAAGTTTAGCATACATATTTGGTTTTACCTAAATTTGTAAAAATAAATATCCTAATAACTATTTAAGTTGCTTTTTGTCAGACACCTAAACTGCTGTCAAAGTTTACAAAGGTACGTATTTAAAAAAAATGTTAGTTGATACCTATACCCCCAGACCAATAAACTATAGACGGCGTGCCGTGAACAAAAGCGTGAAGCCGGCAAAAAGTATGCCTCGCCTTGTAATACACACGGCGGCACTCACACCAAAACGACTTTTGTGTTCTAAATAATAAAAAATGAATGAAGCTTTGTGTTCCAAAAAATAAAGTTTAAATTTGTTCTAGTTCAAACTGTCAACATAGGGCATTCTATTGGTTCCAATGTGTGTTTTAGGCACACTTTTGCCGGCTTCACGCTTTTGTTCACGGCACGCCGTCTATAGTTTATTGGTGTAAGCCTATACCTATATGAAACGCGGGTAGAGCCGCCGGTTGCTGGACCTATGGGCGCCCACGTGCATAACGGTTTTGGACCAAATTCACACAGGTTTAAGGACTGCGCACATAATGTCAACCCGTTTACCGACAAACTTAAATGAAAGGATTCAATTATGATCTTTATGACTTAGTTGTAACGGTTGAATTTCGATTCTATACTTGGTGTCGGTTTGGAGTTGATCAGGAGTGGGTGGGTCATTTCATTTTCATTTCATTTTCATCGATATTATGGCAACTTAATTATTTATTAAAAATTATGATATTAGTTAATTATTAATCCGATTATAATGTGCTTTTGATTTGAAGTTTATTGTACTATAGACGTCATATAGATTCTTATTTCAGGATCTCCGGTACGGTACAATGATCATACACAAGAAGAATGGAGAGGTATGAATGAAATCTATGTTAACATAAATTTTTCAAATGATTTACCAACAGAGAAGATATCTGAAACTGAAACAAATATTCCAAGTGTTAATTCTTTGATTTCTGTGTCTAAAAATGAAAATCCTGTTGCTCCGAGTATATCAAATACAAAAAAACGAAAATCAACCTACAAAACGGATCCTGGAAAGAAACGTGAGCGACATACTGCTCAGTGGATTGACATCCGCAGAAAATTACTTACTAATTCTGGAAATAAATATGTGTCCAAAAGGGGACAAACTGTACCAAATAAAACAATTAAAAAACCGTGTCCTGCAACCTGTAAGTTAAAATGTAGTATCAAGTTTTCAGAAAATGAACGAAAGCAAATTTTTGAGCAATTTTGGCAATTATCTGATCACACAAAACAGTGGGAATATATTAATAAATTTACTAAGAAGGTCGAGAAGAGAAGAATGACTACTGAAGGTCCTTCTAGAAGAAAATATACAACTGAATATTACCTACCTTTGCCCACTACGGATTCAACTTTTGACCATCAGCAAGTGTGCTTAAGGATGTTTTGTGGAACTTTATCCATAACAGATCAGATGATCCGGTCTGCTCACCAAAAGCTAGATTTTTCTGGAACAACTGGTTCAGACAATAGGGGCAAGCATTCAAATCACCCGAGAAAGATAGACGAGGAAATGATTAAAAAATGTATGTGACCACGTGAAATCGTCTAAGACTGTTGGATCACACTACATCAGAAAAATAGCAGTATTTAGACAATTCGATAAGTTTTAATAAAATGTTTATAATGTTAATGATTGATCCGAATTACATAAGCATAAATATAACAACACGGCACAAATAACAAGACAATATCAGAATATAGTAAACGATCTATATCGAATATTGTAACGAACATATAATTTTTCGTCCCCAAAAAAATATTAATTTGATAAGTGTCATAGCTTTTCAAACGAAGAACACTCTTCTGAATCACAGATACTGGCCCGGAAGAAAATTTAAAACAAAAAATAAAGATGCAGCTATTCAAAGTTCGTCAAAAATAGTATTGTGCAACATTGATTTCCAAAAAATACTTAACTGTCCTAGTGGAGAAGTAAGTACCTAAGTATTTTTATTTGATGATGGGAAAAAAGTAGCGTGGGAAAAAGTAGTGTTACTTATGGCCTGAAAACATCGCTAAACGTGAAGCGAACGAGGTAAGCGGCTGGTGGTTGATTTTATCACTACATAGTATAAAACAAAGTCGCTATTTTTGTCCGTCTGTTTGTTTGTTTGTCTGTTTGTCTGTATGCTTAAATCTTTAAAATTACGCAACGGATTTTGATGCGGTTTTTTGTAATAGGTAGAGTGATTCAAGAGGAAGGTTTTTATGTATAATACATGCATATATTCCCACGAGAACGGGATCCACGCGGGTGAAACCGCGGGCGGGCCGCTAGTATAAAAATAAAAGTAGCAAATGGTGCAAATGACTTCAGATTTTGCTCAGATAATAATTATCCAGTACAATTATTGTAGTGGAAAAATCGCAATCGAGTAGTTTACAACTTTCAAATGTATGCAAGTAACAAATACCAAGATAATATAATGCATTTTTGGAGTCTGGACTCTGGACACACAACAAGAAGACAGTGTGCACTCCCTTATAGTATAGAGCGGTCAGCAAAAGGAAAAATCATTTAAACACCAGATCAATGGTAACGCTTTAATTCGGCTAAGAATAATAATGAACATTACAATGTGATTGAAGTGTGTTTACGATTTTAAAACTTTACTACAAAATAGAAACTTTAAAAAAATACTTTTAATAATTTTAATTTTTCATTTAAATCAAGGGGTTAAATGGAACAACATCAAAGAAGTTTGTTTTTAAACGCTTTTATTTGGTTTGCCGTGTTTATTTATTTGGGTCACATTTAGTAGTAATTGAAATTCGACTCCCTTTCCGAATTCTGATTTGAGCTGAAATTTTGCATGCATACGTATATCGGATGACAATGCAATGTCATGATGTCATGGAGCTGATCTGATGCAGCTCGAAGGTGGGAGATGGAACCCTGGCTTGCCTACTAGTAACCCATGGAGTTTAGGCTCGTTAATTCGTCTCGGTTAACTCGGTTCATTTCACTTGATAATATCATAAAAGCGTTTTCTTAGTTTTTATACTAAGCAGTGATTATAATTGCACAGATCTCTTTTACGTTGTTGATTTTAGAGTATTTTACTATAAAATAATAAATATGGGTTTTTTTCAACATTTAAAAGTTTATTATTTATATTGTGTTTAAGTTTCTAGTTAATTGATCTCATTTTGTGCAATTACAATTAATGAAGTAAAATTATTAAAAACTTGGAATGTGATTTTACGTCCTAATGAATGACTTTTTAATTGCTAAGTTTTATAATTATAATGTCGCTAACTTTGTTGAAACTGATTGAGTTAAATCCATATTACAAACATACAATTTTATTTCAATAAATATACCACCCTGATAATGAATAAATTCGTTATGGTAAGTATCGAATGTGGTATGGTATGGTACCTATTATCTTAGAATAAAATGTGGTGGAACAGTATCGTAAGTGACATAATTGATATATGTATGTACAGTGGTATGAAGTAGATAGATAGATAGATAGAAGAGAAACGAAACTGCCACTTTAGATAAATTGTTCATAAACAACTGCGAAAACAAAATCGAATGTGCTACATTACAAAAATACTCGTAAAGATTATCATGCTTATAAAAGAGTGTCAAATATAGTATTTTTATGGTACAATATTTTTAGTATAACTGATTCCCATTTCATTACATCAAAATACAACTTTAAATTGTTCTCCTGAAAAGTAGACAATTTGTAGATTCGATAGTGTTCGTTGCGAGAGTCGATATGTGCGCAGTCTTTTATATATAGCCTACTGTTCAATCCCTACTTTTTACTAAACATATTTAACACTTGATTCTTTATACTAACATTACCTACTTGTTCATCCTATAATAAACTTCTTATTTCAGGCCAATTCAGCATAGTCCACGGCGAGGGTTATCCAAAGTTGTTGAGGCACGGTTTCTTATACAGACCTCACAACGCCTACCGTCAGCGACGGCTGCAGCTCTGGTACTGCAAGTACAGGAACAGTAGACAGTGCAGAGCCATCATACGGACCTTGGACGGTCACATCCTGGACGGTGACTCCAGCCATCCTCACACGTGTGTGTTCAGTAAGGAGTTGAAAGGTTTGATATAGAACGCGAGGGTAGCTTGAGTAGGTATAATTTGTCATTAAGCTAAGAATTTGGTTTTGTTTTGTAACTTTTTTGATTATTGAAGAGTTATGAATATTTACAAACATAAGTAATTATTTTATTTTTATTAGTGTCAAACTCAAACTCGTTTATTTCACGTAGGTATTTACAAATACGCTTGTGAATGTCATTATTTGATTCTACCGCCATGTGTAAGAAAAGCAGTCAGTTTTGTGATAAATTAAAGTACTTAATAATATATTTTTCATGATTTATTACAGTTTTAAACACAAAGGTATCGTTTGTATAAGCGGTGTGTATAAAACATCAAGTTATATAAGTAATTCGACACTGGATGTAAAGTTTATATTTTATTTTCTGTGATATTAATTAACTTTATCATTCAATTCTTCTTTTTGAAAACTAGTTTCGTGGTAAAATACTTAAAACTTTATGTATTGTATGTCTGTATAGTCTATGGATTGTAAATTAAATCTAGTCATTAACTTTGTGTCAAATGTGGCCAAATTATTAGTAATTACAATTTAAAATAAATATTGAATATCCTAGTGGTTTAATTATTCTGTTGTCTACAAGTTTACGTATAAGTTTGTGAAATAGTAGTAGTAGTCAAGGATTTAGTTTTTTTTATTGTTATCAGGCGTAAACTACTACCTAAAAACAGTCTGTCAGTAAAAATAAATATGGAGGGTTCAAAATGAATATGAGTGAGAAAAAAACAGTTAATTAAAAAAGTACATTTTATTGAACATAAATTAACATATCAAGTAACACGTAATCCAAAGTCGTTTTGACGATCACAAAATATTTTGGGATATGTCTTAAAGCTGAATGAAGGAGTCCGCTTCACCAATTTACAGATCAGACTAACTCCTTTTGCTCACATTGAATGCAAGCTTCATAATTTACAATATTATTATTTTAAAAGGCACTCACATTTCAAGGATATTAAAATTATTATAACTACAGTAAGTTCTAAGGAATGATCATTCTTATACAGTATCTAGCTTATAATTATATTATTAGTTTTAATTCAAACACTCGTAATTAATTAATTTTTTAGCTATGTAGGTAGTCATTTTTGATTTTTAAAATTACATTTGAAATCCGTTATTTTAGACATATTTTTCATTTTTTACATTTTCAAGTTCGTTCTGGTGAAATTAAACGAAAAGTGTTGTGATACCTATGACATAATTTAAGTAAGCGACAAGTTTGTTAACAATTATTAAGTCAGATCTAAATTAAATATAACAATAAATATCAATATAATTATTATTAGTTCACACACAACACTCATAGTAGGTGGTAAAATTTGTATAAATTAACATTAAAACCATTTTTATGTATATTCATAATTTTATTAATAAGATAACAATGTTCAGATTTATATAAATGTCAATATTTAAATTTGTAATATTTTTACCAAGAATACATTTTTTTCATATTGTCTCTGAGTGAAAAAAAATTTCTTAATCTTATATTTTCAAATATTAAGGCACATAGAATTTTAATATAAAAAAATTACATGGTCCTCAAATTACAGAGAGAGCTCATATTTTTTAATATGCGTTGGGTGAAGACGATAATTCTCACTAAGGATAGAGACGCAGCTATTTTATAGATGGATTTAGGTGGAAAAAATATACATTTTGATAATACACTCGTAGGTAAATACTCCTGCATTTCATTCATAAAACAAATAAAATGGTCATTTCTTACTTTGCTGGTAATGCAGACGTTTAGTGAACGTTCAGCATTACGAGTATAAGACACCTGTATAACCGAATTGTGTAACTATATTTTTTCGGAATTACCAAATATAGTTTTCTAAAATTATTGTAATGCTAAGGCCATTCTCACACAACGCTATTTGCAAGCGACTATGTTGTGTCCAAGTAAAGAAACGACGCGTCTACGATGCGTGTCCTGGCAGTAAGCAGTGTCAGTGTCAGCGAATTCTGGGTTGCGTCGTAGTCGCGTAGCTAATAAATAGCGTTGTGTGAGAAGGGCCTAAGAGTGGTTGTGTTCTAAGAAGGATCTGACGATCATGCTGTCGTGTGTGGTGATGCTGGACTTGCATCCCAGCTGGATCCGTTTGCTGCAAGTCCATCTGATCTTCCTTCGGTAGGATTCGTGCTTAACGAACTTGTGGTTGCCGACGTGTATAACAAGATGGCCGCGGTTCGAAAGCCCGAAGCGAACTGGAATACAAAATTAAAAAGTTAGAGGTTATGTGACGACTGTAATAGATATTAAATAAATGTACCTAATTAAAAAAAGCATAATAATGGAATTTCTATAAAAATAACCCAGTTTAAATAACGTTAAACATGGTACACCTACAGCCTACTTATATGGAATAAAATAAGACAAAATAATAAAACAAATTGAAAATGATGTAGTTTGTTTTATTGGTATATATAAATAATTGAAATAATAAAAATACTCTGCTCATTCAAACTATTCCTATTTGTTTTTGTAGAATTTAATATCGTTTAAAAACTTCGAATTAATATCGTATTAAATTAATTAAATTTAACTCGGTGTATAAACAATGTGTTATTACCACCTTTCTGACGTTATCTCTCTTTTCAGTCGGTTTGATCGGCACTGGCATTGACTGCTTTGCCTCCTACTGCCTCAGCAAGCAGGGCAAGATGGGCATCAACGTCGGCGGCTACAGGTTCCGATTCAACGGCTGCGCCAGAAACGGTAAGATTCGGTGGAGATGTTCACGGGGTCCCTGGTGCAAGGCTGCGCTCCACACGTACAGAGGCCGCATCGTCTACATACAGAGCACACACAACTGCGGGCCTAAACCTCCCGCCAATTGAAGAATTGAAAAACTTCATTCTAGATATAAAATCACCCAAAGATACTCGAGAAAGGCAAAGAAATATTTTATTGTTATTTTTTTTATACTTTCAAAAGTACAGAATGTTGTTTATTTTTGAAAAATTTCATTTTTTCAATTGCCTTAGTTATTTATACCTACTATAGTAGATTTATCATATCACGTGTAGGTAGACTTAATCTTGTAAGTAAATGACTGCTTTTACTCTACTAAAGTACATTACGTGTCTGTTTACATTTATGTGATCTAACCAAAACGTAACCAGAAGTCTTGCTCGCCGAAACGTTGCTGCTGCGGTGTCACCGAATACAATGCGCTCCTGCGTTTCGCTGTGATATATTGTCATAGTAATGCCTTCGTTGTCGTATGTGTAAACAGACGTTAAGGCACTTCTCTCACCACGCTATTTATGAGTTACGCGACTGTAACGCAATCCAAAATTCGTATGTATCTGACACTTGTACTTGTAGGTACTTGTCTACGATGCGACTCCTGTCAGTCAAAAGTGTCAAAAGTTTGGGATTGCGTCGCAGTCGCGTAGCTAATAAATAGCGTAATGTGAAAAGTCCCTTACTGATATTACCCGTTGTTCTATCACGGTACTGCTTGACGTAGACGTATTTGTGTCTGTGGTGAATGCGTCGTTAAAACAGCTCAGTATTTTATATCATCGATGTTTATGGAACGATTTATTCCTTACAATAACTAATACATTTAATAGTACAAACTCTCCGTACCTATGCGAAATTAAGAATAGGTTGTGTGTTTAGATATTAAGGTAAACTTATTGTATTTACTCAAGGATGTAGGGTTGTAGAGCTCAGTACTTAGTGTAATAATATTATGTCTATGAAATGTACGGAAATAGAGCTCAAAGCAATGTGATTTCAATCATCACAAGAACTTTGCATTGTCTTGTAAATATTCGATAAAATGTTAATGATATTTTGTTTTACGGCGAAAATTTAACACAAAATCATGTCGTGGTTTGTAATTTACATGCGGAATATTTATTGAGTGCAATTATATATATTTTTTACAGTTTATATATTCTGCGACTAATGATTTAGTGATATTACTATTAATTGTGATGCTTAACTTATTAACAATTCATTTAATGGTTTCATATTGTTTATTTTATCAAAGTACGTATAGGTACAATGTAAGATTAATATGTAGTTGTCATGGTATTTATGAAATATTCAAATTCAAAACATAGGAAAAGACTAGTAGTTAAAAAGAAGCCACACCCATTCACGATGTCCCTAAAGCTTTTATCTATCCAAATTAAACATCTTACTTATGCAGTTTTAACGTCTTCAACGAATTGCTCATTGATTTTGCTTCAATTGATTAAATGATTGATAAACCTATTCATAATTTCCTTGTGGCATATAAATTTAAAACATACCTAAATAAGCATTTTATGATTTCCGTACCTTACAAAGAATGAAATGTAATAATTGTATATAATAATTTATTATTAAGTAGCGAGTATAAAACCGCTTACAATATATACGTAAAATCAATTATTTTGTTAAATCTTTATTTGGTAATTTTATACAGATTTGGCCCAAAGCTGCAAATAGGGTAACAAAAAAATACATAAATCAATGTAATATTAAAATTATTATCTTATTTTTTATTGCAAAACATGAAAACTGTAGTTTAAGTACCTACTGGTCGTATTATTGCTGTTTGTGATGTATATTTCGTATTGTACAGATAAGTGTATAATAGTACTATCTGTAAAAGCAATAATAATCAATTACCTCATGAATATACTTAGTTATTATTGTGAAGTATAAATTTACAATCGCCTAATTTATATGTTACGCTATATGTGCTCTTTCCGAAAATATTCCAAAAGATGGAAATAATTTCCTACAAAATCTTAAAAATAAGAAAAAAGGTATTTATTTTTCTACGTGTTTTTTTTTCACGTTAAATTGACAAAACATTATTACGGAGCACATTGCCTGTTTAGGATCAAATACAGGGTTATTCTACTCTAAGCAGTTCTGCGATTCTTTTTATAACGTAATCTCATCCACATTTTTCAAACTAGTTTAAAAGCAAAGAAAACATATCATAAAATTATTTATTAATTTTTTAAATATAAAAGAACTGTCATAAATTTTCTAAAGACGTAATTAGGTACTTACTTACCTAAGTAAGGCCGAGGCCGCACTACGGCTAAACCGCCGCGATTTCTTACCGCGTAAATTTTGTAACTCATGGAAAGCAATACAAGCTGCCGCACTTGCGGTTTCTGATAATGTATGTGAATTGCGTCGTTACGCGGTTACCGCCGCGGAAAAAAACCGTAGTGCGGCCTCGCGCTAAGTGATCACCTCTGAGATGCCTGACAATCAAGAAAAAAATGAAGCTGGCTTGCGAAAAATCTACTTCAGGTGTTGAAGTTTTGAATATACCTATGTATTTAAAAAAAATTGGTTTCTGCAATGTATATGTTTTTGGTCCATTCTGTTTGTCTTATTTGGTTGTTAATTTGATAAATGTGGGGAGATTTATATTCCATCGTATTATACATAGTTATACAATGTATTGTAGCTTGTATAGTTGAATGTATATTTTTATTGCTATTTATTTTTAGATTAGTATAACTACTTATGAGAATGTTTCATCTACTAATTTTATGTAATAATAAAATAAGACGGAATTAAATCTACCTCTCAAAATTTTGTATGTTATAGCATTGTTAAACAAATGTAAGTAATTAAAAACAAAATTTATTAGGTATCGTGCGTGTTCGTGTCAACATTGTTGTTGGTAGATGTTAAAAATGATTCTTGAAAATGAATTTAATCTTTAGAAATGTGTGGCAATTTTGAAATTTCAAATAACAAAGTGTATGTAGGTATTAAAAGAAAAGAAAGTAGATTACAACCTAAGATACGTAAAATTTAAAAACGTAATTTTTTCGGCTAATTCCCAGCTGAATTTTGAATAGAAAAAACTTTATCTCGTCTTACACATGACCAAACTCAATAAGAAGGTACGGTGAAAATTATGTTGGTTGCGGCATCTAGGTGAAAGGTGTATTAAATGTGTAATCGCTTCCTTAAATGACAAAGCATTGACCAAACGTCGGTGGTTCTTATATTATTACTCAAAACCCCAGTTCACGCAAAGGAATTTTATAGTAAGTGGGTACATTTACACATTTTACTTTTGTTTTAATTATACAGCTTGCAATTGATATAATCATAACGCTTTGTGTTTTGAAATTTCAATAGTCGGTTATTGAAAGTAGGTGTTGTAAATCACTATAAGGGCATGTTTCCACTGTTCCACGCACCATCAAGTACTGGTAAATTTAAAAAATGATTGAAATGCAGTATACCGGCACTATGATTGTTTGATAGTGTATTCGACATTCTCTGACATTTTGTAATATCCGTAGATATTTCATGAAATCCTTCATATTCCATACCTCACGGCCGCCACTAGTTGTGTGAACGCCCTGTTTTGAAAACTGTTTTGCACACCCCCTCGTCGTTTCAATACCAACCACACATAGATTTAGTTTTATGCCGTCTAGCGGTGGTCTATTAGCCGTGCGCTTGCGGTGCACGTCTTGCATGCCTGCTTACAGTGGCCCCACATACCATTATTCCGGTGGCGTATGAACGACAACTGAGCTTAAAGGCCTGTTCACACTAGACTACAGTAGGTATTAAAATGGGATATTGTGTGTGAAACCTTTTTAATTTACTCACAACATGTGCTGTCGGTCCATTTAGTGTTTTTCTAAATAATGAGCACATAATATTATATATTCGTCGCGCTCAGACTGTGGTTGCCTTCAAAAGATTAATTAAATCATATTTTCTTTCACTGTAACATCTTAGACCACACTTCACTATAATTATTAATTTTCTCACTTTCATAAATTATTATATATCTTTTTTTCAATCCCTTCACGACACTTTTATAATATGTATATAGTTATAATCATTGACAACCAGCTAGTACACCCCTACTTTTTTTTTTCTCTACAACAAAGTAGTCCTCTACCCAATGGTTGCCTGGAAGAAATCGCTTCTTAAGCGATAAGGCCGCCGTTTGTACATTAAATATAAGACAATATGTTTGTACTATTCTTTACTGGTGTACAATAAAGAGTTTTGTTGTTGTTGTTGTTGTTATTCGCCAATCTTGCAGTCTACTCGTCTCCGTTACGCACGTTAATAATTAATTTAATATTTGCGTTAGTTATTGATCGTGTCAAATTGAATATTTTGTTGCTATTAATTTGGTATGTATCGACGTATGATTTAAGCTGCTCCTATTTATTAAATTAAAAATATAGGTAATATGATATTAGGTACTAATATCACACTTGCTTTCCCACATATTTTGCACATTGGTGGCACGGCTCTCTCACAGTGGAAACATGCTCAAATATTATTATTGTAAGGCAATACATGTACTGTAAACTGTAATTTATAGAAGTACTTTTAAGGCAAGGTTGGCTGTAAAACAGTCTTTTATGTAATATCAAAATTGAGTGAAACTTTTCGCATAATTTATCTAAATGTTTTAAATGATGTAAAATTGGTAATTTTTTAATTTATTTCTATTAACCGTGCAATTTATACTTAATTTGCTATAATATATGTATGTCTCCTTCTATAAACATGATGAGTAATGAAGGTTTAGGCCAGGACATCTAACCTGAGACTATTCGTTATGCAGAAGACCTAAATCAATTACTTTAAAAAATAGTGTAATATATTCTCCTAAATAAACTTTTCCAAAAATACTTTTATTATTGATTTAATTATAACTCCGGGCATATTTAATTTTATGTGAGTCTTGTGGCAAATAAAAAAAAATTAAGGCAAGTGTCCGACCGCCGGCGAGTATTCGTGCCAGCGCGGCGGTGTGAACAGTCGGCGAGTACTTGCTGATATATGCGTCTCTTTTGTTTACACGGAATGTCATATCTTTTGTACGTGTCTTCAATGAGAAAATAGCGTAACTTTACTCGCCGACTCGACAGCGGTAGGACACCTGCCTTGGTTATTGTGTGAA
Source organism: Hesperia comma (assembly GCA_905404135.1). NCBI lineage: Eukaryota > Metazoa > Arthropoda > Insecta > Lepidoptera > Hesperiidae > Hesperia > Hesperia comma. Next base: position 3,143,667 of record FR990024.1, read on the forward strand.
CCCTAAAAATATGAGGTGACTAGACTCTTGCGTCCTAAACTGTATCTTATATCAAAGTTTCCTTTATTTCGGTTCATCAAAAAAATTTTGTATGACTTCATGATCAAAGGTGACTTTGTATTTTCATAATCCAATTTGGGTGATCAAATTTTTTATGTAACGTTGTAGGTAATTATTATAAATATTTACTCGTATTGATTTATAAATAAAATATGTCCGGAGCATTTAATTAGATCAATCTTTTACTTATTATACTATTAACAGAGATATTTTCTATTTCTGTGATCAAAAACAGTTAATGAGGTAAATGTAGCACACAGCTTCGATACTTGGTTGTGTATTTTAGTTACCTTTCAATGGTAGTGATAAACATATTGCCAAATTATATTAGCTATAAGGGTATTCTTTTGATGTATGTGTAATTCGATGTTTGTAAAAGAATAATAAAACTAGTCAAAATTTTTGAATATTCTTTTATTCCTTTAAAAATAAACCTTTAAGCTCCGAACAATCCAATGGAGATATACCTCCTTAAATAATCTACATTATGCTGTTAATTTACAGTGCTTTAACTAACTAATCGTTTAACTATACAAGAATAAGACTTACCTAATTTTAATTAAGGACATGAAAACTTACTAAACTTAGGTATCTATTGCAGCGATTATGTTATCCATAATTTAATTGATGTGAAAGGAAAACATTACAATAAAACGTAATAGAAATAAATAAACAAAGGAAACCAATAGGAATATTATTATCAGTGGAAATATTTAACTTATTTTTTAACTTCTTTTATAGCACAGCGTGACTTTAACCCGCACTAAGTCACAGTTTTCAGTGGCGTAAGTAGTTCATTTTTACATGGCAAATGACGCCAACTTCGCGCCGTTCAAAAATGAATTATTGAAAATTGCGAAGGTAGAAATTAAAAAATATATAACATGAGGGTACTTTATGACATTGAGTGACGCAAACGCGAAGGTAGAAATTAAAAAATATATAACATGAGGGTACTTTATGACATTGAGTGACGCAAACGCGAAGGTAGAAATTAAAAAATATATAACATGAGGGTACTTTATGACATTGAGTGACGCAAACCCGCGTGAAACCCGCACCACAGGTTAGAAAATAGTCACCATGTATGCCTGCACTTATAATTATCTATACTGTGCTTTAGTCATATTTATCTTTACTGCTTTTTAAACTAATTCAGTTGAAGTATGTTTTGTGTATTGTAGGTAGGATAGGAACCTATGTGTGAAATTGTTGGTGAAAACTGTTACTTTATCATATTTTAATGGGAAATATTATTGAGCAAACAAATAACCTACTTACTTAACATAGTATGGGTAAGTACACATAAAGGGTAAAGGACACTGTTTGGTGAAATCAGCGAAAAAATATTTCATAATTAGTTATCTTATCTTCTCAAATTGTTGGTTCAGTATACTTAACTAGTGCTTAATACGGGTTATTCAAGAATTTACATAGGTTAGAGATTCTCCTAAATACAGTTTTATGTTGTACAAAACTTGAATATAAACATTAACAATTTCGTAATAATTCCTTTCAGGAGGCTTTGTCGTTATTTTTTTATCTGTCTCTTCATGTTTCGAACACTTTGTAATTCTCTTTCACACAATAAAATTACATTATCATTCTTTATGAAATTAAAGCATCAAATTATAACTTTTATTTATTATAACTACAATAAAGCGGGTTTATGTCACTCGTGCTATAACATAATATACGATACTCGTTCGTAAAGTTGCATTTTTGAACGGCGTATATCGCACTCGCTTCGCTCGTGCGCTAACTTCACGCCGTTCAAAAATGGGCAACTTTACGCACCGTATCGTAATGTACTATTATGATATGAACTCCGCGGTGCCTAAATTTGTATAGATAAAAAACACTTTTTACATACATACAACAACAATTTTAAGTAATTCCTCATATTTTAAGTTTTTCAATATTCAGTTGCTATTTACAAGTACTAGACAAAACGCAAAAAACATTCCTCATTCATGAATCAATTGCAGATATTAAAATCAAAAACAGTTACACAGCGTCTCTATAATACAAAGTACACAAGTGAAAAGTTTAAATTAAAAACCTTCCTCAAATTCCTTAACATAACATCCAATATTTACAACACTGCAATATTTGCAAAAGCAATTATTTTCCTCGACAGTGATAAATATAAAACTGTGTCATCAATTTCTGAATTGACAGTTCGTGTGCGGTATGATCTATTTTACTCATGCAAATAAAAGCGGCTAAAACAATATTTATAATGCACTTAATATGGCTATCAATACACAGAAAATACAAGATACATAATGTAACATGTAACAAATTTTCATGATCAAGTGATCAAAATTTTGACGACAAAAGGTAGGTATAATATGTATAATATTTAATGACTATTTGACGACAGAAGCCCGCCGCTGCTCGATTACATTATTATTTAAAACCGAGATTGCCTAAATTACAAATACTTAAATCAAATAAGATTTAAAATGAAACATATGACGCACACTTCAGTACCATCCCAACATAAATATTGACCAAGATTTGATTGCACTGTAATAATTTAAACCAAATAGTAACTTTTCGTCCATAAAACCACTAGTTACATAACTATTCAACTAACAGTTATCATCAAGGACATAGTCCGCGCCGGTTATAATCTGGGCTCCGGAAACCACTCCGTGTTCAGACTTGAGATGGTCGAGAATACACGAGATATTCTTCTCAACATCATCAAACTTCATGCATTTGTATTGACATATCTTGCACGAGTAGAAATCATGTTCTGTCAATTCAAACACCTTCCACACCCAGCTCGTGTCTGGTGATTCTGTTGAAAATGTGTCTACAAACAAATTAAATTTACTATTAATTTAAATCATATTATTACATTAGTAAAATAGTCTTTTGAAACTGCAAATATGTTAATTAATCATAATTAACATTAAACAAAATAAGACAACATATTTATGTGACAGATAAATGTTTGTTCTGGATCCTAGGTGTTGTGATGTCTTATTATTTCTCAAGACACAGGGAATCCTAGTGCGAACGTTAAGTATATTAAGCAGTTTGTTTTTTTTAGCCAATATATCTCAGAGCTTGTCTTCAATCCCACCTCGTGGTAAGTTTTTTTTTTATGGAATTAAGATAGCAAACGAGCATGCAGCACCACACTTCCGCTGCCGCCCATAACAACTGTGACCGACCTAGAACTAGACTCAAAGGGAATAGGATGGGTAGTCCAGTTAGTAGATGGTGTTAGAATTAGAACATTTAGTTGGTTAGTTAATAAGTGTGAGGACAGGGACTGTTAGTGATAATTATACATAATATTAGTCCTGTTAGTTAATGTTAGTAATAGTCCAGTTAGTTATTTTATTGTTAGTGAGTCTCATTCTAATTCGGTCACAGATGTGTTGCTGCCCCTGAGGACTGAGATGGTCGCATCTAAAAAAGTGTAACCGGCTCCACACTTTCCAATCCGGAACACAATTATTCTTAAAACAATTATTACACGGTAGGAATGTTACAAGTACCGTGGCGGGCGGTGGTACCGGCAATGAATACATACTTTAGTCGCTTTTCAACTTAGCTTGTAAGCAAAAGGGCATGTTAAATTTTCGCCGTCAATTTATAGTGACCCTTAATCACAGGGGCGCAAAGCTGGCATTATGTATGAGTACAATCTTCCTCAGTTATGAGGAGTGGGCCATGCTCGTTATTAGACAATTAAGTAAGACATGTCCACATACCTCCAGTTTTATGATGCAGCATCTTGAGATGCCTGTTCATATTCCCCGTGGCGTTTCCCCCGTGGCATATAGTCCTATTGCACAGCCGGCACACCGCGAGAGTTGATGTCATACGCTTGAAATACGCCCACACCCAACTGCGACGGTGTTTGTTAATTGTCTCTATAATGTAAAGCAATCATAGTGACTCCTTGAAACACGTATGTATTAATAATACATGAATAAAGACTAATATAAAATAAGATTAGAACCTAAATAATAATCTGCTTTATTGCAGATCTGCAAAGTAACTCATAATACAATTAATTATCGAATAATGACACAATGATGGTAAGCGACAATATAGTATTGGGTTAACTACTAACCTACAGGCTTTAATTCCCTTATTAATCCCCTATAAGCTCATGTGTGAAATATTTTAATATCTGCTCTTATCTGAAAGCTAACTCATAAACTAATCACATGCCAAGTATCTTTTAGGTGGATACTTTAAATTTAGTTATTTGTCAGATAGCGAGTAAGTATCCTTGCACTTTTTTATATGCATAGAGATCAGATTTCGAAAATGGGGTTGTCATCATTAGCGCCATATTTTTGGCAGTTTCGCTCGGCCGGAGATGAATACCTCTACTCACTAATAGATGGCGCCATGCGTATATTTTTAAGACTATTTCAGTGTTGTAGTGCCCACATGCTTGTCAAAGTTAATTAGTTACGGCTCATACAACAAGAGTTCAGAAGTAGAAAGCTTACTAGTGAGGTAAAATGGACAGGTAATTTCAAAACCTCAAAAAGGCTTTCTCATAAATTGCATTTTCTACCGCTATTTGACACTAGATGGCGTTGCGAGTAATAAAATCGAAAACGTGTTATGCACGTGCAGTGAAACAGTTTCATGCTCCCTGACAGTAGATGGCAGTATAAGTACTATTTAAACTGAAAAATAATAGAATCAGATGCACTTTTTTTGCTTTGTCAAAATATTTTACTGGACTGTTGTTAAAAAAAAATCATGAAAAACTGCCCATTTCTCTGACTAAAAATATTGGAACCGTTAACGATTAATGTTCGTTCGTTAAAATATACCAGTTAAATTCGGCACCAAAAACCATTCAAACTGTCCATAGTTTCAAATAATTTATATCTTACTTACAACCCTCAAACTAAGCCCAATGAGAATAATCATCTGTTAATTAATCTATAATACAATAAAATCACCTATCACAAAATATATCACCTGTTCTAGGACTTTTGCTTAGGCAATACTTTCGGCTTTTGCCAAAAGTTGTTCAATGATGTAACAAAAATATATTACCACACCATTGCCCAGAATTGTAGTCTTAAGCATAAAAATATGGTTTTAGTCAAGAATTATACCTGTAGAATTATCCAGATCCTTCATTCTATCATCTTCAATCACAAGAGAGTCTTTTGTTAACACGTCACTAGCAATTTCGACATCTGATGTATCTTTCTTATTCTCTATTTCTGATTTATATATAGTGGGATGTCTTGTCCGAACATGTCTATTCATGTTATTGGTGTTGCACCCCTTTATAGACAGCACCACATTACATAGATTGCAACGGTAAATGATATTGCTCAGCTTGTCAAAATATTTCCAAACCCAACTTCGTTTCCTTGTGAATTCTGAAAAATTCGAGACAACGATAAGAAAATCAATTTATTTTGAACATTTAATGTACAGCTTAGTTGCAGTTATAATTGAATTGCCGAGATTATAGAATTGCCACTCCCCAATAAAAATAAATTTATTATTGTGCCAGCTAAAACTTGTAAGCAAAATTTTCTTAAGGCAATGTTAAATTCCCGCCGTCAATCTACAATGAACATCAATCACAGAAGAGAAAGCTGGCATTGATTTTGATTGCCATTAAAACAAATTCGATATCAAATGCGAGCAGTATAGGAAAAGCGAAAAACTTAAGTATATTTCTAACTGAATTTTTCAGGTAAATTCTTGGCAAAGAAACAGACAAACCACTTAATAGACCTAAAATAAGAATCAGTTAGTAAGAGTCTTGTTCTAATTCGATCACAGATGCATTACTACCCTTGAGGACTGATATGGCCCCTAACTGGTTTGGTGAATGTTTGAGCCATTGTGGTCTATTATTACAAACTAGCGACCCGTCCCGGCTTCGCACGGGTGCAATAACTATTTAATGGATTTTATTATACATATAAACCTTCCTCTTGAATCACTCTATCTATTAAAAAAACTGCATCAAAATCCGTTGCGTAGTTTTAAAGATTTAAGGAGACAAAGGGACAGAGAAAGCGACTTTGTTTTATACTATGTAGTGATTAAGACTTACCAATGCGGCCATCGGGTCGCTTGACCTTCTTTGCTTTCCTTGGGAGCAGAACATAATGCATATCTACTCCATTCTCTTCTCTAGAAGTTAGACACTTTGTGACATCATCCAGTGTGGCATCTTGAACAGTGTCTATTGTAATAGGTTCACATTTAGCTTCCTCTTCTTTCAGCATATTCAGTTGCAGAAACTCTATTTGGAAGCCAATAGATGCATCCGAGTTCTCCTTATGAAGGTCATATATCTCTTTATGATTTGACGTTATGTGTTTCAGCAAATCGAGACATTTCTCATCCGTCATCACTGATTCTTCACAAATGTTGCACTTATATTTCTTGTCAACAATTTTTATAAAGTAGATTTGTACCCAATCTGGCAGCTGATCTGTAAATAATTCGAAGATAAATTAGCAAATTCTAGAGAATGTTAAAAAGTAGATAAGATAGATAAAAATCATTTTGTACCTTTGCCAATCTAAAAATATAATAAAATTAAAATAGATGATATACAGATTGCACCTTATGGAGAGCAAATAAATGTTTAAATATTAGTTACAATAACATTCTATGTTCAAAAATAAATGTAATACAAAAACTTTTTATTACAACCATAAATAAAAGCTATTAAATAAAACAAATTTGACTTAGAAATCTTTTATTCATTTTCTTAGGTACACTATAATTATCACTCATCCAAAGTTGTGTAAAACACAAAAAAATAATACTGTTTATTACAATATAATAAATAAAAATGATGGTGTTACCTCCCCTTACATAAACAATTATTTCATATTACACATACAATTATATTATACGTTTTTTATTTACATGGGTTTGACATTAAAAATGAGATAAAATACCCACCCTAATCAGCAAATTTAATAACCACATTGTTGTGATCATAGATGTAGCATTACACTGACGTTTAGAGTTGTGATATATCCAAAACATTATTTAGACATAATTGATAGACTGGTTATTACTATTGACATCATGATATGTCAGTGCCTAAAATGTTATTATTAAAAAGCAGAATTTACTGGAAATTAAAGCTATATTCTTCCTACTGCCTCTCATTCAACTTACATATTTATATTTTGTTTATGTTTATAACCTAAATAACGATTGATTACTGTATGTAAGGTATTAAAGGATTTTTTTAATTTGCTCAGTTATGTTTACCATCTGTTACTAAGCCACTACCATATTGCTATTGTAACTAAACCTATTTTCACAATGACACGTCTTGTCAGGTCTATATTTATTCAGTTAATTACAATGTGGAGCTTTACTAAATGTTCTCACATATAAAACATTTGAATTTACACTATAACAAATTTGTATTTAAATTTTTTGTCCTCGAAACCTTGAAAAACAATATTAAAAATATCCTAGGCCTAGTCGGAGAACATTGGTTTCTTATGATTATGAAAGTCCCTTACAACCTCAACTCCATATGTTTGCATATTAATAAGAGAAATGCATCCAGTCTTCTGTCTGTACGAACAACACCACTGTTCCGCACCACAATGTAACCTACTCTTAAACACATACGTATACCCCTTGTACAAGATTTGATGTCCTTTCTTCGTGGGCACACACTGAACCAACTCGTCCCCTGAAACCACGGCATTAGTGTTAAGCGTTATACAGCCTTGTAAACCGTACAATGACTATGAACCTTGGATAAGTCTAAAACAACCAAAGCTAAACATTGTATTTATTACATCGTACACAAACCACGTTTAACAGACTAGATCGGATTTTACAACAATTTAAGATCATTATCGTCGTTACGGACAACATAAGACACCTAAATGTTATTTATATGTACCTAAAACATTATTTTCGAAATAAAGTACCTATTAGAATTTACAATAACACAAAACATCCACAATTCACATTCACGATTTATGATTTATGACGTTTAATGTCAACGTGACGTAGAATGACACCGACATTGCCGACATCTTCGACGCCATTTTGCAACCATTGTTTCATTTCACACAGATAATACAACACAGCCAAAGTGCAGTTAGCTCAGAGTAATGAGCAGTTAGCTTTATTGCGCGTTCCATAACTCGACCAAAACGCCCAAAACATTCAAAGAAGGATGTCCAATTTTGACCTGATCATGTGTAGAGATGAAAAAATCTTAAAATTCAGCTAACATATTTGCACATTAAACACGCTTATTACTAAATTGAAAGAAACGCCGGAAATAAAATTATTTGATTATTTCCTACATTATTTTGTCTCGTAAAAGTTTACATTTTTTAACGCAAGAATTACATGTTTTAACGCAACTCAACTCAATCAATCCATTCATGCAACAGTGCCACAAACTTATCTGACTCGGTAATGGGGGCGCTAATTGTCTTGGTCTTTGTCTGACAACAGTATTTTATTGTATTAGTTCCAATTTTGGCCATCGGGCCCATAGAGATATTACACTAGAGTGGGTGAGCCATACAGCTGTCCATACATTGCAATCGCCCCCGGTAAGAAAGAGAAACAACGATAACGATAATTACCTATCTCTCTCCGATCCCGATGAGCCAGAAAGAGAAAGGTGATTACTAAAGATTTCGTCTCTTTTTATCCTAGGTACGCTCTGAAGCCTCGCCAGAAAGAGAAAGATGATTAATAAAGATTTCGTCTCTTTTTATCCGAGGTACGCTCTGAAGCCTGGCTTCTGCCCTCTAGTGCAATATCTCTATGATCGGGCCAGATAAGTTTGTGGCACTGAATATGAATGGTACCTACTCAACTGAAAGTTGAAACGTCTTTTTTGACATTTGACACTGACGCCGCCATGACCGAAATTCGTTCAAGGGAACATTCCTATTATGTTATACTACTAACAGTTTGCCAACAAAATGTGTTGGATAGAATTAGAGGGTTTATTCCGGAAATCCCCACCGAAAAATCCCTACCAGTGGGGATTGTTATTTTTTTTCCGAAAATCCCCACTAATAAAACTAACTCAGCTTAGTGGGGATTTCTGGAAAAATAAGTAACAATCCCCAACAGATTTTATTGTTTTAAAATTAATAAAAAAAGTCGTTAATCGCTTAATTAGGTCTTTAAGGGCGTATTCAAGTAGAACGCTGGTTACCGGCGCCGATCTGCCAGCGCTTATCGGAACCGATCCGCGCAGGTAGTCGGCGCAGGTAGTCTCTATACTCCAGTGATGCCCAAACGGTCGATCGCGATCGACCGGTCGATCGCGAGAGGTTTCACGGTCGATCTCAGAGGTTAAGCAAGTACAAGATTTTATTTTCGAAAATTTATAAATACTGAGCATGCATCTACATCTCGTTAATTTTCCGCCACAAGAAAAATATTACTTGACCTGTATTTATTTTCTTTTCTATTTATTCTTTATGTAGGTACACACATTTGTACCTACATAAAGAATAAATAGAAAAGAAAAAAAAAGAGTAAGAAACTATGTAAAACTGTTTGATTGTAAACATATTATAAATCTAATCATTAATAATTACTTATTATTACAATATAAAAATAAAAGATAATATAAATACGTGTTATTATTACTAATAGATAATAAAAAAATACATAAAAATTAATCTGTCTATCTTAAACCCTTAACTTTTTCTCAAGTCGATCTTCACAGCAAAAAGTTTGGGCCTATACTTATAACCATAATGGAAGAAAATTCTTCTAGTTCTGGTAAACGACGATCTTCAAGTAATTTTTACAAAAAAAAATAACCGACTTCAATATCGTCAAGTAGTGATTACTCAAAAACTACTAGCCAGATGTCGCTCAAATTTATATGGGACCACACGACGGGTATCAGCTTTCAAATGAAAAAAGAATCATAAGTCAAAAGTTATGAGGTAAAGACCTTAAATAGGTATTCTTACGGATAACTCAAAAAAGACTCGTCGGATGTCGCTCAAATTTATATGGGGCTAGACAACAAGCATTAGCTTTTGAATAAGATAACAAACGCTCTAGACACCCCTACAATTATCGAATTTTTTTCTCAATTTCTCAAGATGCCATCATCAGATCCTGGTATCCTGATCATGATACTAGCGTCGGAGTATCTACTTTACAACAAAAAAAGAATTATCAAAATGGGTTTATAAACGATCGAGTTAGCCCCGAACACACATAAAAAAGCATATGTTGTACGGTTGAATTGAGAACCTCCTTCTTTTTTGAAGTCGGTTAAAAATATTTCTGATTATCGTTTCAATATAAACATTTTATAATAAAACTTGATTATAATATTGACATATTACTTAACGATCTAATTAAATAATTAACGATTTTTTTATGAATTTTGAAACTATAAAATCTGGTGGGGATTGTTAGTTATTTTTCCAGAAATCCCCACTAAAATAAGTTAGTTTTATTAGTGGGGATTTTTGGAAAAAATAATAACAATCCCCACTGGTAGGGACTTGTCGGTGGGGATTTCCGGAATAAACCAATTAGAGAACTATAGAAAATGTCGTTATACATCTAGTAATTTGTCGGTTGTAGGTAGGCACGAAAATATCATTGACAATGATTGCAAGGGCTTCACGATCATCAATACTTATTCATATTTTTTAACTTTGCTGCGTTCAAATCTTAAAAATGACTATGAGACAATATTTGTTACTCCAATAGGGAGTCTTTCTACTATTTATTACATCTATATGTAGGAGCGAGACCAAAGTCCTACGCTGATCTAGTAACGCCACCTATGAGTAATCGATGGAACTAGTTTTAGGAACCTACCGCCATCTATGAATGATGGCCGGAGCTACTTCTGGAAACGAAACAGTTATTGTTTGGGCATGGTTGGTATGGAGTGGGGGTAGAGATGGCGTCGTAGAGAACCATAGCTGTCATGATCATTCTGAATTGAGCGCTTAGACCGAGCGGACGTGTCGAACCCACTGCCATACCAAACTTGCCGCGTTTCCAAGTTAAATTTGAATTAATCGTGCTGATCCTTTGCCACTTTGCTATTATTTTGTCGTCAGCTTTATTTCTACGTTTAATTTAATGTAATCTAAATTAATTTTGGTGATAACTGTATTGAAGTGTTGGAATAGACGTTTAAACTCAGTGTACAGACTATTATTTCTTATCCCCAGTCACGTATAACCCAAAGTATAACAACCGCTCTGACCCTGGCTCCGAGATCAGAAGCTGGGATAAAGAACTCTGTCCACGTTTTCAGGTGATATCATGAGGCGTGGATGCAAGTGAAAGTGCAAAGTGCAGTGAAATGATGTGACTAGATTTTCAATAAAACGGCAAGTATCGATATGAAGGATTTTCAAGTAAGACGGCGAGTATTGGTATGGTATAATTTTTTTATTTCATTACATCTGTGGTGACAAAATTTCGCAGCTTAAATTTTAATTCTTGCGTAAACTAGATAGTGTGTGTGTCAAATAGTTTGTTAAACAATCATGAGTGATTAATACAGTCGTAGATTTTCCGTCATTATCGTTTATGTCGGCACCGGTAGTAATATTATTTTCTTTGTTTTCTTTCCCTGAAAAAAAATATCATTCAGTGGTTACCTTGGTCAAAGCCAAAGTTGCAAGTCTTTGATTTTACTGTAATTTAACCGAAGTGTCATACATACTTCGGAAGACGCTAGTAACTTGCGTTCAATTTGTTCAAAATTTAATGAAGGTAGATTTGGGGTTAAATTACTAGGACACCCGAGGGCCAAGTACCACTTCAAGTGTTGTTATAAGAAGTGAATTTGAGTTGAGTAGTGGCAATAATATTTCTCGTTCTAGTATGGTGCAAGGTGTAATCTGATTAAGTTGTTACATTATTTCTGATTAGCGAACAGTAATTGGTGTCATTACTCAGCTGCTAAACATATCGCTTAGTTGAGGTGATGTGTCCCTTGCATTATTCAATGAAGTCTATAAGTATCGTTGCTTGATGGAGGTGACTCTAGTTGCTGTCGATCGATATAGATGATAGCAACGACACTTTTCGCTGATTAACGTCTGTAATATTACTTGCTACTACTACGATACTGTTCACTAATGAGTGAGATGTTTTCATAATATTGGTGCGCGGTTGCTTAAGCATTATTTAAGCGTTTCGATATTTGATGTTGAACTAGGATTCGTTCTTTGTTCCTATTGTTAAAGATCATGGGGATAGATTAGATTTTGTAGCCTGGTCGAAAAAGAAAAATACGCGTTTGATCTCTGGAATTTTGTTACGTATTCCGTGTAGGTACATTTTCAATTGATAACGTGATAAGGTGTTACAGTGCAGTGTCCTTTACCACAAGTGTTGTTTTCTTTTGTCACATGCGATTGAATTCTTAAAATTATTTCTTGATTACTTTTTATTGGTATGCAGTGACTGACAGCAGTGATACTGAAAGTACTGGTCAGGTAGCGGGTGAATAACGAAAGTATTCTTTTAATTATCTTGGTGTTTAGTGATTTGGTGCGCCGCTTTTAGTTGAAAAGGATTAATTGAAAAAAATAAAAATACACACACAAAATAAGTTTGCTTTATTGGTACTCAATTTCATCAAGTAAATTTATAAAGCGAGAGGCTTGCGCTTTGAAAAGACTGAGTAGTTTTAATGAGGTGACGTTTGTCGAATTAATTAAAAAAAAACCCGTTACAGCTTATTTGGTTGTCGTTTTAAAAGTGATTAATTAATTGTTTTGTTTCGTATTCTAAATACGCGGGTAAGTTACTGTTACGTTTAAATATTGAGAAAGGGGTTACCTAATGATTTAAATATTGTCTTCAGAGGTATTTTAGACGAATTTATTGAATTCTTACCCGATTCAGATTCTACCCACTATATTTTTGAAATAAATAAAGTCGATTTTTGCTGCATTTAGGAAGCGATTCTAGGTTTTAAGAAGCTGGAGACCAAGACCTTGTCTGGTACCTGTCTGGAACCAAGGGTGACATCACCTAGTTGTGGTAACATGAAACGAGGTAAAAGTGAAACGGCGTTTTTGGTATGACAAACTTTTATTTTATGACATCCGGTGTGTTGGAGTTTCATAACTTCAATTTTATTTCGTGCGTTGTGAAAATACAACCTTCTGTTGTCTTGTAATTAGTGATCGATAAAATAATAGTTGGATACAGTCGGTTCCCTAATTATTATTTTTTTAACAAGTGCAGCAAACTTTGATTGGATTTAATTTACCTCGTGAAACCAATGAGTTTTTAACGTTATTCGTGTTCTGTGTTCCAGCTTGGTTTTCGAAGATGGCACGGGTTGTTTCTGTGGCGATCGGGAGCAAGAGCAGCACACGAAGGTTGTACTCGTGTTAATTGGAACTGCATTGATGGCTGTGTGCGTGCGCTGGCGCTGGCTTCGTGGTGTGATGATGAAGCATCATCGGTTATTGCCGCGGAACGGGCACAACGTTACAGGTGATCTGTTTTGTTTAACTGGTTTTCTTATGGCTTATAGTAAAAGTGAATTAAACTCTTCCATTTTTGAGACATTACTGGATATTAGGCGATCCCTGTATTTTTCTTGGTTAAATTAATTGGGTATTTGAGAAACTTTAATGATGTTGCTGATTGATCTGAATAATTAGGAGGTACGGTTAAGAGAGAATAATTAAGAGAAAGAATATTCTCAATATAATATTTTCGGGACAAAGATTTTAGTGGATTAGTTTTTATAGAATTACTTTGTTATTGGATAATCCAATTCAAATCGTTCAATTTAATAATTGGGTATTCACTATTACCGGTTAGGTATAATGGTTTAATTAGTTTTTGAGTTGATGGTGGGTATGATATCAGAATGAAACAAAATTATTAATAACTAGCGACCCGCCCCGGCTTTGCATAGTACTGTATAGCAAATCGCTATCGTCACCTTTCAATGAATTAAAACAAAACCTTAATAAATTATACTCCATAACCATGCGGAATCCTTCTTCGATTGGTGAGAATCATTTGAAAGTTTGTTCAGTAGTTTAAAGACTAGTTTTCATCCATCCATCCATCCATCAGCCTTTCGATGTCCACTGTTGGACGTAGGCCTCTCCTAACTGGCGCCACCCGAACCGGTCCTGAGCTCTCTGAATCCAGCGGATGCCCACCGCCTTCTTCAGGTCATCAGTCCACCTGGTCTAGACTAGTTTTAAAGTTATTAAAATGGAAAGTTATAATTCTTTTTATTTGTGTGTATTGGTACTAGTATCAAACACCTATGTGGCAAACCTGTTCAAACGCCTGCGTGGCACACCTGAAGTCTTATGTTGTATCCCCTATCCTCATAGCAGACAAAGTAATAAGGCCCTCATGGCATGTTTCTTCAGATATCCGTGTGTCAATATTAATACACTTTAAATCAATCAATTCAAATTCAAATTCAAATTGGAATAAGCCCCTGTACTGATGCAGATTAATTTTGTAAGAAGTGCTTCTGTTTATCAGGAAGGGCTGAGCGTAGAAAGATACTCGCGTGTGTGTTTGATTGTTACAGGTAATCTTCAATGACGAATGCGGATTGGTGCCGGTAGAGCGTGCTTGCAGATGGAATCCATCCCCAGATTACGTGAAGATGCTGTACGGATTAATCTGCGATAGCGATAGCGTAGTCATAGTGTAAAAGTTAAAACAAACACAAATTATTAATTTGTAATTTTGCTCCTCTAAACTAGTGTTGTAATGTTAGAAACTTGAAAAATTAGAAACTTGTTGAGTAAAAGAAATTTAAAGTAAATTGTAGTAGGGGTCACTAACCAACTTGAGACTGACACATTTTATCAACATTGACGAATTTGACACTGACTGACCTGTGTGGCCCTGATTGACCTGTGTGGCCCTGATTGACCTGTGTGGCCCTGACTGACCTGTGTGGCCCTGACTGACCTGTGTGGCCCTGACTGACCTGTGTGGCCCTGACTGACCTGTGTGGCCCTGACTTGCCTGTGTGGCCCTAACTGACACCAGCTAACTAGCCTGTGTGGCAAAGCCTAGCCTGTGTGGCAATGACTAGCTGACTAGCCTGTGTGGCAATGACTATCCTGCGACGCAAAGACTAGCCTGTGTGGCAATGACTCTCCTGTGACACAAAGACTAGCCTGTGTGGCAATGACTCTCCTGTGACGCAATGACTATCCTGTGACGCAATGACTATCCTGTGACGCAATGACTATCCTGTGACGCAATGACTATCCTGTGACGCAATGTTTCGCCCGTATGGCAATGATTCGCCTGTGTGGCAATAACTATTCTGTGTGACCATTACTATTCTGTGTGACCATTACTATTCCGTTTGACCATAACTATTGTGTGACCTTAATTAAAAGGTAGTCTCATTAGTAACGAAAAACTTTTGCTGAATAAAAGAAACTTTAGAGCTTTGTTGTAACTTAATTAAAAAGGAATCACACGAGGACGTGTGCACGTCAGATTGGCCGTGTAGGAGCGAGACCAAAGTCCTACGCTGATCTAGTAACGCCACCTATGAGTAATCGATGGAACTAGTTTTAGGAACCTACCGCCATCTATGAATGATGGCCGGAGCTACTTCTGGAAACGAAACAGTTATTGTTTGGGCATGGTTGGTATGGAGTGGGGGTAGAGATGGCGTCGTAGAGAACCATAGCTGTCATGATCATTCTGAATTGAGCGCTTAGACCGAGCGGACGTGTCGAACCCACTGCCATACCAAACTTGCCGCGTTTCCAAGTTAAATTTGAATTAATCGTGCTGATCCTTTGCCACTTTGCTATTATTTTGTCGTCAGCTTTATTTCTAAGTTTAATTTAATGTAATCTAAATTAATTTTGGTGATAACTGTATTGAAGTGTTGGAATAGACGTTTAAACTCAGTGTACAGACTATTATTTCTTATCCCCAGTCACGTATAACCCAAAGTATAACAACCGCTCTGACCCTGGCTCCGAGATATACATTAATTTTCATATCAGGTTTTCAAATGTATGGGAAGTGGGCATTGTTTTTTCTAAAGTGTCGTTTTTAGAGTTTTGGTCGAGTTACGGAACGCGGCCTTAGAAATAAATGCGTTCATGTTTCTTTCTATTAATATTATGTACACTTACGACTACAATCAGAATACTTACCTACTTTACAATTATTTTACAATGTGGAGTTTATAACTTTAGTTAAGTACCTACAGACCTTATCTACATTATTTACATTAAATTTTACTATCTTTACTGTTTTAATTGTCTTAATTTCAGAATAACAATCAGCTAATAATGTTAATGTTGCCTACATCAATACAAAACAAACATTTTATTAGCATTTATATTAACTACATAGTGTTCGGGTTATGTAATGTTCCAAAAAAAAGAAACTGGTTGACAACCAGAAGTTTTTTTGGTAATTATTTATTTGTATAACTATTAAATAAAAATGTAAGTTCTGAGCTTCTGAGCTGCTGTATTAGCCTAATGTAATATGTAATGTAATTTACATGCAATATATACCAAGGAAGGAATATAAACAGTATTTGAATCAGGCGGACAGGAAGCGGCATTCACAGAGTAACGTAAATTAAATTAAATAATCCATTGTCATTTGTACATTGCTTAGTAAGTCGATATTTGGTTCCAACGGAAGTAGTTTTCTCGTGGCCATAGGCGGCGCTACTCCGTACGGGTGGTTATGGCAACCAATCAGCTTAGTTATTGCATTGTTTTTCGTGTATATCGCTGCTTTACAACCACGATAAGCATATCTACACCACCACCTGATCTTTTCTCCTTGTTTCCTTTGCTTGTAAAATGTGCATCTGTCCAATCGAATAACTGGATTCCCTCTCTTTGATACTCCAAATATAGCACCTGAAAAAAACAATAAATAGTATAGATAGAAGTATAGGTACAAAATGATGAAAAAAGATTAATTTAGTCTAAAATATCAAAACAATACTTGTAGAGGTGATAATGAAACGAAAGCAAAGACATGGTGTAGGTACAAATCTTAATTTTTTTTAACTAGTAGGTAACTGTAACCGGTTCTAAAACCGTCTACTGTTCTGGTAATAACGTAGTAAAAATGCAAGTATCAGTTTAATGTGGTTTAACTTTACACGTCGATAGATGTCACCTGTAGATGCGTCTGCCAACGACGCGAAGTAGACAGAGGGATCGGATTTGAGCGTCTGTGGTAGGAATTTAACGTCGGCAGATGCGTCTGCTGCATGGAGGATAGAACTAAGGAGGGTCATCTGTGTACATGAAAAGTGTCCAGTTGTATGCGCTAAATAACAGTTCCAAAATCCTCCACTGGTGGCGCTGGTGGATTCACAGGGTATGGTATTATTAACTACTTTACATGGAGGATATCCTCCATGCTACTTTAGTCGATAATGACATTAAATTTTTTAACTCGGCATACTTCAATTCAATCAATTCATCTACGATTGCTACATTCATACCATACCCTGTGAATCCACCAGCGCCACCAGTGGAGGATTTTGGAACTGTTATTTAGTGCATACAACTGGACACTTTTTCAACTTTTCTCCCATATAAGATGACTCTCCTTAGTTCTATCCTCCATGGTCTGCTGCCAATAGGGAATATAACATAGAGATTTCACACTAGAGGGCAGAAGCCAAGCTTCAGTGCGTACCTCAGATAAAAAGAGACGAAATCTTTAGTAATCACCTTTCTCTTTCTGGCGAGGCTTCAGAGCGTACCTAGGATAAAAAGAGACGAAATCTTTAGTAATCACCTTTCTCTTTCTGGTTCGTCGGGATCGGAGAGAGATAGGTAATTACCGTTATCGTTGTTTCTCTTTCTAACCGGGAGCGATTGCAATGTAATATAACGCATGCAATGTAATATAACTATGGAATATAACGCAAAGCTCGGCGTAGATGGCGCCAACAGCACATACAGTAAACAAATCATAAGCAGCGTTCTTGTTCAGCGTGTGTGCTAGTGCTGCACTCTGGCGTCAAAATTTGGCCGTAAGGTCTCCTATATTGGTCAATAATTTTGATTACTGTATAAGCTAGTGCTACACTCTGTCGCCAAAATTTGGCAGTACCTAATATCTCCTATTCGTTACAGTTTTTGTGGCGTGTCTAACTTGAATGAATGAATGAAATCTTTATATTCTAACCGACTAAGTTATGAAACGTCTTTTAAATATCTGTACAACAATGAGCACTCAAGTAGTATTTAAAAGTACATACTTACTAAATAAGAAGTTGCGGCAGCTACGCTCTCAATATTAATTTCAACCTCAGATACAAATGAGGATTCTCATAATTTTGACCTGTCTGCGTGCGTATATGCATTTTCAATGATGACACACATTCAAAATACTCAAGACATTCAATATAACTTTATTGTACACTACGGTACTACTAACGAATAGAGAAATCTTTAGAAGCTGCAGAGACTAGGCGAAATACTTAAAAAGTGTGAGGATTTATATACAGCTGTGAATTGGTTAATTTAAATTCATTGTCTTCCACCATCGACATATATATATTGATATGTTTAAATTTAAAGTGCCTACTTAGGTTACTAACATTGTTACTTTTCTTTACAGACAATATTCTTCCACACAGATCGCAGCGGTATTTCTGTAAACCTATATTTCCAAAATACTTCCAAATCCATCTATGAGATTGAGGTCGTTTTCTTCTTAATTCTGTAAAATAAACAGTGATAAATCAGAAAAAAACTATATCACCGTTACGAGCCAGTAAGTGTTCTATAGAGATCACCAATTTACCTAAAAAGTTAAAATTTAGCAATAGTATTTTAGATTATACATATAAATGCAAAGCCAATTATTTTTAAATAGATTCAGAAAATACAACTTCATTCACAGAAATAACATCTACACGTTGCCACACCGACATTATCCACAATCAAATCAATACATACGTCACAGATAAAATTATTTAAAATTTATTTACAAAGAAAACTTCAACCACTTATTTCTTATACCTATAATTAAACTTTTTTTCTAAATCTTTGGATTTTCATACGCATATCATGACTACATTACTACATTAGATATGAGATCATTTAACATTATATTACCTATATGTACATAAATAATTCAGTACCTAATCAGAAAGAACACACTTCGGTTACTAATACATAGTTTCTTACCACTTTTTAAAGACTACGGCGCGTTAAAAAATACGCCGTGTGCTTAGTAGTAGGTACAATGCCCTAGTTTTTTTTCATTCCACAGAATCTATTTGGCAAGCCAATTTACACAAATTATTTAAAATTATTTCACAAGCCCATATTTATATTTTTATACATGAGATCAATATTTAAAGTAGGTACTCTTCTACTTCTTAACTCTTATATGAATCATATCATAGAGCAATTTAATATCTTAACTCGCCTGAGCGGGAGCACAATCGTGCCCCCAGATTATATTACCATTACCAGATTATATTTTACTTACATAAACCTATAATATTAATTCATAATTTAGATAAGCCGTTTTTAAATTCGATAAAATTGTTACATATTTCTACGATGAGGCACAAAAATAGTATAAAATACATAAACTGCTCCATCTAATCGTCCTCTCGAATGGTGACCTGGTCTGCAGACATCAATTCATGTTCGTTGCCCATGTGATCCAGGATATTTATGACATTTTCCTCTTCGACGGTAAGCTTCGAGAATTGGAACCGACATATTCGACAAAAGTAGAATTCCTCATGGGTGGCATCGATCAGGAGCCAAATCCAACTAGTCTGAAAAGAAAAAATAACTTTCAAACTTAAAACTACATAGGTACTATGTAATAAGAATTGATTAAGTGAGAATTTCGTCCAATATCAAATCCAATCCGATCGTTTTAAATCCTAAATGATCTTTCGAAAAGACAAATTACGAGAGACAAACATATCTAAAAACACGCGCCCATAAGTCCCCTTTAATACAAAGAAAACTAAATTGAAATCGCTTCATCCGTTCAGGAGCTATGATACCACAGACAGACAGACAGACAGACAGACACACAGACACACAGACACACACACACACACACACACACACACACACACACACACACACACACACACACACACACACACGTCAAACTTATAACACCCCTCTTTTTGCGTCGGGGGTTAAAAATAGTGAGACTCGCAGGATCAGGACAAAATAATTATCAAAATCGTCCCACGCTTTTGGACTCTAGAACGTCATAACGACACTTAAATACTCTTAGTACATCACTCTCCTTTAGATTGGGAAGTCGTTTATTATTTCGTAATACTAAAATGCATAATAGTGTATGTACCTATAGAGAATGTGATCACATAAATTATGATATTGATAAGAAGTAATATGATTATGAATCCCAACATTCCCAACATAATACACTAAAAGCCTGAAAACTAGCTTCGTTCGATCGCTCAAGGTTTAAAAGTATAAAATTATAGTTTTGGTACCTAGTGAGTACATTTTTATACTATTTTGCTGTGAATAAGATAAGCAATATATTTGGACTTCACATTTAGACCTTAAACACCAAATCCATTGCAACTCAAGGTCTCACAACTACAAATTAAGATTAAGTGTTATTAAAAATATTAATCGTACCTGCTTCTGTTGCATCATCAGCAATGTATAACTCAATCTCATCGGCTTTTTCCATATTGGGGTACAAATTCTTCATGTTATTCTCCTCAATTATTTCTACGTTCACTGTTTTAACTTTGGCTTTACGCTTCTTACGGGTGTTGTAATTTACTTTTGTCCTCCTTCGGGCCAATTTATATAAAGTGTTGTGTTTTAATCTTACGTGTCTATTTAGGTTATTGACACCAGTCAAAACTTTGCCGCATAAATCACAACGATATTGACATGCATTTAACCTTTCAAAGTAATTCCAAACCCAGCTACGCCTTTGGCCACGAGTTGTTCTTATTGCTGCAAAATATCCAAAGTAATTATAATTTTACTATATTAATACGTTTTGTGGCTTGATTGATCGTCTTAATTAAAGACTTTAGTCTATCACTTGTAGTTAAATAAAACTTAAACGCAAGTTCCTATATTAAAAACAACATTAATACATACGTGATGGTTTAGTTACATCCTTATTTGGGTAATTAGTACAACTTTCATCCTTCCCGGTCATTTCTTCTGTGTCTACTTTTTCCACTCCATCAATGTTAGTAGAATTTTGTTTATCTCCTACTTCCAGCTTAAATATGTCGGGGTGCTTTACTTTAATATGTCTGTTCATATTATAAGTGTAGGCATTTATGGACAACACAGAATTACACAAAGCGCAGCGGTAATAACCTGAACTAAGATTCACAAAATATTTCCAAACCCAACTGCGCTTTCTTGTCCATGTCGTTTCTGTAACAAAGATGTTTATATAAATCTCTTTAGTATGAAGAATATATTATTTTATCAACTTAATACAAATTTATTAACCTGTTACTACCTGTTATATCATAAAAGGGTAATCTCAACGATAACTGAGAAGATGTAATATCCCTTCAATCAAAACAAAATGTGATACCTGGTTCTGGTTGATCTTCAGCCACAATGATGCACAGGTTATCCAGTGAGTCAGATTCTTCCCTATTGGAATATTGAGTTTCAATTTGAGCATTTTCAGCCATCCCTACGGGAACTGTTTCAACTTCATTTTCATATTCATTATTGACTCCAATATTCATTATTTCTGGTTGAGTTTCTTCAACATTTTCCACGGGCACTGTCTTAACTTCCTCCTCATAATCAGGATTAGAAGTATATTCTAAGTTAGTCTTCCTCAAGGCAGACTTATATAAAGTGGAATGTTTTATTTTTATATGTCTACGCAGCTTATTAGAACCAATTAAAACTTTTCCGCAGACACAGCACTGATAATGACATGTAGTTAAATTTTCAAAGTATTTCGAAACCCAACTTTGTTTATCAGTTTCTTCCTGAGCTGCAAAATAATATTGAAAGAATACTTTAATATTGTTAACATATTTAATTACTCGCTATTGCCTGTGGCTATCACGACCTCCATCAAAGTACTTTTGAGCTTTTGGCTGATATCAAAAATATTGAAACAAACATTGGAAACAAATCCATCATTATTTACAACCAAATTCTGAAGATCAATTTTCATAGTGTGTGCTTTAAAATGGACGAAATTTAAAACGGACGTCAACCTCTTTTCCATCCTTTTGTCAAAAATTATTCTTAGCGGAGGTTTATTAACAACCTGTCTACCAAATTTCGTCTGTAAACGTCGAGCGGTTTCCGATATTTCATGATGTGTAAGTGACCTCTCGCTTTTGTCTATTTAAATTGAAGATTATTATAAAATATATTACGGAAACAAAAATTACATATCGTTTGATAACAAAAATTACTCAAGAAAGATTCAAACGAGGAAACCTTAGATATTATTATATTCGGTTGTATAAAAAAGTGCTTACTTACCCTCCGAACTTTGCGACAATTCCGTTTCATGTTTGAAAGAACAATCGACGCGTATACAATCCTTAGCGATATTTAAGCTATTGTTCTCGTCATTCTCGGATTCTTCGCTGTCAGGATTTGCATTTCCTTTATCTCCTTCAAACAGATTGTTGCTAATTTGTTTATCTTCTACTTCTGCCTTAAATATGTCGAAATGCTTAAATTTCACATGTCTGTTCATGTTAGTAGTGTGTGTAGTTATAGACAACACAGCGTTACAAAGCGTGCAACGGTAATGGTGTTGAGTAAGTTTTACAAAATATTTCCATATCCAACTGCGCTTTCTTGGTGCTGCAGATTCTGTAACAGTCATATTCATACAACATAGAACGGTAGCGTTAGTATATTTGTCATTTGAACAACTGAATTAACAATGAATATAAAGTACATTATTGAATTACGCACAGAGAAGTTTTTTAAGTTTCTCACAAAGCAATCAATGAATGGGGTAGAATAGTCGTACTTTCATATCGATTTTCAAAAAAAAAATGATTTATAATATAAATGTTGTATCAACGTGAATATTTCTTTATAAATAATAAATAAATAAATAAAATCAAACACGGATGGTAAGGTCTTAAGACATAGTCTGCTTTAATTAAAAGTAGTATACAACATCAGCCATCAACAATGATATTCAACTGTGTTCTGGTAAAATAACTTTCAGAACACATTTATTTGGTTAATTAATAAATCTACAATTTAGCTTTCATCTTCGTCTTCCTGTATAGTAACTTGACTAGCAGATATCAATCCATGTTTGATACTCAAATGATCATGCAAGTTCACAAGGTTTTCCTCTTCATCATGCAACTTAGTGCTCTTGAAGTCGCATATTTTGCAAGAAAAAATGTCGTCTTCGCAATCGAACAAAATTAAAACCCAGTCCAAATCTGAAATTAATAAGAAAAATTACAGTGGCACTTACTTCTTTGTGATAGAAACAAAAATATAGGTTGAAAAGTAAAGAAAGATGACGGTGCTTCTATTGATACTGAATTAATACGAATTCCTTCATGTTCTTGAGACACAGTTTATTACCCACAACATAATTATATTTACACTAGCGAACCGCCCTCGCTTCGCTTCGGGACCCGTAAGTATCAACCGCGTAGGTCCCGCTCCCGTAGGAATTTCGGGAAGATAATAAACTATCACCAAAATTAATTCAGGTTAAATTAAATTAAACTTAGAAATAAAGCTTACGACAAAATAATAGCAAAGTAGCAAAGGATCACAGCAAGATTAATTCAGATTAAACTTGGAAACGCGGCAAGTTTGGTATGGCAGTGGGTTCGACCAAATTTGATTACCATAAAACGGTTCTAGTGTGTTAATCTTAAAAGATAGATATATACTGTCGTGGACATTTTGACGTGACAACGTCTTATAAATTGGTTAGATCATTTCAAGAGGAATAATTCGTTCATACATATATTTTTGGTATCTTGAATCGTTTTCGCAACGCATGCAACGAAAGCCCTCGAGAATGAATAATTTTCCCCGTTTTTTTCCACATTTTCCATTATTTCTTCGCTCCTAATTGTTGCAGCGTGATGTTATATAGCCTATAGCCTTCCTCGATAAAAGGTCTATTCAACACAAAAAAAAATTCAATTCGAACCAGTAGTTCCTGAGATTAGCGCGTTCAACCAAACAAACAAACTCTTTAGCTTTATAATATTAGTATAGATTAGGCTAGTAAACCCGCCCTCTATTCGCTTCGGGCAATAAGTACCTTGGTGGCCTCATTCGGAAATTGTTAGGCATGATTATTTCATCTGTCACATTTTTTTATATATGAACATAGTAAAATAAAACCAAAATTATTTTTTAGCTTTTGCCCGCGGCTTCGCACGCATGGTGGAAAGCAAAGCGGATAAATAATGAGTGGTTTATCATACATGACCATACATTATAAATTAGTGACAGTTCCACAATTAAATTAAAAGTTACTAAGAGGAACCAAAGGTAATGCTGACCGCAGATAAAGTGTGCATACACTTACATACCTACTGGAGCTATAAGCTACCTTCAATAGAAGTGTGTGGTGAAGATTGATGCGGTATCTACCTATCCTGATTACGTGTACAGCTAATTCTAACGTGGAGAGCGCATATAAGTGTAATTTGTTATATAAATAAGTATTTGTGATTTTTTCTTTTCAAGTGTTTCCAGCTATACGCGACTTGTGACACAGAACAGAGCACTATTTTAATACGCTACTGTAGACGATATTATATGTCTTTCCATTTGGGGATAGAATATAAAGATTCTGCGCATTGGACACACGCGAACACGCTACATACAATATTGACCATGAGAGAAGCGCGGTTTTTCTAAGTTCCGCCCCGCTACCTTTAGTGTTTGCCCTTGCGCTTTGTTAATGGTCATAGCGAAACTAAATTTAATAGGAAATTGCAGCCTTTTGAACTAAAATGGACTATCTGTGGGAATCATAGGAATTCATGGGATCACTACATTTTCACCTTTACCTACGCCAGTTAAGATGGTGGCTCAAATTATATTCCGTCCAAGTTGTGTGATACCAAGTCTCGTTCTGTTACATAATCGAGGGGCATCTAAATTACGCATAAGCATGACTGGGACACCTAATTTTTAGCTAATTGGAGCTTATGTGAGGGTACACCAGATAGCTCACGTGAATTCAAAAACTCTATGGGATATGAAGTGCTCTTTTCTTTGTCCATGACTGTGTCTATTGATAAATATTCTGTCATATCTCCTGCTACTTCATTCAATATGTGTAAATTTATTTTGTTAACAATATCGTTTTTAGGTGCTTAAATCGTCGTTCGCCCTTTCACATAAATATTGATCTTCACATATATTATTTTGTAAATCTGGGTAAACACTTGCAATCAGTTCTGATTTACTCTGTACTAAGTAACAAAAATTTCCCGTTAGTGCCACAAAGCCCTCGGCATCAGTTTCCAATTGCCCATTATTACTGAGTTGTTTACTAACTCCATCTATTAACAACACCCGGAACTAAAATACTAACAAAAATCTATCTTCCCATGGGAATGAGATGTTTTAATGCGGTAAAAAGTAGCCTACGTCACTCTTCACCCTCCTAACTATCTCCATACACATAAACTATGCCATAATATAATAACCTGGTTGTGACGTGAAAGCGGAACAAACAAACAAACAAATAAACAAACAAATAAACAAACAAACAAACACACTTTCACATTTATAATATTAGTATGGATGGATTAAGTAAAATTTACCACACATCGCGTAAGCCGTTTCCGAGATTAGCGCGAACAACTTCGCAGATACCTACTGCAATAGTTTCTCTTGTATACCTTCCATGTACTTAAAGCGACCAGTTCAGATTTATTATACGTATAGACAAGTGCACTATAAAAATCATTTTTAAATATACGGAAAATTTCACGTTTGTCAATAAAAACAACATACCTGATGACTGATCTTCGACAGGAGTGCCCTCAGCAACATTTATTAACACCGTTAATATTTCCTTATAGTCTACATTTTTTTCAATGCTGTGTCTCACTAAGGACTTGTATAATACAGGATGTTTCAATCTATAATGCCTATTCATGTTAGTATTGTTTCGGCGACATTTTATAGTAAGAACTGCCGAACAGATGTTACATCTGTATTGCGCGTTATTAATCTTTTTAAAGCAATCCCAGATCCAGCTCCGGGGACGCTGCTGTTTTGCTTCTGAAAAAAAAATCCGATAAGGATTGCGTAAAAGAGTATAATTAGGATGAATTCATTAGTGTTAAATTTTGATGTTAACTTGGTTATGCACGTAAAATTTACTCAAGGGTTAAGGGTATAATTTTTTGACGTGACAACGTCTTATAAATTGGTTTGCCGGGTGACACTTCAAGAAACTGCGTTACGCTCCGCTCACGTTATGCGCTCACAATGAGAGCGAGTGAGAGGCACGCGTCCCTGGTTAGCCCGCCTAAGAGCGAGAGAGACAGACATAAAAAGCACAATCGGCCTTTGCGTTCGGCAGCTTGATTACTTTGGAGGTAGATATTTTGGTAATGTATCCAATTATTACTTTGTTATTGACTTCTGGGACTATTTATAAATTTTAAATGTTACCTTTTTATAAATGTTTCCTGTATTCCTTCTTTATTTTTATTGATAAATTTCTGTAACTTTAAATACGATTTCATGACGTTTGTTTACTTTGATGATATTATTTGTCAATCATTCCATCAGTATTTTCTTAAGACGTTGTCACGTTCAACTATCGTCAGTAAACCGACTTTATTTTAAAGGAATTGTCTTTATAACAGTCATTCAGTCTGTATTTCTAGAGAATAAAATAACAACGACAACAAAGTTACAACTTTTTGTTCAGCTTTATATTAGTATCGAGAAATGTCCTCTAAAATTATGTCAAATATTTAAATAATGAATTCACTATACCTGATGATTCTCCTTCGTTCTCATCATAGAAATTGACTATCTCTTCCATCTCTACATTTTCTATCCCTTCAATGTTAGAAAGATTTTGTTCCCCGACATTACTGATCTCAATAGAGGTTATGGTTTCTGTTTCCATCTCGTGTTGAGTTTCGTGATCTCCTTCTAAATTCAGTGATTCGTCATTAGTGACGCCAACGGCCTTATTGTCTGTCACTAACCCAGTCTCTTCTGCTTTAGCGAGTGCGGGATCATTTATTACATCACGAGACTCTCCAACTTGTATACTCGTTATATCTTTAGTTTTATCCAGAATCTCCTTCAGGAAGTCTTGTTTCATTTTTTTAAATTCAACCCTATAAATACTCGGGTGTTTAAATTTATAATGCCTCTTTAAATTATTAGTATGATGGGGATATTTTACATTTAAGATCCCTCCACATATGTCACACCTAAATCGTGATCCACTCATTTTGACATAGTATTTCCAAATCCAGCTACGTCGACATGGTTTACGAGTTCCTATAATACAATATATGTAGAAAGGTTAAATTTCAACTTACATTTAAAGATTTAACAAAAATTTGTATAATTACTTGCAACAATATATGTGCGATATGTAATACAATGTTGTGTGATTTTGGATTTCCTAATCGGTTTACCGCCTTCTGTACCACTTGCCTGCTCATTCGGAGGTTAAAATTATTATGTCTCTGATCAATCTTCTACAGGAGTGTAAAGTTGTAAGGCTACACTTTTATTTAGATCTATCCTGATTAAAAATCTTCTTATATTAAAAAAATTATTCTTTTTTTATTACCCTATCAGATATAAGCATAACTGATGATTTTGTCTTACCATCATTCTTCTCTCGCACAAATACGCCTTCTACTTGTTTTATTTTGGAGCGATGTTGTTCTTCAATTTCTTTTTCATACATATTGTGATGTAATAATTTAACATGCCTAAACATGTTGCTGTAATTTCTTTTGTAGACTATCTCACGACTACATATGATACATTGGTAAAGTTTTACACCAACTTTATCAAAATATTTCCAAATCCAACTACGTCTTTTCGGGTTTACACGTCCTGCAAATATTAATAATAAATGGATTAATATTATTTAAGTATTAATAACATGAAGTCTTATTCCAATATCGCAATAAATGTCAATTCGTTTATCAATTTCTCCCAGAGCTGCAAAATGGGTTGCACGAATATTGAAAGGATATTTGAATAAATATTGTTAACATATCTAATTACTCGCTATTGCCTGCAGCTCGACCTGCGTAAAAGTGCTTTTTCATCCCACCTATTCGAAAAAGACGACTTGGTTTGGACTTAAAGGGGCCCAAAGTTGGTGTTTTCTATAAGAAACTTTTAGCGGGCGGGAATTCAAGAGGGAGGAAAATTTTTTAAATTCAATTCGGATTGTTAGAAATTCATGGTTTTGTTTTGAAAAATGAGTTCTTTAGTTAGTTTAATTAGTTTAGTTGCTTTAGTTGGTTTAGTTGGTTCAGTTGGTTCAGTTGGTTCAGTTGGTTCAGTTGGTTCAGTTGGTTCAGTTGGTTCAGTTGGTTCAGTTGGTTCAGTTGGTTCAGTTGGTTCAGTTGGTTCAGTTGGTTCAGTTGGTTCAGTTGGTTCAGTTGGTTCAGTTGGTTCAGTTGGTTCAGTTGGTTCAGTTTTTTCAGTTGGTTCAGTTGGTTCAGTTGGTTCAGTTGGTTCAGTTGGTTCAGTTGGTTCAGTTGGTTCAGTTGGTTCAGTTGGTTCAGTTGGTTCAGTTGGTTCAGTTGGTTCAGTTGGTTCAGTTGGTTCAGTTGGTTCAGTTGGTTCAGTTGGTTCAGTTGGTTCAGTTGGTTCAGTTGGTTCAGTTGGTTCAGTTGGTTCAGTTGGTTCAGTTGGTTCAGTTGGTTCAGTTGGTTCAGTTGGTTCAGTTGGTTCAGTTGGTTTAGTTAGTTAGTTTAGTTGGGTTAGTCGGGTTAGTCAGTTTAGTTAGTTTAGTGACTGTGACAGTATTATTCCTGAATTTGAGGCGCCTTTTATTTTCTCATAGGGGGGATGAAAAGTAGAGTGTATCACTCGGGAGCAAATATTTTTGGCTCGGGCGACATACTTTGAATCCCTCACTTCGCTCTGGATTCAAAAAAGCGCCCACGCCGTAAAAATATTACTTTGCTCCCTTGTTATACAATCTACTATTGACTGATATCAAAAACGTTGAAACAAATCCATCATTATTTACAAACCATGATATTCTAAACATGTTCTAAACATTAATTTTCATAGACCGTGCTTGAAAATTGGACGAAATTTAAAACCGACGTCAACCTTCTTTCTATCCTTTTGACAGCAAAATATTTCAGATTAGATGTTAATCTACTTTGCAACGTCTGGAAACTGCAATATGAATTCATATTGCAGTTTCCAACGGTTATGACAGGAGGATGGTGGATGGACTAATTCGAATAAAACAGAATTCTATAGTGCGTGGTCAACTGTACGCGGTACCGAAGGAAAAAAGTCCCGTTAACTATCAATCTAGTTTGGCCTATCTTGGACTAATCACGGAGAGGGTTGCTAAAACTCTAAAACGTAACAACATCAACGTTGCATTCAGAACAAACAACACTGTTAGGTCAATTTGTAACGCAAAAGAAAAAAGAAATAGACACAAACAATCCGGTGTCTATAAAATTGTTTGTTCTGATTGTAATGGGGTATACATAGGCCAAACTGGTAGGAGTTTTGATATTAGATATCGCGAACATATAGCCGCGTACAGGAATGGCCACGCTGATAGATCTAATTTTGCTAAACATCTCTTACAATCGGGGCATGTTCTACCTAATAACCACACTTATGACATCCTACACACAGCGGATAAGGGATTAAAACTTAGCGTACTTGAACAGTTAGAAATTATTAGGCATGATAACCGTAGTAATGTTACACTGCTGAATGAACAGATTGACGTTTCCAACTCGCCCTTATTACGTATTTTTTCCAACACGTGATCAGATTTAATTACCTGTCGCAGTGTTTGCGATCATTAATTAGCAGCCAGGTAGGATTACGTCATTTTCGGTCAACTTAATTAGGTCATACGACAGATAAGGGCGGATTGGAAGGGTATAAAAGACGACCGCTCGGGCCAGAGCCTCACTTTGTGACCGACCGTCGTAGAGTCTACTTACCCTGATGATGCCGTTTTGGGGCGAAACACGTGTTGGTGGTGGTATGTATGTTGGTGTATACATTCTTTGTTCGTTGCATGTTCCTATGTGGGAGGGAGGGAGGTGCTACCTGCATGAAGGTATACACCATCATACATACGAGTTTGCTCGCGGATTGTTGCAAAGTAGATTAACATCTAATCTGTAATAATGGAGTTCCGCAAAGTATAGCCTGAATCAATTAACTAGCAAAATATTTTTAGCGGACGTTTATTAACCACCCGCCTGCCAAATTTCATCTGTACAGTAAAACCAACTTGACCTTGAAATGAAGAGAGGCGCTGTCGGACGCATTGGACGCATGAATGACCACAACGTACTTTTGAATGACTTTTTAACATGGCGGCATTAGTTCCTATTTTTGCCATTTCAAAGATAAGTTGGTGGCACTGTAAACGTCAGCGGTTTTTGATATTTCGTGATATGTAATGACCTCTCGCTTTTGTATATTTAAATTGAATGTAATTAAATAATATATTATGGAAACAAAAATTACATATTGTTTGATATCCTTAGATATTATTATATTCGGTTTTATAAAAAAGTGCTCACTTACCCTCCGAACTTTGCGACAATTTCGTTTCATGTTTGGAAGAGAAATCGATACTTGTACAATCCTTAGCGATATCTATGCTATTATTCTCGTCATTCTCGGATTCTTCACTGTCAGGATTTGCATTTACTTTATCTCCTTCTAACAGATTGTTGCTATTTTGTTTATCTCCTACTTCTGCCTTGAATATGTCGGAATGCTTAAATTTCACATGTCTGTTCATGTTAGTAGTATGTGTGGTTATGGATAGCACAGCGTTACAAAGCGTGCAACGGTAATGGTGTTGACTAAGTTTTTTAAAATATTTCCATATCCAACTGCGCTTTCTCCGTGTTGCAAATTCTGTAACAATCGTATTCATACATTTAGAAATAGATAAATATATAAATAAATAAATAGGGACTGGAAACATAGAACCATAGCGTTAGTGTATTTGTAATTTGAACAACTGAATTAACAATAAATACAGTACATTATTGAATTACGCACAGAAAAGTCTTTTAAGTTTCTTCACGTTACCCGTTTAAAGTTTTTCACAAAGTAATCAATGAATGGGGTAGAATAGTCGTACTTTCATATTGACTCAAAAAATATTTCATTATTATAAATAAATGTTGTTTCAACGTCAAATTTTTTCATAAGTGAATAGTCATTTATTTATAAAATCAAACACACACGGTAAGGTCTTAAGACATAGTCTGCTTTAATTAGAAGTAGTAAACAACATCAGGCATCAATAATAATATTAAACTGTGTTCAGGTAAAAAAAACCTTTCTGAACATATTTATTTCGTTAGTTAATAAATCTACAATTTAGTCTTCATCTTCGTCTTCCTGTATAGTAACTTGACTAGCAGATATCAATCCATGTTGGATACTCAAATGATCATGCAAGTTCACAAGGTTTTCCCCTTCATCATGCAACTTAGTGCTCTTGAATTCGCATATTTTGCAAGAAAAAATGTCGTCTTCGCAATCGAACAAAATTAAAACCCAGTCCAAATCTGAAATTAATAAGAAAATATTACAGTGGTATTTACTGCTGTGTAATAGAAGCAAAAATATAGGTTGAGAAGTGAAGAAAGATAACGGTGATTCCATTGATACTGAATCATTATGAATTCCTTCATGTTCCTGAGATACATGAGAGTTTATTTGCCTGCAATTCATTCGGAAATTGTTAGGCTTGATTCTTTCAGCTGACATAAACTTTTTTAAGTATGAACATAGTAAAATAAAACCAACATTATTTATTAACCCCCTAACTATTTATTAGCCCCCTACCTTACCTTACCTTAGTTTATCTTGTATACCTTCCACATACTGAAAGCGACCAGTACGTCTATTATGAGTTTTTAATACCTACTATACTCGCTAGCGACTATCGTTTAGAATCTGTATGAGAAGTAGTTCAACATCGTAACCGCTAGAGGATTACGTACGGATTCTCATACAAATTCTAAACGATAGTCGCTAGCGAGTGTAATTTTAAAAACTCATAATAAACGTACAGTTCAGATTTATTATAATAGATACGTATAGACAAGTGCGCTATAAAAAATAATTTTTAAATATACGGAAAATTTCACGTTTGTCAATAAAAACAACATACCTGATGATTGATCTGCGACAGGAGTGCCCTCAGCAACATCTATTAACTCCGTTAATATTTCCTTATAGTCTACAATTTTTTTAATACTGTGTTTCACTAAGGACTTGTAAAGTACAGGATGTTTCACTCTATAATGCCTATTCATGTTAGCATTATTTCGGCAACATTTTATAGTAAGAACTGTCGAACAGATGTTACATCTGTATTGCGTGTTATTAATCTTTTTATAGCAATCCCAGATCCAGCTCCGGAGACGCTGCTGTTTTGCTTCTGAAAAAAAAAATCCAGATAAGGATTGCGTAAAAGAGTATAATAAGTATGAATTCATTAGTGTTAAATTTTGATGTTAACTTGGTTATGCACGTGAAATTTACTCAACGATTACCGTACCCCTGTGATTTTATTCAACTATTCTCGTATTAACCTTTTTAAACGAATTATCATTATACGTCAGTCATTCAGTCTGTATTTCTAGACAATAAAATAACAACGACAATAAAGTTTCAACTTTTTAACGTTTTTAAGTTTAACGTTTTTTTTTGTTTAGTTTTATATGAGTATCGTAAAAAATGTCCTCTATATCATATGATATTTAAATAATAAATGCACTATACCTGACGATTCTCCTTCGTTCTCATCATAGAAATTAACTGTCTCTTCCTTCTCTACATTTTCTATCCCTTCAATATTAGAGAGTTTTTGTTCCCCGACATTACTGATCTCAATAGACGTTATGGTTTCTATTTCCATCTCGTGTTGAGTTTCGTGATCTCCCTCTAAATTTGGTGATTCGTCATTAGAGACACCAACGGCCTTATTGTCTGTCACTAACCCAGTCTCTTCTGCTTTAGCGGGTGCGGAATCTTTTATAACATCACGTGACGCTCCTGCTTCTATATTTGTTACATCATTAGTTTTATTCTGAATGTTTTTCAGGAACTCGTATTTATTTTTTTTTGCTTCAACCCTATAAATACTGGGGTGTTTACGATTAAAATGCCTCTTAAAGTTATTGGTATGATGGGGATATTTAACATTTAAAATCGCTCCACATATGTCACACCTAAATCGTGATTCACTCATTTTGACATAGTATTTCCAAATCCAACTACGTCGACGTTGTTTACAACTTCCTATAATAATACAATATGCATAGATTAAATTTCAACTTACATTAAAAAATTTGACGAAAATTTGTATAATTTCTTGCAACAATATATGTGCGATATGTAATACAATGTTGTGTGATTTTGGATTTCCTTATCGGTTCACCGCCTTCTGTACCACTTGCCTGCTCATTCTGAGATTATAAATATGTCTCTGATCAATCTTTTACAGGAATGTAAAGTTGTAAGGCTAATCACACTTTTCTTTAAATCTATCCTGATTTCATTCTTTGATTAAAAACTTATCGATTCTGAAGTAATAATAATATCTTTTTTTAAACAACCCTATTAGATATAAGTACAACTGAGGATTCTTTCTCACCATCATTCTTCTCTCGTACAAATACGCCTTGTAGTTGTTTTATTTTGGAGGGATATTGTTCTTCAATTTCTTTTCCGTACACATTGTGATGTATTAATTTAACATGCCTAAACATGTTGCTGTAGTAGACTATCTCACGACTGCATATGATACACCGGTAAAGATTTACACTAACTTTTTCAAAATATTTCCAAATCCAACTACGTTTTGTCGAGTTTATACATCCTGCAAATGTTAATAATAAATGGATTAATATTATTTAAGCATTAATCACATGAACTTTTATTCAAAAATCGCAATAAATGTCAATAAGTTTACCAATTATACTATCTTTGAAAAATAGCACTCGTATTAACAATCATAAGGATGCTTTTCCACCAGAGATGTGCTATGCTACATCGCTATGGATGCGTCTGCCATCCACCAATCATATTCAGCCCTTACGGGTTTCTAGGTGGGCTAATGTATGTGATTGGCATATTTCAAACGCATCTTTAGCAACGTAGCATAGCATATCTCTGGTGGAAAGGCACCCTAATCGTAAGGACCATCGTAACAATAAAATATTTTTTTCAAATTTCAAATTCTTTATTCCAAAAAAAATTAGTACAAGCTTATATAATAATCACTAGACCCCATACTAGGATTCCCTGTGTTATGAGGTTTAGTCTCTTCCACTTATGTACAGTAGAATTTTTATATAATTGTTACAGTTGTTAACCGATATGAAACACTAATAAAATAATTCTTTCTATTTTAATCACGTTGACTTTATTGTGTAGGAAATTATATCTTGGGATGTAAATTTTCTTTTGCTGGATGTATGCGATATTTCTCTTCGCCTCATCGAGCTACGTGCAGTTATACTGGCACAACAAAAATGCTATATGCAACAACAAAATTACAATTTTGTTGTTGCATATACATTCCTTAAATAAACGAATGCAATTCTTTTCTTAACATCATTTATTGAGCTGTACAGTATTAACCTAACCTTATTCACAAAAAGCTGTAAAAATTACATAATATTGACCAAAATACCTACTTAAAATACATCTCATTATAGATATTCACAACAAATTTTGCCGCAACCACGATTTATCCCAACTGAAGATCTGTTAAGATGTACGCGGTAGTCGCTAGTGCTTTCAGCAGCAAAAATAATCCACTATATACCGGCTCCTTACCGTGGCTTTTGCGAAAAGTCCAAACACATGTACTAGTATTGCTACATAATACTGGTGATGGTCTATCAACTTAAAATATTGATGGGTCTGATTATCAGACGAATTTCTAATTTAAGTAAAAATCCAGGACCAGTTCACCTAGTACTCGGGTATCTTCTTTGAAGACTTATTAATGTAGGTGCTTCACTTCGGGCTTTGCATTATTCTTTAGTATGCCACCAGCATTCCACTGGATACAGAGAAGAGTATGGCGCTACGACATATGTAGATACAAATTAGACTATAAAAAACCATTGCTTACGCAACTGTACTCTAAACTAAACCATCATGTGTTCGGAGAATACTTTAATTTGTACGTTATTTATAACTACATACTTAGATTTTGTAAGAAAAGCATTTTAATTCCCAAAAAAGTCATATTTTAAATGAGAATTTTCGACAGAAACAGGTCTTCGAGCTGATTTCAATCAAAAGTGTCAGATGAACAAATGACAGTCTTAAAGACCATAAGATCACTGTTGTTTGACGATTTGCGTTCCTAAAGACTGAGATTGCCCACCTGTCCTTAAAAGTTATGCTATTTAAAAAGCAAATACTTCACAGGAGAGTAACATAGGTATAGAGATGTTGTAACATAAGTTTCTCGCCTTGATAATTAATATCAAATTTAGTTCCTGTTCATGTAATTTTGTTATAATCGATGCTATATAACGTACCTGTTAATGTGATCTCATCGTTATTATGGTAATTGACACTTTCTGTCTTAGTTACGATTAATTCTGTATCGTTAGTATTGGATAAATTTTGATTCATGACGTTCATTGTTTCTTGCACGGATCTTAATTCCACCTCACTGTCATATTCAAATTGAAATTTTTCTTTGCTTTTTTTCTTTGCCATATTTTTGTACACAGCAGCATGTCTTAACCTAAAGTGCCTGTTTAAATTATTGCTATTTTTGACGGTTTTAATGGACAAAATTGCTCCACATAAATCGCAACGGTACCGATGTTTACTTAGTTTATGAAAGTATTTCCATATGCAGCTTCTTGGACGTCTTCTTAGTAATTCTGTGAAAAAATCGGGCACTTTAATTACATAAAGGAATCCGTTAAAATGTAATTGTTTATTTATTTGATCGAAAGTACTGCAGAAATTATGATTACATGTGGTGTTAAAATAAATCTATATCTATACTTATAATAAATCTGTAGAGAGGTCAATTCTGTACATTAAATATATTTCCAAAATAACTAACAGGGGGTGATTAGGGATCGATACTGATGCCAAAAATGCAATCAGTAAAATTTTTGTCTGTCTGTCTGTCTGTCTGTCTGATGTATAACCGTTATAGAAACAAAAACTACTCGACGGATTTTAACGAAACTTGGTACAATTATTTTTCATACTCCCGCGCTGGTTATAGTATACTTTTCATCACGCTACAATCAATAGGAGCAGAGCAGTGAAGGGAAATGTTGGGGAAACGGGAGAAGTTACTCCATTTTTTAAGCTTCCGTCGCGTGTGCAACCTTAACGGTTAAAGCTACACAAAAATCATGTATGACGGAAATGTTCTCCTTAAAATTATATAAAAAATATTCCACGACAGCATATGTCTATCTTTTATGGTTGACTCACAATAACACGTGTAACTCCCGATAGCTTAGCAGTTCGAAGCTTTCTGATTAGGTATACCTATATTTTATCTACTCTTACGTTTATGTCACTTAAGTGGGTGAAATAAAGAGGTGAAGTTTAAACGAAATTCACGCGGGCGAAGCCGCTGGCAAAAGCTAGTAATAAATAAGGGGAAAACAAAAGTTGCTTCAACTTAAAAATAGGTATATTAAGAAGTTATTATAGTTACCCAGGGAATAGGCATGATGACAAATTTTTGGAAATTGTTCTATAATGCTCTGGAATATATATTAATTACAACAAAGATAATATTTCTGCTTAAAATTAAGGATTAGTATTTAAAAGTTACTTTTTAATTCATAAATTTAAAATTCGCACCAAAACGCATCAAAGTGTCATGGCGTCCCTTTGCTACGTCACTTTAGAGTACAACAATCACTCGACAGTTGTAAACATCTTGATTTTTTGGAATTACAGTTGTTATTTGGTTATAATCATGAATTCGAAAGCGTATAGGTGGTGTTCAGTCCCTCTGTGTACTAACACGTCCATAAAAACTCCTGAGAAGTTATTTATTTTCGTTCCTTTTAATAAAACTATTCGAAATAAGTGGCTTAATGCCTTTTGAAATCCTTGTTCCATGACTCAGTGGATCAAAGTCGATTTACACAAAACAAACTGAAGTTGAAAACAAAATAAAAACCGCGTATTAAATAGTAAAAACCAGCGAGTAGGTATGTATTCTATTGAATTACAAATAAACAATGATAGAGAACTCTAACGTGACGTCACGCGCTGTGATTGGTGTTCAACATGTCATGGCGGATTGTCGTATTTCGTGATTTTGATTTATTAATAAATTATTAATCTCTCTTTTAATTATAAAAAGAATAAGTGTTTTATAATCAACAATTCAGGTATATTATACATACAAATTATTTCAATGAAATTTACTTGCTGTCATCATGCCTATTCTAGTGTATGGCTATTAATGTGTAGGTTTTTTAAAATATGCTCATACCTGCGTCAAAATTTCGGTCAAATGCTTTTTTCTCGCGTTGTACTTCTTTCTCCCTTTCATGAACTTCCGCCGAGTATATATCAAGATGCTTCAATTTAAAATGTCTGATCAAGTTAGCATTGCTATCATCTCTGGCAGCGAGCTCACTCCCGCACAGGTAGCAGCAGTAACGTTCGTTACCCGTTTTCATATAATGCTTCCAAATCCAACTGCGCTTTCTTAAACTTATAGATTCTATAAATGAATACATAAGACAACATTTAGTCAGTTTATAGCTTTTAATGTAATTTAAATCGATGAAATGTTAAACATTGGCGTTAGTGGTGATATTTTTGTATGTCATTTAATGCAGAGACGTAAAGAAAACATTTTAATTTTGATCAACATTTTTAATTTAAGGAGCATCAAAAAAGTATGCAATACCTGGGTGTGTTAGTTTCTTCTTCCGCATAAATGCCTAGCACTTTCGTAGAGCAGACATTTGATGACCGTAC
Organism: Hesperia comma; assembly: GCA_905404135.1. Classification (NCBI taxonomy): domain Eukaryota; kingdom Metazoa; phylum Arthropoda; class Insecta; order Lepidoptera; family Hesperiidae; genus Hesperia; species Hesperia comma. The sequence continues at coordinate 3,181,931 of FR990024.1, forward strand.
CGGACTTTCCAAGCATCCTCAGACCTTGAAAGATATCTTTCACTGGTAGTAATAGGCATGAGAGAGAAAATTAATCATGACATGCCGGCATATACCGGTATGCTAACGCATATACCGGTACTAACCCGTTGGGTTGTTACTGGTCTCTGAAAGACCACGTGTTACCAAGACAGATCCATTTTTAATTCATGCGGTATATATCTAACATTGAATACGTACCTACATGACACCATACAAAATGTTTATATCCGTTACAAATATCATCACGCATAATCCAATAATCAGTAACTTCTTCCAATGCCTGCTGAATTCCAGTTACCAAATTACAACACCAGGTACTCCCTTGCTAGCTACAACCGCCTTCAGCAGGAGATCTTCTTCTTCTACTTCAGAAATGATACCAAGAGATCTGAATGAATTGATTCAGTCTCTAATTTTAGAAAATTGACCATTTTCATCAATGAACAATCGTGGTCGATCATGGTTGTGAATGCACATGCTGATTACTACTGTGTTTCCTTTGCTTTCGAGAGAGGCCTTGCAGTCCTGTCGAGATCTGGAAGAACAGTACCATCTAATAGTCTTCCGTCCGATGTTAGCTTTGGACTTCGCAAAAGTGAACCCATCATAGTAGAATAATTTCGCACCACTGGTCATTTGAATTATTGTTCCTGTAACCAAAGGTCAAATTTTACTAGATCTGCTGTATTTATTAACAGACTTTAAAATGTCTGACTTTTAAAATAAAATTATCGAGTTCAATACCGAGAAGTACTGATAACTCAAAAACTACGGTAAAAAATAATGACGTAAACACCATAAATACTCATAAACACATTAAAAATACATTAGAATTGAAAACCTCCCACTTTCTCTTTGATTTTTCTGTCTTTTCTATTTTTATGACGAGTTATTTCGAGTTATTTCTTCTTGTCGATATTGAACTCTGGTAGTTTTCATAAAAAGTAACTTATCTTTTACGTTATTTTATAGATTCGACACTAATGAAACCATGGAACGATGCGATACATTTTGGCTTCGGTTCATAGACAACCCATTGGTATTGACTTTGCTTCATTATTCATGCAAACGGTGAAGGCTTTGCTGGAATAACATTTTGGCGTCGCTATCCTTGTTATAATAAAAGTCAGGTATCCAAGTTTGATTAACATTAAAACTTATAAAAAAACAATTCATATTATGTAAAACAAATGGGAATACAACGAAAAATTGCTAATTATTTTTGAATCATTAATATTTATTTTATCACTCGTTTGCACACACTACAATAATCTAATGTCTAGTATTATAATCTCCAAACCTATCAAGTTGGAACACTATGCAAAATATCATCTTACCTAATAAAATATTATCTTACGTAGGCCTTACACTTATTGCTTTTAAATCCAAAATTAAATCTTCAAGGAGCTATTAGAATTTAAAGAAAGCTCATTAATCTTTGCGGTACCGATGATTACTTTGGAACAATCTGTAAGGAAAGACCTATGATGGCGAAAGAACTATTCGTTTTAAACTCGTGTTGGTGACCGTATGTTGGCTGTAACCCATTAGTGGCCAACCCAGTATCAGAAGATTTCTTGCCACCCAAAGGCCTCCAACATGGCTTAACTACTGCTATCTATCGATAACAACCGGGACCGTCGGCTTTACGTGCCCCGGTTGTCGTACGTTTGCGGTACGGATTCCGCACTGCTGCCGCACCGTGCACTTTGTATGAAATAAACGACCGCCCGTGCGTCGTACGACAACCGCAACGAGAAACGCGCGGCAGCCGTACGACACGAAGCGACTATTCCCTTATTCTGTCGATCACCTAGGATCGACGCAAGCCGCCTAGCTATGAGCGCTACAATCTTTGGTTCATTGCGTATTCCTATGTGGGAGGGAGATAATTTCTGCATAAAAGTGTACATTGTCATACGTGTTTGATCCCGGTTTATTCCGAATTAGATTTTAATTTTAAGTTTGTCAGAAGTACCTACCTACGCTGATACATTATGAGGCTCAAGTATTCGTAGGTAGGTAATTTTGCTGTTCCAACCATTTTCGTTTAAGTTTTATGGCTTATCTCGCATTTTTGCTTCGTAAATTATATAGATACATTCCTTAAGTATTTGATCATTTGCACATTTTTTCTAATTATCTTAACATTAAGAGAAAAAAACATTTTTTTGCTCTACCTACTCAATGACGCACAATCAATAATTCTAGAAACTTCTAATCTAAGTAACTAGTATACACGAATATTTTGCTTTTGCGCTAGAGCAAGATTTTCACGGAAATTTGCAATTTTTCTTTGTTATTTGATAATCATTTTCTGCAATCTTCAAATAAATAGGGCACTTCTTTTTAAATCAAAAGTAGGAGTCCGTGTATATGCCTTATTAATTTTTTTATTCGTTCTGACAAGAGACCCGTGCTCAATAGTGGGCTGTGATGGGTTGAGATGATGTTGAGGATGCATTTTTTTGTTTGTCTTAGGATCGCGTACTTTACAAACTTTTCCATTGTCATCAATCAAAAGGCAAGGTCGGTCGTGATTGTGGTCATTTTTGCTTATCACGACTGCAGTTCCTTCGCTTTCCAATGACGCTTTGCATTCCTGACTTATTCTAGATGAGCACCGCCATTTTATAGTCCTTCGGCCTGGTGCTACCTTCTTCGGGTATTCCTTGGAGAATGTGTAACCGCGGTATAGGAATAGTTCTGGTCCTCGGGCCATTTGAATAATTGATCCTGTACAAAGATAAATTATAATGTTAATAATATATGTATATGTAATTTCAAAATACTTCGCTGAAGTTTTTTAAAGATGTTGCTATTTAACCACAAATTATGATAAATTAATATGGAACCAAAATTAAACAATTATTTTAAGACGTTATAATCAGTCTTTGAAATTATAGAACGATTAACTTTTGTTTAACTTTTATAAATTTTATTTTTAACATTATGGAGAACCTTTAAGTATGCAAGTTTCCTCACGGTAATTTTAATTAAATTTAAGTAAATTAAATTTTAATACGTACAATTGTGAAAATTAGACGTGCGTGCAGGATCCGAACCCGGGTCAAAAACCCAAAGATCAATCATTCGGCAACTTATGATAAATATTCAGAAAACTCTTTATTTATCATATCTTGTAATATATCAAATATGCCTATAATAATTAATAAACTGGTATTAATATGTATAATGCTCTTCATATATTTAATAGCAGTTTTCACATTTTAAAAATTTAATTTTATTACAAGACCCACACAGCGGCTTTTTACAACCGTCGCATATTTTGGCAGTTTTATTTTTACATTTGCTTATATAACACTCCCGCCTTTTTCGATTCTCCTGCACCATCCGTTGAGGAGACTGAGACGTCGCGGTAGGCTCTGCACAGGACGCCGACGGCTCAGAATCAGAAAATTCTGTTATAATTTTATTCCCACTTACTGAAGTCCCTAAATTTAAAATAAATTTCCTCTGTTTTATCTTTATCCATATTTATATTAAGTCTAAAATGTTAAAAATGACAGGCCATTAATGAAGTGTTTCGTAGTCGTAAGATTCTTTTTAGTCGCAATAATCTAAACAACATGCAGCCAGTTTAGATTCAGTAGGTAATAAAACAATATATATATTTTTTACAAAACTATTTTATGCATTGCAATTACTTATTACACTTATTCGAATTAGTTACGCAGCAACATTCCGTTTTTTTAATTAAATAAGGCGGTTTTAGGTACATAATTTTTAAACCACTTCAAAAATAGGACGAGTCCCCCAAGTCGATTGTAGGTATTTTGTTTTTGGGTGACGTCATATCTTTTTACAATTTTTACCAATTTTTGAAAGCTAGTGTTAAGTTAAACTGAGCAATATTGTCATGATACGCGCAATCATACAAACACTTAAAGAATGAGGGTTCATACATTTTTCTCACAAGTATTTTATTGGGTTGTATTTATGTCTAATGACTTTAAACTTCATTCATCGCGGATTGTACCAACTCATTTTCCTATGACTCGAGACATAATTTGTACGCGCATGCAGTTTAAAACTGCTTACATGTACCCGTATCATAGTAAAATGTGTATTTTTGTGCACAAAATACCTAAACCAGTAACAATAAAATTTTACTATCTATAATAGATTGTGTTATTTTAAATCACTTTGACACCTTAAAATATATTCCTTTCGAGTTTTTCACCAGGCGAGGTCTAGAATGATTGTGATCCGATTTTTTAGTAATTACAGTGTTTCCTACACACTTGAGAGCCACACGGCATTTAGTGCCGGACCGGGAGGAACAGTACCAACTCCGACTCGAGTTCGATATGTTATTACTCATCCAGAAAGTATATCCCTCGTACATTAAAAGCTTTTTCCCTTGGTGCGTTGTAATGATGTCCCCTGCAACCAAATAATTGCATTAGAACCTTTTATAGTGCGCCCAACTTATCTCTGAAATTCCAAAAATTGGAACTAATGCCGCCATGTTAAAAAGTCATTCATAACTACGTTGTGGTCATTCATCTGTCAGTTACTAGTGTGTAATGATTGGTCCAATGCGTCCGACAGCGCCTCTCTTCATTTCAAGGTTAAGTTGGGTTAATCACTCGTGTCATTCTTGAATCCCACAGACAAAAATACGCCTCTATATTAAGTTAAGATTCCCTGTGTCTAGGGTGCCATAGACAACACATGACATATAACCTAGGCCATGAACAGAAATCGAACCCGGGACCCTTCGAACGGCAGTGCAGGTCGGTTAGTTGTACAAGTTACCTCTGAATTCAAAGTGCTATCTCAAAATTTTTCACTGGGTAAACCGACTGTGGGAATACCGTTAGAGGAAGTAGCTCCCACTGTTTTCGTGTCGGAATCTTTAATTCATTCTACACGTGTTTTTGAGTTACATAATATTATGATTTTTCAGTTCGAAGTAATTTTAATTTTAATCAATTGTTATTGTGCTATTCCACATTCATTTTATCATCATCAAAACCCATACCTGTCCCACTGCCGGGCAAGTCTCTTCTCAGAATATGAAGATTAAGGCTGTAGTCCACCATGCTGGCCAAGTGCGTATCGGCGGACTTCACACAACTTTGAGTTTTGCGAACTGTCCGGCATGCAGGTGTCGATCATCGAGTGACATTTAAACGCTCAAAAATAACTATGAATTGTCAGAAGTGGGCACCCTGGGATTCGAAGTTCGAATTTCGAACCGAACCCTCCGAGTAAGAGGCCCAATTCTTAATCTCTCGACTATCACCGCTCTCACACACCACATAAGGTTTCATAAAATTAGGCGACGCTGGCTTAGTTTTTAGTGACCATGCCTACGAAGCAAGATTTTTTTTTCGTATTTTTTAATTCGATTCCCGGGAGGTAATGTTTATGTGTCAGTTCAATATTTGTTCTCGGGTCACGTTAGTGGTATTATAATGTGACAGATGTGTGACAGTTAGTGTTGTGTAATTTGTGTTGTCCGTGCAACCCGCGACACAGGGAATCCTAGTGCGGGTATAGGGAGTGTATAGGGAGCGGGGGAGCTTGGCGACATCGCACACACATCCAGGGCCGCCGTAAGCAGGTCTTCAAGACGTGCACTCCATGCAGGCGGCACGTCCGGGGCGGCGGCAAATGGACCACGAAAGGGCGACACGAGTTATTTCAATAAAAGTAAAATAAAATTTATCGTAGGTACCTAATCGTATACCGTGATTGCGGATACCAAAGCAAGCACATTTTTATATACCTAATGTAAGTATTTTGTTGCCCACTATCAATTGCACGTAGTGAGTGATATCTGTTTTATTAAATCTCTTTTACGATTAAACTAAGTACTTACTCTCTATAAATGTGGCAGTAAACATTTTATTATTTATTATCTATACTAATCTATATCTACTAATAATATAAAGCGGAAGAATTTGTTTTATCGTTTGAACGCGCTAATTTCAGGAAGTACCTACTGGTCCGATTTGAAAAAATATTTTAGTTTTGAATAGTCCATTTCTTAAGGAAGGCTATTGGCTATACGTATAAACCAGAGACCAAAAGGAGCGGAGCAACAAGTTTCCCGAAGCGAAGCGAAATATGATGCAAGACGACGTCTGCCGGGTCCGCTAGTAACTAATAACAACAAAATATACAAAATAATAATACACACTCATACGCTATACATATACACTCACGAGGATTCCCTGTGTCGTAAGCCGTAGACGCTATGGACAACAAACAAAACACGTGCGAAGGGAAATTTTGCCATTTAATGGTAGCCATTGACGATACGTCCATTTGGAATGCTTCTAAATGGAAGATTTCCATATGGAAGTACCTCCATAAGGAAATCTTTGAAATTTTGCAAGCCATTGACGATACGTCTGTTTGGAATTATAAATGAAAGATTTCCTTATGGAGGTACTTCCATATGGAAATCTTCCATTTAGAAGCATTCCAAATGGACGTATCGTCAATGGCTACCTTAATTCTACGTCTAGGTCAACTAAGTACTAGGAACTACATATTAAGAAAAAACTGCATAGGATTTCGAAGTTTACAACGCTAAACATAAATCCTGTACGTTGTAAACATTGCGAGTAAACAATACAGATTAGTGAGTGTGATCTTTGAACCGCAAGGACGATTTGTTATCGCTTATCAGGGAGTTTAGTGGCCTTCACCTCGGACTATATAGAACGCAATTTGGGAACGAAACGCGTAGATTAAACTAATCCAATTTAGTTTAAATTGTTTTTGTTGAGATTCTATTTGTAGTTCTTGAGCACATTGTTCATGGTCAACTTGCTTCCTTCCTCTCCTCAAACAATCTTCTTAGCCCATTCCAATCCGGTTTCCGTCCCCACCACAGCACCGTGTCTGCACGTGCGTGTCGTAAAAGTCACAGATGATATCCGCTGGGCCATGGAGAACAAACAACTGACGCTCCTGGTCCTGTTGGATTTCAGCAACGCTTTTGCCTCTGTAGACTTTGATATCCTTGAAGGCATACTCGACTCCTTAAATGTACCTTCTACCGCTATTACATGGTTTAACTCATATCTTCGGGGTCGTTCGCAATGTATACGAATCAATAACACTTTCTCTGACATGTGTGATCTTATCGCGGGCGTACCTCAGGGTGGCATTCTCTCTCCTTTACTTTTCTCCGTCTTTATTTATACGGTTACTCCCTTTATCTCTTCTAATTTCCATCTTTATGCGGACGATTTGCAGATATATCATCATTTTAGCGTGGCGGATATTAACTCTGCTGTCTCTAGTATCAATCGCGACTTAAGTTGTATCGATAAGTGGGCTAGATATTTTGGTTTCAACATTAAAGCATAGTTTACACGAAGCCAACACTGGCTGCCAATAAGACTGGCAGCCAGCGCTGGCTTGATATTTCCCTTGTGTAAACAGTTTTTCAAGCCAAGCCAGCGCTGGCTGCCAGCGCTGGCGAGAATAGAGCGCCCGTCTATTTTTCTAGCCAGTGACCTCCGCCCGCATACCCCTCAAACCCCGCGCCAGCGTTGCGGACAGGTGTAGACGCATCTCGCCAGTCACTGGCTAACGTCGGTACGGTGTATCTTTGTTTTTTTGTTTGGAATTTCTACGACAACATGCCAAAAAGTCAAATAGTGCAGAGATATTCCTTAAACATTTATTTTTCAACAGACTTTGCCGCGAATTCATTATTTTTTAACTTGAAACGTGTGCACACCCGAAGAAAAATCCGTGAATGAATGGCCTCGTCTAAACAACAGGGGCCAGGCCAACGCTGGCTTGTCTGCAGGACTGGCGCCAGCATTACTGGCTTCGTATAAACTCTGCTTAACGCCAGTAAGTCGCAAGCAATAATAGTTGGCAGTAGACACTACCGTAATTTGCTTGATTTGTCACAGTTGCCATTGGTTAGCCTACCTAGGTGGTACCGCCATCCCCACCGGGGGAGTCCACCTTGTCGTGGTGGCGGGGCGTGGGGGCTGGGCCGTGCACAAGCCAGTGCACGGTGAAGCCAAGAGACTCCCAAATAGGGGAGCGGGGGTCCAGTTTGGGCCTCCGCTCATGTAGGGGTGGGGGGGCCGGCGACGGCCCAGCTGCCAGCAGGCGGCGTGATCCTCCACGTGTCCTTCTGATTGCAGAGGGCACTGTGGATGGATCATGGGGGCTTTATGCCCCCGTGGTGGAGGCGATTTCGCCTTGAGGAATAAAACCTCGTTAAAAAATCACGGAGGGAGCGGAAAACTCAATTTATTGTGCGCCCCGTGCTTAGGCCGCCGCCAAGGCAGCGGCCGCCGCGCCGGGACCGTGGAGCGAGAGTAGCACACAGTCCCGGCACTATGCGGCAGCGTCGGCACCTTCAGGTTTTAGTGGGTAGGTTACCGCCTACCGTAGGTCACCGCCGTTCTTACGGCAGTGAGAGTCCCACATTACCGCTCCTTTTCTGTTCATGCAGTTAAAATGGAATTCGCTCCCACCTAGTATCCGTAAATGTAAAACTATTTCTATTTTTAAAAGACGTGTAAAAGAACACTATTTATCATTAGCTTCATAAAAGTTAGACTTCGTTTCGTCTGTGAAGTATATACTTTGTAAGTTTATATATTTGTATATTTATATATTTATGTAGGTATATATTTTATGTAGGTATGTATTTGTATACCTATGTAATATTTTATTTAAATAGCATGTTAATATTGATATAGTATTCATATCAGCTAGGTATAGTATTACTAGGTAGGTATAGTATTTTATTTTATTTTGTGTACACGGTCTTTCTACTAGTTGAAAATGCCACTCTCCAGTTTCAGGTCTGCTGGAAGAAATTTCATAAGAGATAAGCAGTACCTTTGTACCATCCTTACTAGAATTAAGTTGATGTAAACTGTATCTATGTGTGCATAAATTATTAAATAAAATAAATAAATAGAATTACACCACCTGAATACCTGGCGTTCGTCCACATCCACAGTCCGATTTATTGTCGTCCTTAAGAATCTTTTAGCGCGTGGATGACATGTGGGTGACAGAGACAGCGCCTTACAGGTAAGGCAAACTGTAAGGCACTTCTCACAAAACGCTATTTACGGGCTACGCGACTGCAACGCAATCCAAAATTTGTATGTAGTGTCAGATACATACAAATTTTGGATTTTGTTGCAGTCGCGTAGCTCGTAAATAGCGTTGTGTGAGAAGTGCCTGTCGCTCTCTGTGTCACCCACGCGCCAAATTATCCTTGTAAGAATATACACGTCATTTTCTGCCCCGTACGTGTAAACTGTGGAACGAACTTCATTCCACGGTATACCCAGAGTGCTATGACGTGGGCTCCTCCAAGAAGCGGCTCTATCGCCGGCAAGACGTTGGTGTCACCCCTCATGTTGCCAATGTCCGAGTCCGACAGTGATCACTTATCATCAGATGACCCGTCTGCTCGTTTGCCTGCTTAAAATATATAGGTATGTATACTATCCTACTTCCTTCCTACTAATATTATAAATGCGAAAGTTTGTAAGGATGTACATATGTGAGTGAGTGAGTGTGTGTGTGTGTGTGTGTTTGCTGCTCTTTCACGCAAAAACTACTGAACGGATTTTCATGAAACTTTGCAGTAATATAGCTAAGACATTGGAATAACATAATTTGTTAAAATTTATAGAGATTTTTGAAGGGACTGGTTCCCCGAAGCGAAGCGAGGGCGGATTTACTAGTTATGCTATAAAAAAGCGCCACCCTTCCGCTCATAACAACTGCGACCGACACTTTTTAACCGATTTCAATAAAAGGAGAAGGTTTTCAAGTCGACTTTTTTGTTATATTATATGTGTTACCTCGTAGCCTTGATACTGAAGGCTCCGATTTTTATTATTCTTGTTTATACGAAATCTGGGGCTTGTTGTCCCATTTAGGTTTGAGTGAACAGCTTTTAAGTTATCTCTACTTGACGAAATTGAAATCGGTTATTTTATGAATTCAGAATTCAGTCCAAGCACGGTTTGGGTGTCCAACATTTCAAACACTCAGCTCTATGCTTGTTGGTTATTCATGTATTGCACTGTATTGAAAAGTACACTTCTAATGGGGGCTTTACATTATACAATTTGCAGAGCGCTAACTGAACTAGCGTGCTAAAATCGCATAGTGGAAAGGCAGTTAGTTAGACAGTAACTAGTGCAGCGTAATGTATGAAAACACTAGTTGTAGTAGAATGCTCTGCAAATTGTATAATGTAAAGCCCCCATAACTACCATATTTATGGGATACCTATACCAAATAATATAGATTATAATTAATATGATATGTCAATATACCTACACCTATCTATAATTAAATTGATTTATTTTTCCAGTATAATTGATTACCAAGGATAGGTATAATTGGTATTTTTAGAAAATTTGTGTACGCATTTTTCTAAAAATACCAAACTTTCAGTCTCTCATTGTGCCTCGTGTGGATTTCGAGCCACGTGATTGGTGAATCGCGCACAGCTCCGCTCCGCTCCGCCTCAGTGGAACCGCACCCTAAATTTCTGACATTGGCTCGTTGCGCACTTGCCGTTTCACTTTAAAATTGATTTGTTTTTCTTCAATCAATGAAATATTTAAGAAATGTTATAGTGTACCGATGACGTGATGATGAGTGGCCTTGGTAGAAGAAGCAGCAAGAAACACCCAAGGAGTTTTGTTTTCCGACTCACAGTTATAGACAACACTTATTACTACTTAAGGCTATATTTCAAACTCACGTCCAGGCTGTTTCAGCTTGAAAATATTCATCCAGTTTATAATAGCCTTTCGTCATAAGAATGACTTGACATGACTAATACCTAATTATGGCATTTCCGTCAATTTTAACGGAATTTTATTATAGGTAAACGTCATAATGCAAATGGCGCAGGAACGAAAATTTTAAAAAGCGATGAAACTTTACAACGCTGTAAATTTGTTAATCCTTGTCCCATTTCAATAAAACAAAACCTATTGTTATTTCCACGAGTATGTACAGGCATTAAATACGGTCAATTTTAAAATTAACGATTTGATGAATTGGTCTAACTCACTGACAGACCGAAATCAAGCGGTTAATGTTAATGTTAAATATGACGATATTTTAACCGTGTTTATAATGGTGCAACATTTGAGTGGCTAAACCATTGATTTAACTGCTGGTTAGGCTTATGTTATGGTTAAAATTAAATGATGCAACCCACCCTAACTGGACTAACTATCACTAACGACACTAGCAGTCCCTGTCGTCACCTTTATTAACTTACTAACGGACTAATAGGTATTCTAACACCATCTACATATTAATTGGACTAACCATCCTAATCCCTTAATTGAGTCTTGTACTAGGTCGGTCACAGTTGTCATGGGCAGCAGCGGAAGGGTAGTACTGCAAGCTCGTGTGAGTGATCTTATTTCTTCTCATAAATTTATCTTAGATATCCTTATGACGACGACGTTACAACGCAGCTTCCTCTAACTTACACAAATCCATCTGAACCTTGTTTCCCTGGCCGATAGTGATAATGATACCTCTTATCACCAACATTGAAACCAATCGATCGCGCCTTGATGTTCTATAACTCTGCATACTGCTAATGAGCTTAGGTACAAAAAGTATTAAAAACCGTTGATAAGTCAAAGCTAACACAACTCCCTTTCCCACAACAGGATCCCCTGTCGCGGATTGCGTCCACATCCCTCATGATCCGAGAACAAATATTTATGTGTAACATACCTACATGTCTGCCCTGCCCGGGAATCGAACTCGGGACCATACACTTTGTAGGTATTTCCAACACCAACTGGGTTACGGAGTCGTTTATTATGGTCCATTATGATCGTAATATGTATCTCGTCAGTACCTCAGTTAGAACTATCATCTAGTAGAGTCCCGATAATGGCAAATTATTAAATCCTTTACTCGTACCTACCTACATAATATTTTACTATTGTTCATTATTCGAAGGACTCGAGTAAGGACGGGTATTCCCATAAAAAAATCGAACACCAATTATTGAAAAATCAACCTTTTATTTGAGAACAAGTAGGCAAATATCAAATCTGGTAATGATAATTTGGTCCAGAATTTATTTAATTCGTCTCTTCTGCTGATAATGTCCATTCACTTTTATTCAAAGCTTCAGCAGCTAAAAAGGTTTCCTCCGTAAATATTTCTGCGTTTAGGGGATGTATTATGTACTTAGCAGCGAATCCTGCTACAGCCGTAGGAATGCTAGCAATATTTTGGAAAGCAAAAAATTATTTTGTTTTCATCAAAAGATTGCACTCCTGTCTGTAGGCAGTAGAGTTTAAATGGATCATAAATGGAAAGGTCCAAATGCTGAATTCTATGCGATGAATGTTATGGTAATGATGGTGTTACAATGATAATAATTGAGGGAGATAAGTCTTCTGTGATTATCTAAGATAAGTAGTATGGGTTCATTCTCTGACGGCTTTGTAAATTTCGCCAATGTATCACTTACGGCTAATACCCGAAGTGCGACTACACCTAGTTCTAGCCGGCTACAAGTAGGTGTAGCCAGCTACGTGTGGTTAGAACTAGTGTATTATATTTGGCGTCGGTTCTTAGTCGACGACATTGTATTGAATCGAATGGTATTAGCCGTAACATATCCATAAACAACTCTTCATTTATTTATCCGTTCTTTGAGCATCGGTATAGAGCTACACGTGGATCATCGTTTTCTTGTGCTTGTGAATGACTGTGGGATCGAAAATCAACATTGGTGCAAGGTTAATACCAGTAGCACTTACTGCTCTTCATCCACGTTAAGAGCAGTTGCTCGATTTAAGCTCATGTCTCCAGCTTTATAGTCACACAAATTATTTCTTTTCATAAATCCCACAAGCCAATCTTTTCCAGCCATGCAAAGATTTTTATTAAAGTTATGCGTCAAATTATTTTTAACAGCATATTCGTAAGCCATCTTTCTTATTTGAAATGAAGTCGGCTGCACTTCAATTTTACCAAGATCTCTTACTTGGTCTGCTATTTCTGCTTCTTGATCCTTCGTGAAGACTGGATTTCTTCCTCGACACAGTAACTCAGAGTTCCTTTTTTTCAGGCGTTCGTGGAGGGTTGAAACTGGGATACCAGTAGTACGTGCTGCTACTCTTATTGATATTCCTTCCTCGACAAGTTTGAATGCACTGGTTAAATCATCTTGGCTCCAATTTACCTTTAACCCGTGGCTCTTTTTCCGAGGCATCTTGAATCCTGAAAATAAAATAAATTTAAATACAAAAATATAATATGAAAACATAAACGCAACGAACATAAACTATAAATTATTTTGCACGTTTAATAATAAATAAATAAATCTGTTTTTATCGGCGGACTAGATCAGTCTTTCTCAAAGCGACAACATCCCCTTGTGCTACAGGCTTAGACCAAATTGAAAGGGACCAAAAAATTGGCTTATAGTTTAAGTAAAATTGGGGGCGCTGAAAACCTTTTAAAGTGGGCGGTAGACGAAATAAGTTTCAGGATCTCTGGAATAGATCGACCTGATAAAAATGGCTCACATTTCAAGAAGATATCGGTGAACATACTTAAAAAACATGTACTTTTATACGTAACTTGCGGATAATGCCGGTGACGTGGTATATGTCTACTTTAAAGAAATAGTGTTTTTTTCAGACAGGACAGCATATATTATGATGAGAGTATGCGATGTTTGGATACTAAGCCAAGAATACAAACGGCCAGATTATAAACCAATATTACTGCTTGTAAAGGTCACCGTCTGCGTCGCCCTAAGAAATAAGCAATTTGCGTTTTACTGGCTCTGAGAAACGTCACGTAGGACGTGATAATATTTCACGGTCAATTTGAGGGATATAGGTTTACAAATAATGGTGAATATATGCTTTTATCTATCTCGTAATCTATTTATCTATCTATCCTAAAACCTCCTAAAGAAAAGTAGTGAGACTTCTCTAGCTTTAGGTAATATTGTGCTCCCGTGGGCGTACCCAACTTTTGATCTAGGGGGAACATTAACCAAGTTACTTAAAGGTAGAGGGGGGCAAATGGGATTTTCGGTACACATTTTAAAATGTTACAATAATTGTAAGTACTTTTTCTGATATCCAAATGGGTTGTCTCTTCCTGCTTATGCCCATGCATATCCGGTACAGATACTTTGTTCAGGTGTGATAATGATAAGTACCTACCTACTTGTACTTCAGAGATAATTTAAAATAAGAGTACGAACACAATAGGTAGCGAGTTGCTTTACTTAAAACCTTCTTCAGTGTTACGGCAACATCATCTTTTTACCTTATTACCACCGGGACCGGGACATATCATCGTCATGGCAACCCATATCCCATATCTTAGTCACTGCTGGCTGGGTACGAGTCTCCTCTCACAATGTGAGGGGCAGGCCACAGTCCGCCACGCTGGTCAATGTCGGATTTTCGCACTTCTCACACCTTCGAAAAGTTAGCATTAAAATTTCCGCCTCGCTGGGAATCGAACCCAGGACCCATGAAACACCGATCCGACATGGTTTCTATGCGCCACATGATAGGAGGGTAGTAAATAGTCAGGCAGCAACTACACTGCGTTCGCGTATGGAGTTGCGTCCCAAATGCCAGCTTTCCAGCCCTAGGATAAAGGTCCCCCCGCAAACTGACCGCAGCCACCGGCGGCTGTGGCGCTTCTTTTTAGAAGCGCGATCCGGCCAACAGCCAACAACTCCAATAACAGTGAGCAGAATTCAGCCGACGAGGCTGTCGGCCGGACCGCGCTTCTAAAAAGAAGCGCCACAGACGCCGGTGGCTGCAGTCAGTCTGAGGGGACCCTTAAAGTGCATTGCAGATTGATGGCGAGAATTTAAAGTGTCGTAAATAAATTGCTTACAACTTTGAGCACACGTACTAAAGTTTTCAACGGAGAAAGGCACATCCTAGCATCCCACATTCTCGGCGACTCAGGTTCTTATAGCTTAATGGACGCTTAATTATTCTTGCGTCGTATGTGTAAAATGATGCGTTATTTGTGTTGGCCGTACCATTGTTGGTGACACAGGAAATACTCATACGTTTTGTAATAGTATTGTATTGTTGTAAGTTTTATATTTGTTATTTAATAAAATTATCAGGACAATATACAGTTTTGCCCATTGGATGACTGAACACAAGCGAAAAATCACTGCCATGCCATAGCTTACTTAGTAGCTATTTGTATAAAATAATGAATCAGTCCTAATTGGAGTGAACCCTTCACATGTAGTCGAGATAAGTGTATCAATTGCCATCGATTTCACTTGTTAGTCAATCAGCCAGTCTGCGTGTATTCTCTGAATATTTCATTGTTCTTCCTACCGTCAAACATGTAAATATACTCCTTGTGACGTTGCAATAGAGTCGTGTTATTTGGAAAGATGATTAGTGACGTTCGAATTTGATCCTTATGTAATGGAGTTGTTAGCTTGTTACGTCATACTGAATTTTATTTTATACAGGGCATTGCTACCAATCGGGTAGTGTCTGTCGTGTACTGTTGCTATGTATCATTTTATGTTATAATTAGTCTTGTCCACGGCTATAAGAGAGTCCTAAATAATATGTCCAAGATGGGATATTTTACAATAAAACATCTAAGAGGAATAATGTTGGTAAGCAGAAAAATAAAGGGAACCGTGAACTTGCAGTAATGTACAAATCTTTGTTTATCGAAACGCAAATACATGACTTTATGATCTACTAGTAAATCCGCCTTCGCTTCGCTTAGGGGAACCAGTCCCTTCAAAAATATCTATAAATTTTAACAAATTTTGTTATTCCGATGTCTAAGCTATATTACTGCAGTTTTATGAAAATCCGGTCAGTAGTTTTTGCGTGAAAGAGCAACAAACACATACACACACTCACATACATCCTTACAAACTTTCGCATTAATAATATTAGTAGGAGTAGAATAGTAGGAAGGAAGTAGGATAGCTACTATAATGCGGCAACGGCATCTACTAGCGACATCTACAGTTACTATAGTGTGATCTTTTGTCGGCGCGGCGGTAAAGTACTTGTGGACTAACCAGGCCGCCGAGAAAATGTACATTATAATAATTACGAATTTATATTATGATTGTAATATTATATTTTTTTAATTAGGTCAGACTACTTTCTACCTGCTGTAAGACCTCTAGACACAACGGATTTGTCGCTTCTGACATTTTTAAACTGCCTGCGGACGTTAGGCTGGTGGACAGGCAGCCTTATAAGTGGTATTATAGGCGGTAGAAGCATAAACCTGTCGTTCTTAAGTTTATTCTTAAAGTACCCACATGATGATAATGATTGAGTTCTAAATCCTATCTATACTCAAGTTTCACATGAATAAAACCATTTCTTATAAAAGAAAACATTTTCATTCTCGTTATCTTTTATTTGGTTTACATAGGTACAAGCTCGATAAGACAATAATACGTCATAGTAGTTATTTATATATTAATCTTATTAGATAGTATACAGACGTTTATATACATACATAGGCTGTATGAAAATATAGAAATGCCTTAATGAGCCAAATAATAATAACATACCTATCATTTGGCATAACAGATAAGTAAAATCATTGCTTTATCAGTTAATATGCATAGTTGTCATTGTGGAAAAAAAATATTATTATTAGTATATAGGATGGAGTACAATTTTGTACTCGATTCATGTAATCTTGGGCACACCTAACCACAGCTAAAGGATTTTATGAACACAACGAGGCTTAATAAAATTGTTGTTTAAAAGTTACAATAAAATTTCTCTCTTTACTAATATTTAATATAAAAGTGACCTAACACAATATTAATATGAAAGTTCCATTTTTGAAACCAATATATTAAAAAACATTTAAAAAGTAATTAAAAATTAACAAATGTATAAAATGCCTCAAAATGAACAGTTTGACTGTGCAATAAGATAGATATTACATAAATATTATTTATTACCAATATGAACACAAATATCTACAAATAGCAAGACATGAATATAATGGTGTTAAAACACATTATTCATTCATATTGTTATATTGCTACAATGAAATAAAATAAAAATGCATTTTTTCAAATAGAATCTAGTTCCAAAAATGTTTAAAACTGACTATAGTAGTACTAGTATCATAAAAACTAACTTCAATAATACCTGAATGACTGAACAGTATTTAAGGGTTAACACTCATTCATCTTGAAAAACATAATAATATGGTTTATCTTATAAGTAGATATACTGTAAAAACTAAAGACTTATAGTAGATATTTCTTATTAATACATTATATCTATAGCCGGGACACATTTAATCCCTCGCATCTCTAAAGGCACATCAATACAAGAGTACAAAAAACTGAAAGTTACAATAACATCTGAACTACAAATCTCATTATTGTCTGTATATATCACATCAACTCAACATTAACTCCTCTCCCCTTCAACTTATAGCAAACGCATTAAAATAAGGACTTTATTTTGTGTTTCTTTGAGTTTTTGGTCAGATTGCAATTTCTTACAGATATATAATAGAATAATAATGAATAAATTCTATTGTAAGAAGCACAATTTAAAGCTCATATATCAATGCTTTCCTATGGCTTGAATTAAAATCAAGTTGAGCCTTGAGTGGATATTACATGCACAGACATTTAGTCACACTCTTTATAAATAATGGACAGTGAAACTCAGTTTCGGAATACTTAGTTTAATAATCACATTTACTTATTGGGTAGTTTTTTCGGGTATCGGTGGCAGGTTATATGACTTTCCATCGGGAGTCATCCAACAGGTTGGTGGGTCATGATTATGTCTTCCGATGCTCTCCGTAACTTTCCCAGCATTATTAATCCTTAGCTTGGCTGGGCAACATCTACTGAAGAAATACCAGCAGTACCACAACTGACTCCCATAGGCTTTCTTGTACATAAACCTAAAGGTATGATTCTGGTATATGAATAACTTTGAATTTCCTCTTGTGTTTATGAATATACCTGAAAAATAAATTGGTTTTGAATACAAATTCATTTTATATCGCAAATACTTTTGGTAATCTAGCTAAGGCTTTAAATAAAAGAAACTGGGATATTCAAACAATTTATTTAATATAAACGCTGTAGCTGACGACAATGTACACCTGAAATAGAAATTTATTAACAATCAAGTCAAGAGTAAATCTAAATGGCCCTGCGATTCAAAAGAACAAGCTTTTCTTGTACCTAACGTTTCAATACGCTAAGTATGGTTTTATACATGAAAAGAATATCCATTTAAAAGTATAATCTACTTCATTACAACGTTACTTATTAGTGGCATACACTATCTTTCGCAAAACGTTAATTTCGACACCACTGTAACCACACTTTTAGTTGCTATTGCGAATTTATGATTAGATATGGCACTGAACTATTTATAGCTCTATAAACGTCACTATATCACCACGTAAAAATCCCTTGTCTTGTCAAACACAAAAGCACAATCGACCAGATTATTCCCTCCTCCCTTTACTCCCACAAGCATGCTTAAACTTTTCTAAATTTTATCTACACATACATTTACCTAAGTCTTTACAACTGTTGACTGACAACAGCAACACAACATGCCTGACATCTGTCATAAGTGACATTTATAACTTGTTTGAAATTGACGTTGATACCAATAATGGCCGCATTGAATAATGCCAGCCATTTTTATGAAACTAATGTTACCAGACACTAATAACCAGCTAAATAAAAGAATACTTCATAAACAAAAACTACAAGATACGATGTATATCAGCTGCATGATTTGCTATAACGGATAAAGCTTTTTATTAAACTTCAATTTGTCAATGTATTAATTATCAAATTGCAAAAGATTATAATAGGTAGGTACTAACTTTGGAAACTAATTACCTACCTAATAATAGTTTAGGTAAGGCAACATTTCTTTGCGTCATGTCAATGTCACAGTGCGTGCGTGAATCGTGAGTGTACGCGTGACTGTTTTGTTTTCGTAACGATATTTTGTATAGAATTTTCTATTATAGTAATTAATCAAAACTTCAATATTTAATTCCACATACAGATAATGTTAAAGTGTGTGTTGAAAATATTACCTCTTCGTTTAGAAAATAATATTATAATTATTACGGCGCAAATTCCTTATTTTGATAACGAAAGTGATAAAGTGACAAATAAATTTAAAGTGAACGTTTTTAAATATTTAAATCAATTAAAATAATAAAATTGTTTTTTTAATATTCTAATGTATCTCTTGGATTCAGCTTAAAATATTGCGTTATATCTTTTTGTATTTCGTTAGTGATTTTAAGTTTGCGTTAAATAAAATGTTTCGAGTTATAATTATTTTATTTTATTTACCTCCTTAGTGTCTAATTTGCTCATCTAGAGTAAGTTATCAAATCATAACTTACAGTTACTGATTGTTTTTATTTTTTATTTTAGAGGCAAATTTTATACCAACACGGAAAGGAAGCATGTTATTGGTGCATGAAGGATACGCATTCAGGTTAAAAAACAAACTCGCATATGGCAAGAAGCAGTGGTATTGCACATCACGGATCAAAACTGGTTGTCACGTTGACGTCACTACTGTACTACAGCGGATGAAGAATGTTGTCCAAAGGGTACGTAACATCCATAACCACCCACCACCAGGATTCTACCGACGAAATGATGGATCATTTAAAATTGTCTAAGGAAACTGCATTAGACCAGAGATGGGGAATTATGTTGTCTTGTGATGGTGCTTAAAACATATTGTTAACTACACACTAAGGAGCCTGGAAAGTTTTGAAAAAGAAATTTATTTGTTACTTTTAAATACTTAGTAGTGTAAAATAGTGACAGTGACATGTGGCCTAAATTAAGCTTCTAAATGAGTCATGGGTATAGCTACTGCCATATTAGGTTAGTAAAAAACATGTTTTTATAACGCTGTGAATAAATTATATGTGTCAAGCTATTAAAGTCACTTTCTGTGTGTTTAGGAGTGATCTAGTCTGAACCAATTCTGAGTGTATTATCTTGTCACACTTGTTGAAAAATCCATTATCTTAAAAAAAAGTGAAATGAACCAGATCTAATTGAATTGAATTTTTTATAATTGTACATGTAATATGTAAATATTCAAATACCAGGTTTTAAACATTGCAAAAGTTATATCGAGAAATATTGGTAAAGGTCCTTCTGGGGCAAACTGGACCACTAAAGTGTATATTTCTTATTCGGTAATATATATAAGGCTGCACATTTCCCATCTCTGCACTAGAAGTGTACACAGTGCCTATGACTTTGTGTTGTCCATAAATTGATAATATTATATTGATAATATTATATTCATAATAATTGTGTCAAAAGTTTAAACCATAATAATATTTTTGGACTTTATTTACATTTTAATTTATTACGTACAAACTTTCAAATCTAGTACCTTTAAAGAAGACTGATTTATAATTTCCTACCTCAACAAATCTTTTGATTATAATAATATTTGAACTAAAATATATTTTGTTAAGCAATTTTTTTATACAAGATTAGGCTTTTAGTCGATTAATAATAATTAATAAGATATTTTTGATGAGAATTTAATTACAATTTTATGTAATTTGTATTTCAAATAATACAAATAAATTAGGTACCTACTATTACACATATTATGTATTATGTAACATATACTATGTGCATACTGTAAAGTGAATATTGGCCTTTTAAGACATTACTTAGATTAAAAAATTTGTAAAATATTTGAATTAATAATATAAATAATAATATGTATTGGTGTCTATGTCATAAAATCACCTTGCTTTTAAAAGCATTAAAAGATATTTAAATAAGACGATTTTATATGATCATCACAATGATATTATAACTTTAAGCCGAAGCCACATATTTCATCTTATAATAATTTTTTAATGAATCATACCAGTTTTTATATTTTTTACTGCCTTAAAGACTGTTTTTGACATTATGTTAAAAAACTCATTTAATTTTAATCTTTATTTTAATATTAAGTTTGTGACTGCATTAAAGACTGATTTACTGTAAATTTGTACTCCTTTATCATTACTTTTATTTGTGCTCTGTGAACTGTTTTACCTCAATGTTGGTAACCTCATCAAAAATTGTAAATTAATGTTTTGCTACCATGTTCTCTAAAAATATGTAACTATATAATATAACTTTCATCTTAAT
Organism: Hesperia comma; assembly: GCA_905404135.1. Lineage (NCBI taxonomy): Eukaryota > Metazoa > Arthropoda > Insecta > Lepidoptera > Hesperiidae > Hesperia > Hesperia comma. Next base: position 3,203,175 of record FR990024.1, read on the forward strand.
GTATTTTGCTATTATTATACTTTCTAATAAAATTGTTGTGAATTTGGTGTATGATTTTGTGATCTTTTGAAGTAAAATTAAAAAACCCCTTTTTAATTAAAAAAAAACTTCAAAAAGTAATAAATAGTCAAAGTTAGCAACATACCTGGTTGAAGTCACTTAACAGGCAGTATGAAGGATAACTCAAAAACTACCCATCAGATCGAAATCAAATTTATTTAAACTTCCGTATATAAGAATCATCCAAATCGATACACATTACCTAAAACGTAATGAGGCAACACGTAAAAAAAACGTACTGAGAAGCGAAGTCGAATTGAAAACGTTATTTTCCATTGTTAAAAATGTGTAGCAGGTATGTTTTCTTAACCGATTCGTTGCTGATGGCACGACAGGCGTGTCATCAGTATCTTTTACTTGTGGCTTGTGACACGCTAAGCGTCTCATTTTTAAATCAATTGTAACACCCTCAAATTAAGTTTTAGAAGGGTCTGCCTAAAACAAAACTATTTATTTATTTATTTATACTTTATTGACCACAATAAAATATTACGGCACAAATGGCGAGCTTAATGCTTAAATGCATTCTCTGCCAGCTAACCATTGGACCAAACAGAAATGCGCGAAGAGCGGTTATATGATATAAATAAAGTATAAGTTATACATAGATATACATACTTATAAACTATATAAATATATAGAATTAATACTAAATAAAACTATCATGATATTCCACCTAGATCTAGCTGGTTGTATTAGCTTCTGAAGATTGTGTGAATTTAAAATTTACAGGGGTTGACAACCTTTATAAGTTGCATTCAGAACCGATTCGTTGCTGATGATTTTTTTACTGTTGAATGTCTGTACATAAAAAAATCGTAATTTTAAGCTTTTTCAAATATTTCTCTAGATGGTTTACGAAAAAGAATCTAATACCTGGACATAGAATAGCACTCTTAACTCTGGCCATTTTAATTTTACTTGCACTTATTTATTGTATGTATTTGTTTAGTGTACCAGATTATCAAACTGTCTATTAACTTTAAGTATATGTTTATTTGAGAAAAAAGTCAATAAAAGTTTTTATTATTATTTAATACTTAATCCAAGTTTTTAAGAATATTACATAATAGCTAGGTAGTCAATATGATTAAATCTGTCCTTAAATCACTTAAAAAAATGAGAACCTTCAGGTATTATAATGAGTTTGTAAGTAATAATAAATATACCTCATTCACCATGTGACTTCCAAACCCACAAATTGTCTTTTACAAATTGCCCTTATAAATGGATAACACCCAGATCGAACATTTATTTCTAGAAACTAGTTTTTCTTGACAATTCTTTGAATGTAACAAAACTTAAAAAAATTAAACAATGTCACAAAAGGTTTGAGACATCTGAAAAAGTAAAGTCACTGACCTTCCATTTCAGGAAAAACAGGTAGTTTTACTCTTTAAAACCAATTTCATTAATGTATCGTTCTTTGCACTCCCCTATTTTGATGCAAACTAAAATTTAATCAAGTCAAAACCCATAAAAAAGCAAGAAAAGCATGTGGTTATTTGTACATGGCTGATGGCACGACATGTGTGTCATCAATTTCTATGGCTGATGACACGCCAGGCGTGTCACAGAATATTTCTTCATAGCCATGGCGAAAAATGTTCGAAAAAAGGCGCCGCAACGAATCGGTTAATACTCTACATACTTTATTTAAATACGTTGTCGCATTAATAAAATTTATAATTGAAATAAACAAATTATATAGGTAGCTACAAATAATGAAAAGAAATTCTTTTCATTATAAAGGGTGATACTAAAGTATTCATGAAGATCGCTATTGATGCCCTTCAGAGAAAAGAAAACAAATGTTTTAAAGCACCAAATAATTTAATATCTATTAAATATTTAAGAATAACAAAGTGATTTAACAGTTATTGTGGAAAATTGGTTAAAAATGAACACAGTTTACCAGCTAAATAGTTAGGTGTATCTATAAAGATAGTTGTCCTATTGTAGTAGATACCTAATAGGGTAGATAAGTAAGCTTGTACTTATACAAAAACCTAAATTTCAATATCCTTATATATGTATATAAAAAGATACATCGTTAACAAAATTATTCAGCTGATTTTTATTGTTTAACAATAGAAAACAATAAGTATCAAAATTATTCAATAACAATAATAAGAATTAAGTATAGTTACATTTTGTAGTTTTTATTTTAACGACATTTCTAGGTCTTGGATTGTTTTATATTTATTGTAAAAAATATAAATATAATTTATATTAAATTTTAAAATAATAGAAACAAGTAAAATTTTATACCTAATGTACATACCTAATAGGTATGATAATTTATTATAGAATACAAATGATAGAACCAATATTATAAAATAAAGGACAATTTAAAAGCCTCTAAAATCCCATACAAATTTTAGCTAACTCGCAGTTACGTAGCGAGCGCGTTTTGTCACTGAAAACTCGCACTAAGCCCATAGATCGGGTTAAACACTAGACAATTCGCCAGATAAATCCTTGTTACCATAATATCGTGGCTCCTATGGACGTCTTATAGGAGATTTAAGTTTAGTTAGTAATTTGAAGGCCTCCGACATGGACCAATTTCATTACGTGCCTTCAGAGATACGGAAGCGCTTTAGAAATGCCTCTAACGGTCAGTCATCCAACAACCAACCTCTTCCGATGTTGCCTTAGTCGATGGGATGGGATGACTCCATATGGTAGGGGCCATAATGCCCATTAATTTAAAATCCTAATACTTAATTTTATTTTCAAATAGGCAACACAGGCACAAACGCGACTACTCTAAACAGTTTTGTAAATCGCTCTATTATTAAAATAGTAATAGCTACAGTCATATTATTATGTCTTAATAATCGTAGTAAAATTCCGAATCGGGTCGTAGATCACAAGGAACAATTAAAGTTCTGTGGAATCTTTACGGGAATTCTGTAGCCGAAGGGTTGGACGGCCGGCCCGTGACCGTGGGCCCCAGTAACCGCTATTATAGTGTTATCATATTTGGTTATCAGATAGGCTTTACAATTCTTCACTTTAGAGCAGTACCAACGCCAGCCGTACTTCAAAGGATATGGATATCTGGAGTACGTGTAATTTTTATACATTAACAGTGTTCGACCTCGCTTGGACTTCACCTCGACAGCTGAAAAAGGTAGATTATTTATATCTAATATTTACATATTTTTCCGTTCAAATATATATTTTTTTATTATACTTTTTTTGGCTTTAATATTCATATAAAGTTGTTATTGAGAAATGCTTTAAAATTGTTGTCAATTAATATGTATTTTTTTAATAATTGGGTAAAACATAAAATCTTACCATTAACATTGCAAAAGGAAACCATTTTATAATTTATCTTCATTTATATGTAATTTATTTACTTAGGTAGGTAAGTATAATTTTACACTTAAGTTTCTTATAAGCAAAAACACTGATATCCATATAGTCACAGTTTGATAAAATCTTATAATTAGTAAAAATCAGGGAACTTATCTTACTTACTTTTAAACTTAGGTACTTTTATCGTACTTAATTGTTTATACATACATGAAAAAATGCTAGATGTAAAAAAACACACACATACACAAATAAAATTCTAGTCAGTTCATTGAAAATTTTAAATCATAAAAGTAAAACATGTTGTTCTAATATTAATGATCATTTAAATAACCGTCACAATTATACTTTTTAGGAGGCCTAATCTGTTTCCAATACAAGCGGTTGCCGTAAAGCCTCTACCACATGTTCAGGATTCAAATAGTATTTTGGTGGTTCATGGTCATGATTTTCATACGCATCTGTGACACAGTTATCTCTGTCGGTGAAAACTTTCGCGTGACAGTTCTTCAGCGTTGAACAGACCCATCTAATCTTTTTCCCAGTCCTGTACTGTTTCCTGTAGGTGTACTGGTGGTACAGAAGCATTTCTTTACCCTTCCTTGATGTAATCACTACAGCTGGATCTACGAAGTTAAAAAAAAAACAAAATTCAAAATGACATCACCAAGGTTCTAAAAATTTTGCGAAAAAAATCTCATTATATTAGTCTCTACACAGACGAGTCAATGAGAAATGCCTATTTATGGTGTCCTTCATATAATTTTAAGAAAAAAAATCTTCACATAAAGATTAAGTTCGAAAAACGCCCTCTGGTTACGAATGTCAGCGATAGAAAAAAAAATGAGGTAAGCATTGCTGTGTTCAGTGTGAAACCGGCAACACATAAATACAGACGTTTCACTAATTTAACGTGATAGCTTCACTAAATAAAAAAAATTTAATTACAGTAACCAAACCTAACAATTTCTGAATGTGGAAGCCTAGCGAGGGTGGGTTTTTTAATATAAAATTACTTTACCTGTGTCAGGACACGTCGCTTCGGTTTTCTTTGGCGGATCATGGGTATGTTCGTCCTGATTCATTATTATCTCATTGCCACTCAAATACACAAAGGCTGAACATTCTTTCCCAGTCAAGCAATTCCATCGGGACCCGTATTTTGATACATACACTTTACGATATCGATAACCATTGAATTCTAGTATAGGTTTGCCTGGTGTAGTTTCAATGAAAACTGCTTCATTTTCTTCAGTAGTGCCAAATTTCTTTTTGGTTTTAATTTTTCTGCATATTTCTGACTCTTCAATATCCTCAAAATCCTCTAAAAACTCTTCTTCACCTAATAAAGATAATTTTCGTTAAAACTTACAAATCAAAGTTGCATAACTAAACATGTTTTAATTTTTTTATTGCCGATTGACTTTCCACGTCAAGGTAATTTGCGAATTGGAGATAAAGTAAAGAAAGTCTAATATCTTACTTATCATTAAGTGTATTACGACTTATAATGAATGTACACAGAAAAATATCTTGACAATTTTCATGCCGCAAAAACCTTAATGATATAAAAAAATACTTTTAACCTAAAACATGCATTTATTCTAAGATATTTTAAATATAGATTTTACTTTCATAAAACGCGGGGGCAGATTCGACCCAATTCTACGATTTTTACGAAACGCAAGAGACAGACAAAGACAAGATAATTCTGCGCACTTTCATTGCGCTAGTGACATAAATCTATGTTTATAATATCGTTGCATTTATTGTCTTAAAATTAAAAGAACAGTACACAAAAACAGCGACAAATGTTCAACATGAAAAACCACATCACTAACCTCAAAAATAATACTAATTATTATGTCAAGTACTAAACTTATTCTACTGAGGCACCTTGTACTTAAAAATAGTAAAAAAATAAATTTTATTTTTATATAAAAATAATTAAAGTAAAGACTACATTATACAGTCCCGAAAGAGTTGATATAGCATAGGTTCGTGGTTATGCGTGTTGACAATGAGAACCAGCTCGTATTTGTCGTTGACGTGGGCGTAGACGTCACATTTGTTGCTGCTGGGTTCGTTGCAACACCATCTGCTGGTAGCGCCGTTGACACAAACCTCCTTCCTGAACGTATGTCCGTTTATTAGAAGATATGTCTTACCGGTTGACAGCGACACAACTGTAACTAAAGAAAGAAAAAGCAGTAGCACCAGAAGCATTGTTGGAGACTATTTATTATAAACAAAATCAAATAGCATTTAGAAAGAAGTTAATGTTAAAAGTATAAAGACATAATTTTGAATATTTTTTCACCAATTTAATCACAATTTGGGGGTGTTGTACAACGTTTCATAACAACTTGACAATGCAGCAGATCCGTAAGTGAAGATAAAAATAAAAAATGGCGATAATATGTATTTAATCGTTCAAAAATAGGATTAGGATCATACAATCCTGTATAAACTATTGAGTAGTTTCAACGGCAAACAAGATATAATGATGCTATTAAGCTAATTACGATAATGTAATTTATCATGATGAAACTTAAGTATACATTTAATAATAATACGTAATTGCAACTTAACAAATCAAACAATTTATGGTTGATTCCGTAGTTTCGTGCAAAATACACTGTTTCTGCGGAATCAAATTTATTCAAATATTCCGCATTTTTTTGTTAAAAATCGAATTCAGGTAGTTAATAAATTATAAAAACTGGGAGGGACACTTATACCTACATTGTTTAGTTACGAAGTAAATGATAACTAAAATTTCATGACTGGATGGTAATGACAACGGAATGGAACGTAATGAACTAATTTATTTTTATTTATTTTTTATTTATTTATTTAACTTTTTCATGTACACTATACACTTCAAAGGAATCAATATATTATGTAATATAGTATGTATCAATGTTTTACCCGAATGAGTCAGAAGGAGGGTTATCTTTTTCGAGTGTATACAGTATGTATGTATGTTTATCCATTTCTTTGTCGGTCCTTACAGCCCACATTGATAAAGATAATTTGATAAAGTTGATCGTTCTTATTCTTACTAAAGTGGTAGTAAAAACTGTGATATCTAACTTGAAACTTTTACGTACTTTCCATCCCTTGTCACATGATACGATGGTGGGCGGTGATTATGGGTTCTTTCATACAAAGTAATGTTTCCCTCGTCATCAAATACAACTTGCGCTTTACATTTTGCTGAAATTCTTTTTGAGCAATACCAGTATTTATTTTGGGCGTAACTGAAGGTAAAACTGTCTAACATCAGTATCGGATGCTTGCCTCGCGCGGAAGGAATAAATCTGTATTGTTTATCTGCAATAAGGTTAAACAAACAAAATTATATTATTCAAATATTATGACTTCAATATTCTTTGGAAATAAATTAAAAAATATCCAGGTATGAACCGAAGAATTAATACAACCAAACTCAAAAACACATTTACGCAGAACTACAATAGTAAATTTAGGCAGTCTACTTGGACGACGTAGGTTTATTACAGCGGTATCTGACAGAACCGGAACTATATCCCCAAAAATGTCAATAAAATATTAAAAAGATCAATAAGGTAAATAAAAAAAACTTCCTGTTTTGATCCTTCATTTAATTTATACCTACATTTTAAGTAGAATTAAGAAAAAGAAGAAATAATAAACTGCTGCCTGTGGCCGGTTATCTTTGGAACGAGATTTGTGTAGAACGGTTTTGCAAAGCGGGCGCTCATACACAAAAGAGGCGGCCATATAAAGTGCCTTAGTACAGTAAGCTCATTTTAACTAGGCTGATATGAACATAGCTACGAGTGGCTGCGCAGATGTCAATTTTAAGGCCAAAATGGTGGTAGGAGGTGGGGAGTGCGAGCGGTAGGATATTTAGCCAATACCATGGACATAAATACGTCCATGGCCAATACGAAGTAGCGCATCATAAAACACTGCCATGACAGCCGTGTTTTGATTAGTCAACAAACAGTTTACGTTAAGGAAAACATTCAGCGCATTAGGTAGCTAAGACCCTAACATAATAACCGCTCGTTGTCAAAGTGTACTTCGGTCGGTGGTGGCAATGGTTGTTGAAGATCCTCATAATCTGTTGTTGGTTGTTGGCGTGTACATACATCTTGCAGCGCTGGGCGCCTCTGCCAGTGCAACGCCAGCACTGGATGCCTTCAGGACCTCGTCTGACGTCAGTAGGGTGGCTGAATGTATACCCGTCGTACATTAACAGCATCCTACCAGACGCTAACTCGATCAGGTCACCTAGAATACAACTGTTTTTAAGAAGCGAACTTCTTGTGACCGTTGTAATGTCACAGTTATTTCGTGGCGTAGCAATACTGAACATTAAAATTGGAAATTTGAGAAAGCAAACAGAAGAAAACAATGCATATCAATACAAATATTTTTTAACCAATTAAGTATGATATTTTTTCATAAAATACTTAATGGTAATATTATTGAATAAATATATTTTTGACATTTAGACAGAGATAAAAAATTTAGATTGAGATTTAAACGCTTTATTATTATGAATATAAATGTCCAATTCAGTAGATTATATAAAAATTTAGTTTAATTAAGTACCAAACACACATAATGAAATAATATTACCCTGTCGTAAAATTTGTACACACGCATCGTTTTTAACATTCAACAATTTGTTAAATCATTTATATCTTATTACTAATTAATTAAAAAGTATAGGACATAATACGACTATTAGTAAATTACTCTAATCGGAAAACGAACGCCACGCTTTGCATACTTATATGTAGCTTACATTTAAATTATATTGCTATTTGAATATATAAGGCTGTAAATACGCTTAAAACAATAGACAAAGGACTACCTTTGAATCTGGCAGGATTTTTATAAAATAATCTTAATCAAGTAAAGTAGGTATATACAAAAGCACAATAGGTATATTGAGCAAACTGCAAAACTTCTAAATACATCTTAGAGCTAATACAAACATGCCATACGTAATATGTACGTAACATAGGTACGTAAATCATCAAAGGTAAAGGAACTCTTCTAGTCACAACAATATTTCGATGATACAATGACACACCTAGATTTTATATAAATTATAAAAAACATAACGTAGATAACTACTAAAGAAGGAAATTTAAATTATAATCGAATTGTTTCGATAGACATAATTACTGAAATTAAACTACAACTAAGGGAAGGGATCTTGAAAAACGTTATTGAATGTTACAAAAGGAGGTTGAAACAACGCTTTACATAACATTTTGTTTTTAACAATAAACTAGGGAAATTAAATATACCAAGTTTTTACGTTTATTAAATATTTTAGAAGGAATCTCAAAATTGAAAACTCCTTGGGGGCGCATTATAAAAAAAATGCGATTTATCTATCCGATGTAAAATATATGTTTCGATTATAAAAAACTTGCCAACAGCATTTAATTTTGTAAATGACATCCAGAACTATGTCGAGTGTATCTTGTAAATTTAATAAAAACGAGGCAGTAATATTTTATCATAAATAAAACTACGTAAGTTTTCAATTGGAGTTTTTCACTTCGCAGAACTAGTAATTTATAAATAGGTATAGGTAGTTCGGACGTTTTGAGTAATACCAATAATTATCAATTAAACTTTATTCCCAGTAAGCGACTAATTGCCAGCGGCAAGTCGTAACGTTCATGATTCCTATTTACTCCAATGAGTCAACCATTTCTTTAATACAACCGCGAATCGGAAGTAATGAGAAAAGGTCACGCGACGCGATCATCATGTATGCCGTCGTTAGAAGCTGCCGAACAGCTAACGACTACTGCAGCCCTTAAATGAAGATATTATATCTATAGATAGAGCAGGGGAGCCAGGCTTCCATCTGTCCCTCGGTTACAGAGAAAAGAAAAGTTCTCTCTTTCCAAGAGTCAGACGTTGCCACTTATTTGTAGCAGTATATCTCCCCTACTCTATGTTAATACTCGTAGCTTTATGCAATCGCCTGCGATTGAAAATGAGGCTAAAGAGATGAGAGAGTAATTGCTTAACAGAAGTTAGTTTTTAAAAATCACAACCCAAGGTCCTAGTCTCAAAATAAACTAGGGCACCTTCATAGAATAAAGTCCATCGGGCGTAATCTCGTATATGGGAGGATCGTGGGCATGTTCATGTGATATGCAGACCAGCTCGTAATCGTCGTTGACGTGGAGACAGACTGTGCACTTCCACTTGTGTCTCCCAGAGCAGTACCAGCGCTCCCCGCCCGGCATGGGTGATGGGTTGGCAAAGGAATACCCGTTCAGCATCAACAGAGTCGCCCCGTCAACTGCTGTCACCACCCTCACTGGAATTGATTCGTATTAATCGTGTAACATTTATAAAATAATAAAAGATTTGCCTTGCGATATTGAAGACCTTTACTTTAAAAAGAGTACAAACGGTTGAGGAAATTACCATACATTTAGACACAAATATTTCGCACTATTCATTTTTAGCTTCGACTTGCATAACTTAATTTAAATTTTGAATAAATTTTAAAAATCTACTCTGTTTTACTGAGAGTGAATTATGCCCATAGTGTTAAAAACTTATGAACTCTTTAAATTTTGCCGTTGATGGATGTTCATCAAGAATGAAGGAATAAAATCATTTATCGAAGTTATAAACGTAGCAACAAAAATGAATAAAACATTTTACGTTTAATGCTATTTGAATCCTACGTGATCTTACCGTGTAGATAAGTGAAAAAGTTCCCTATACTATATAATATATGTATACAGGTATGTATGTCAACGGTAGAGCTACGAAAATGACCGAAAGGAAAAAAATAAAGAAAAGTTAAAATTTATTATACAAAAATAAAATACATTAATCGTTTTGAAAACAAGCGAAATACTTACTTAATAAAATATGTCTGAAAAATTAAAAATTAAATAAGATTTAACACCGAATCCGTCACTCTAGACTCTAGACATATTAATCTTATTATAATAAGCTTTACCGTTTTACAAATGCACCCAAAAAAAATTAAAATGTTTAAAACTGACTTAGGCTACAGTATTAACTAGAACGTAAATTTTTCTAAATTTTTCTTAACAATTTTTTTTAACATAATGATAGATTTACTCTAACACACATTGATTAGTAATCATCACACACTTCATATATATTAAGGCAGTATGACCACAGTCTACAGTCTACACAGTGAATTACGCAAAGATTAAACAATTTTGTGTACCTGTTTTTGAGGTTCAAAAAGTTATATTTAGCTCTCCTTTGTTAAACAAACTGAAATATCAATATGAGCCCTTAGATCCATTGTAAAAAAGACCGAGGTTCAAATAACTTCATCACTTCTCGTCAAGGTCTATTAATGATATGTGAATAAATGATATAATGCCCATTATTCTTAACATACTACTTTGAAAAGTCCTAGATGCTAGTATAGGGTGTTTCAACAAGAACTTTGTTTTTCAATTGCAACAAACATCCTATATTGAAACATCCTATATATACAATGTTTATGAGTGATAATAGCGATGTCTACTAACACATTATAATTAAGTAAATATAATTGAGGTAGTAAAGCAATATAAAACCAACGGTGACTAACTGATAGAAAGACAGATTGACAACTTATCTTGTGCACCCACAAACAAAATAATACAAGCGTAACACAAGTAACTTCGGGGGAAAAATAATACGTATAGTATGGGATAGTAATCATAATTAAACAAAAATTAAAATTAAACTTACCTACATACTAACTACAGTACCCGGCAAGAAATAATGCACATTATTCTGAAAGAGATAATCGGTTAGTTTCGGCTTTGTAGAGCGTTGTCCTTACTACACAGTCCTTACCGCTGACTTGTCACTTTTCTTTCGAATTCGGTAGAAGACAGTCGCGTTCACTAATAAATAAATATAAAGAGTTGTTAAAACCTCCAATGGAACATCAATATTTTTATTATTATAAGTACTTGTATCATCTCAGATATTGACTTATGAGTGAAATGTGCGAAAGAGACAACGCTCTACAAAGCCGTAACTAACCGATTATCTCTTTCTGAATACCGATGTGCATTATTTCATGCCGGGTACTGTATATAAGCATTTATTACCGAAAATGTATAGTTATTTGGCTAGCGGAAGTCACTAGTAAAAAAATACAATAAAAGCTGACGTTGATATTCTATACCGTAATATTTATGTACCAAATGTTTAATATCATCAAAAACCAAGATATTAGCGCCCCTCTTACCGGGTCAGATAAGTTTGTGGCACTAATACGAAAGTGTTCACGAATGTGTGAGAGACTAGACTACACGAAGGATCGAGGTTCGCGCGCTTTGATTTAATGATATCATCCCAGCCTGCGAAAAACGCATGGCACAAATAAGCTTAGGGATATTAAACACGCTTCGACTTAACATAAGTAGGTAAAAAAACATAATATCTAGTTGTGTCACACATAAACTAACAATTCAAAGACTAAGTACCTATTATTCTAAAACTTATTATAATAAAATTCTGAATCATTGAAATTATACAGGATAATCAATTTTTTTTCCAAACCAAACATGCGACTTACTTCGACTACCTACACAATTTGCCAAACATACTGATTTAAGCATATTAAAAGTTTATCAGGGCGGCATAAAGTAAACATGTTTGGGTTTAGGTCCTATCTCGGGTTTATCATGTAAATGCTCTCCCTTACTAACTACGACGTTTAAATTGGCGTCCGTGGTGAGAGAAGCAGTGCATCCCTCGGCTTTAGCGGCGGTGCACTTCCAAACTATTCCCTTCTTTGACTTCGAGCGTCTAGAGAAAGTGAACTTCTTATACAAGAGGAGGTACAATCCCTTTTTCGCACCTTTTATTAACACAGGATCTGCAATTTACGATTAAGGATTTACATTAATTAAAAAAAAACATGTTATCAATTAAAAAGTAATTAAAAAGAATAAAGTTAACGATAGGAAAATTAAACCACAGTTTTTCTGAATAATTATATCTATCTGAATTTTATCTTGTTCTTATATTTTCATAATAGGAATTAAATTAATACTAGCTTCTATTTTATTTTTATTTCACAACGATCACTTTAAAACTTTATTAGTCCTTGGATATTATGTATACAGAATTGCACATGAGTATTCTTTGTAAGTTCTACGTCTAATGTATGTAATTATTAGTATGTCTTACCTTATGAATATTATTTTGTTAAAAAAAAACAAGTTTTCTCACTGACACTATTTTACAAAACAAAATTACGTTATTCGCCAAACCTTACATGACTCTAGGCGGAAAAAAAATTAAAATCATTTTGTGTCTAGGCGGGCCCTCAATAGCCCTCTAATTATATATGTATAATTTCTTATAAATACGATTATACTTGACTATAATCCAACCAACAAGCGGAAAAACATACACACACACGTATGCACACATTATTGTCAAGCAAGCTATAAATTTTAGTAATTTTACATAAGTAAATAAAAAGTGAACACACACACACACAGGGAATCCTAGTGTGGGGACTAGTGTCCATCCAAAACTATTTGTAAACCTTTTTGGAGTTACTTATCACTCATCGAATCACTTTTATTATTATTGTTATTATTATTATAAACGCTTTGCCGAAATTGTTATCATGATTGCTTTATGATATTACATTAACAGGCCCGGATTTGATCCCGCCAAGATTTTAATTGGATTGGAAGATTTTAATTACATCTGGAAACGTTTCCTTATCTCTAGATGTAATTAGAATGTTCCAGTCTTTGGGCCAAATATAAAATTGATTAAATAGAATAACAATTTTCCCTATCGCAAATGAATCAAATGTAACAAATGCTACAAAATACTTAATTTTACCAGCACTACAATCTTAAAATACGAGTATACAAAGATAGAATTTATCTAACAAATGTACCCGAAGCACTTGATGAAGTCCCAGAGCGTTATTGTAAGGTAATGCTCGAACCCGAATCTTAGTTTGTTACACTCGTTAAGTACAATTGAATGCTCGTCCGTTATTAAGATTAAGACATTTTGTACTGTAATGCTCAAATTGTAATATTCATTGTAGCATACCAAGCGAATATTCATCATTATTTAATGCGAGTAATCGTAAGGCATCACTCAATATATTTTCTCTACTCTTCTATATTTCTTCATAGGAAACGTATAAATAATACCTTTGTCCTTACCATCATGCAGCTCGTCTGTTGGTTTTTTATCCATTAAGTTAAAAGAATACGAATCTTGGTTACTGACTGCATGCAGGTGGATAGAGGCAAATACTTTCGGTCAAGAAACATAAAATTCTTAGTAGTGGTACCTACTAATACAATTCAATCGTCCATCGTCTCGTACCATCTCAATGGAACTCGAAGCTTTTACTAACTGAATCAAGGGCGCCTTTGCCGCGGAAGTAATACTTCTTATTATGAGTATGGACATTATTTGCTTTGATAATGCGATTTTCCGGATCAGTTATCAAACTCGCTCTGCAGCGTTTTGAATTTCTGGAAGAACAGCACCATCTCGTGTATAAATCCTTTTTGGAGAAATAACTCTTGTTATACGTGTAGTTGTCGTAGAGCATCATTGGTTCGCCGCGTGAAGACTGGATGACGTAACCTGATGGTGAAGGATAGCTTAGAGGTACTGAACTAAGCTCTATAGATATAAGGATAACATCATAATGTTTTTGAAAAATGAACTTACAATAGCCAGACGTCTGCTTAAAGATAACTGATTAGAGTAACTACAAATAATATAAATATATAATATAACAGGGTTTTTCCCGTTGGCTCCCATTCCCGTTCTCACCCGTCCCACTAGACCCCGAAAACGATTAATTTGATTTATAGTTTGTGAGTACTTTTGCCTTCTTTTTTCAACATGTACAGTCGATAGAAAAAGTTCTTTAAAGTAAGTTATACGTGTTGTTATACGTGTAGTTGTCGTAGAGCATCATTGGTTCGCCGCGTGAAGACTGGATGACGTAACCTGATGGTGAAGGATAGCTTAGAGGTACTGAACTAAGCTCTATAGATATAAGGATAACATCATAATGTTTTTGAAAAATGAACTTACAATAGCCAGACGTCTGCTTAAAGATAACTGATTAGAGTAACTACAAATAATATAAATATATAATATAACAGGGTTTTTCCCGTTGGCTCCCATTCCCGTTCTCACCCGTCCCACTAGACCCCGAAAACGATTAATTTGATTTATAGTTTGTGAGTACTTTTGCCTTCTTTTTTCAACATGTACAGTCGATAGAAAAAGTTCTTTAAAGTAAGATAATGTTTTTAGCAGGGCAGTAGCTACCATCGTAAAAGCCGTATCAATGATACAGAGTCCCCGGGCTACAGGGGGCTACAATGTGTGTAAGCAAAAATTAGTAAAATGATAAAAAAATGAAAAATAAAAATAAAAAAACATTAATACTAATAATAATTTCTTTATTAACGCAAAAGCACCTAAAACAATGATCTTTAAGAATTTTTGTCTATCTGTCTGTGACTTAATTACTTTTATTGTTGTTAATTTAGCAAATTATTAAGGTATATGAAAATAAGACTGATTTTGCATTTTAATTTTTATTACATGTTATATACCTGTGATGTAGTAGTTGTAAGCTTTATAATGAGGTTCTATTATTCAACATAATCAGTGTATTCTCAGATCTCACTCGTTTCATTACGCTCCTAACACTCTACCTTACATGGATCCTGGCAGGGTCGCCATTACAACTACTACATCACATACCACTCATTTGTTTATTAAATTTAATGACCTTTATTGTTAACTACTTATATTTTACTCCCAATTCTTTAAGTATATAAGGACACACAAATAGCCTCAATCTCTAGGACACCGTCTCGTTGCTGCCATGGACAATATAACACCCTGACCCAGAACAAGACCAACCCCAGGTTACTACTTAGAAGGGCAATTCAAGTTATCCAATCAAGTCCGGCATGGTTTAATTTTTAATTTAACACTTTTTCTTATAACTGTACTTTTAAGCAATGTTTAATTTTATTTGACTTTATCAGTAAAATCGGAATTCGGGGTATAGTGGGACGGGTGAGAATGGGAATGGGAGCCAACGGGAAAAACCCATATAACAAACCAATACCTCCTGTTTATTATACCTCAAATAAAGTACTAAAATATAATTAGCAAAGTGTACCTAATAGAACATTTGAAAACGAATAACAGATAATAGTACATAGTCATATACATATTATAACAATTAAAACAACATAATAAATATGACCCTTGAAAGAAACTGGAAGTGAAATGGCGTGGAAACTGAGTGGAATAAATTGCAAAATGTATTGAAGGTAAATGAAACATGATCATTAAAATAACAATAGAGCACCAACAATTAAAATACACCTACATATTGCTTATAATAAGTAAACGCTTGATTACAATCCCACTTCATGGCACGAGATAATTTACTCTTCTTAATCTAATATAATAATGCGCACCGACTTAAAAAGGATTCGTAACATGAAGATACACCTCAAGGTGTCTACTACAATTATGTCACAAGTTTACCAAAATCACATCAATAATTGGCTCGCTTTTAGCGCCTTCTTTGCTAATTTTGAATATTCATCATCAAACATGAACTGTTCATTTACTTTACTGGATTCAACCATGATTCAACTTCATCCTTGTCACTTTTATTTTCCATCTAATTTAATTCAACTCCTTTGTTTCAATTAAATTGATAGATAGACGTAAAACATCTATTACAAACATTTTCGCATTTTAATGTTTCACAGCGTTATTGATATTTGAAATATTATCTGGACGAAATCTAACAAATACAGTCTTCAACTTTGTGTTATTGAATTTTTTGTCCTGTTAAATCGTTTTTTTAATTATGACGACTCAAAGTCAACACATATCATGTACATCGCCAGTGTCAGTGGCAGAATCAATTTTACTTAACTGCCTATTAGTAAACCTTATATAATCACCCTGATCGTTTAAGTAGAATATGGGTGGAGGATGGTTATGTTTATCATTTTTAACAGCGAGCACACCATCATTCGTTAAATATATACGAGCGTTACACTTTTTGGAACATCTCGAAGTACACGCCCACACCGTTCTACTCTTGCTGGCACAACTTTTCGCATAGGGATACTGCTGGTATACCAATAACAATTTACCTCTTCTTGATGTGATGTAATGTATTTCTGTAAATAAAAGCTTTGTAGACTGAAATTGAAACTTTAGTCATATTCTATGTCGATTCTTCTTAATCTTCAACACTGGATATTTCGGTTTTTCATAGGTAATATCTTGCTACACCGGACACAGTAGATTTTATGTATTTTAACTATTATTTATTAGTTAAAACTTAAACTTAAATCAAAAGTTGTAGGCAATGAAAAGAGTTTATGACATTAAGATAAATCATTTATTTATAGATCTATGACTTTAACCATTAACAGTGACAAATTTAAAAATTGTCAATTAAAATGATTATTTTGCTAATAATAATGAAACAATCGGATGATTTCATAACACCTATTAACTTTTTTTTTTATTTTTGTAACTACGTTTACAACATTGACTAGCTACAATAGCTAAGGCTTGCGCCCGCGCAAGCAAAATGCGGAAATACAATTAGGTACCTCTACCTATTTTTTCACCAATGTTGATAAAAATTACACTAAGTGACATTTAAACTCATATTTACACAGTAGTCGTATCCTAAAAATATCACGAATTACTATTTCAAAGATGTAAATGCATTCTTCCATAACTAATTGGATTTTTTTTATTTTAGTTTATTCAGCTGTCTCTCCACATATCGTAAATACTCGCCTCTCCTATTGAGGTAAAACACGGGAGCCGGGTGGTTATGTACATCACTAATAATAGTTAGTTCACCAGAGTTAGTCAAAGATATCTGAGCGTTACATTTTTTGGAGCACCTTGAAGAGCAAGCCCATCTAGTCCTGTTCTTGCTTACCCAATTTTTGGCGTACGTATGCTGCTTGTACACTATCAACGTTTTACCTTGCCTGGATTTGATATAATATGCCCCTGAAATTAAATTAAGGTATTACTACGAATACTACATTTCATTTTTTTTATTTGTTGAATAATAAAAACACAATGCCGCAACGCCATTAATAAATCCCAATTTATGGGATGTGTTTATAATTAATGGTTATTTTGTACTCATTAATTTGAATATCCCGGTTAATTTTTCGGTTACAGAACGGTGCAGATCATAAAGTAATGAAATTTAAATAAAAATATAATTATGAATTATTCTTATGTATATTTATTGATTAACAGAGTATTAGGTATGTGAGTATTTTAAGAGAACAGAAATCATAAAATTGCTAGTAACATTTGTAATAAAATTTACCCTGATGATGCTTCGATTCGACATAATACTTACGCGTCGGTACCTACTGCTTCGTATAATTGTTTGTCATGTTATTTTTTGTAATTACATGTATTCATGTAAGGAGAAATGATACGATGTTCTATTAACACCATCATACATTATTTGTTGCATGCAATGTATACCTACACTAAATTAATATCAATGGAAATCCATAAAATACTAATTCTATTGACTGATCCTGTTGACTATATACAATACTAGAAAGGTTTTTGTTCATTTATTTACAGTTTACTTCCTATCTTTTAGTTAAGTAAGAATTTTTATAACATTACACTAAAGAAGTCAATTGAAAAATATATTTTTTTTTAAATGCGCCTTTGATTATGAACAGATGTTATATTTAAAATGCATAACGAGAGATTAGAAAAGGAAAGACAGAAGAAAAATCCATTACGGTTACCTACACATTCGTGGTCCACCGCAAGCCTTCATGCCTTCCCATATTGATCAGACACTGGTTTAATTTTTTTAACAATATTCCACAGAACTATAGAACAATAAAAAAACATTAAAATTCAGCGTTTGAAAATGCGAACCTTTAGTATTAGAAAATACATTAATTAATAGCTAGCTATACAAATACAGTTTCGCGTGGAATTTTGACTTTAGGAGGGGGGTGAGTATGTTCCACGTTTAGTCTGACCACACAAGGATGCGGCTCGCTTGTGTCGATAGTTGTCACGTTGGCCTTGCAACCCTTTTTGTGGTGACTAGAACAGGTCCAATACGCTCCATTAAATTTGCTGTTCCGCCAGGAATAAGTGTACCCGTTGAATAGTAACATCCCGCGCGACGTTTTCGATGTTTTCTTAGAAGGTATTAACAGTGCAACTGCAAAATTATAAAATGTATTATAAACACGTGTATGCACAATAATTATGATCATGTATGAGAATAGTCGAAAAGACAAATATAGCAAGTAGTTATTTTCTTTACCAGTAAAATTGATGCAGCTGTTGTTAGTCTTCTTCATTTAACATTTTGTAGTTTGTATGATTCGTAAACATAACTTTTCCTCGTGTTAATACCAATCGCTGAATTCCGAGATAAAAGCTAGCAAATAGCCCTTAAAACCACTTTTATTTTCTAGTGAAACAGAAATTAATAAATGGTAAAATTAATGTCAATTAGTAAAAAAATGCATATTTACCAAAATTTTCCAAACAAAATGTATGTATAGACAGACTATACACATTTATGCAGTAATATAAATTGTACATACAAACATAATTATGTGTTCGATGATAACTTGTACTGATTAAGAAAGAATATCCGCGATTTACAGGGATGTTGTATGAAATCACAGCATAAATCATACAAAAATTGGTTGAATGTAAAGTTGTGAATTTGTACTTAGATTATTATCATTAAAGATTTAATAAGAAAGTGAAGCAAAACTTTAAAATGTATAAAACTATAACATTTTATCATTTGGAGGAGAGAGGGTTAAATATTTGAACAAGAAAATTTCTTGAAATTCAATTGATTTATTTGGAAATTATAATAAATCAAATTAGACAACATAAATACAATTAAGTAATTTACAATTGGACATGCTACATTCAAGAGTTTTATTTAACTAAGCTAAGCTACAACCCACTAATGGCCTACTATTGAGCACGGGTCTCTCCTCATTACTGAGGAGGCCTAGACTCTAGCTAGAGCATACTCCACCACGCTGCTCCAATGCGGGTTGGTGGAGGGGTTAATGGCCAACCCAGTGTCAAAAGTTTTCAAGCCGCCCGAAGGCCTCCGACATGGCTCAACGACTGCTATCAATCGATAACAACTGGGACCGACGGCTTTACGTGCCCTCCGAAGCACGGAAGCGCTCAAGAAATTTTTGCCAAAAAAAAGAGTTTTATTTAACTACATAAAACAAAATAATAAATAATCAAAGCGAATAATAACTTTGAAACCGGTACGAAAAATAAATAATATAAAACTATACATACAAATGCTCAATTGACAATCGACATTGTTTTCCTTTCATCATTTAATAAATAACTTTTTTAATTTAATTTCTTTGTAAAAAATCTTTTGGTAGGTAAGTATTATGATTCAGTAGAAAAAAAAAATAAAACAAGTTTTTAAGTTTCAATAATATACTTTATAATTTATATGTAGTTTATAATTAACTTCACAGTTTAAAATGATTTGCTTTTTTCAGCTTGTGTGGATCATTCACTTTTAGTTTTACATGGGATTTTAACAGATTTATAAAATACAACAAGACCAATCTCATCAAAAGTTACTACTTAAAAGTAAATAAATACTCGGTAAATATTCAATATATTTTTGGGTATCTCAGTTCTTCCACCTGAAAATTCTCAACAAAAAAATGGAATATACTTTATTTATTTTTATTAAAATATTTTATATCATGCATTTCCCATTTTGAGGAAGAATTATGAAATTACATTACGAAAAAAAATTTATGTAACATATTTTGTATAATAAAGTTGAAAATAAGAACTTGCGCACATGTTGTTACTTCATTAATAACACATGATAAATAACACAGTTGCCATAAAATGTTATTGAGTGTTTGGAAGGAAGTTTACTGAAGTAAACATAACATAGGTGTACTTATTGAAAACAAATTTAATTGTAAGAATAACATTGTAAATTGTATATCCATATAAAATCTGACGATTATATTATTTATCTATTTGTATAATCCTTATTATAGATTGCTTGTTTTAAAAATTGCGCTTACTCTCATTTATTTTGGAAAGACAGATAAAAAAACATTTAAGTAAAACAATACCAGACACCTAAATAATAATAATAATAAAACAATAAAATTCTTTGATAATTATTTGTTGATTAACATTGGGCAAAACACTTGCATTTTTCTTTTTGATTTATATATTAATTGTCTTAAGACTCCTACAATTTACAGATAAATACATAATAAAATTAATTATATTTCATCTAAACATTGTGCATTACTCAAAGCACAAATCAGCAACGCCTAAGGAATTACAAATTATTTAATAATAAAAAAAATCAGTAATCATGTAAGCCCCAGTTCAGATTTTATTCATTAAAAAAACTTACCACTGGCATTCGGAGTTTCTCAGCATAGTAAAACTTACCTGAAACAAGAAAATGATCCTTATAAATTTATTTAAAATAATATATGACAATTTGTAAACATATATTATTATAATTATGTACACATAATAGATCTGTAAGTAATTGTTATTTGCGCAACGGTAAATAATTGTTCATGGCACCCGGAACACAGGAAATACTAATGTGGGGCTATCCGCGTGTAGTATAGTTTATTTAAATTATTATTCAAAATATTTGTATTTCATAAGTGTACAAAGAAATTCCTTTGTGAAATAAATTATTAGAGTTTGAGTATAGTGTATCGGCTATAACACAATAATCCAATTTTAAATATGACAATGGCCCAGTGCTACTTTTTCAAGCATAAACCTGAAAATAAAAATAAAGTATGGTTGATCTATTACCTTCGTTATCAACTTTTAGGGACATTTGAAGACACATTAAGCAACAATTCACACATACACTACAATACACTTCACATTTTATCATAAGATTTTTTGGCGGGAAAATACTCAAAATACCGAAATAACTAAATTATGGACACAATAATTTCATGCTTAACTTTTTTTTTTATTATTCTGTTATCATCAAATAATATAAATATATTGAAGTCGATTTGTTTTATTAATTACGCAACAATAGACGTTTCTCTCGATTTATAACTATTACAAAATAAATTATTGACTGCAGCGAAATAAGTATTTAATTAAACTAAGACCACACTATTTGTCAACATAGTAAAAACTGTTTTATTACTTTGAAGAAGTTATGATTATTCGAGTGATCAAAAAAGGATCTTTGTATGTTGTTATGAGCTCAGGATGAACACAGGTGACTAATCACAAATAACAAACATGAAAAATATTTTGTTTTGAAACGTAAAACCACTTGAACAATTTAAAATAAATATTACAATGGGTAATAACATCCTGAAATCAAAATAACTAGTACGATGGACATTTCCAATTTCACTTAAACACATTCACAGTTTTCCTGGACATGAGTAATCTATAATATAAAATTGCGTTCATTTAATACTTAAAAATTAATTAAACACATCTCAAACACCATGTAACAAGCTTATAGAAAGCATTTTTTACTAAAAACAAACAAGATTGTTTTAGGTTATTTTTATTGCGTTGAGAAACGTCACTCAACTAAACGTCAAATAAATACAATAGACAATCATTACTCTGAGGGTACGAGCTATGGGCTATGGGTACGAGTGAGTGTGGTCCGAGATAGAATTTGTCTATTATTGCAATGCTTTGCTGTGGCTTTGCTTTGCTTTGAAGTAGAAGTACAGAGTACCATTTTCCTAAAAACCGAAGCGTCGCCAAAATCCCGGGTTCGTAGAATAGATGTTTTTTTTTCTTTGTAGAATAGTTTTTATGTTTACGTATGTTATTAGCCCATGAATAAGTAAAGGTAATAGGCAACCTAGCATAGCCCTTAGCTCTGCGGCCCACCGGTCCCTTTCGATTGGCCCACCTAAAGTTGGGCCATTTTAATAGGCCACATTTGACAACTGTTTGTCTTTGCTTCATAGTGAAGATAACCTGCTGAAAAACATCGATTAAATTGAATAAATCGATAAGGACTTCAAACATCTGTAAATTGAATGCGATTGTTATAAAAAGTATTAATAAGCGCACAGTTCACACAACGACTAAAAAAAATGACAAAAATAATGCGTCAAAATAATGGCGCGAAATGTAATCATGACTTTTTTGTAACATTTCACGTTTCTAGATACTGACTTTTGAGCCAGACGTTATTATATAAATGAATAATTACATATTTTTTTGGCCTAAAATGTAATAAAATTAATTATGTTTGTATTAAAATACATTTTATTTTGTAATCGTGAAACACTTTTTGACGATTAGTTCGACTTCTCGAATTCAACTTATCTACTATCTGTTTCTTTCGGTACCATCCCTGATATTTAAAAAGAAAAAGAGTGCACTGACGTAACTTTGTAACGACGTCAGTTCCTTACTTTTAAGTGTAAAAAGTTTAACAATATCTAGTATGGAATGTATTAGATACTATGGGGTGCCTCCCTTACAAGGTTACTTCGGAAAATTTTGACGAACTGTCAAATGTGGCCTATTAAAATGGCCCAACTATAAACTAAGGATTGGCCATCTAAACTGACCTAAATAAAAAAATGTTTTTTGTAAACCATTTTAAGTTTCGCATAAAACATCAAAGTTTCGCACCTATAACTTTGTGATAAAACTTATTGGAAAATAAATATTTATATTAAAATTACAGCTAAATATATTTGCTTGCGGCCCGGGATTGCTCGGCTGAAATATGTTTGTGGTCCGTATAATAAAAAAATTGAATACTTACCGCTGCCTTCACTAGGTACATACATAGTATAAAACAAAGTCGCTTTCTCTGTCCCTGTGTCCCTTTGTGTCCTTAAATCTTTAAAACTACGCAACGGATTTTGATGCGGTTTTTTTAATAGATAGAGTGATTCAAGAGGAAGGTTTATATGTATATAACATCCATTAAATAGTGGAGAAATACTGTTATTTTTGAGGTTTCTAATGTGATGATTATAATGTTATACCCGTGCGAACCCAGAGCGGGCCGCTATGTTTTTATATACAACGTTCACAGTTTTTCTGTAGTGTATTTAGTATCAGCATTGCACCCGTGCGAAGCCGGGGCGGGTCGCTAGTTGATAATAAACGTGTAAGCTTTGAGGTTTTAAATATCTAGATTGAGAGTCGCCCTACAATGAAAACAAAAACAAGGCAACATTATCAAGCACTGTCTATGTGTGCGTAATGATATAAAAATAGTGGGTAAGTGGTAACAGTTAGCCATAATTTTTTGACACGTTTTCGTGGATTCGATGTTTCATCTAGACATTTAAAACATCAAAGGTTATAAGCTATGTACTCATAGGCGTATCCAGCTAGTAATAAGGAAGCAAATTGGATTTTTGAAGCAGGTTTTTTTAAAGAGTACAGCAATCTTTAGTAATCTATTTGAGGTTTAGGGGGTCAGCTGAACCTCTCTGCCCCTATCTGCGTACCTACGCACACAGTATAGCCACAGTATAGCTAAACGAAACTAATGTACATTGTATTAATTCTGAATTTAATTAAAGCAAAGTGCATAGCAGCTTAAAAAACGTACGCATTTTAAGCGAGTGTTGTTGGCACGTCGCCATTAATTTTACGTAGCGTGTTTTGTAGTCGCAGGCTGATTTTAACCCCCGCTGCAAAAAAGTGGGATGTTATTTTGAAATGTCTGTCTGTCTGTGGCACCAAAGCCACACCAAAGCTCCCGAATGAATGAACCGATTTGACTGTGGTTTTTTTAAATCGAAAGAAGTTTATTTGTGATGGTTTTTAAGCAAAAGTATCAACTCTTTTCCAAAATGATATGAGGCGTTTTTTTTGGCATAAAATTTAACTTTTAGGCAATATTATTGTACTGTGTAGATCAGCTATTAAAGGAGTTTCATGATCATAATCTTATTAGAGGAATTTCTTAGCCATGGGGATTTTTAATTTGTAATTTTATAGTTATTGACGGTTTGATTTGTTAATCGTTTAATTTTCGTTTCGTTTACTCAATTTATTATTTTAAAGATTTGATCATTTTATGAGTCTGCCTGTCAAAATTATTTGATAACCGAGTATTTAAAGTTACTTCAAGGCTTCGTACTAAAAATGTATGTAAAAATTGAATAAATCATACCTAAAATGAGGAGAGAGCTCTGCACCGCACAGAATATTAAATTAAATAGTTATTTCAGATTTTTAGTCTGTTTCGTGTCAGGCCATCACTATAGCGATGGGCGATTGTTACAAAAAAAAACTATCGACTGAATCGAAAATTGTGCGACTGTGCATTCGATTGTCGATTTAGTAGTTCCCCGCCATGCTTATTCGAATAACAATCGACCTAACTTTATTGTATTACTAATTGTACGCACGCTAAGTTCGTGCGATCGGTGAAATAACAAATTACAATTTGGCGCGCATTTAGCAACTTGTCGCGATAAAACTTAGTAGAACTGCTTAAGCGGTAGAAAATAAGAAACTTTACTGACGTAGAAACTGCTAGCTTGTTTACTTCGCATACCTATTTCCATAGTATAATGTCTTATGGCATTTTACTTTGTTGTAAAGCAAGCGATACATAACAAATCTTTGTATTACAGGAAAGTGCTAATTAGAGCTATTTATAAATTAAGGTGTCGGGAATTTAAACAATTAGGCATATTTACAGAAGCCTCACAGTACACTATACAGTTTTTGCTTGAAATAATATAAATGCGTATAAAAAAACAGCGACTGTTATAATTGCTTAATAAGAAGGATGCATAATTTGGCTATGTGTATATACCGGCTTTGTAAGGTGGAAGAATAAAAAAAATTACGTGCATAAGTGTATCAGTGATACCAATATGAATACTTGGCTACTAAATAGTCATCTAAATAACCTAATTTATATAGCGCGAATCGCAATATGCAACGCACCCCCGCCCGCCACACCATCTTTTGTATTGCTTGACCAGAAAAATAGAAAACCTGTCATGAGGGCGCTAAAGATTCCTTTTTTATGGCAACAGCACAGGCAACAGTAACTATAGTAACGCTCATGTTAATATTGTCATTTCGACAGCTATATCGGAAATGTTATTCAAGGAAATAAAAATTACAAACGAAATGTTATTTTAGCACATAGAAAACCACTTTTCTTTCACGAATATGAACAGTTTTTGCCGTTTTAGCACAAAATAGACACTCAATTAAAAAGACAAACATGACACAAATTATGACATTCAAACTCACTGACAAGCAATTTACGATTGACGTTTAGAAACTAAGCGTTGCCAGTAAAATAAATTAGTTCCATGAGTTTACCGCAATATGGCGAGGTTTTTTATATTCCTGGTCAACCATTAATTACTTTTTAAGTAGTAGTAGTACGCAACGTAACTACGCACGAGTATAGCAATTATTCGATAAATTTAGTAGTACAGCACGCGCACGCTGCGCCGCGTCGGTCGCCTTGATTATTCGATAAATTTAGTAGTACCGCACACAAAAGTACTCTGTGTACCGCACGCGCACGCCGCGCCGATCGCCTCGCCGCCGCAGCCCGCAAATCGACTTTTATCGACTTTTTAGTAGTAATCGCCCATCGTTACAATTTACATCACTAGTTGTTGTTTAAAGATGTCAAAACTTAGTGAATTTTGTAATTCAAATCGTAATTTTGCAAAACGTATGCAAATATCATAACAAATAATGTTGTATAGTTGTGCTTAAATAGTGTTTCGGGTTGTAATTATAAGTGAATGGTGACTAGTGTCATTGTGTGTGGATAATTAAGTGCTATAACCTATAACGTTGTGTCAAGTGAAACAAATATTATTGTAATTCTCAATTATATTTGGTCTCAAGTGGTTTTGTGTGGTATTTATTCGCCTTCCATCGTTTGATCCGGAGCTGGTGATTGGGGTAAGTATGTAGTAATAAGTTTTATTTATTTACTCATCTGTCATAAGGATACAGAGGGCATCCACTAAGTTATACTGTTCAAAAATAACTAAATAATAACTGAAATTAGGCAATAGTATTCCTAATGTATGTTTAAAAGAAGCATAGAGTTTGAGTTGAAGCTGTTGAAATCACTTATAAATTAGTTGGACTCATATTTTCTATGACTAAAATAGTAAACAAACAAATAAAAACAAATTTCTAAATTCATTTGTTTGTTGTAATTTAAATGATGAATGACTGTTAATAAAAAATTGTTTGAACCTAAATACATATTTATATAGTTTGAAGATAAAATTTTAAGCAACAGAACTATGACAAAATTTGACGGCAAAGAAAATTAAAAAAATTGCAATATGTTTTATTTACAGAACCGATTGATTGTTAATTTGCCACAAAATGGTTTCATAAAATAAAATTCATTAGATAACAATACCCAGATAACTGTTTTTACTTTTCTACAATGTTTAGTATTTATTTTATTTTAATATGATTTTATGTTACTGAAATTGTGAATATGCAGCTTAATTTTTAATCAGTATTAAGGTAATATCTTCTCTCAATATCTGCTAATATTTATTCATAAAATTGGAGGGAAGTATGTGTGTTATGTTATGTTTTTGTGAAAAATATGTATATCCAGGTATCCAAATACTTGTAAAAATTTAAACGATGGTTTCAGTATGCATATTAGATGATGTTTTTACCCAATAATCATGTGAGTAACTGTCAATTAATTAACTTTTAATAATAATTACATATTAGTGTATCAATTTCAATAAACATATTGCTGTTTTAATTTGTTTTATTAGTGTAAGTTAAGAAGTATATAAATAAAAGCATTTAAATGTGAACTTACTTTTTCATTATTTCCCTTTCAATTTGAATTCATAGAAAAAAGTCGCAGTAAAAATTGACTACATTAACAGGTAATTAAGTAGTTATTTGATATGTAAAAGTTTATGTGGAACAAAGTTGTGTGGATTGGTCAAAATTATTTACATGGATTCTTATAATAGAATCAATGAAATAAATTATTTGAGTTGAACGGAACAAAATGCTAGTATACATTTTTTTACTCTACTAAAACTCTGTGTTTCTGGAAGAATGGAGGATACAAATAATGATATCAGTAAAATAACCATAACCTCAAAAAAAACATTTATGTGTTGCATAAATTTCTGTATAGATAAAGTGACATTGAGTTTAAAAACCTCACAGTTAATCACAGCCCGAAAAAAATGACACTTTTTTGTTATTTCGTACTTATACCAACTCATGTTAGGATTTACGGTGGTTCAGGCTTTTACGGTATCATAATATTTACTTATTAGCAATACCTCTTTTTCATTTCATATCCTGATCTCGGGAAGTCGGGATAGTCGGGAAAGCTGATCACACTAGGGGAATTCCGTGACGGTTTGCTAACAGATTGTTTGCTAATCAATCAAAATTTAATCATGCCCAAACAGTAAGTACCTACTCCGTCAATTTACGTCATATAATGGGCTCGCTACTCGCTAGTCGCTACGTAAATGCGGGTTATCTATTTGTATGGGATCGAAGCAGAGCAGAGCCATTTCCGTCCGCTAGGTGGCTTTGGTTATGTCACGTAAAATAAAACTCGTACTACTACTAAGCCCCCAGTTTGTGTTTTTTTTTTTTTTTTTTTTTTTTTTTTTTTTTTTTTTTTTTTTTTTTTTTTGACCTGAAGAAAAGGAATAGGTCGACCCTCCGGACACGGGGGGAGGGAGGTGGTGAATGCTCATGCATACCAGAGCAGCCGGCTGCTCTGGCGTGAGGGACTCACGACAAGCATACGCTTGTATAACCTACGTGCCTTACCCCCTAAACACCACCTGAGGTTGGCTTTGGTCGCATGACCTCTAAGCCTTCATCGAAAGCGACCCCGATTGGAGAACCGGGGCGCAAGCGGTGCTCCCTAGGGAGCACCGCCGGAGACTACTATAGACTTATAGTTAGAGAGGGACTTGCGCTCCCATCTGGATGAGCGCTATCTGAGTTGCCTTTATCTTCTAACTGTTTCAGGGCCGCTAGAAGGCGGTCCAAGTCAGATGATAGTTTGTTAGGGGGGTCCGAGAGGACGCTCCTTGGTCTCCGGACTAGAAAGCGGGAAGGGGGAGGAGGGAGGTAATCCGCTGCCTCCCTGATCAGCTCGTTGGAGTGCTCTTCTGAAGATTTGAAGAATCTCTCAGAGAAGTTTTTAAGGACCTGTTGGATTGTTGGGAGCTCTAAGTCCCGATGTAGATCTGCATTCCTTTCGCACCAGAGTGCGTCAGTGGCTCTACGACAGAAAAGATTCTGGACGATTTGAATTCTATTTAGAACTTTAGGATCCGCATGTGCGAACACAGGGGCGGCATACAGCATAACCGGTCGAATGCAAACCTTATAGAGTGTTCGCTTGTTCCTGAGGGACACTTTACTTGCCCTTCCCAACATACCGTTGAGTCGGCTCATGTAAAAACGAGCTCTACCAGTCACCCTCCTAATATGGGACCTAAAGGTGAGTCGGTAGTCAAGGGTTACTCCCAAGTATTTGGTTTCGGGCCTCCATGGAACAGGGGTGCCCGATAATCGGATGCAGGGGTCATCCAGACCTCTTTTGCGCTTGTGGAAAAAGCGTACCGCGGTACTTTTGTCCGGGTTCACCTCAATGCGCCATTTCTTGAACCATTGCCCTAGCTCGTTTACCGAGTTTTGGACTTTGGTAAGTACTGATGACATTCTTTGACCCTTATAGTAGAGGGCAGTATCGTCAGCGAAGAGGGAGAGCTGTACTCCATTTTTGGGAATAGGAATATCGTTCGTATACGATATGAAGAGTAATGGTGCGAGCACTGAGCCCTGGGGGACTCCGGCCACTAGGGGGCGCGGAGAGGAGAGGGTACCTTCGTGTCGAAACCGGAAGGTTCTGTCCTGTAAGTAGGAAGCCACTATGCGGACAATCCGATCTGGAAGGCCAATAAGGTGGAGCTTATAAATAAGTCCTTCATGCCAGACTTTATCAAATGCCTTGGCGACGTCGAAAAAGACGGCGACCGTCTTTTCGCGTCGTGGATAAAAACCGCTTAGAATGTATTCCACAATGCGGTGGACTTGTTGGGGACAAGAGTGTTTGGCCCGGAAGCCGAATTGATGGGGTATAACCTGAGGCGGCCCGTCCGATGGAAAGAGGTGTTCCCTCATACGAGAGAGTATGACTCTTTCGAGTACTTTGCCCATTGCCTTGAGGAGACTGATGGGACGATGATTTGAAGGAATGTTGAGGGGTTTCCCAGGCTTCGGGATCCCTATGACAATTGCTTCTTTCCAATTTGATGGAAAGTAGCTGTACTCAAAGCAGGCATTGAATAAAAGGACTAGAAAGGAGATGACCTGCTCTGGAAAATATTTGAGCGCTAGGTTTGAAATACCATCGGCTCCTGGTGCTTTGCGAGGCTTCAAGCCACTGATGATGGTCTTGACCTCGTCATCGGTTACTCGGATGGGATCAGCAGTGATAGGGAGTGAGTTCCTACGATGGACCTCATCCTCCACCGCAGAGACATGAGAGGGGTTGCAAGGCTGAGTACTTGGAGTACATTGCGCAGCTATGCTGTCAGCGAAGCATTCAGCTTTTTCCTCATCCTCGAATGCAATACTGCCATCGGGACGAGTGATGGGTGGAGTGGTGGGTTGAGCGTCTAATTTAAGGGCTTTCGCCACTTTATAGAACGCCGTATGTGAAGGTGTTATATCAGATATGAGGGAGTCCCAGTTGGAGTTCCTCAGGTCGGAGAGACGGGCTCTAACCTTATGTTGGAGAGAGTTGGCTTGCCTTCTGTACTGAGGGGTGGGGTATTTTGCAGCTCTCCTAAGGGCTGCGTTTTTCCTTTGAATTAAATTCCTGACATCTCGCGGCAGTTTACGGTACGGGACCTCCACTACTCGCTCGTTGTCATGGAGAGCGGACTGCACCGACTTGGTGAGGACATTGACCATACTGTCTATTTCTGTCGTGCTAACGAAGTATTCGGCAGAGATAGCATATGGTGAATTGGGGGCATCAAACTCATGCTTGAGAGATTTCCTATAGCCTTCCCAGTTGGTGAAGGTTTTGGAGAAGGTGCGTGGATTAGGGGTTAGGGACCCAAGTTCCAGGGAGACTGGGCGATGATCAGATCCCAAATCGTCCAGAGTATCTATTTTCCTCATATTGAGGGCTACTCCCTTCATAAGGGCAAAATCTAAGATGTCAGGGGAATTTTCCACCCTATCTGGATAGTACGTAAAGTTAAGGGGCGAGATGACATCTATGTCTAACGCCCTGGTTATTTTCCGTAGTCTGATGCCGTTAGTATTGTTAGTGCGGCACTTCTAGTCGGTGTGTTTAGAATTGAAATCTCCAAAAAGTATTACTGAATTACCAAGCGACAGGAGGGACTCTATATCGCTTTGAAGAATTCTTTTACATGGGTTGTAAACTGAGGCTATGATCAGGGACGGATGTCCTGTCAAGCCCAGTCTACATACTGTGGCCTCCAAATTAGTGAGTGCGGGAGTTGCTATCGGGGAGCAATGCAAGGACTTTTTGTAGTAGATGGCAGTGCCGCCGCCTTTGCGGCCGTCAGCTCTGTCATCCCTCACAAGAGAGTATTTAGGAATCGCTATACCCCTTTTAATATGGGGTTGGAGATGGGATTCTTGAATTAGTAATAGGTCTACATCCATATTACGAACAAATTGTTTAATCTCTGGGATATTATTTTTCAAGCCACGCGTATTAAGGGAGACAAGCTTAACACCCCCAGGCCTCACTCGACCGGCTGACAGGGGAAGAGAACTAGGCGTCTGAGTCATTAAGATAGACGCTTAATAAGATCCTTGTGATCAGCAAGGATCAGGGCGCGCTCAATACCTGAGCTCGCCCTTCTATATTTGGAAGCGAAGAGTGTGACTTCGTCCATATTGATAGACTGGATGGCTTCTGCAACCATCCTTATATCGTCATCAGAGGATCGCTCGCCCCTCCTAGTCTGGGGGGGGCGGGAGAGAGAGGGCCCGTTCTGTTTAGGAGCGGGGCGTGGTGGTTCGCGCGGCGCTTGGACTGGCGCCGGCCCAGAAGGGTTTAGCCCCCATGGGTTTGCACGCGTGTGAGCGGGTGGCCCGTGAGAGGGCCTCTGTGTCCGCAGTTGCGGGAAGTGGGAGTCCGTCATGGGAGGCGGCGCTCGTGTACCACCTCTTGGCTGCTGCTTAACAACCTTCGGCGGGGGTGGACGGGGGGCGCGCGGGCAGCCACGATAATTTGCGGGATGACCCGTCTGAAGACAATTACAACACGCCGGGGGTGTTTCTGGGTCTTTATTGCACTCTCTGGTGCTGTGGGGAAGAAGGCACTTAACGCACCTTGGCTTAGCTGCGCAGTTTGCCGAGGCGTGGCCATACAACTGGCAGCGGTGGCACTGCCCAGGATAGCCCTTTTTATGAGGGGGCTCAACCCGGATGTTAGAAAGCCCGCAGATTGTGCGAGTCTTTTTAAAGATGTCCCGCGCGCCTGGGATGTTGGTCAATATGACCAGAGCGAGGGGGTGCTGAGCTCCGGTTCGGGTGTGCATCTTGTGCACAGCCTCGACCGGGAAACCCTGGGACTTCAAGTCCTCGTGTATAAGTTTATTGTCGAGCTCAAACGGTATATTCCGTAATACTGCTTTGACTTTGCGCTCTTCGGGGAGGGCGTGGGTGAAATAAGGGTAGCCCCTTTGGACAAAAAGTTTTGTCAGGGCACGGAATTGGTCGGTGTCGGACGTCTCAATTTCGATGGCTTTGCCAGTATTGGTTGCCTTTGTAAAGAATATTTTTTCATATGACAAAAGGTCTGACACCTCTGTCCATTTGGCTTTATCGAGAAGCGAGACCTTAGGCGGTTTTTTGCATGTCGCCGGGACCGGGTTGCACCGAGAAGCCGGTTTGCGCATCCTCGGGGGGTCCGCGGGAGGGGGAGGGCTGTCCAGGGACGTCAGAGGGGGGGGAGACATGGGAGACTCGGGCTCTGAGCGGGCCAAGGAGGAGGCTCTGCTTTGCGGGGTGGAGGCCTTCTTGGCCTTGAGTGCCTTGCGCGACTTGCGCCGAACAGTTTGGA
The DNA here is from genome assembly GCA_905404135.1 of Hesperia comma. Lineage (NCBI taxonomy): Eukaryota > Metazoa > Arthropoda > Insecta > Lepidoptera > Hesperiidae > Hesperia > Hesperia comma. The sequence goes on from FR990024.1 coordinate 3,235,798, forward strand.
AACCATCTTCGTCAGCGGACCGGAAGTCAGTCACCGTCGCGTCTGAGTCGGATTGGGATTCAGTGGGTCGTTTGCGAGACCCGAAAGAGTTAACAGATGCGGAGTCCATTAAATCCTCATCGTCTGAGTTATGCCGTGAGGCGGCAGGGGTGGCGCGGGCGGGGGCGCGAGCGGGGGCACGTGCGGGGGCACGAGCGGGGGCACGAGCGGGGGCGCGAGCGGGGTCGCGGGCGGGGGCGCGGGCTGAGGCGCGCTCGGGGGAGGCTTGCCGTGAGACGACAAGTGGAGCGGGGGGTTGGGCGGAGACTGAAAGTTCCACCGTAGGATTGTCAAGGCTTACCTTGATCAAGTCGGTGAGGGACTCGGAGCTGGCATCAGGCCGAGCTCTCTTGAGGCACTCCAGGATCGACGGCCAATATTTAGCCGGAACCGGAAGTAGTACCCGCGATGGATCCATCATGGATGAATCCATCGCGGGAGGAATGGACGCGGGAGCGACGGATATCCCTATTGGATTATTCCGTCAACCTTCACCCTTGGGAGAGTCCCAGTGCACTGGGATCCGGTCTGCCGGTTTCCCTCAAACCAGGAGGTTTGAGGAGCGCACCGGGTCAACGCTGATCGGCTTCGTTGGCACCGTAAGGTATCCACCGATCCAAACTAACTTTACTATTAAAATAGTAAAAAAGAGAAATAATATTTTACGCAATAAATTACGTAAAATATTATTTATAAGGAAAAGATTAAAGAGATAGTAAAAGGGATCTACTATACTACGTAAACTAATAAGAATACTAGTACGAAGAAGAACGAAACGGAATAATAGTAACTACTGCGTAGGTACTAAGAACGTAATAATACTCTCACCACGGATGAGCGAGCGGTATGTCCCGAGGGAAAGAGAGGTCAGACTAGGACGCGAGCGTCCTGTCGTGACCAATCGAACTTTGGAACTCCCCAGTTTGTGTCGGAGAAGCCGACGAAATAGAACGCGCATAGAGAACGAGAAAGAGAGAGACAGGCGATTGTAGCATCGTCTCTATCTGTTGTTGTGATTAAATTTAAATCAAAAGTATCAAAACAAAACCGCAGTCCGCAATCCTTATTCTCTTTCTAAACGTCGAATCAGGCAGTCGTATATCTCACATACGTACGCTGTATATATGACTATTGGAGCTCACTCATAAACTTAATTATCTTACTAACACTTTCAGAATGGGAATTCGAGTTCATACCGACACAAAGAGGGAAATTTCTTTTGATGGTGAATGGATACACTTATTCGCAAATGAAACAGAGTAATAATTATTATTGCTCTAGGAAACAGTCATCCGAAGGGAACTGTCGGGCGAGAATAAAGCTAAAGAACGGTAAGATTGTTGAAGCCGATTTCAACCATATACATCCACCACCGAAGTATATGAGGACGAGTTCCGGGGAGTATATTAAAGTTACGTGATTTGCGTGAACAAGTTTTAAAGCTAAAAATACAGCTAGTCAGGCGCGGACGCAGACTGAAATTTAAGGTCACAAACCGATTTTGCTAGGATTGTCAAAACATAATAGCACCGTTAGATGTTAGCAGACCATAAAATGCTTACAATACCTCTGACCTGTGATTACTTCGACCAAAAAGCGCGGAAACGGTAAGATAACTCGGAGAACTGTCAAATTCCCGCTTGCGGTTCGTATTGGCGAACAGTGTTACGCGTTATCAGTTCAAATTCAAATTCAAATTCAAATTCAAATATTTATTTCTTCGAAGTAGGTTTTTACAAACGCATTTCGAAAGTCAAGTTACGCCATCGCTTCAACAAATCCCTACGGTGAATGGACTTGGAAGAAGAAGCGGCAAGAAACTTCCAAGGAGTCTTTTTTTTCTCTTTCTCCACTCACAGTACAGGTTGCACTTAGTACTAATTACGGCTAAACTTAAAGAAAAACTTATTCTAGTCTAAGCGGAACTGGTCGCGGCATTATCACTCCCAGGCACCCTTATCATTAACATAGTCATCTATACCATAATATCCTTTACTAACAAGTAGTGATTTTACACGTCGCTTAAACATTCCAATTGGTAAATCACGTATCGTCTTGGGTAACTTATTGTAAAATTGAACACCAAGCCCCATAAAAGATCGTTGCACCTTACGTAGGCGAAATGCAGGCGTGACTAAATTATGTCTATTTCTTGTAAGGTGATTGTGTGTATCACTATTCATTTTGAACATACCCAAATTTTTTCTTATGAATATTAAGTTACTATAGATGTATTGAGAGGCTACTGTTAAAATACCTATTTCTTTGAACTTTTCACGCAAAGAATCGCGCGTCTTTAATCTATAGATAGCCCTAACAGCTCGTTTTTGCAGCACAAATATGGCATCTATGTCAGCTGCTTTGCCCCATAATAAAATGCCATAAGACAAAAGGCTATGAAAGTAGGCAAAGTAAACGAGTCTAGCAGTTTCAACGTCTGCAAATTGCCTTATCTTTCTAATTGCGTATACCGCTCTACTTAATTTAGATGCTAGTGCCGATATATGAAAGCCCCACTGAAGTTTGGAGTCCAAAGTGACTCCCAGAAAAACTGAGGTCTGTTCCATAATTAAAGTTTCGTTATTTAATTTGAGAATTTTGTCTATTTTTTGTACATTTGGAAGCATAAATTCTACGCACTTGGTTTTTTTAGTATTTAAAAGTAGATTATTTGCAGTGAACCAATGAGATACGCGAGACAGAGCACTGTTTACGTCGTCATAATTTGATTTATTTCTATTCGTCTTAAATACTAGTGATGTATCATCAGCAAACAGCACAATATCCGCATATTTTTTAATATAATACGGCAAATCGTTTATGTAAACAAGAAAAAGAAAAGGCCCTAGAATTGAGCCTTGAGGAACACCCAGAACGCATTTTGACCCCGTAGATTGGGAATCGTTAACGCTAACACATTGACATCTATCCCTTAAATACGATGCAATCAAGTTAAGTGAAGTATTCCTGATGCCATAGTGTTTAAGCTTTAATAGTAGGGTTTCGTGCTCTACACAATCAAACGCTTTAGACAAATCACAAAACACACTTATGGCGTTCTGAGAAGTCTCCCAGGCTTCAAAGATGTATTTTAGAAGCCTGGCACCCGCATCAGTTGTACTACGGCCCTTAGTGAAGCCATATTGTTCCGGGTGAAGCAAATTATGGGCGTTGAAGTGGTTAATCATTTGATTTAATAAAATCTTTTCAAAAACCTTACTTAGAGTTGGTAAAATGGAGACAGGTCTGTAATTATTAAGGTCTGTTTTATCACCAGATTTAAAAACTGGGATGATTTTACTATATTTCAAGAGATCTGGAAATATGCCCGTATCTATACAATTATTAAATATATTAGCCAAATATGGGGCTATAATATCTATTATCTCATTTATGATTTTAACTGACATTCCCCATAAATCACCTGTATTTTTAATATTCAGGGATCTATAAATTTTAATGATTTCATTTGGTGTGGTATATTTAAATTTAAATAAAACACTACATTCATCAACAGTTTCTCTTAATAGAGTATAAGCTGCAGTTGGCGATGAATCGAGGGAATGAGTAAGCGTAATTGGAATATTTTGAAAGAATGATTCGAATGCGTTTGCTACTCTTTTATCGCAGGTGATTTTATTGTTATCAATTATCAGCTCGAATTTACTGTCCCGGGGTTTTTTCCTACCAGTCTCATTACTAATGATATTCCATGTGGTATTTACTTTATTATCTGATTTCAGGATTTTATTCCTAATATAAATTGCCTTTGCTTGAATACAAACTGATTTAAAAATTTTTGAATACATTTTGACCCGCTCAAGAAATGCAGGGGAATGGTTAAATTGTTTCTCTTCATATAGTTCATATAACCTATTCCGACTTTTAAAAATACCTACAGTTGCCCAATCACTAAACTTAAATTTTTTACTGGAATCTATATATTTGTATTTAAAAAATTTTTGGAATTGAAAATTTATGGTATTAAATAAAGTTTTAAATTGGCTATCAGGATCAGGCTGTTCAGAGATTGCAGGTCCTTGGATTCTGGAGGAGACACCAGCTTTAAATAGTGATATTTTATTTTTTGTTATAGGTCTATATCTGATTAATTGTTTTTGTGGCCTAAAAGCACTAGTTACCGAAATAAACTGTCCGCAATGGTCCGATCTTAAATTATTAATTAATTTCTTGTGTAATATTTCACAATTACAGAATACATTATCTATACAAGTAGCTGTCGTCGCCGATATTCTAGTGGGTTCTTTGAATAATGGATTTAAGTTAAAACATCTAAATAAGTCTAGCAGCCTAGTAGCCCTTGGAGTATCTAATAAGATATCCACATTAAAATCACCACATACAATTAAGTTCTTTTTTGATACACACAAACGACCTAGTACGTCTTCCATCGTATCTTCAAAAATATTTAAATCACCAGAGGGGGTTGTTTCGCTTTTCCGTCTAACAGTACGGATAGTAAATAAAGTAAGTAAAAACTAATTAGTTGTAAAAAACCTATAATTATTGCTATAAAAAGTAATAGAAATAACCCCCGTTTAAACAATTAAATAACAAAACAACAAATACCTTGCAATGTTTGTTTGATATTTGTGTAAAATCTTGCAAGCTTAATTGGACTTATTTCTTTTTTACTCCACGAGCTTGAAAATTTGTATATTGCAATAGTTCCGACGACATATTATATTTATGATAAGCATTATTGGATACTACGCTCAGGATTAGCTCCAGACAGGGGAAATTCTCAACTTAACAAGGAAGTGATTAATTTGATGTTTTACATTTTTTCACTTACCATCATAAAAGCGTCATAGTTTTGCAAACTATTGGATTTCTATTATATTCTTATAAGTAATTCATTAAATTCATTTTATTTATATATTTTTTTTTTCATTTTGTTTACTGATTCTCTCCTTGAATCGTCAATTAAGCAGGTACACAGTTGTTTGGTAACTTGTTGAGTTGGCATATACTTACTTTTAAGTTGCGTTATGGATCTTTTTACTAATGTACACCATAATTTACCGGAAAATCACACAATTTATGGTACTTATGCACTTATTTCAGCTTCGAGCTATTGTTTTATAAAGACCACAATGGGGTACACATTGATGATGTGCGAAGATTACACGTATGCGAGGCAGAACAACAGTCGCAACTATTATTGCTCCAAGAAGAACCGCGGCTGTAAAGCAAGAATAAAGTTGGATGTCAACGGAGATATCGTTAGTCGAGATAAACGTATACACAACCATGAGCCACCGCGGTACGTGGTAACCAACGGAATGTATACAAAGATAGCATCTTAGTTCCTGCCTCCTCATTAGTCCTCACTCCTATTAACGAAGGGGGTGTATCTAGAAATGTCTTACATGTAAATGTTATTTGATGTTCTGTTATAGCATTATTATAACACTAGTTTATGTTTTTAACAAATGTCAAATGCAAAAGAGTCATAAAGAAATCAATAAAACCATAAAATTACTGTTACGTCTTTATTTCAACTATTTGATAATTTCAATTTTCAGTACGAATCAACATTTGAAAACTTTTGGATAGTATAATAGGATTGGATAGTAAAATAATGAAAAAAATCAACCTCAAAAATAGATTCGTCGACCAATCTGCCTCTGCGACATGTTGGTTTGTTGGTGTCTCAGAGCCATGGATGCTCAGAGCCCAACCAAGTCGTTTTCTTTTGTTCTCTCCTAAAAGCCACGGCTTCTTCTTGGATTTGCAGCTGTTTAAGCCTGCCTCTGCAAGCCGCCTCCTAGCAGTTCCAGCGCTTATCGGCTTTTCAGACTTTTGAGTTCGAGGCTAGCTTCGAAAGAAGATTTTTTTCCTGTCTTTCGTGGAGTCACGGATACGTTTCCTGTCCTGACAATTCGTAGTGACACGTTTTCTGCCGGTTCTTGGTTTATTTGTGTGAGTACAGTCTCCACGAACCGTTTGATAGCGGATTGCACCGCGCACCGTGAACATTTCACCAACTTCGCAATTTGTTTTTGTGTTTTCCTTTTTCGTGTAAAAATAGATTCTTACACGAGTTTAAAGACTAACTTCACCTTTTTTGGCATTTTTAGTTAATTATTTTCTCAATTAATCATAAAACCACCATTGTACGATCTATACACTAAGGTTTCCAAATGCAGACTGATTGAAAATTAGAGGGAAGTAATGAGCAAGAAAATAAATATTTTATTATTTATGCATCAGATTTTTTTGACCACTAAAATATGCTGCTAATTGTTTCAAATAGCGTATGAAATGAAAGTTCTTTTTTATGTAAGAAATATAATTTCTTATAAGTAATTCATTTTCTTTTTATATAATTGTTTTAATTTTGTTTATTGATTCTCTCCTTGAATCGTAAATTGAGCAGTTGTTTGAACAGTTGTTTAGCAACTTGTTGAGTTGGTATTATACCTACTTACTTTTAAGTTGCGTTATGGATCTTTATCTAATTTTATTTATTATGCCTTATTGTACACCAGAATTAACAATTTATGGTACCTATGCATAAGAAGTGATCTTATTGTTAAACAGCAACTTATTCGAAGACCTTTGGGAAGGTCGAGGGAAAAATCAAAAGCTGTAGTTTAATTAATAACGCATTAAATATTTCAGCTTCCAGCTATTTTTTTATAAAGACCACAATGGGGCACACATTGTTGATGTGTGAAGATTACACGTACGCTAAGCACAACAACAGTCTCCTCAGCTATTATTGCTCCAAGAAAAACAACGGCTGTAAAGCAAGAATAAAGTTGGATGTCAACGGAGATATCGTTAGTCGAGATAAACGTATACACAACCATGAGCCACCGCGGTACGTGGTAACCAATTCTGGATTGTATACAAAGATATCATCTTAGTACCTACCTCGTCATGAGTCCTCACACCTATTAACGAAATGGCTGTATCTAGAAATGTCTTCCATGTAAATTTTATTTGATGTTCTGTTATTTAGTGGTAAAATGTTAAGGAATTATACAGGTACCTAGTGCCATTTATACCGTGTAATAGTTGTTTTAACAGCAACTGTGTTAAGTGTTCAGCAGTTGTTAAAAACGTGTGAATCCGGATAATCTTAAAACTTAGTAGTTAGGGGCAGCAGTGCAAAGCAATAATAATATGATACAACTATGACTGAATTAGATCAAGGTTCGTACTAATAACTACTAATTGAATTACTAACAACTACCACCGAGATTAATTATCACTAACAGTCCCTATCCCAGTCCTCATACCTACTAACGAACTAAACAACTAACGTAATGCTGTTTTCTTAATGACTAACACCGTCCTAGTTCTGATTTGCGTCTTGTTCTGAAACAAGCAGTTTCGATGGTGAGTAGTCACCATTATACAAAGAAATCAGTATCAATCATCAATTATATATCATTTATTTCTTAGAAATAAGTTTTTGTAGATTAAATCTACTGATAAGATCAATGTTTATTGATGTCCCGATTTTTATGAAGATTTTTATATAGCCTATGAAGTACCTATCTCGCCTCGCCGGTGCGGAGATTTTTATTTAAAAAAAATCTCATTTTTTTTACAAATGATAAGAAATAAAAACAATGAATTATTTATCTACGTATTTCCATTATATCCTACTTTTGATGAAAAAAATTCACTTTTTTGACTTAAAATCAAAATCTCGTCAAGCCATTAAAAACAATTCCAAAACAGTTGAAATACCGAGTAGAAAACGAATAAACAAACCATGGATTACAAAAGAACTTTTACGATGTTTGAGACACCGCGACAATCTTTACAAAAAAACTAAAAGGCAACCCGGGAACGATGAATTGAAACTTGTATAATAGACGATACCGCAACCAACTTATATAGTGTGATATCTACTATTTGAACCTTTTTCTTTTATTTTTAACAAGAGGTCCTTGAACTAATAGTCCAATGTTAGTATACCGAGAGCAGAAGGACACTCTTTTGTACTTTGGTACTTTTTGTATTTTGTAATTTGATTTAAATAAATAATTTGTCCGCGTATTTTGGCCGAACACTATACAGTATACACCTATATTTATAGTTCGAAATTTCGTTCATTACAAATTCATCCATTACACTTACACATTTTTTTATTTCTTTTTTTTATACGCGACAAATGGTACCGGAAGATTGCCATTGAACTGGTATTAGGTACATCTATAGTTAACGCTCACTTCTTATTAAAAAAATACTGGTAGTAATAAATCCATAACCGAATTTAGAGAAGACTTAATAGAGCATTTGCTTAAAATTGAAGACACGACAAATACCCCGACAGGTAACGAAATAAGTAAGTACATCCAGTCGAAGATTGAAACATAAACTAGACAAAAAAAGTGGACCAGCACATAAAGTACGAAAATATTGTAAAGGTTGCTACGAGAAGAAGACACAAAAATTGATATCAAAAAATTGTGTGAAGAAAGTGGTGACTTATTGTTCTCTATGTGAAGGCCAACCTCATTTCTGTTTAGATTGCTACGTTGATCACGTTTTAATTTGAAATAATTCTGATTTTTTCATTCATTTTTGTATCTTGTTATAAAAATTAATAGAGGGTATGAAACCAAAACTAAAATTGTTTTTTTTACGATATTTAAGATAAATTCCAAGTCCTGTGCTAAATTTTATAAAGTTGCTAGCCTAGGTGATTGGTAGCGGTCCACGTTTCTTATACTATATTCCTTAAGAAATCAGCGGACCGAGTCGTTATAGGCAGGGGATCCACAGCGGCCCAAGTGGACCCCCGATGTAATTTTGGCAAAGTGTCACTGGCGGCCCATAAGGACCGCTCCCGTTCTTAACCCGTAAAAACTTAGTGGTGGAAAAATACTCACGTTCGCCGATGATACGGCTCTATTCTTCTCGGGCAATAGCTGGACAGAATGTTGTGCTGGACCGAACTTGTGTCAACATTAGCTATTGTTAATATATATTTACCTAATTTGTCGTCTTACCATAATAATATATAGTTAATTGTGTTATCATAATTCATGTATGTACACCTTCACCCACTCCTTCCTACTAGCTACTGTCTTCTACCAAAAGGTTGTCTGGAAGAGATCGCTACCTGAGCGATAAGACCGCCTTTTGTACATTTTAAACTGTGTTCATTTTGTAATGCTTTGTTATGTGGTGTACAATAAAGAATATATAATAATAATAATAATATATAATAATGTTATCAATTAGCTCAGATAGGGTTCGAACGAGTTACGAGGTGGCTAAAAATTAACTTGCTAACATGAAACGTCTCTATAACTAATTATGTAACTTTTTGTATGAAAAATAATCTTCTCCCACCAGACAACTTTGAAATTATAGTTCATATTTGTACATGCGATTTAAAGAAAACAAATTGTGACTACTCAAGGCTTGAAAGGATGGACAATACCAAATACTTGGGTGTCATCATGGACCAAAGGCTAAGCTTTAAGATGCACATCGAATCATTAGTGACAAGACTGCGCAAACTTACCTACATTTTTAGGTCCCTGCGCCAAGTGTCTGATCACAATATCATAAAAATGGTCTACTTTATCCTAGGACAATCTATTATATATTATTGCAACACATCATGGGGCGGAGCGGCCAAGTCATTCATGATAGACGTCGAGAGAGCCCGAAAACGGACGTATACAAGCGGCCTTAGCCTACAGCACATACGCACACACACACACACACACACACACACACACACACGCATAAACGCACACTCAAACACACAACACAAACATACTCCACACGATACCTAGTTCTCACCCACATAGGTAAACATGCTCTAAAAACCTCACATTACTCAAACTCAAACAATGCTATATTCTTAAATTGTATTTTATCCTTACCTGTATCAGTCCGCGGGAGGGCATCGGTGACTTGTAACTCAGGTTCTTCGGATACCTACCTCAGGCACAAAGCTCTTACAAGGTAGATCTTGTAGGTATAGGTACTACAGTATTTTAAGCTAAGTTTGTTTTACTTAAGATCAAATTGTGAGAGCAAATAAACTGATTTTATTATTATTATTAAACTAAAAAATAGATAAGTAAAAAAATCCACCATAGACGTAATCAAAGTCAATTAAATACGCATTTGGGATAATTCAGAAATAGTCAAATGTCGCTCGAATTAGCTCACTCGAGTTGAAATGAGAAATGATGGGTTTCAATAAACGATTTAAATATAATATGTCTTTTAGGAGTTACGACGTACGAAGTAATAAAATCTCAACGTGGAAGAGACCTTCTGTTGGCGGACGGTTATACGTTTTCTAAAACTACGGGCACACGGTGGGTGTGTACGCACTACCCCAACTGTAAGACGCGAGTGCTTGTCAATGTCGGAAATACAGTTACATATGTGACGCAGGGACATAATCACCTACCGAAGAAATTTTTCAGAACAAAGGATGGACACATGTTACGTTATTAATTAAATCGTTTTATAAAAATCGGCCAAGTGCGAGTCGGACTCGCGCGCGAAGTAATCTATCGCGAATCTAATCGCGAAGTAGTATAAAAACGCCAAAAAATCTGGTCTGTTGTATTGTGTTGAAAGCCTCACTTAAATATTTAATTGTTTTATTTTAGCCACATATTACCCACAACGCCATCTCTTAGACCAGGACTTCCCGAAACGAACGCTGCCTTCCTTCGCTGCCGCGCCTTTTGCGCGGACTGAGGCGAGGGATTTTCGGGCCTCAAGGATTCCCTTTTTACCCGGACATAATCTCAGGAGAACAAGTGTCTCCCGGTGGAGGAGCAGGCCCGCTGTTTAGCGTGTCCTGTCAGTCCCTTGTGCATAGCCAGGTCGCAGTCAGTCGCCCCCCAGATGGTCGGGGGACGCTCCTGACTCTAAGAGCTCCCGCGGAAGCGGGAAGCCCTCAGGAGGACGAGCGTGTAGGGGCGCGATGCCCCTGAGCGACTCATGTGGTCCGTTATCAGCTCGGTCGAACATCGACTTCGCCAAACAGACCACATAATCCGCGACCGTCGGCACTTGTAGGTCGCGCGCCACCACGTCGTTCCTGACGTAGCGTCCAGCGCCCACGATAGCTCGCAGAGCCAGGTTCTGCTGCGTCTGCAGGCGCTTGCGCTGCCACCCACTAAGCAATGCGTACCACGCAGGTGCCGCATAGGTCAGCCGTGATCGGACGTATTGGTAGTAAACCGTCCGTTTTGTTCGTACTGGTAACCGGGATGTTAACACCGGTCGGAGAATAGCACGTGCGGCCCTCGCGTTTTGGACCACTTGGTCAACGTGGCGGACCATCCGCAACGTGCTATCGATGTTACATCCCAGGTATTTTACGGTGGTTTGCCACTCCAACGTCCGACCACGGAGACGAAGCGGCGGTGGTAGTTTGCGGGCTTTGGTGAACAGAATGGGGACCGTCTTCCCGACGTTGACGGCTATTCTCCATCTGTCCAACCAGTGTGGCAGCAGGTCGAGCAAGCGCTGCATGCGGGAGGCGGCCAGCTCTGCACTTCGGGATGACAAGAAGTACGCGCTATCGTCCGCGTACAAAGCGAGCACGGCGTCACGCTCCCACTCCTTCAGGTGACCCTCCAGAGTGGGGATGTCGTTTGTGTACAGCGCGTACAATGCTGGCGAGAGGCAGCTACCCTGCGGTACACCCGCTCGTATAGGGCGGGGGTCTGAGGTCGCGTTCTCAACCGATACTATGAACGACCGCCCATCGAGAAATGACGCCACTAACCTAACCAGCATAGCCGGCACGGGTGTCTCCAACAGTTTGTATACGAGCCCCGCATGCCACACGCGGTCGAACGCCTTTTCGATATCTAGAAAGACCCCGACCGTGTGTCGCCCATAGTTGAGCTCGTCACAAACATGGTGGATGACCCGCGTCAGCTGAAGTGTCGTCGAACGGCCGGCCCGAAACCCATACTGCTCGTCCCTTATATTAAGTGACGGCATTATGCGTTTCACCACCAGTCGTTCGAACAGCTTCGCCAGTGTCGGCAGCAGCGTGATGGGACGGTAGCTGGCCGGGTAACGACGATCCTTACCCGGCTTCGGGAGAACGATGACCTTCCCCGACTTCCAGATGTTCGGGAAGTGGCCCGTGCGGAGTATACCGTTGTAGAGCCGGGTCAAGGTGACCACGGCCCTTCTGGGCAGCATTGCCAACGCCATGTTGGTGATCTCGTCGAGGCCTGGGGCCTTGCGCTTTGGGAGTCGCAGGGCCACCGACCGTGTCTCGGAGGGCGCTATAAAAGACACCCCTTCGAGCGACGGCGTCGGGCCACCGAGGAAATCACGTACGCGCTGTTTGACGCTCTCATGGTGCGCGCGGGCGGTTGGCGCGGCGGGCTGTGGTGAGAATTGCTCCTCCAAGTACTCCCCATGGATCTCCGCTCTGTCGTGCGCCGAGTATGTCCGTTCATCCCTCCTGTTCAGAAGTGGACAGACGGGCACACTGGTACGAGATAGCTGCCTGGCAAGATGATGGAGTGATGTGGCCGACTCGCCAGCCTGTTCGATACGACTTTCCCAGGCGGCCCCTCGGTATTCCCTCATCTCGGCAGTCAGCCTCTCCACCAGCGCGTTCAGGTCCCGCTTGACCCGGGGACAGCGTGTGCGAGCCCATGTCTTTCTTAATTCGCGTTTTCGTTCTATCATTTTGCTCAGACGGAGTGGGAGCGTTTCCCTCTTGTTTGTTTCGATGGATGGTGGATGCCGCCAGTGCTTCTTGCACAGAGGTGGTGAACACCTGGGCGGCAGCCTCCACCCCCTCGGGCGTGCTCAAGGGGCTGTTAAATTTTATGGCGCTTGTGCGCTCTTGGAAACTCTCCCAATCCGTCCTACGCCTAAATCGCGGCAATGTAACACACTCTGCCCCAAGGCCGAACACGACCAGGATGGGGAGGTGCTGTGTGTCCAGGTCGTACAGCACCTCCACGTGGACCGGACACGGCAGATCCTTGTGGAGTACTATGTCCAGGACATCCGGACTGCATCCGCCTTTCGTTGGGATGTGGGTCGGCGCATCTGGGCCCACGACTTCGTAGCCGAATCCCTCTGCGTCGGCGTACAGCCGCCGGCCCTCCGAGCTGACGATTCTGGACCCCCAAGCCGGATGCTTGGCGTTAAGGTCGCCTGCTAGGAGGGTCGGACCGCCACTGAAGACGGTGTGGATGTCCTGTGGGTTGAAAAGGGAACCAGGCGGTCGATAAGCGGCATACAGCTTGAGCTCCTCGCCGGCCACACTAACCAAGACCCCTATGGACCTGGTGACAGTGAAGGCCGGCAGAGGGAGTACTGTGTGTATCACGTCGTGACGCACCAGCGCGGCCGTGCCTCTAAAGGGCATTCCGGCCGGCGAGACTTCGTCCCGACGGTACACGTGATAGTTGGGGAAACGGAACAGCTGGCCCGGTCGCAGTTTGGTCTCGCCGAGGAGAATGACATGAATGTCCTGTCTCCTGGCGAGATCGCGCAACTCTCTGGTCCTGTGTGTCAGTCCCCCCGGGTTCCAGTACAGCACTCTAAGTTGTACTGTCATAATGGAACCCGAACACAACGGCCACAGCCCTCCTGATTTCCCCCACAAGCTCCGGGTACGCCGCGAGGGACTGGGCGATGGTCGCTATTGCGGCCACCACCTCATCCGCGGGCGTATCGATCCCTAAGGGCTGTAGGGGTCGAGGAACTGCTGTAGGGGTTGACGGGAACAGAGGCCTCCGAGTTGGGGCGGGCATTGTACCCACCGACGTCTCGTCGCTCCGTTTCTCCACTTGGCGCTCGCTTATCACCGCCTCAGCGACAGCCGGAGCGGGGATAGGTAGGGAAAGACTTGAACTGGGGCCTGCCGTGGGCCTAGGCCTCTTCGGCATACGTGGCCTCTGCGGCTTTGGAGGCGCCGCCAACAAGGACTGCGTCACTGGTGCTGTTTGCGGCTGCGCATTGGTACTTGCCGGTACCTCCGCGGCGAGTTTGCGTCGCCCGTCGTCGGACTTCCCAACCAGGGGGGCACGCCCCCCTAGGGAGGCGTAGAGAAATGTTAGGGGGGGGGGGCGTCGTAGGTAACATTTCCAAAAAAAACAGTCATTACAGTTTTTAGTATTTAGTTTAAAAATAATAGGAAAAATAAATTACGGGTGATTTGTGGTCGGGAAGTGGGTGTATGTGGGCTTTGTAAGTTTAAAACGGGTTTATTACGATTCCGCAAAAAAACAATGTGCCAATTACAGTGCAATTGTGACATAAAAACGAACATTTTCACCAAGTTTCGTGAAAACCCGATTTGTTTTGTGTGAGAGAAAAATAAAAAACCCAAAATGTCGGTTAAGTATTTAGATTTTTGTAAAAGTACTTAATGATTCAAATGTATTCTTTCGTTCATTATCCTTAATTAATATATTGTATCTGTATTTAACCTATTTAAAATATCTAAAAATAAATAATTTAATTAATAAATAAAATGTGCAATTCTTATTTTTGTTGAAACTTACCTAAAGGGGGCATGAAAATATTATTTTTGGCTCGGGGAGGCTTGGCGAAATAGAGGTTGGGAAAGCCTGTCTTAGACTGAAAGGTGACTAAACTATATGGGCGCCCACTTAAATATTTATTTTATTCTGTTTTTTAGTATTTGTTATAGTAGCGGCAACAGAAATACATCATCTGTGAAAATTTCAACTGTGTAACTATTACGGTTCATGAGATACAGCCTGGTGACAGACGGACGGACGGACGGGCAGCGGTCTCAGTAATAGGGTCCCGTTTTACGATTTGGGTACGGAACTCTAAAAATCAAGTATTTTAGCTGCCACACTGGTGGTGTGGTGGGAAAGAATGGATTATCTACTTTCTTGTGAATACGAGTAGTTAGGTATGTATTATGAAGTGATTTGATTTACACTAATTGTGGAGGATGCGCAAGTGAGTTGGTGTTTGCGAGTATACGAGTATAATTGATAAAATTACTTTTAACAAAATTATTTTACTACGAATAATGTATGACTAAAACCTGCTCCTAAGCTGTAAACTTATAATACCTCTCATTTTGTGACAAAATGACTACCTAATTTAAGAAATACATTTTTTTGTAACATAAACATGCATTTATTTTTCCCCCTTGATATCAAGTTTATTCCAGAAAACTTATTTATTTCCTAAAAGCTATGTTTACATTTTTTGAGAAACTGTACCAACATTAAAACATTTATCGTTTCAGCTTCATATAATTATCAATTCATCAACACTGGTAAAGGAAATTTGTTAATGTACCAAGAGTATACTTTTTCTAAACACTGTAAGAGTAGCAATTATTATTGCTCTAAGAAGGATCAAGGTTGTAAAGCAAAGTTAAAGATGGATGCCAAAGGGATGCTCGTTATCCACGATAAATGCTTACATAATCATAAGCCGCCAAAATATGCTGTCACTTCTTCGGGAGTTTACTTCAAAATTTCGTCATGAAGCAGCATTGATTTTACATTGGTGAGCAACGTTCTATTTGTCTTTACCCTGGAATGAATTTTCTCATCACCTTGTTTCCTTTTTGTAATTGGATATTGTGTTTTCAATTTTAGAAAATATTAACTATTTTTTTTTATAACTATCAAATTTAGTAAATATAAAGGAGACAATTTTTTGACGACTTTTTGTAAAATTTTGAGACTACACGTTTAGACATGCGTCAAAAATAATTTGGATTATCTTAATATTTTAAAATGGCATAAGCTTTAATCATTTTCTGTGGACTCGTATATTGTTTGAATTTTCATGGTTTGTTTTTTCTTTCAGATTTATGCACTTTGTTATTATTTCGTGAAAATGAAGATATACTATTTGTCGGTGAATACACTTTCTCAAAATCACAGAATCATCCACTGGAGAGAAAAAATACTCATCTTTGATATGAATAAAATCAATCGATATTTTGATAAACGTTTGTGTTATTTATTTAGTAAATAATATATGAGAGATGTATCTCTACATGTAATTATTAGAAAAGCCGTCAGTCTCAAGCTTTTAATCTTCGTTTAATAAAATTTATGTTTTCCAGGAAGAAACTTTGAAATAGTGAAATCGCAACGAGGTAAAGATTTACTGTTAGTGTCCGGTTACACATATGCACAATCTGGTGTGACCACCTGGATATGCTCGACGAATTATCCTAAATGCAGAGCTAAGTTGAAGTTTCAACATGGTATCATAGACCACGTATCTAATTATCATAATCATATTCCGAAGAAAAGAACAGAACCGTTAGGAGGATATTATTATGGTCACCGCCTCTGAAAAATATTTTTTTCGTCTGTTCCATCCAGCTCCGGACTGTTAAATGTCTATTATTACAGTGATTATCAAGGAAAAATTCTCTGCTAAAAATGGTTTTTAATTATTGTTATTGTCATTTCTTAATATCATTAATCAATCTTAAATACTTGGATGCAACATGCTTCGGCATTATAAAGGTTCTACGAAAATCAATTTTGTGAGAAAAATTGCCTGAAATAAACTAGATAAAGATTAGAAATAAAATTCTAAAATTAAATTTTATTATTAGCCATTTTAAACACGAACAAGGGTTTAATTATTTGTTTTGGATAGACAAACAAACATTTTTTGTAGTTTTAAAATGTACTAACATTACTTTATATATAAATAATGATGTAATTTATTTTTAATGTAGGATTTTTAATAAATGAAAGATAAACAGAAAATCGTTTTTTTTCTAACCCGTCATTGTCTTCTATGTATATTGTAACATGGTGATATGCAATACTAAGATTAAATATATTATCGGGTAAAGTAAAAAGATGAAAAAAAGTTAAAAATAGTTCTCAAAAAGAAGTTTAAAATAGGTCTCAAAACCAGTCTATTTTTACATTCAAATCACAGCGTTTTAAGAAGAATTTGGTTATTACACGGCTTTAGGTACTATTTTATAAAAAAAATATGTCACGAGTGGCCCTACAATTTAGTAATAATGTCTTTTGTGGGAAAAATACGCAGATGTTTGAGGTTGCCCGTTAAAATATTGCAGTCTTGCATTGCAGCATTTTGTGCGTTGATTTAATATATAAAATATTTTAGACGGTATGAGAAACGCTTTTTCTATATGGGCAGTTCAGGGAATTTTGCGGGGCTCCATTTACATTTCCTTAATTTATAAATTTATATTTTTATATGTTTTAAACTTTAAAACATAATAACTGCGAACTTTAACATTTAAGCCGTGAAGTTCGCCTAGTGAAACGTTTGTTTCGTTCAAATCGTTGTCAACGTCGGCTGTGGTGTCTGGGCCGGACAACTTCTCACACATCCGGTACGTACTTACGTATAAATAGAATTTGATATTATTTTAGGTATTCTGATATAATATTATTAAACTCTTTTACGTCCTTATAGATTTATCAGTGACGGCACGATTTGACACGAAGTTTATACATTTATATATTTCATGATTTTGGCAAACAAAATCAAAAATCTCACTTCCTTGTGTATAACATCCCTGGATTTACGTGTACGTACGGGAAATAGCTCAACGAGAAAGTGTGATTTAATTGAATGTTAGTTTTTTTATTTATAATTTAATTCGCCGAAGTTATATTGCATATTATTAGATTACACTATTTTCTTGTTTGTTACACATTTAAACAGTTGTAAGGTATCCAATACATGATATTACAATTTTTAGGATTGAGATTGATTTAGATTAACTTGTTGGGTATTGAAGAAAACCTTTCTTTACAGGATGCATTATGCCTAAACCAAAGAAAAAGCCTCAAAGCAGGGAAGAAAAATTAGAAAAGAAACGTAAAAGTGAA
This sequence comes from Hesperia comma, assembly GCA_905404135.1. NCBI lineage: Eukaryota > Metazoa > Arthropoda > Insecta > Lepidoptera > Hesperiidae > Hesperia > Hesperia comma. Next base: position 3,253,680 of record FR990024.1, read on the forward strand.
AGAGAACGCTATGCCAGAATAAGGAAAGATCCGATAAGATTGGCGGCTCTTAAAGAAAAAGATAAACAAAAATATTTAAAGAGAAGTGCTAAAACGGTAATAAAAACGATCAGCGAAATGACAGACAGTGAAAAAAGTAAATGTAAAAAGTCATGGAGAGCTAGATCTTCTAAATATAATAAGAAAAAACGAGCTATTAAAAAGCTTTCTGAAGTTTTTATGAGAACTAATTCATCGTTGAGTATGTATGAAGAAGAATGAGTTCACAATTTGCTTTCACCCAACATTTAGCCTTCACGTATACGTCCTGTACAAAACAGTATTCAAAACAGAAATCAATAATACAAAGACGAAAAAGAAATAAAAGAGATCGAGAAAATAATCCAGGAATTTAGATCTTATTATTAAACAAATGTAGAAAAAAGATAAACAAATTGAAGAAGCATAAAGAAAAGCTTCAGGTCTGCCAAATACAAAATTACTACAATAATTGTCTGAAAGCCCAGAAATAAGAGCTGAAGTTCTGAAAGAAGATTTTTTAAACAGACTTCAAAAAAGAAGGAGGTGCTCAATTCGACCATGTGTTATTTTTATGTGTGTTCAGGGATTTCTTCGTCGTTTATGAACCGATTTTGATAATTATTATTTGTTGGAATTTAAATTCCAATAATGGTACCATGATAAGAGCACCAGGATATGATGATGGCATGGCAGAGAAATCGAGTGGAACTTTCGAAAATTGTGGCGACGTCAATTTTGTTAATGTTTTCATTAAGTACATTTTGGAGTCGATCTGATGATGGAGCAGAAAGACTGTCGAGGAAACTCCTCCACGATTTCTAGCTGTTCTCTGAGGCTGTTCTAGTGTTTGGGCTTGATTAATTTGTATTGACGAGAACTTTACACCTAGATGGGCTGAATTGAGCGCCATTTGTTTGACGAATAGTTTTTGAGTTACCTCCGCTCGTCGCCTTTGAAGTCCGTTATTTCTTTTTTGTAAAAAGTTAGTAATTGGGGATATTACTGAGTAACAGATTTCGGAAAATCAAGAAGAAACCAGCAAACAAGTTGCTTTTAGGACCTTTTGTGCAGAAGAGTAAAATTTTCATTTTAAATACTTAACTGTTATTGTGGTGATTTTCTACATTGATTGAGTCGTTTAACGACTTTGTGATGTCTTTTAATATAAATCTCGTAATTAATGCAGAGAACCGTTGCTGATTGAGATTTGAGTCTGATAGTTTATTTAAGATAGCTTCATGTTAAATTTAATAGTGTGTCTTTATGATAGACATAAAAGTTAAAAAGTTATATTTTTTTTATTTTTGGAATACAGAATATAAAGTTAATTTATCATAATTTTGTCTGGCTCGTTTATATTTTCAACACCAATTTAAATTTCATTACAAAAAAGGAGTTTCGCATAATGGTCCTGTTTTATTCTATGGTGAGTAGAACTACCCGCAGACAGACGGGAATTAAAAAAAAACTTTGTATTTTCGGTTTGTGTAAATAACAGACAGTACTTTCAATTTTATTTATACCAATTTAGGTATAGATGTATATGACAGTATATACTTACCTTCTTATTGATAAATTGATAAATATGACATAATTTGAGTGTTGTCAACGTAATAAATTATTTTCATTTATAAGCAAAATGAAGTCGCAAAGCCGATTGCTTCTAGATGCAATAAATTTTGACACTAAATTTTTCATCCAGGATTAGCTATGTTGTGGATTGTGGATAACAGTAAACAGTGCAAAAATGCCCTTATGTACATATGTAGTTGACAATAGGTTTGTTCTTGTCTTCAGAACATAAGCAGTATCAAGTGGTGCGATCACAACGTGGTCGTCGTATGCTGTTGATCGGAGGCTACACGTACACGTTTAACAGGAATCGATGGTTGTGTTCTAATAAGCGGTTCCTCTGCAAAGCCTCAGTGAAGTTGGACGATGCGGGAGACATCCTCCATATCTCGAACATCCATTGCCATCCGCCCAAGAATTATCAGTACATCCAAAACGATCAGGGAGAATACATACGATTGTGAATTAAGGTCCATGATAGTTTTATGTTTTTTGTAATTGATTGAAATAAATTAAAGCGATCCAGAAAATATTTGAATTACTTTACTTTTTTTACAAAATAGATAATAGATTTAAGAAAACGTGATTTTAATTGAGAGTTTTTCGTGGTTGAATGTAACAATGGATGCAATTGGATAACAGAATCGATTTTATGGTTATTTGAAAAATTGTGTTTGTACGTACCTAACTAGCCAGCTGAGAACTGAAAGGTATTATGCGCTAAGGAGACATGGCTTACGTCGCATATCGTGTATCTGTTCAAAGGATATTACTTATTATTAGTTTACTATACAGTTTTACTATACGTAGTAAAACTTTCGATGTAGAGACCCTCTAAATGATATGACTTCCCTGTTTTAGATCATCAGTTCAAATGGTCGGGGGGCGACCTGTCTTCCTTTTGCCAAGACGTAGAAAAATACTGAAAAACTGCCTATGTGGAAGAATAGTCTGCCATAGTTTTATAAAATATTCTATGGGACAAATGAAATGTAGGTATACGTAAATTTTATCTTCTATTCGTATATAGTTATTTGGAAATAACTCTAAAGATGTTTGTGTTAATAAAAAAAAATGACAAAAATGTTGTCCAGATGTTTTGCTACGTAATACTTTTGTAAAAGGAAGGAATAAGACTTAGCGCGAAGCGAGGGAAAGTTTTTAATGTTGTACATTTTATATTCGCATTATTTTGTTTCTCATCAGTATACTCAGATAAATATATTATTATTTTTAACCTAATACATAATAGGTGAATGGAATAAAAGTATAACGTGATATATAAGTTCAGCTTTCAATCCAGTTAAGTTACGGCTCTGATACCAAGTGCTTACTGTTTTATGAAATAACCATGAAAATACAAAGAATAACTGTAACGCTTATTATCAGATAATTAAATTACCTAAGTTATTTATTTGTGATGTGTGTGAAACCTAAGTTAGGTATTTAGTTGTGTGATTTTAATGACTTATTTATTTGTGCAAATATGTGTATATTGTTTAGCCACTGTTTACTAAACAATATAATAGTAAATTAATTCAAAAAATACTCAAAAATTGCGTTCCTCGTACAATACGGTATTATGTAAGTCACTTTGTGTAATTCTAATAAATTATATCATGTGATTAATATGTCATATTTGCTAATAAAATTAATTAAATAAGAAAACAGAAAGTATTTCTTTTTTATCTGGCTACATTTCAAGTATTTATCAGCTGCAATTGTAATTAGGTATCGTTACTTTATTATTAGTGATCGAGCAATCGGTAATTTCTGTCTTCAGTAAAATATTAACACGTTGTAGACTGCTGTTTAATAGTTATTGAAAAAATCATAAATAAATATGTCGTTAAATAAAACGATAATATTAACTTAATTAGTTGACGACCCTGTAACCTAGTTGATAGCGACCCTGCCTGCGACGCGAGGGGTCCCGGGTTCGATTCCCGGCCGGGGCAGATATTTATGTTACAGATAAATATTTGTACTAGGGTCATGGGTGTAAACTAGCGGCACGCTATGATGGCCGGTTTGACGTTTGTCCGCTCATGAAGTTCCGTATTAATTGATAACGACTTTGAAGGAAATAATTGTATTACTTTATTGACGATAGTGATGTGCAGAGATTCATAAATTTTATCGAATGTAGTTTTAGGTTTAGGACTCAAAATTTATTTATTAAATTGATTTCTAAAATGTATACAAGTGTAGAAAAATCAGTTTGCACCATTTAAGGGGTGAATGTACTTGTGAATATGAACAATTTTCACTATGTGGACAAACCTCTGAAATCGCAAAAAAATATCAGCTGTTTCATACAAAAGGTAAAATTTTTATTTTTATATGATATATACCACAACTCGGCATTTGGTTTTCTAAATTGAAAATTTTTAAAAATGGAATCTAATACGATCGTCACATAGGATCGCTGGCTAGCACAACTACTACCTCCGGCAAACTCGCGTCAATGCTCAATGCAAAACAAAGCAGTTTCGAATTGACGTTGCTTCGAAAAGTATAAACTGTCAGTGCAATGCGATTGTGATATAGTTTTGACCTGGCTTTGGATTTCAAATATTGATACTGCATTACTGTTGACCCTTGCTCGTTAATTTGGACTCTGTTCAAGCCCTTTGTTGTGGATTTCGTTGATATATAATGTAGGTGATGATAGCAGTGACGACAGTGAAAATAGTAGTATGGACGAATCTGATTAATTATGGCCTTTTGTGGCACCTTTTTTGGTATCTTTTGTATTCATATGTTTCTTGTGTGCATATAAAGTATGTATATTCATTTTCATTCAAATATTCAGTTCGTTCAAATAAATTAAATAAACATTTACATTTTTGTTTTATTAAACCTATTTAATCAGGTACAAAAACAAAACTTAATTGTTTTTTGTTCGAGAATAAATTGACATTCCACATCACTGTTGTAATGTGTCAAACCGGCCATCATAGCGTGCCGCTAGTATAATTGTAATGTGTTATATGTGTGCCACCCGCGACACAGATAGTAGCTTACTGCGGGGGTATAAGTGTGTTAGCGTTTATTTATTTAATTATATTGATTCCTTGTTGATGTGGTTGACATTTTTTACATTAATATTCTTGATGTTTCAGTCGATTAGGTTCCCTAGCTGCAAATGAAATTCTAGGCTAATTCTTGGTAGGGTGTCAAAGTGTGTATGTTTAATTATGTATTATTTTGTCTTCCAGGAGTTTCTAGCGTACAATACGAAGTAGTACAATCGCAGCGCGGAAAAAAGTTAATAATGGTGGATGGTTATACATTCTCGTCGATTACATCCAAATATTGGTCATGTTCTAGTAGAATGGCTCAATGTAAGGCTAAGCTGAAACTGAATGACAACGGGGAGATTACTAAAATACATAATGTTCACTCGCACGAACCGCGAAGGTATATCAAGAGTGCCAAAGGTGAATTTGTTAGGGTACCGTATGTGTGAAGGATACCAGGAGAAATAAAGCGCTCCTAGCGGCTTGCGGCGATCCTAAGTGATCGACAATGTTAAGCAACTGCGGGCGCGATCGGTAGTTGGATGGGTGAAAGCTGGTGGCAAAAGGAGATGTTTCAAAATGTATGGAGCCCCGGCCACCTCTTTGTACACCATACTCAAAAATGGAGAATCACAATTAAAACAGTTTTCAATCATCCAATTCCTTTAAATTGCTTCAGTTTAGTGGTATAGCACAAAAATGTACACTTTAAAATTGCAACACAAAAACAAAACTCCGTCATGGCGGTAAGCTGTCATCACACGTCATGTTGGTTAATTTGATAGAAGTTTGACATATGTACCTACATTTCTGTCATATTAATGTGACAAGACGCCATGATGAAAATTAATAAAAATAAATGATAAATACAAAATTTGTACCAGAAAAGTATGCATTTAAGCAATTTTACTTTATTTTTCCCAAATTCCATGATTTTTTCTCGATTTTTCGAGGTACTGTACATTAGTGGGCCGGATTTGAAACATCTCCTTTCGTACTTCGTAAAATTTCGTACCTAAGCGTTTTCGTACTTCGGAATTCGGAGGGCATTTAAAGCTCTATGTTAAAATAAATACCTACAGTGTTAGAAATGTTTAACACTTTCTCCTGATTTAGGTAGGTATAAATACATAATGCACATAGAATATAAATTAGATTTTTCTATTTTGGTACATAAAACTCAATTATTGGTGTTAATATAATTTGTTTTCATAATATTATATCAATCTTTTTATTATAACCTACCCTTTTTACAATTATTTCAATCATTGATTCCTTACACATACATAGGTACTTGCGGTGAGAATACCTCTTTGCTACTAATCCTAACCTAATTATAAAATAAATGTCGATATTTCCATCAGTTATTTTATACGATACTGTCTACTAAAGTTGCTTGAGTCCTACGAAACAGTTGTGTTGCGCATAGAAGAGCTGCTATAAAGTTTGGCTGAGTTTTACAATGAACTTATGTCGTACAGGACTTGGAGTTAGCTATGAGATAGTGGAGTCGCAACGCGGCAGATTATTGATTTTGATCGATGGTTACACGTTTGCGAAAGTCAAAGCTACCTACTGGACATGTTCTAGCAGAATTTCTTCGAACTGCAAAGCAAAAATTAGGCTCAACAACAACTCGGAAATTATTGAAATACACAACGTTCATACGCACGAGCCGCGGAAATATGTTAGAAGCATTCAAGGAGGGTTTATAAGGATATGGTAATAAGTTGAATGATTTGATTGTCTTCGGCACAAAGGTGTGATGTGATTGATGGACTTGCTTTGTAATAAGATGTTTTGCACACGTTCTTTTGGTAATATTATATCACAATTATTACCACTTGTGAATTATTATTAAAAGAATAACTAAATTACTTACATAAATTAATTCATGGGTCCTTATACAATATAAAAAGTTAAATCTTGAAAGTAGCAATTAAAGAGTGGTCTCATAAAATACTCAACAAATGGATAGTAGGTAAGATAACACAGATGCTAAACTTGATTTCTGAAATACTTATTAAATATTTGTTACAGGGTGAGCGAAGTAAAAAATTATTAAATAAAAAAAATCATGAAGTCACCTTGTTCCTTTCCTTGCATTTATTATAATATATGTATGTGATAAATCCTTAAATGATAATATTATTTGTTTATTTATTAACTTGTACAAATTTTATTATTATTATATTTAAACTGAATTGATGACAATGCGATCCGTCATCCGTCTATTACGAGGGGAGGTCCAAAAGTTCGCGGAATGGAGGGGATGGAGTGGGGATAGGTGAACTCGCTTAACGTCATACTAATTAGTGACTAATAATTAGTATATATGCTAAGTTTCAGCCCTATTGCGTCATTCATTTACGAACAGTCACCTGCTAAACAAGTAAATCCGGAAGAAAACTGAAACTAAGGAAAAAATTGAACACCGTGCCGTGATAAAGTTCCTTACCAAGCAAGGAAAAAACGCTCAGACCATTTTGAATGAAATGGAAACCGTTTATGGGGAACACTGCCCTAGTAAAACAATGGTTTACAAGTGGCATGGACTTTTTAAACATGGTCGGGACTCGATTGAAGACGATTCCCGCTCAGGAAGGAAAGTTGAGGCCACCACATCAGACATCGTCGAAAAAGTGGAAAAATTTGTATTGGAGGACACCCGATTGAAAAAAAACCAGTTATCTGCATTAGTTGGAGTATCAGATACCACCATTTTGCGCATCCTCCACCACCACTTGGGTATGACAAAAGTCAGTGCAAGATGGGTACCGAGAATGCTCACGCCGCTGCAAAAACAACAGCGCGTCGATGCGTCAAAGCTGTTTTTGGAGTTGTGTGGAGACGAACCTGCACCGATTTTGAAACGAATTGTTACTGGAGATGAAACCTGGGTTCATCACTTTGAGCCTGAGTCAAAACAAGAGTCCATGCAATGGCATAAAAAGGGGACACCGCCGGCAAAGAAGTTCAAAGTGTCGGAGTCGGCCGGAAAGTTGATGGCTACTGTTTTTTGGGATTGTGAGGGAATATTACTCATTGATTACAAAGAAAAGGGAAGAACCATAACTGGGGAATACTACGCAATGGTATTAGAAAAATTAAAGGACGCTCTCAAGGAAAAACGTCGAGGAAAATTGACTAAAGGTGTATTGCTCTTGCAAGACAACGCGCCGGTTCACAAGAGCAAAGTTGCGATGGCCGCTCTGCACAAACATGGCTTTGAATCACTTGTCCACCCACCCTATAGTCCAGATCTAGCCCCAAGTGATTTTTATTTGTTTCCCAATTTAAAAAAAGACCTAAGGGGAAAGAAATTTTCCGACGACAATGAGGTGAAGGAGGCAATTTTGGCTCATTTTGAAGCAAAAGATAAAAAATATTTTTACGATGGCTTAGAAAAGTTAATACATTATAATAAATGTATTCAGCTTAAGGGAGACTATATTTAAAAGGAAAAATAGATTTATAGTTTTATTTTATTCAAAACCCCTTCATTCCGGGAACTTTTGGACCTCCCCTCGTACGTTCGATTTTCGTAGTAAGCCTCCAGACACTGCAGTCGCCCGTCAAAACGTGCGGGCACAACCCGCCGACGCGGCGACGCCGCGGGAGCCGCGAGCAACCGCACATATTGCGGGCGTAAACCGTGTTGTGAGTTGTGCTTTGATTTTTACATACAAATCTGCACTCTACAGAAGTTGCGGGCCCGCAACCGCACGCGGGCGCGGGTGAAAACCGCGTCGTGAGTTCTTAGCGTAACTGTTATATTACTTAATAAACGTGGTGTAAAGATGCCTACTCCGAGTTTAAATGTTTTTGTATTTTTCTAAGGTTTGACTTTAGAGAATCACATGACAGAGACAAAAAAAATTTTAGCGAGAGGTCGCACCACGGTTTGTTCCCGCGGCGGTAACCGCGTAACCGCGCAATTCGCATACATTATTAGAAACCGCAAGTGCAGGCGCTTGTATTGCTTTCCTTGAGTTACAAAATTTACGCGGTAAGAAACCGCGGCGGTTTAGCCGTAGTGCGGCCTCGGCCTAAGTTTACGCCGCGTTTATTAACAAGGCAGTGAAGATTTATAAAATTCTAACAAGCATTTGTTTTTTTCTTTTAATGTCGTTATGGGTTATGGTGTTAATTCTGCAATACTCATTGCAGATTTCAAGATCATAACGGTGGTCGGCGACTCGAAGTTAGTTCTATATGATGGTTATACCTTCGCTCAGAAGACCAAGAAGCACTGGTTCTGCTCACAGAAGTTCAAAGGATGCACGTCGAACATATACATCGATGAAGATAAGAAGAAAATTATCTTTAGTGACTGTAATCATGACCACGAGAAACCTGACGTTTGAATTAACTAATATCCATCTGAATAGATGTAGAAAAATACCCGGTATCTGTTGTCGTTGTGGGTAGCGGTATATTAGTGCAGGGATGGCAAACTAATGGCACGTCACGCAATATTTTGGGCACGTCATCGATCACTAAATTGAACTAATTGGATGGCGAACCAATGGCACGTCACGCAATATTTTGGGCACGTAATCGATCACTAAATTGAACTAATTAGATGGCGAACCAATGGCACGTCACGCAATATTTTGGGCACGTTATCGATCACTAAATTGAACTAATTGGATGGCGAACCAATGGCACGTCACGCAATATTTTGGGCACGTCATCGATCACTAAATTCGTTAGGTATTTAGAAATAATAAAGTACTTAGGTATTATTTGTGAGGAGCGAACGCGATTAATCTACTCCTTCGTAGTATTTCCCTCCTGATTAAGTAAAACATAAAAGAAATTGTCCAAATAATCGTAAAGTATCTCTTGTAGTGTCCGATTGAAAAAAACTTTACTTTTAGTTTCTACCGTTATGTCCGATATATCGCGCTTTATTCATTGTTATCGATAGCGGTAGAGGATACCTTTTATATCTTACCGGTTATATCTTGACGATGGCTTATAAATTATATTTAAAGCAAATATTGTCATTGAGCTATAGATGTTCTTGTTGCATAATTGAAATATGGTTTTAAGCCTGCATGTCAAGGGGTAGTGGTTGTTACTCCTGCTATAACCGGGTTTTAATTCAGGTCATTATAGGTCCATACCCCGGAAATTTTAGTTCGATGTTCACGCATAGGAGAATCATTTTTGATCTCTGGAGAATGATTTTTCATCTCCTCGGCAATGTGCTATTTTAATTATTCTAGTCTATCATCTCAGTCATTTAATAAATAATTTATGTGATTGTCATAATGTGATCTTATGTTTTTGTAGGTTATAAAGTAATATTTATGTTGTTATGGTTAATGGATATGTTAATTATGCGAATAATATGTATTTTCAAACGTTGCTAAACTATAATAATTATGTCGGTGTTATGATAAATATAAAATGCAATATATGTAGTATTCAATAAAGTACAAGTTATTAAAATTGTATTATCCTTTCTCCTCCGTTGTAAGTGCAGGCAAAGTATTGTTTTTACAGATGAGAACTACCTATCGTCGTTAATTCTGAACCTTATAGTGTTGGACACAAAGCCCGATTAAGGCCAAAAATAACCAACATTAAAAGTAATGTAACCACACGTTTTTATTTGAATAACGGTTCTTTTAATGAATCTTTCATTCATGTCATGGATGCTCTAACCACTTTCAACGCTTTCTCTAAAACTAGGATAAAGATATCAGTGTCTGTCAACTATACCTGCCACTTAAATAAATTGCTCTTTACCAAAAAGTAACCGACTTCAACATCGACAAGCAGAGACAGCTAAAAATATACTGGCCAGGTGGCATTAAATTTAACCCATAGCTGTAAAGTTCTCGTCATTACAAATTAATCAAGTCCAAACACACGAAAGTATTATAAATCGTCGAGGACTTCCCTCGACTGTCTTTCGGCTTCGTCAGATCGACTCCAGACCTTCATGAAATTGTAGCGTAAAACACTATATTTAATGAATACATTAACAAACACACTCGTCGCCCCAACATTTTCAAAAGCTCCCTGACATTTCTCTGGGATGCCATCATCAGATCTTGGTGTCCTTATCATGGGCCCACCCTTGGAATATCTACTTTCTAACAAAAAAATAATTATTAGATACGGCCCGTAAGCGGCAAAAAATCACTGAATAAACATAAAAAAGCATATTATATAAGGTCGAATTGAGCTCCTTCTTTTTGAAGACGGTGAAAGAGGGAGATGAACTGAAACTTTTATTTCTTCTGTGAATTAACTTGAAACTTTACACATAATTTTGTTTCTCTATTACTATACAAACATTATGTGGATTGTTATAGGTACAATGCCGCAAATCAAGAAAAAAATTAGAAGACCCGACACAAAAAATATTTTAAATGCTGTATCTTCAGTGAAGGCGAAGAAATTTACGCTTCGAGGTGCTTCTTTGCATTTTCGTATCCCCCGAACTACCTTAAGACGGTACTACCGCCACATGATGAAAGAAGGTACTTCAGTGCACGATTTGCATGAAAATCTTGCCGTCAAACAAGTATTTAATAAAGAGCAAGAGAAAATGCTGGTGGACAACATCAAGTATGCAGCAAACCTTAAGTGTGGGATGACTTTAAAAGACGTCAAAGTACTGGCGTACCAGTTCGCAAAGGCTAAACAAATTAAATATCCTCCTATATGGGACACTCAACAAATGGCTGGAGATTACTGGCTACGTTTATTCAGAAAACGATACAATCAAGAGCTCTCCTTTCGTTAGTCAAAAGCCAAGAACTTGGCGCGTTCATGAACAAATGAACACACTGTTGAATTGATATTCAATATTTACTAGAAGGCCCTGTCACAATGTCCGCCAGATTTGCAAGCAGCTAACACTTGGAATATAGATGAAACATGGTTGTCTACAGGTTTCTTTATTAATGATATTTGAATGCGATTGTAGTCAATACAATCGCACCTGATGTTAAATGGCAATGTAGTCTTGGATGGTAAAGCGCACTAACTTACCAAAAGCTCATTCACTCTGGACATCAACATCATAACCTAGAGCGAACACCGAGAAGTGGATTTATCTTGCTGATCCAGAACACTAAGAACTTGCAAACGCAACATGCAAAGGCAACGATGTGTCGCGGAAGTAAACTTAATATGTAATCTAATCAAAATATTCCGAAACCTTGGAACGCGAGACCAAGAAATCACGTTTGCTGAAGATAAAGATTAATCGAAAAAATAAAGCGTGCACGAAGAACTCTAACAATACTGTTAGCTCATTTATATGTATGTCTCAGAGGAAAGAGCTGTAATACGCCAATAACAACACACTGTTTGACAATTTTAATAATTGAAAAAAATTCAGTGATATAAAATATGAATATTTATGGGGACGGAATAATGAGAATCAAAGAAAAGACCCATTTGAAGAACTAATTAAAGTAGTAAAATTTGTTTACAATAAAAGATAATATAATCAACACCTGCATTTTCTGTTATTCTCAATCAAATCCAACTTCAAAAAGCGAGCGGGTGGTTAAGGAGAAGTGGATGATAGGGGGCTAAGGGGGCCATAGGCCCTCGGTAAGAGGGGTTGGGAGGGCGCCCCCCACCAATAAAAAAACGCATTTAAACTGGTGGACTGAAGGGTTAGGTTTTGGTTAGTTATTATTATATACGCGGAAAATCAGAACCCGCTTATCGAGGTTCCGTCCATTAGAGAGCTCATAGTGTTTTTAATTTACTTAATATAGCGTATTTTGAGGTAAGAATACTTTTTCTCTATGTTATCGAAAGCGGTGCGTTGCCTCAAATTACGAGTGTTACCGTTGTAATCAGCATCGAAGCCCAGCATCGAACTCGCCCCCTCCACGCTGAAAAAATAATTTTAATAATTTTTGCTCTAATATTTCAAATGATACTAAAGTTTGAATTTCAAAACTGATCAAAGTAACCCCCGCGGTACTTATAAAATTTTCTTTTCAGATTTTCAGTTCATTACTCTATTTGGGGACAAGAGACTCCTGCAAGTTGGTGGGTTTACTTACTCGAGACACAACAACAACAAGCGTTGGTATTGCTCTAAGAAGCTGAAAGGATGTAAAGCGAAGGTGTATCTCAACGAGGAGAACACTGAAATACTTTTCATGGACCGCTACCACAATCATGTTCGCCCGGTATACGTCCGAGCCCCAAATGGATACTATATGAGATTGAAATAGAAGCAATGTACCTGTGATTTGTGTCATAAATGATGATTAAACGAACTTACCTAAGTGAAGTTCTATCATAGGTAAACGACGAACTTGTCTGAAGAGATAAAATAACAAATAACGCTACGCACTCATAGCCTCACACTAGGATACCCTCTGTCGTGGGTGCCATGGACAACACACAAGACAAGGACCCACACCCAGACCGAGAACGGAAATTCAAACTCGTTATTCAAATTTCCGCCTCACGTCAAAGTTAGAAGAAAGGATAAAAGTTGATACATATACTCGTATACAAACCGTGCGTGGAACCGTCACACTAATTTAGATACTAAAAATAAGAATTAATAAAACATAATTTATCCAGTTATTTTTATAGGGTTAGCCTGCAGGAATAAAAACAGGAGCACGATACCTGTGAATCGAGTGTCATAATTCTAGTATAATTTTACTTCATGATTGATGTGATTAGATAAATAAAATTAAAATAACTCTAATAACTAGTGTACACTAAGCGGTTTGGAAGCAAGTGATTGACCAAAAACCGCGCGTTTTGGAAACCTCAGTGTGAAGAAAGCGCTATGTAGGTACTTATGCATTCGTATTAAGGAAATGTTTACTAAATAAAAGTAGGTACGTTAAAGGTGCGATTTACATCGAAGAAACGCTATGTAGACTGTAAAAGTACTAAATGTGTTGTGTATAGTGTAAAATTAGGAACTAATTGAATTTAAAATTACTTGGTAAACTATATAAAATTATGAATATCATGTTATATTATATTACATAATATGGTTGTCTTAAGCTTTAATTAAAAATTTATAAGTGTGAAAGTATTGCCATACTCCTTGTCAACCATACAAACGATATATTATTACTGAAAAAGAACTATTTAATTGAAATGAAATTCATTTGAATGAAATTAAATGAATTTTATTCAATGTTCCATACATTTTTTATCCTAAATTGGGTATATTTAAGCTGTGTCTAGTCTAAGTGGTCTGAGTACATTCATTTATTATTTTATTTTACTGTTTTCCCTATTGTTAGATTTATTTTATAATCAGTATCCTACTAATATTATAAACGTGTATGTTTGTAAGTTTATATGATTGGTCCTCAATTACGCAAAAACGGATGAGTGGATTTAGATGAAATTTGGTACACAGATAGTTTATAACCCAGAATAACACATAGCATGCTTTTTATCCCAGAAATCCCATGGGATTCGAATTTAGCAGGAAAAACTCATACGCGTATGGGTATAGCTTCTAAACAAACATGTTAATATAAAAGTAACAAGTCTGTCTTCCCGAAAATCCCGTGGGATCGGGAGTTTATCCCGAGATTCCTACGGGAGCGGGATCTACATATGTGGCTGATACTTACGGGTCCCGAAGCGAAGCGATGGCGGTTCGCTAGTTGCTAAACAACTACCCGACGTCAAAAATGAGGTTTCCTATTCGACTTTATTTTTTATAAGTGTTAACTTATAACTTTTTACTGTGTGTTCCGATTTTTATAATTCATTTTTATACTTACGGAATTTTTTTGACGAGTAATTTTTGAGTTATCTCTACTTGTTGCTGTTAAAGGTTTTTTGTTAAAAGTTATAAGGCAACAATTCTGTATTCATTCACGTTGAATGAGGAATTGTGTTAAAATTTACATTTATGTGGTATAAAATCTAACTGGAATTTAGTCCAATTGTGATTTAGTGTGCAAATTAAGTACAAATAAAATTTAAGAATGTGTAACTTAGATTATTATCATCAGCTATCAGTTTGATAAAGGGCAACTAAGTAAAGCTAATACGTTAGTAATATTGATGTTTTTATAGATTTGACAGTTCCTGTTATGACTAATAAATTTGTGATTGTGACAACCCTTGTTTTTGATTTATAGCACTTGTATAGTCCTACAAGCATCTTTTGGCGCGTGGGTGACAGAGACAGCGTCTTTCAGTTTGCCTTACCTGTAAGGCGCTGTCTCTGTCACCCACACCCCAAAAGATCCTTGTAGGACTTTACGTCCTGTTATAGCATTTAAGGACATCTGTAGATATTCACAATCCGAATTAAGTAATTGGTAATCTCAAGTTAGAACGACAAAAGGTATTGAAAGAAATATATTTGTACAAATACGTACACATATAAGCACGAAAATTATTATCCAATGATATAAAAAAAACATTAGGTAGGTAGGTACCTATCTGTCATAAAAATGTATACTCTGACCTGAAATCAATCCCCGAACACTATTCTTCACAGATAGGGGCACCTTATCGTATGATTTGCTCTTAGAATCCTTAGTGCTCATTCATACTGACTCGCGGGCGCGGTCACGAAATACCAAACATATGGCGTAATATCCAAGTGTTCACACAGGAATCGCACGTGCGGTCTAAGTAGCGGACAAGCTCGCGACGACGCGCGCGGCGTGCTCGCGGCATATCAAACGCATGAAATGTTTGTGTGTGTTCACTATGAACTAGCGGCGGAGCGCGCGATTCAGTAGCGACGCAACTGAACTCTCGCGCAAAACGCCTGGCGGTCAAATATGAATACTAGCTCGCCACGTCCACCGCGCGCGCGCCCGCCACCGCGCCCGCGTGTTCAGTATGAACATTCACTTAGTCTTGGTGATCCCGTTTAATAAGTAAGATATTATTGTGTGCGCTCCATTGCTCCAAAAACGGAATTATCTATCATCAAAACTAATGTTCCAGATTTCAAGTTTTTGACGTTAGTTGGCAATAAAAGGTTGCTGCAAGTCGATGGCTATACCTTCGCTAAATACAATAAGAAGAACTGGTACTGCTCAAAGAAGCTGAAAGGTTGCAAGGCCAAAGTTTTCATGAATGAAGCGGAAACCAGAATCACGTATTACCAAGGCATACATAATCACGAACCACCGGTCTTCGTAAAGGGTCCACACGATTATCATATAAAAGTTGTATAAGGTACCTCATAAATATTAGATTAGACTAGGTATACTCGTATCATAAAAATAGTCAAACTACGAGTATTAGATAATGTAAATGGGAATATGTTTAATTTCACGGGAGTCTTTAAAGGTTAATTTAAATGTTAAAAGACATACCTATGTATATTGATTGTATATTGTATATTAGTTGAATGATTATTTAACTAGTAGAAAGTATCACTAACTCGTACTAGTTACAAAGTATTGAACGGACAATGTTAAAACTGACTTGTACTCGGGTAACCTTTGACAATTGGTACTTTATGAGGGAATACAAGTTCTATCGTGAATTGATAAGATAGAAGGAAAGATATTTGTTATTTTTGGATTACTTACACTGAAAATAAATCTAAAAACAAACAATAAATAAATTATTTCATAATGCCTATACATATTCAAGAAGACAGATGTCAAAAGAAGAAATCTGTTTCGAACAGACTTCAGAGGATGCAAAATTATTTTTGAAGACATGTGACATGATGATATCACATGATATTTTAAAGAATAAATAAATTAATATAGATATACTAAAACATAAATATAATTATGTTCTACGAAAGTTGACATGTTATAGGAATAGGAGTATACTGTCAGACGCTTAAACTGCATTAATTTATGCCAAAAAATATCTATTTCTAAAAATTTATTCGTCTTGAAAATGATACTACAATACAAAATATTGAAGATCATTAAGTAAAAAAAAAAAATATTGTTACTTTTAATAAATGCTGTTATTGATGGAGCGTTTTAACAGAATTGGCTGAAATTAGTTTATAATTTAATGTATTCAAGATTTATTACTCCATAGAGGAAAGGTTGCATTTAGATTTTTGATAATTTAATCAATAATGAAATAAAGCAGTAGATCTCACAGTGCGTCTGATTTTTAATTATTAATCTTCAACACAATTAAGTGGTTCCCAATCATCTTGAGTACCTATCTACCAGTAAGCAGAACTAATAAATTACTCTAATTTGTGTGGCATCCGATATTTTGCCTTGGCCATGCTAAAACTAAGAATAAGTTTTATACATTTTTAACTTACGATTTTCAGAATTGCCCGCCTTTCAGTTCATTACGTTGGCGAGTAACAAGATCTTGCTTCAAGTCAATAGCTTTACCTTTGCTAGGAGCAGTAACAAGCTTTGGTACTGTTCCAAGAGGACCAAAGGATGCAAGGCGAAAGTTTATCTGAACGAATGTCGCACGCGTATTGAGTCTATGGTGAACGAACATAATCATCCCCCGCCTATCTATTTCAAAGATCCGAATGGATATTATATCAAAGTAGGATGAACACGAACAGTGAACATTGAAGTTGAACATTCATTATGTGTCTAATAAATAACTTATAAGTAAGTAGGTAAGGATTAAGGTACTATTGATAAGGATTTATTGATAAGACAAATCGATCTATAAGATAGTTTGATCCATATCTGTGTTACAACTAGCATAAAATGTATTAATGTTTCAAAATAGACTTTATTTCAAATTAAAATCTATGTTAAAATCGCTCTTTCAAAAGGTGGTTATATTATGTGTTTCTTTAACCTGTGCTAATTAATAGAAGGCACTAGTAGACTTATTTATAAACGCAATGTAAATACAATAAAAACTCTGTTGCTACTCTTATATCTGATTTACTATAAGTACAAAATATTTATTATTTCTATCAGCAGAAAAAGTATTGTAAAATATCACTTTTACGTAACATCCTGTTTGACGTAATAAATAAAAACTTACATAGAAGTCCCACCTTTTGGGATGTTTTTTTCTTCTTGATTTCGTTCTAATAACAAGTATATTATTCAAATATTCTTTAAAGTAAATAGCTGACAAAGAAACTGATGGTAATTAGTCATCCATTGGACATGGCCATTCATTACCAATAGAATTAGCAGTGCGTTTGCAAACAAAGAGTCTTTTGAAGTTTCAATGAAGCAAAAGTTAGCGAGAATGGCCTACGGGAAGATAATAATACCAAATTCAAATTCAAATATTTATTTCTTCGAAGTAGGTTTTTACAAACACTTATCGATACCAGTTATAATATTGATTACTGAATAATTTTATGGATAACATAATCCCTACGCAAATTCTTGCCACCAAATAGGGGAGATCTTCTGTCACCTGCCCCCTTATTATGAACTCTTAATTCCAGACAGTTTACGTTCAGTTCAGTGTGTGACAGAGACAGCGCATTATTACCTGTAAGGCGCTGTCTCTGTCACCCACACGCTGTGAACGTGAACTGCCTGGAATTAAGAGTTCATAATAAGGCCCCTGTTACGGCAAACTGGTGTTTTTTTACCTTCCTACGTGGGATTAGTGTGATTAAGCCGCCTTAGGGCTCCTCAATTAGACCAACAACAAATTGATTACCTAATAGGTACGTCATTAATCAAAGTCGGTTCAGGTAGTTCATAGTTGAAGTGCGTTATAGTAGAAAATACGTAAATTCAAATATTTATATACAACCACAGATCTTTTATAAAACTTAATTTTGACCTTTTTGTACTCAGGTAAAAAGAAAGTGGAACATTTATGAGATATTGTTCAAAGGCCTGCTTGTGCTTTATGACATTTTTTAATACTTCCAAAAATCCTGCACACGTCCAGAAAACATCAATTATACAACGTGGTTACCACCATACAACAACAAATTTAATTTTATGTACCTAATGATTACCTAAGACCCCAAAAAAAAAATTTCAATCAAATATCTCCTTTACTTTAGCTACAGCAATTTTTTTCAATATTCAAAATTTCGACACGCTGTATCTATTATTATTGTAATAGCAGAAGATTGTTGCCGCTTTTTTCAAAGGTGAGTGATCGATGTTTTGATAGGCTGTTCTATTTTTTCCTGTATTTTCGTGCTATTTAGTTTGTTTGAAACAAAAATAACATTTTTGTAAATAAGATGTTAGGTGTTTTTTACTAAATGTAATATGTTCCTTGCATGAAGCAGGGCTTGTGGTTTCATTTATTGTTGAATGGTGGTATCCACCTATCCATAATAATTTTTTAGCGATTTTTACGGATTTTTTAACCAATTGATTAAGGTTCCGGATTGTTTGAGTAAAAAATATTTTTAAAGTATAAATTCTTGTTATAGGGTTCAAGATATTAAGATTAGTAGGCAACAAGAGGGTGCTTCAGCGCTACGACGGCTACACGTACGCCCAAAAGGTGGGCAGATACTGGTATTGTTCGAAGAAACTAAAAGGATGCAAGGGGAAAATTGTTCTGAACGAGGATTTAACAAGAATCACCTTCCTGGACAATAACCACAGTCACGAACCTCCAGTGTTTGTTCAAGTATCTGACGGTTATCATTTGAAATTGTCGTAAAAGTTGCAAAGAAAGTCATTATCCAGATGTGTTCGTAAACACCTCTGAATGTGAAATGGTCATCTTTGCGCAAGGACAGCAGTAGGTAATACCAAAAGCATCAACTAGGCATTAGGAAGATGATTGAGGGTAAAATGTCTTGCTTGTAGTTTCTTGATTTCTTATTTCATGGCCCTGGCCTATAGGGCTTTGTCGATCGATGCCTTTAGGCGCTTTGCCCACGAAGCAACTCGAGTTGAGGCAACTATCAACAACTTGCTACAACGTTTAGGGTGCGGTTCCACTGAGGCGGAGCGGAGCTGTGCGCGATTCACCAATCGCGTGGCTTGAAATTCCCGCTTATTGTGCCTCGTGTGGATTTCAAGCCATGTGCTTGGTGAATCGCGCTCAGCTCCGCTCCGCTCCGTCTCAGTGGAACCGCACCCTTACGGTTGCCGCAATTTTATAGCAATTTGTGAGCAACTTTTATGCGAGTTGTCGTCCGACGCGTTGCGATTGACAGTTGCGGAAACCGGCAACTTTAAAAACCGGTATAATATTTAACAGTTTCTAGTTGCGGGAATTAGGAACTGACCTAGTCAACGATTACAACAACAACAACAACGATTACAGCAACTGAAAACTGTTGACGATTGCCGGAACTCGAAACTCGAGTTGCTGTGTGTGCGCAGTCTAATTGAAATGTATGTAAACAGCTAGTTGCCAGTTGCCAGTTGCTGCAATAGTTGCTCCGTGGGCAAAGCGCCTTAAGGTTACTTAGGTAAAGGCATCGATCGACCTAATAGGTATGTCCCTGGGTGAGGATGACCACTTAACATCAGATGGTTCATCTGCCTGAGAGTTCTCCATAATGTTCTTTAAGGTTTAATGTGTGTGGTGGATTATGGCCTGTAAACTCTTACATTGTGAGAGGAAACTCATGTGGTGCTGACACAGTGGGACGGGGACACGTGGGACAGTCATGGATTTCGATGAGGACTTTATATATATGTTTGTGGTATATTTTAAGAAACGGCTTCTCAAATCTGGTTTTAAGTAAAATTATTTAATTTGGAAGATGAATCGATTGAGAGAGATGATCTACTAAAAGTCGCGAGTACCTTCTCATGACTGAGATGATCAGAAGTGTCCCACCACGTAGAATTGTGTGTAGTACCTAATCCATAGATAGGAGGTAGAATTCGTGGAAGTATGCAATTTCTGGTCCTATTTAGCTCATAGATCTAAATAAATGACCCTACTTTTTCGTTGAGATATATCTACGTCAGAATGTACTTACCTATTTTTTAAGTGATTTAATGGGCTCAAACATCACAAATTTTTGTTTATTTATTCACGCTATTGTGCAAGACATGTCAGAAGTTGTGACTCAATGTAGAGTGGAATTGAAAATTAAGTTTCTAATTCGAGCGTTCTGTTTACCTTCATCATTTTTTGTTTTTATTGAAATTAGCCAGCATATAAAAATGGAATTTAATATGATAGTATGTCATGCAGTATGCCTATTAATTACTTAATTATATAAAAAGAACTGTGACCTGGCGAACTTTGTTCCGCCAAAAAGTCAATATGATGATGTTAAAATCTATATTTATAACCTTTAACATAGTATAAAATTAAAAATATACATTTATATTATAGGCAATAAATTACGTGAAATGTGATTTTCTTTTTATCTACTTTTTAAACCCTCAGAATGGATTGCAATGGCAGGCAAAAGCTAGAATGGTTGGATTCAACGCTTAGAATCTATTTAGTCCTGACTTTCTAAGCTTACATATATTTGTCCCATTAATAGTAAGTTCCATAAAATACTAAAGATGTGTTAATATAAGCCTTACTCCGCAGACTAGTAGATGTCGATGTGGCGTCATCCGCACAAGTCGATGATGTGAACATTTTCGAAAGGCCTAATTAAATAATATATATTGAAGAATGTCAAATTTTAGCGTCATGAGGTTTATAATCAGGGTGTCAGTGGGCGTGCAAGGTGTGCAACGCATACGGGCGGCATGAATGGAGGGTGGCAAATGGACCATGGCGGGGTGGCTTAAAACCTTAAAAGTAAACTTGTGTGTATGTGTTTTCGTAACTTAAGACAATTAAATAATTTTATTTTATTATATTTCTAGGTGACTTTAGTTTTGTTAAACTGCTCGGGAATAAACGAGTTCTGATGGCCAACGGCTACACTTTCGCGAGGACCACCAAGAGACACTGGTATTGTTCGAAGAAGGCAAAGGGGTGCAAAGCAAGGGTTTTTCTTAATATGGACGAATCAGAAGTTCTGTTTTATGATAACAGTCATAACCACGATCCACCGGTTTACAAGATTTCAGCTGACGGTTTTTATATTAAACTTAGTGGTTAAATTATATGGCTCAAAATTATCGACGTGCAGGATTGGAATTGCTAATAATTTAATGACTTTAATCATGACTTTAAGAAAAGGAAATTAATAAAATGATAAAACTAACCTATTTTGTGTAAACTTTAAACAATACATCTTATTAATGAAGTAAATTTAAAATGAAATCAGTATTCATTGTATAGAAAATCATTTCAGGAACTCGTCTTCAACAACAAATTCAAAATCATTTATTGTATATCAGGTTTCACTGATATACATAAGCACGTAATTTTTTTTGATTCTACCATCGCTCATTCTAACTCCTCAGCAAGTCCAAAATATTAATAAATAAAAATAGTTATTTTACATCTGTCCTTACATAATAATGTTTCATACAACTCTAGTTTTGAAAAGGAAACAATATCATTCTTTATTTTTAATTATAAAAATGCAAAAATAGTTGGTACGATAACGCTCAATCACAAATCATTTCAGTGAAAATCGAAAAAAAAATAAGTGAACGCTCTATTCGGTGTCAAACTTCAGTAGAGGAAGAAAACAGTGACAACGGCTGTTATAGTATACTTATTTATCATCAAAAAGTTTGATTCTAAGAGGCACATGTGGTAAGTACCTTTCATTTCATTATTTGGAAAAAGTACATTAATAGTAATTATAAAAAAATACATTAATAGTCCGCCTATGAACGTGTTTATTAAATTGAATTATTAATGAAATTGTTTCTTACGACACAAAATAACAAAGTAACCTCAATTATTTTACTATTATAAAATAAATCGCGTTCAAGATTGCCGTCGCATAATCAAAGCGCGCGCTTATCTAAAACCGTTATTTCGTGAACGGTTATTTCGAAAACGTTCCCGGATATGATGGCACGTTTTCAAAATGGCTGTAGCGTTCACTAAATCACATTGATTGTTTCCAAGACACATTTCAGTTACATATTTTTTTATTCATCTTACAATTCGTTGCTTTTCAATTACAGCTTACCTAATGGATACTCCTGATAAAATAAAAATTAAAATTAAATCTCCAAAAAAACTTACAAAGGATAGCGCAGCTTATTTGCGCCACAGAGAAAAGGCAAATGCTAGGAAAAGAAGGTTTTTGGATGGGATGACTGAAGAACAAAAAGAAATTAAACGGACTAAGGACAGGGAATATTATAAAAAGAAAAAGCAGAGAATAAAGTGTAGAAAATGAGTGTATGATTCGGTAATTGTTCATTATTTATATATAGTGTAATATAGTAAGTACCTGTACCTGTACATAATATACGCGTTATTAAATAAAGCTTAAATTATGTATTTTGTTTTTGTTAATTTTATCAAACGTTCCCTAATTGATCGTTGTATTAAAAATATTCACTAAAAATCAATATTACAAAAAAGTACAGAATTCTGTCCTGTCCTGTCAAAGTTCAATAATATAGGTACAAATTTTATATAAACAACACAACACTCTAAACTAAACAGTATAAATTAAAAGTCATCATTGTAGCTTGAATTTTTTTGTCATTTGAGCAATCATGGAATCTGCAACTTTGTTGATTTTGAGCCATTTTCTGAATATACCTATAATTATGTCTTTGTATCATAACAGTCCCTGTCCTCACACTTATTAACAAACTAACCAACTAACATTCTAATACACCATGTACTAACTGGACTAACCATCCTAGTCCCTAAATTGGGTCTTGTTCTAAGTCGATCACAATTGCCATGGGCGGGAGCGGAAGGGTGGTGCTGCATGCTCGTTTGCTACCTTAATTCAATAAATAAAAACGTGCATTTATTTTATAACAAACTTATGTATGTGTGTTTCTAGGCATGAAAATTTGAAAAACATTGGTTTGATTATTTGGTTACAGGTTTCGTTGTTCTAAATTAGAGCCTTAGTAAGTTGTAACTTTAAGTATTAAAACTTTTGTGACTTAATTAATTTTAAATTAAAATCAAATTAACCATGTGTTAACTAATTAAATTTTATGGAAAACAAAGATTGCATTTCATTATAAATATGTATAAAATACTGTAACGGAGGATTCTTATGCCTATGCTACAACAACTGTGAGGAGCAATGACTGCAAGAGGTGTAGGTGAGGTTGCAACACGAGTCGTATTATTTGTCCTTTTTCCTTCTGAGCGTATTTATTTAAAACAGATGTTTTTAATGAATCTTTGGTTACTTAGAGGTTACTTAATCTATTTTGCATCTCTAAACGGCAAAATATGATACCTACTTGATTATTTATCGGAAGATAACTCAGGTTCCTCCTGAAGGTACTAGCAATAATCATAATATTATGGAAAAATATTTTAGTATTTATAATCAAGCATAAAGTAGAACTCCGCTTTATTCTTTTAATTTTAAAGGAGACCAGCAACTATCTTAAATACCTTGGGCCTGGAATATGAACATGCATGAGACATCGCTTTTTACATCGAGGATATTGTTACAACATTGTGCAATTGCATATTCCGTTTTTGCGGATAATGATGGGAATAATGAAGTACATATATTCGTCTTAAGCACCGCGCACACTGAGTATAGGCTTGAAATTATGTTTTAATGATATGATGTAACTAGATTTTTAAATATGAAATGGATGTATTAAAATATGCAAGACTATGAGGGTATTGAACAAGCTGTTCGTTCCAGGCCCAAATCTGATGTTCTCCAAATTTGCGACTAAAAATAGTTTTTTTTTATGTTTTCACCACCGTCAAGTTCCGAACGTAGCTGTAAACTTTGACGCAAACTCTTAATGTATATTTTGATGTATTTGTTATAGATAAAAAGTACACTTTTATCCCTTGTGGCATTAAAAACAAATTGCTGATGCTCGGGGGATTTACCTTCGCAAAGTCGTCGCGTAAGCTGTTATGGTATTGTTCCAAGAGAGGTATTGGTTGTAAGGCGAGGGTGAAGTTGGACGACAAGGGAAAAATAGTTTACGCACACAACACACACGTACATAAACCACCTACATACTATGTTACTGCTTCTGGAGACTATATAAAGTGTACTGAGCGCAAATTTCGAACGAAGAGGCTATAAAGGTGCAGAATCACGGTGCAAGTAAAATACTTCGGATAAAATACCTACGGTTGTTGCACCCTTTTCAAGATTGAATCAAAAATTTGATTTGCACCCCGTTGAATCAGTTTAGCTCCTTTGCGCCTACCCTACCCTAGACCAGGAGCGGATATGCCCATGCGTGGTTCCGTTTCGCTTTGCAAGAAAATGTATGTGATAATGTCCACTGCCAAGAAAACGCTATGTATGACGACATGTTGAAGGTCAAACAAAGAAATCCACGCAGCTCCGATTTTACTTGTAATTTTAAACTTATAATTATATTGATCTTCCTAAAATATCTAGGTTTCTTTGTCAATCTATAAATGGGATTCACTGTCATTTTTTTGTCAGAGTTTCTTTTTTTAATTTTAGGTAGCTATTAAATAATAATAAATAAATAACGCTAACAAACTCATACCCCCGCAGTATTGATTGATAGCTATTGATGCGATGACTATTAGTTATGGTCGAAATTCGGCTAGTAAACGAAAAAGTAGGCTTCATTATTAATATATTTTCCTTTATGATTTAATTTTAAATTAAGTAAAATAATATTAACTTTCTGTGAATTAATTAAATTTTATGGGAATCAAAGATTGCATTTCATTATAAGTATGTATAAAATACCTTCTGAGCGTATTTATTTAAAACAGATGTTTTTAATAAATCGTCGGTTACTTAGGGGTAACTAACCTATTTTGCATCTCTTAACGGCAAAATATAAAACTTGGGTACTTACTTAATTTATCGGAAGATAACTCAGGTTCCTCCTGTACGTAGGTACTAAAAAATGATCATCTAATGGAAAATTTCCTCGCTTTAAAAGATCAAGCATGAAATAGAACTGCTTTATTCTTTTTACGACTAAAAATCTTAATACAACCAAAACTTTTAATGTATATTTTAATGTACTTGTTATAGATGACGAATACATTTTTATCCCGTGTGGCATTAAAAACAAATTGCTGATGCTCGGGGGATATACCTACGCAAAGACGTCGCGTAAGCTGTTATGGTATTGCTCCCAGAAAGGTATTGGTTGTAAGGCGAGGGTGAAGTTGGACGACGAGGGAAAAATAGTTTACGCACTTAACGCACACATACACAAACCGCCTAACTACTATGTTACTGCTTCTGGAGACTATATAAGGTGTAGGTAAGCACATATGGTGAATGGAGAGGCTATAAAGGTGGAGAATCACGGTTGCGCAAGTAAAATACCTCGGATAAAATACCTACGGCTTTTGAACCCTTTACAAGATTGAATCAAAAGTCTGATTTGCACCCTGTTGGATCAGTTTAGCACCTTTGCGCCCACCCTACGCTAGAGCAGGAGCTGCATATGCCCATGCGTGGTTCTGTTTCGCTTTGAAAGAAAATGTATGTGGTAATGTCTACTGCCAAGAAAACGCTGTATGACGACATGTTGAAGGTCAAACAAAGAAATCCACGCAGCTAAGATAACATGTAATTTAAGACTTACATTGTACTTAACTACCTAAAATGTCTACTAGGGTAGGTACTTACATTGTTATTCTATAAATTGGTTAAGAGATTATTAAAAGCCATTTTTTGTCAACAAAGGGCATTGGGAAAAAGTGTCCCCACCTTTCAACATTATGTTAAGGGTCATTTTCAGCGACTAGTAGGAAAGATCTTTTTTACTATGGCGACGTACTTCAAATATATTGGGTTTTTAGATTTTGTACTATTATTTAGTTTTCTGAAATATTGTTTTTTGGGTCTCAATGAATAAATTGATATGCATTCCATGACTGTTGTAGGGTGGGGACGGGGTTCATACAAAATTCCCCATACCCCTTTTCTTTTTAATGTTTAAAAGTAGATATTAGTTATGGTGAAAATTCGACCACCATACGAAAAACTAGGTATTCATTATGAATATATTTTAGATTGTGAATTCAATTATTCTTGGAGTTCTTGGTGTCTTGTGGATTCGCTTAGAAATAGTAAAATGATAAAATTGTAAGATTTTATTACGATGACCTTTAAGAAGAATTTGGTTAATAAACATTTGATTCAAAGTTGATGTTAATTTTAATACTTAATCTCCTTTTCAATCTTTGACTATGATTATAATTTACGTGTCATGTTAAGTTAATGTTACACGTTCATTTTCCCCTATTTCCTGTTTCACAATAATCCTCTTGTTTCATCCTAGAATCTTTTTTATCGCATTCAGTTGGTTAAAAAGTATATAATTATAATTCATCCTGATAACTCAAATAAAAACAATGTAGTAATCCTTACAAATTTCAACAGGGGAGTACGTGAATTTTCTGCCGTCGCTGAAGAACACTACACTGATAGAGTACCAGCGGTATACGTATTCGTTCTTGAGTTCAAAGACGAGGAAGTACCTTCGATGTTCCCGGAGGTTGAGCGGGAATTGCACAGCGAAGTTGCAAGTGGACGCGGACGGGAGGATACTAGTGGCCAACTTAAACCACAATCACGCGCCACCGACTTTGCACAAAACAGCGGATGGGATTTATGTAAAAATAGGAATTTGATCTTTTATTTTATTCTATACATAATATAATAAAACTAAGTGATCGATGTTAATCGACCCCTCCGACGTTTTTATCGTAAGCCAATAAAATGCATTTTTGCTTTTTTCCATGAATAGCCTCATTTTAATGTGTTTTAACGGAAAATCAGTTTTTAGTAGTAGATCAGTTTCAACGCTTTAACACTTCACTGAAAGGCTCGCTCTTTGTAATTTACAATGTTTCAACACTCCTGCTATACAATACATTGTGAAATTTACAAAAATGACTGTTTTTTACAATAAAGGAATGATAAGAATGGAGGTGTACTTATTTATTTGTTATTCAAATGTTTTAATTACTCGACACGATCTGTGCTCGAAATTCATAGATTCAATTGGTTATTTTGTATTACATTGTGAAAGGTACATAGGTATTATTTTCTTAAATGCATTTGAAACCATAATTTGACATAAAATTTCTACGTACGTTTTTAGGTTATAGCATTAATCGTAAAAATTTTAAAAAGGTTTCCTGTCTACATTTTTATTGCAAAAATAGAGAGAGGGGGGATAAAAATAATTCAAACAATTTTTTCAACATGCAATTTTATTTCCTGTTACAGCTTTTAATTGTAAAAATTAATAATCATAAATTTATCAATTGGGTTTATTTAAATTTTGTTCTTTGCAGTCGAAATTCTCAAATTCTGTCCAACCTTCGAAGAATTCTTTCTTTTCAGATTCCTACATCAGCCTTCTACCGGCACACAATGGCTCCGTTTTGATAGTCTACCAAAACCACACGTTCTCTTACATGAACAAGATGAAGAGGGACGATTTGCGATGTTCCAGACGGTTGCGTGGGAAATGTCTCGCTCGGTTAAAAGTAGATGCGTTTGGGAAAGTCCTGAAGGGGTTTCTGAAACACAATCACTGCCCTCCCATGTTGCGTCAAACTAGCGACGGGTTGTTTTATAAAATTTCAAGTTGAGATAACCCATAGGTCGTTCTCACACAACGCTATTTGCAAGCGCCTAGGATCTTGTCCATGCGTCGCTCGTGAATCGACGCCCTATACGAGTATATTTACCATGTTCTGCACACGAGGTGACGCGTCTACGATGCGTGTCCTGTCAGTGAACAGTGTCAGTATCGGCGACTCGACCTGTGGATTGCATGGGGGTCGCGTAGCATATAAACAGCGTAGTGTGAAAAGGGCCATATCGGTAGCCTGGTGTCCGATACAAAAGTTAACTTTGTTAAATGAGTTGGTACTTAAGTCATACTTTCTAGTCTTTAGACTGATTGTGTTGATTTCGTCAAATGACTTCCTGTTGTCAAAGGACCAAGGTTTGGTTTCCGCGTTGATCTCATTTTTTAAACCCAACGCCCACCGATTTTACGTCTTTTACTAAGATAAGTGAATGCTTTCCAACAATCCTACCTGTTGGTATGTGACGATGAAGTCCAATATATTGAACGCCTATAAAATTAGTATAAATAGTATAAATAAATCACATTAATATGTAGATACAAGTATATTGTAAATTTATAAGTGGGTAAAATTTGGTTATATTTATATTGTAAAGTTATTAATAAACACATATGTGTAAGGTAGAACCAGAGTGGTCCAAGTGACTTTTTGCATTGACCCCCGATTTTGGCATAAAGATCTCCAAAACTCAATATTCTTTTATTCCACTTTGATCCAATTGCAGTTCAGTTGCAGAATTGCAATTCAAAAACATTGTCTAGGGCAATTGGATCAAAGTGGAATAAAAGAATATTGAGTTTTGGAGATCTTTTTGCCAAAATCGGGGGTCAATGCAAAAAGTCACTTGGACCACTCTGGTTCTACCTTACACATATCTAGTCAGTTATAATGATAGTAATAGACTATTAAGTTGCTACTACAATTTTTAAATAGTCAATTTTATCAGACCCTTAAATTCATCAAAAGTATGAAGTATTACCCTTAGGTATACTAAAAATATCTAAAAAAGACCTTTATTTGTTATTGTTTTGGACTACAACTGAAAATATGGCGTAGCTATCTGGCCAGACAAGTGTATAGGTACGCTATGGGTATCCTCGATTTCAGGTAGGTATTGCTTTATTGGTAATAGATACCAAAGATGGGATGTAACTGAAGCAGAGCAGAGTACTTACATTTTAAATAATAACGTTATGATTAGGCAACCGAGGCTTGTTTGTTTGCTCGCTGATGTTCCATTAGCCCTACTTATACTGAAGATTTTCAGTTGGGAGCCGGACAGCAACTTTTTGATTATTGCGTTCTACGGAGGTATCAAAGTAGGTACCTACGCGTGCACACAATTTAGCCTCGGCTATCAATATAACTAATAGAACCTGTATGCATATTTCTTGCTGACTGTACTAAAATGTGATAATAGATAGTCAATGGATCAGACCGGAATAGAAAATAATTTAAAATATTATGATCCACGTAGGTACCTATTACTCGTTAGGGATCAGATCGGAATAAAAAATAATTAAAAATATAGCGATCCATTCTCGGGATCTCTTTTCAAGTATCAGACCGGAATAACTCTCAATGACGCTAACCTATGATTTAGGTTACCTAACCTATTATTTACATGGTCACATATGTTTTTACAAGTGGGAGGGAATACAGACTCGACGACTTACCTTGCGTTTGTGTTAGACGTGGAATTCATTTTATTTACGTCCCATGCAATAGCCGACTTTCATCTCTTGCGATTAAGGTACCTTGCGGAATGGTGGCAAGATGTTAAAATGCCGTACGTAAACTAAGCATCAAACTAAATGGAACTGTGAGCACAGGTAATAAAGTTTTAAGTGGGAAGTGACAATGAGGGTAAAGGCGTGTGAATTCGCCGCTAGAGGCGCTAGTGTAGAGTGAGGTCTGGGTGTCAGTGCCACAAACTTATTTGGCCCGGTAAGAAGGGCGCTACTGTCTTTGTCTTTGTCTGACAACAGTATAACATTTGCATTAGTTCCAATTTTGGCCACCGGGTCAGATAAGTATGTGGCACTGTCGCTTCTCACTGAATATCACTTGTCACTGTTTATGTATGGGTGGGCTTTGACAGCAGGACCTCACTCGCCGGTGACGCCAACTGGTGAGTACAAAAACGGCGACCCTCATTCCGTATTCTTGGCGTCTTATAGTTATGAAATTCATGTTTCAGGTGTCCTCGAGTTCATACCAAGCAACCGAGGACGAGGTCAGATTCTGGTCTACAACGGATACACCTTCGCTAACATGAATAACAAGACCCGTTGGTACTGCTCCAAGAAAGCTAGTGGGTGCAAAGTGCGTCTCATCACCACTCCTACTGGGAATCTGTTGGATGTCTATGGGATACACCATCATCCACCGCCGAGCTTGTACAGGAAGACAGATGGGACGTTAATACGACTTAATTAACACCATCAGATAACTGGACTAACTAATCGGCCTAGTCCCTAAATTGATTTG
Organism: Hesperia comma; assembly: GCA_905404135.1. NCBI lineage: Eukaryota > Metazoa > Arthropoda > Insecta > Lepidoptera > Hesperiidae > Hesperia > Hesperia comma. The sequence continues at coordinate 3,284,297 of FR990024.1, forward strand.
TTCTAGGTCAGTCGCATTGGTCATGGGCGGCAGCGGGGTGGTGCTGCCTGCTCCTTTGCTACTTTAATTCCATAAAAAAATATTATGCATCAAAATGCGACATAAAGTATGCAACATACGGTCTATAGATCTAAAAGAATTTTAATTTTGTATACAGAGTGAAATATAAAATGAGAATTTATTGAAGCAATGAAATAACTAGAAGTAGGTGCATATTCTATGATATAGTAAGTGCATTCCAAAAATGTATATAAATACGAGTATTTTTGTAATAATACATAGGACAACTAGTTTATGATATAATATGTATTACTTCATGCATCGTGCCTTCAAAATGGATGATTTCTAGATCAGTAATACGGATTGGTTACAAACTTACATCACCACTACCTTTGAGTTCGTAGGTAGTACCTATATAAAATTTACTTGAACTGAGTAAATTTTTATAAGAAACAACTATGTTGAATGTTAAGTTACGTTATCAATTTTAACTTAAATGTTACGAGATTTTTTTATCTACATGGCTGTTACTCTAAAAGCCCAAACCACGGTGAATCCTAAGATTTACCGGTTAATCCTAGGATTCGCCAACAAGACGTGTTAGTAAATGTATGAAATAACAATTTTTTCGGGCTTTTACTTTTTTTTTAGCTTGTTTATTCCTTTGGTAAAACTTAGGATTTGCTGCTAGGCATGCTAAATGTTGGTACGAAGTGCGTGCCCAGGGATTCAAACCCGGAGCCCGTGATGGGTTGAGATGATGATTATGACCCTTCGAATGGTCATCAATAAAAAAAAAATTATACTAAGTTATCCTTTAATTCAGATTTTTATTTTATTTTTAGTTTTCTGTCTTTTCTCCACTGTCAATCGTTTAAAAGATATTGAACTATTTAAATACATTGTTAGTATTGTAAAATTGCTCATACATATTTTATAATAAAACTTAAGTAGGTAAGTATAACAATAAAGTATATTTTGAATGTTTAATCTTTTGTTTTATTTAAAACTTCAAGTTATATTTGGGATCCAAATTATTAGTATACTATTTTTCATTTGTAACATTTGCAAACCAAATACATACTAATATTATATATTATTTCGCTTGGGACTTCGTGTCGGTGACAGTCGAATTTTTATGGATGGTAGTGACAATTTTACTGTCATCTGTGTACATCTTGTTGACTAAAATAAAAAGCATGTGCTCTAAGTTTTTCTAAGAATTTATTCTTATCAATAGTCAGTAAAATACGTAAAAAACTGAGTAGGTACCTACTGTTTGTGTATGTAAACATTTTAAAAAAAGACAAAATTGTGAAAATTATGTTTATTGTCAAAAAGTAAAAAAATATCACAACATCTAAAAGCCTGATAGTTATAATTAATTTTTACTTTGAATGCATTTTTCAAGTATGTCGATAGATTTACTTTCCGCTTTTCCCAATTTTACGCAAAATTTAATTTTGTTTGAGTAGGTAGTATGATGTTTTTATAATGGAGCTAAGTACTAATAATTTGCAATTTTCAACAGAAGATGAAACACCAGCGTTTTTACGGTACTACAAGGCTTACAGACGTCAGAACCCTGAGAGGTTCCAGGTTACACGAGAAGATGAGCCAAAGGAAGAAGAAGAAGTAAATCCTGTTACTAGAGTCAGTAACATACTCAACTTGTTCATTCCTAGTAAAAAGAATCAGTAGGTAACGCGTACACTACAAATACAATATGTTTATTCAGCAAAATTCATAAAAATACTATTTGAATTTCCTCAGTTTATTCTTTTCAATGTAAAATATCCAGCCAGTAATAAATAACCGATGTAAACTTTAAATAATTACACTTCTGAAATAATAAATACTTACTATTAATGATTCATATATTTTTTTAAACTGTACACACCCATCCCTGTTTATATCACACTTTTGTTTGACAAAGCATTAGTGATACTTTTGGTGGTCATCATCATCGATCAGTCCCACAATACAGTCAGCCCTTCTATTCAAAAAATGGCGTCCAATGCTGTAATGCGCTTCAAAATCGGTCGACCTATTCACAAGAAATCGGTGATAAAAAAAACTGTGTTTTCAACATACCTAATTTCGAATTTTCGTGACATTCTAATTTAGCGGGATGTTTCAAGGATGGCCAGCAGGGTCGACCACCTTTTCCTTTTTTCCGATTTTCTCGATAAATTTTCTTAATTTCTATTTTTGTGTAAATCATATTACGGCAATCCAGGCAATGCGCTTTGATAATGCTAAAGTTCATCAATGGTTACCAAATAAAAAATTAAAAAGAACGTCAGTTGCTATAGACGGGCAAAAAGTGTGTGTTAAAAGATGGAGTTTCATCGCAATCCTTTTGGGAGTCTTTAAACTCAATGTCTCATATAATACACTGTGTCAATGTACATTGAAATAAAGAACAATAATAATAATAATAATAAAATGATTTATTTGCTCTCACAAAAGGTCTTAAAACTATGCCTTAGTAGTAGTAGTAGTCTAGTAGTAGTAGTACAAGATAATTATGATTTAACAGTTCCTTTGACCTTTATCCGTGAGAGCCTGGTGCCTGACATAGGTTCTGTAAGTACCTGTATTACAGGTCACCAGTGCCCTCCCTAGGACAGATTTGAACAATTTGTACATTTGTATTGCGTGAGCACAATAAATAATTAAAAAAAATCAAAAAAGCAGACTTAACTAATGAAATGTATGAAACACGTATAGTATAGTATACTGTATACGTATAGTATAGTAGTAGTAGTAAGTATACGTATAGTATACTGAGATTTTACAGATCGTTCCTAATATTGTTCAAACCCTGTTGATTCCTTGCAGAAGCTGAATACGAAATCATTAAATTGGTGTCAGGGAAAACTAACGTGTTGTATCGGCAATACTTATTCTCATACAAAGGACCCAAAGACGTTAAGCTGTATCTATACTGTTGTAGAAAATACAGTATCCAGTGCCCGGCAAGACTGAAACTTAACCCTGCAGGGAACATCGTGTCTGCTTTATTGCAACATAATCATCCACCTCCTCAACTACAAAAATGTCGAAATGGACAGTATGTGAAGATTACGACTTGATGCCTGGATGAACTTGGGCTTATGTGAGAAAAGTTACACACCAATATGTTAAAGTGTAAGCCCTTTAATAGATAAAATACGTGACCCTTGTGATAGAAAAAAAATCGCATGCATACACGAAAAAAATACATTTAAATTTAAGGGTGCGGTTCCACTGAGGCGGAGCGGAGCGGAGCAGTGCGCGATTCACCAATCACATGGCTTGAAATCCGCACGAGGCGCAATGAGCTTGGATTTCAAGCCATGTGATTGGTGAATCGCGCACTGCTCCGCTCCGCTCCGCCTCAGTGGAACCGCACCCTAATCCTTAGTTTCTCCTGCTTGATTTATTCGCTTAATATAATTTGATAGAGTGAATTACTTGAGGAGCTATTTATTTCACATACAAGCTTCAATTCATGGTTTCCGTAATAAATATTATCCTTCGGATTTTCCAGTCTCTAATTTTATCCATACCAAATTCGTCTAAATCGGTTCTGTGGATTAAGCATACCTATAAGATGGCAGAGAGAACGACACGCTATACGTACTTTTTGAGGTTTGAGGCGACTATCACAGTTCCCAAGAATAGTAATGCTACTGTGATGTGACCGAATTAGAACGTACTCACTTACAAATCACTTAACAACAGCTGAGTATTTCTCAAAATAAATGTAGGTAAGTACATCTTTGAAAAAAATGTGTGCCTCGAAATGTATATGTTACGGCTAGTACCCGAAGTGTGGCTACACCTATGTAGTTCTAGCCGGCTACAACTAGGTGTAGCCGGCCACGTGCGGTAAGAACTAGGTGTATCCTATTTGTCGTCGGCTAGAACTAGATATAGCCGTACACCGGTGGTTATCTTTTTATCGAATGTTTAAATGCGCTAATTTTAATTAAAGTAATTAGGTTAGCGAGGAGCGAAGCGACGAGCGTGTTAGGTTAACAGGAACCATCGCACGAGCCGAGCGAGCGAAGCGAGCGTGCCGCGGCAGCGGCCGGCTAGTGCCAGAACCGACTTTAGGGCGTTTATAACCTGAACATTTCATGAAATGAACATTGTATAAAATAATATTCGATCAAATGAACATTATGTCAATCAATATTACACAAAATGAATATTCGATCAAATGAAAATTATGTCAAACGATATTATACAAACTGATTAAATATGATACACCTAGTTCTAACAACACGTGGCCGGCTACACCTAGCTGTAGCCGGCTAGAACTAGCCGCACTTCGGGTATTAGCCGTAACATATACACATTTCGAGTGGTAACCACGTTGTATACACAACGTGGTTATATATATATGGTGGTAACCACGTTGTATACACAACGTGGTCCAAAAACCGAGCTCCAAAAACAGTGAGCAGAATTCAGCCGTAACGGCTGTTGGCCGGACCGCGCTTTTAAAAAGAAGCGCCGCGCCACAGCCGCCGGTGGTTGCAGTCAGTCTCTGGAGACCCTTATACTATTGAACGTTATTCTTCTTTCATGTTTTTTTTTTCAGATGGGTCAAACTATCAGACGATTCAGTTGGTGGGAGGCTAAGAAATAATATTGTACCAGAATTACACATATTCTTTTAAAGGACCTATAGACGTGAAGCTTTATCCATATTGCTCTAGGAGAAATAGCAAGGGCTGCAAGGCTAGGCTCAAGTTGGATAGAGACGGGAATATCGTGTTGGCGAATACTACCCACAATCATCCTCCTCCTCAATTGACTAAATTAAAAAGTGGACATTTCACTTCAACTTCAACTTAGTCATAATCGTTATGGTGCGTACCAGGGATGTTGCTGATGCAGCTTTTTACTATATCAGCGGATGCTGATGCTGATTTTTTCAGACTAATATCAGCGGATGCTGATGCTGATGCTGATATTTAAAAATACCTAAAACTAAATTTACTTGTACTATAAAATTATTATCAAATATGGTAAAAATGAGTCGCTCAGCGGGCTATGGAGAGGGCTATGCTCGGTATTTCTCTGCGTGATCGAATCAGAAATGATGAGATCCGTAGACGAACACGGGTAACCGACACAGCCCAGAGAATTAGTCGGCTGAAGTGGCAATGGGCTGGCCATATAGTTCGTAGGACCGACGACCGTTGGGGAAGAAAGGTCCTCGAATGGAGACCGCGTCTTGGAAAAAGGAGTGTAGGGCGCCCTCCGACCAGGTGGACTGACGACCTGAAGAAGACGGCGGGCATCCGCTGGATTCAAAGGGCTCAGGATTGGGTGGAGTGGCGCCAGTTAGGGGAGGCCTACGTCCAGCAGTGGATATTGAAAGGCTGATGGATGGATGGATGGATGGTAAATAATGCTATTTTGAATAAAACGCATACACAGGTGGAGCCGTAGCATTAGTGTTAATGTCGAACTACGCATAGCTTAACGCACTAAGGACGCTTGGGCTACATCTGCGTATTCAATCATTCCATTTTCGAATTTCGCGCTGTCCCGTTCTCGCCTAAAACATAGTAGGCGTACATCCTTGTTCTACCATATTGTGTGGTCTCGCTCTATCTTTAGTGCACTAAATTCAGCGCTAAAAACTCTTTGATGTGTCGAAAAAACCGACACCCGATTTAGCGCTTAACGTTGAACGTAATGACGTCTAATGAGTAATGCCAATACCTGCAATAAATGCCGATACGTCCATTCGGACTGCTTCTAAATGTATGGAGACACTTCCAAATGGAAATCTTCCATTCAGAAGCACTCCAAATGGACGCATCGTCAATGGCTACCTTAAGACGTGCACTGCACGTACGCGGCACATCCGGTGAGCCGGCAAGTCCGCGGAGGGGCGGCAATTTAAGGTAAATCTGTATGAGTGCAGCCGATGCAGCTTACGGCGCCCGTGGCGAGATATTATTTAGCCAATAAAGTAAAGTACTGATATTGGTTTGGTAGTTGAAATGAGAAGGGGACGGGGACGGTCCTGTTAATCGTAGTTTTATTTTAAAATGCAGTTGAGTTATTTAATGTAGCTGACAATTCTCACTGACAGTAGATGCATCATAGACGCGTCGCTTTCATACATTGACAAGATCCGAGTCGCTTGCAAATAGCGTTGTGTGAGAAGTGCCTGTGTTATAAAGGAAAAGATTATTTTATTCTTTTTAACGCATTTAAATAACAGCTTGCTTTTTAATTTTTTTAAACTTTTAATTAAGATCTAGAACGCTTTTTTAAAGTCTTTGTTTTTGTAGAATTAAATGCTATAATGCTATCAATTTGTGTTTTAATGGCCAGATTCCCATGCTGAAAACTGTAAGTAAATGTCGGTTAATACGGAATTATTAATAAGGAACTCTACGGCTAAATAATTGCCTACTAAGTACCTTATTTATTTATTTATTTATTTAAACTTTGTTATACCATACATACTTAGTGTGGTACAAAAGGCGGACTTAATGCTAGAAGCATTCTCTGCCAGTCAACCTTTGGTCTAAGCAGATATCGACGATGGCGGTATGCATACTTAATTTGAAGGAACTAAAAACAAAACAAAAAAAAACATAAAAAATATATAATCATTATATAATCTATTTTATACCAATGCCAAGCCTCGACACTCATCATTGTCAAGCTTTCTAGTCTTACTGCACCCTCGCACCTACATACAAGTTCAAACGTGACCAGTTGAAGTCGGAGTATGATGGATGACACCTCACTTGGCGGGCGTTCAACCTTTGCAAAGTTACCATATGGGCAATTTTTATTTTGTTGACAGCACGCTTTGGGTGTGTCCTCTCATAGATCGGTCAAAGTTGTTCTGGACGACAGCGGAAATGTGGTGCTGCGTGCATTATTGGTATGGTTGTTACTGTCCTTTTATGTTTTTTTTTTCAGATGGCTTACATTATCAGATCATTAATATGGTTGGAGGCAAGGAGTTAATATTGTACCAGAACTACACATTCTCGTTCCAAGGACCTAAAGATGTGAAGTTGTATCCTTATTGCTCTAAGAGAACCAGCGCGAGATGCCAGGCTAGACTCAAGTTCGACAGAGACGGGAATATCGTGTTCGCCAATACTACCCACAATCATCCCCCTCCCCAGCTGACTAAATTGAAAAGTGGATATATCAAACTTAATTAATCACAGTTACAAAAAATGCAGTAGAGGAGATAATTAAAAGTATCCGGCGTTACTTTAAGGAACTCCTTTAATACCCTGTTATGGTGTACCTAGGCTTAGAATAGTTATAGTATAGGTAGAATGACAGTAGTCATACAAGCGCTTGGTCTAAAATGAAGCACTTTTTTATAAACTGATTCACACACACGTGTGTATATTAAGTCCATGGTTTAAACCTAATTAAGTAATTACTTTACTTACTTTTTAATAGTCTTTATTAATCAATAAATAATACATTTCAAATTTACAACGGCAGTGCAACATTGCAAAAATAATCTTAAGATAGAAATGTTACATAGGCTAGCGGCCTCTTTAAACAAACACAGTATACTTATTTAATATCGTTATAACTTTGCAAATTAAAAACTGGTAATACAGTTGAAATATGATAAAAATATGCAAGGCTTTATAATTGACCATAACATATATACAAGAAAAATTGTTTATAAGCGTGCGTCTCACACGAGTTACATAAATACGTTAGACAATTAACAACAAAATTACTAAATATTGATTTACCAAAGTAAATATGTATACGTTACAACGAATACACGAATATTTAAGTAATAATTGATAAAAGATATCACGAAATAAAAGTGGAACTAGTGGGTATCCGCACAAAAATAAAGCCAGACGTGGTCGGTAGCCGGGCAGCTAGCCGATCGCCGGTTGTAACATAGGGTCAGGACTCGCTAAGAAAATAGTGATGGGGCAGTCGATATCTATTGTAGATCCCGGAGTACGATAATGTATTTAACCTAGTTAGACCAATTGATGATACTAGAATGTTTGAATGTATTGGATTTTTATGTATGAAAAATTTTCTAGACATTTTTAAAATATAATTCTTTATGAAAGGAAACTTTATATTATGATGTAATTTCTTTAAGTTCGTTCGAAAAGGAGTATTATAAGCAATTTTAAGGGCTTTGTTTTGAACCACTTGTAACTTATTATATTGAGTGTCCGATATACTACTCCAGACAGGGGCAGCATATGTTATACAGGGACGAACAAGAGTGGAGTAGATTTTTAATTTAGTACTCGGACTAAGTTTTGACCGTCTGTTTAGAATAGGACTTAGAGCATTTATACTTTTTAATTAAGTAATTAAAAGATACTATGAAATATTGAAAGCTGACCTGTGAATGTGATGTTATTACATTTCTTTTGCTTTTCGGAAGTGTTGTGACAAAATTTAACAGCACAAATCGTCATAATTTTTTTTCGCGAGACTTATAATACGCGAATACTACGGAGCGGAACGGTGTTTGGAGCCATTAATGGCTCCAATGAAGGTGCTACAAAGTGGCCGCGCTGACTTGGTTTCTATAGGTACTTTAATTATTCTAAGGGTGTATAGTCCGTTTTTTTTCGCTACGGACTAAATTGACACATGCGAATGTCAATTTTCGAAATAATGATACCAGCTTTTTAATAGTAGTGTTGTTCTACGATACCGGTTTTATGAATCGTAACTTTTTACTTTTATCAGATAATTTTATTTTTATTTGATAATAGACGAATCTTTTACAAATCATGGTAACTATGGAGTAGCACAGATAAAAAATATATTTATTAATTTTAATTACGTATTACACTAAGTAAATACGAAAATTATTGACTTCTTGTTGAAGAATACGCAATAACAAGGTTAAGGTACATTATATAGGTATGCCTGTCGGTCATATTATTTTAAAGACACATTTTTTATTATTACCGAAAAACGATACTAGATTGTAAATTACGTAAAGTTACGGTAGAGGCACATCACTATTCGCAAAAAAGTGGCAACACAGCTAATGTCAATTTAGTCCGCAGCGAAAAAAAACGGACTATAGTTATATTAAAATTTGCTGGTTGTATTTTTTCTTTGTTTTCTGGCATGTTCCTATGAGGGAGGGAGGTGCTTGTGGAATGAAAATATTCTCCATCAAATAAGTTTGCTCGGATTGCTACAAAGTAGATTAATCTTTAATCTATAGTTATTTACATTATTTTTTTACTTATATTCCTCTGTGATGTTGATTGCAGCTACATAATTATATACAATAACTCTATGAATGTATAAGATTTATTGACGTAACGTATAATCATGACATGCGATTTCTGATTGTAGCAGAATCTTGATGATGATCCAATATGATTCATAGCTAATTAATCAATTTATGAATATGATTCATAGCTAATTAATCAATGTATTTTATTGAAGCGCTCGTAGGCTGGCGGCTTGCGTCGACCCCAAGTGATCGACAAAGTTAAGCAACAGCGGGCGCGGTCAGTAGTTGGATGGGCGACCGCTAGTGGCACAATATCTTGAGCGCTTCCGTGCTTCGGAGGGCACGTAAAGCCGTCGGCCCCGGTTGTTTTCGATTGATAGCAGTCGTTAAGCCATGTCGGAAGGCCTTCGGGCGGCTTGAAAACTTCTGATACTGGGTTGGCCACTAACCACTCCACCAATCCGCACTGGAGCAGCGTGGTGGAGTATGCTCTAGGCCTCCTCAATAATGAGGAAAGACCCGTGCTCAGTAGTGGGTTGTCATTAATGGGTTGTAGCCATGTATTATATTACTAGGAATTTGGGTACATTTCATTGTAACTTTAATCATATATTTATAATGTCGCATGTGCTTGTTATAAATCCAATGTTTATACAAATTAACACAACGAAAAATGATAGACGTAACATTTTTTCATCTTTGTTGTATATTTTAAACAACCTATGTATGTTATTGTAGAATTACATGCAAAGATGTCATCATTTTGTGTTTTAATGTTGAGATTCCCATAGTGTAAACCTGTTAACTGTGTCGGTTGTTAAGGGGCTGCAACAATGAGCGGAGCTCAAAAACAGAGATAGGGGCTATTCCGCTATAGACGGGTCATGGTATAATTTTTTAAATTGCAGTTTTTATTAATTTTATTGATATCAGTGCAAAGAAGAAGATGTATATTTAATAAATATAATTTTTATTTATTTAATTTTACGATTTTTACCAATTTTAAACGCGCTTGAAAAATTGGCGTCTGAGAATTTGGTAGAAACTACAAAATCATACCTGGCAACATTCGCATAAAACAGCTGTTACCGACGGTTTTGAAGTTATGATTTACAGTTTTTACAACATAAATTTTGTAAAGTGTGCATAAATAGGTACCTAAGTAATTGTTTTTATTAATGAAATATTTGTGAGTATAAGTAGCCATTGTTTATTTGTTGCACCCGCGATGTTATGTAAAAGTTTGTTTATTTCAAAGAAATTAAATTTTCATGTTACGAAACTTTGTAAAAGTAAGAAGAACTCAAAGGTACACCTCAATCAAATATTATTGAAAGTATTTATGATAATTGAATTGGAATAAACATGGACTCAAATTGGTTGCACCTGCGATGCCCATTGCGATCGCGGGTGCAACATTTTGATAACTATGAATATAACGTGAATTATCACGTTGGTTTGTTTTATTTTGCATTGAATAATATAATGTAATTATACTATACATGATTAGTAATTTGTATTTAATAGGCACTTTTGTCCTTTTTTGTAGAAATATTGGCTAAAATGACAGAAGAGCACCAAAAGAAAACTGCTTCCCAGAAGTATAGGCGAAAACTGAAAGAAAATGCTGAACAGTACCAAAAACATCTTCGGAGAGAGCGATCTAGGGATTCAAAGCGGAGAGAAGCAATGAAAAAGAAAATGGAGGAAGACTATGATTTGAAAACACAGGCTAGAATCAGATCTAAAGAAAGAATGCAGGTAACCAGGATGCGTCGTAAAGAAGAAAAATTTAAAGAAAAATGTACTAATTACAGTTAATCCTCGCACGCTGGGAGAGGCTGTGGCAAAAGTAAAACGTAATTTGCCTGCTAGTCCCACGAAAGCAGTTGAAGTTATTAAGAAAATTGTGGCTCAATTCCAAATTGTTCTATCCAAAAAAAATGACACCGCCAAAGCACTGCCACGAAAACTGACGGATGAAGTGAACAAACAGATTTATGATTTCTACAATAGGGACGATATTAGTAGACAAATGCCTGGGATGAAAGATGCAAAGTCGATTAAGGTAAATACAGGAAAAAAATGAGAATACAGAAGAGAACAATGGTCATGAGTATCCGTGAAGCCTTTGAACTGTTTAAAACATTTTATCCTGAAACATCTATAGGCAAGACCGTTTTTTATAATGAGAGACCTGCTCACGTTTTACCTATCAATGATACTCCTCATAATGTTTGTGTATGCGTAATTCACTCAAACTTCATAAGTCTTCTTCATGCTATTTCGAAACACGTAACAGATTTTCCGAAAACACACCAAGAGCTTCTGAAACAGGTAACGAAGATTGCATGTCCAATATTTGCAATGTATGCAAAGAAACAAACATTTGGGATGTAACTCTCGACACAAATCCTAGTGTTAATTGGCAGACCTGGATTTTTCAGCATCAGAGACCAAGACAGGTTGTAATTAGCAAACCTTTCCATGAAGCACTGGAGGAGTTACATGATGGCACTCCTAAATTTAAGCTGCATTCTTTCGTGAAAAGCATTCAATCCCAATACTTTCAAAATGCTAAACAAGACCTGACTAATGAGAAAGCTACTGTACAAATAGACTTTGCCGAAAATTATAGCCTTATTAGTCAAGACGAAATACAGTCAACACATTGGTCTCATAGTCAAGTTACCCTGTTTACATGCTGCATATGGATTAAAGACAAACTCCATTCAGTGATCGTTGTCAGCGATCAATTAAGCCACAGTAAGTATACTGTGCACCTTTTCTTGCGGAAAATCTTTGAGTATATCTAGTCGTTTACTGAGAATATTACATCCGTATATATCTTCAGCGATAACTGTGCGGCTCAGTTTAAGAATCAGTATGTAATGGCAAGTATGAATGAACTTAAAACAGAGTGGATTCACTCATCTCGAATGGAATTTTTTCGCTGCCTCGCATGGCAAAGGTGCTGTCGACGGAATTGGAGGCAGTGTCAAAAGATTGGTGTGGATCGCTGTTAAATCGCGGAGAGCAATTGTTAACAGTGCCCAAGAGTTCTGTGAAATGGCACGGAGTCTCTCTAAAAACATCCACTTTATATTCGTCACAAAAGAAGAAGTAGAAGAAGGGAAGGCCATATTAAATGAGAAGGGTTAAAAAACATACCAGGTATTCAGGGTAAACATTGCTTCCAATTTGAAGACGGCAACAACATTTCTGTGGCTCTTACCTCATTGTCTCCTCACCTCACATGCACATTGTTAGGCACATCTGTGAAAACAGCAACCGAAGTAGAAAGTGATTGGGATAGTGACGATTTAGAAGCTCTTTCAATTCATAAACGATATAAAGAAATTCTGTGTCCTGAATCTTCCGTGCCACCTAAAACCAAATTGCGCGTTTGCGACATTTATGGTGTATCAGAGTCAGAGGATGAATCTTTAAATAATGAATTTCCAACAACATCCCACGAACCCTCAACGTTATCGACAGAAATATGGTCTGAAAAGTAATATTGTGAGTACCCTAGTGTCGAAACAAATTTGCGCTGGTTCGTACGTGCTCGTTCAGCTGCTTGGAAAGTCTGGAAAAAAACTACGCAATATCGTTATGTAGGGGTTTGTCTGAGCGATATAGATGAAGACGGAGAAGTCAAAGTACAATTTTATAAGACTATTGATGGCAAATGTTTTATGGAAATAGTGAATGACATTGCCGACGTTCAATTTGAGGACATTCTCGCCATATTAGAAGCTCTAGAAATAAAAAATGGTGGAAAAAATAAATTCATAGAATTTTCATCAATTATTAACACATTTGAAAAGAAATAGTCAAAAAGTGGCTAGAACGTAGTCTGATTAGTCATGTACATTTATTTGATCTCATAAATATATAAAATATATTAATATAGTTATAAAATAAAGAGGTAAAGTGAAATATATTTCTTTTTATTAACAGACTTTTACGTTTTTGTGTTGTGATCTGGAAAGGTTGGGCCAATGTTGTTGCACCCACGATAGCACTTTAGACCTTTCCACAGACTATTTGTATAATTTATTTAAATTCTTATGTAGGTATGTAATAAAAAAGAACAGGCTAAAGTGTAGTACCTACGAGAATAATTTCATTAAAAATGTCTTTTATTTCATTGTTCTGAACATTTGAATGCGTCTACATGTTGCACCCGCTATAATGGAATCGCCCATAGAATGATTTCATTTATAGGCAAATAGTGAGATAGCAATGTTTTATTTTAGCTTTAATATTATTGACGTAAGTGCCAATTGCATTTTAATTTTTTATTTGAAAACTGTTTCGGTTTTTGAGTTTTTCATTCTTATGAAAACCTAGCTTTAAGTACTTACTACGTTTTAAAAATATTTTCATCAACTAATTATTAAAATTTTTGTAATAAACATGAAAATACTATTTGGACCTTACTTTAATTTTTTTTTCTTTCGAGAAAACTTCTCATTTTACTGGTTTTGCTCTTATGAGATTGTTTATTATATAGTGAAGACATATATCTAAATATCGGAGATATAGACAGTAAGCTTTAAAAATAATCGAATGGTGCGTACAGACTTTGTAACAAAACATGTTATAAAACATAGTTAAATAACATGTTTTACAAATGTGGACGCTATGTGGTACAAAAACAAGTTATGCAACATGTTATTAGTTTTTGTTTTTGTTTGTTTTTTAACATGTTACATGCTATATTTTAAGAAATGACACGCATTGAATTGTTATATGACAATCAGGGGCGTGCGGTCCTTGTAGGCATAAATGCAGTGCATTACTTGCCATTTACGATATTTTAATATAACGTTTGTACGTTTTAGATGACTTTAATTAACAGTAAATAAATGAATATTCAAAATATAATAACTTAAAAACTCCTAATATTTTATAAATAACACCTATTTGTAAACACAAACGCCTGCCGTTTGATGATAGCAACAACTAATTTATTATGTATTATCTATGAACTAATGCCTCCTGCCACCGCGGTCGGCAGGAGATTTGTTTGCATGTGTGTAGTAATTTTGGTGTCCGTACACAGTTCGCAAACGCACACATTCATATAATATCTATAGCAAGTCATGCTGGCAGGCTTTCGAACCGAACACGTCCTCGGAAGTAATCGGACATTTTCGTGCTTATAATCCGAGGAAATCAGGTATGCACATTACGCATTTTTGTTTAGTAGGGTTATATTTCGCGCCAGCCATGTTTATTTTATTACTTTTCATGTGACGAGCTTACGTATTACATAATTGTTTGCGAATTGCGAGTTATTAATATAGTTTTCATATAAGATTTTTTCATTTTAACATTTGAAAGTGCGTACATTTAATAGTTTATTACTGAGTTACTATAATAATTGTAGTGATTTGCTTTTACTAGTGCTAGTCTGTTGAATTTTTTAAAATGTTGGATTGTGAAGTTTGTGTGGATAATGTGTGTTTACTAAAACTTAAAAATAACAAGTTCTCACTATTGTCATTCAGTGAAAAGAATCAAATTGTGTCTAAAGGTAGGTGTGGACCCGAGTTACAAAATTTAAACCAGCAAAAAGGGAATGTAACTCGAAAGTTTCATGTCAAAAGTTATGAAACGTATAACTAGCTGTGTGGTTGTGTACACACGACTAAATTATATTGTTTTCCTTGCATATTGTTTAGTAATTCTAGTACAGTGTGGACTGATTCAGGATATTCAGATTTAAATAAATAATTGCATTAATTTACATCGGGATTTTTAGTAATCTCAAGTAACCAGAACCTTGAATATGTGAAAATTGAAGCTGACTAGGTGAGTAATTATAATATTTTAGCTTATTATTTTATTTATCAGAATTTCTTCCGCTGCGACGATCGATCGCTGTTTTGTCTGCGTTGCCGTAGAAGATGTACATGAATAGTATTACATAAACTTCTTCTATTGGAACGGTTTCCGACTTAGAGATCCTTAGCGTGGCTGTGCCTATGCCTAAAATCTATAAAAGAAAATGTTTTTGTGATCGAGTACTTCGCCGCATACCCTGTGTCATAATCCTGTGCACGCCACTGATGACAATGTTATACAACAATGTTGTTTTAATGTGTACGGTCTTGTAACATGTTTCATTGTTAGACAACAATGTTATGGTGCGTACAGACTATGTAACAAAACATGTTATAAAACATAGTTAATTAACATGTTTTACAAATGTGGACGCTGTGTTACAAAAACAAGTTATACAACATGTTATTAGTTTTTGCAACAATGTTATATGCTATATTTTAAGAAATGACACGCATTGAATTGTTATATAACATTGTTATACAACAATGTTGTTTTAATGTGTACGGTCTTGTAACATGTTTCATTGTTAGACAACAATGTTATGGTGCGTACAGACTATGTAACAAAACATGTTATAAAACATAGTTAATTAACATGTTTTACAAATGTGGACGCTGTGTTACAAAAACAAGTTATACAACATGTTATTAGTTTTTGCAACAATGTTATATGCTATATTTTAAGAAATGACACGCATTGAATTGTTATATAACATTGTTATACAACAATGTTGTTTTAATGTGTACGGTCTTGTAACATGTTTCATTGTTAGACAACAATGTTAGATAGTGTGAACGTGTTATAAAACAGAAGTTATATAACATGTTGCATAATCTGTACGCACCATTAGATCTAAAACTATCATATTTCGGATGTATCCTCTTAATAAGATCTATTTCTAAATAATTGCAAACTAAGTATCTCATTCACGTATACCAATGCAAAGCCTCGCTACAATACAGAGGTATTTTAATGAAATTATGCCATAACGTCGCTCTATTCAGACCTGAACTTATAATATTAATATCGATTTGCACACCACTGAGTGTTAAAATAACTATTCATTTAGTTTTATTATCCTTTGTTACTTTTTATACATGTAGATAGATAATTTAGTTTAATTTGTAATTTTTGTACGTGTCGCGACATCGCGTAAAACACACGATGAAATCACGATAATAGCTGAATCACGGTATCGAAATTCGAAATATGAACAGTTGTTGTTGGAGGATTATGAGATGACACTTCACGTGACGGCTTGAACTTTGCAAAATTACCGTATATATCTTAAAAATTTCAATGAAATTTTGAAAGCCTTAATGAAGGTATTGTATGCTATATTATGTTAAGAGTTCTTCATAGTATTTGTAGATTTTGTCATGATTCATGTATGAAGTCTATTAATCCTCACCCTGCCCGTGGAGTATTTCACCTTTATCATTCTTATAATTGTGATAGATGTTCCGAGCATAGCTAAGGGACAGTTATACGTTGTATTGAACAGAAGCATTTTATAAGTCCTTATTCGTGGTTTTAGATTAGGACAAATCTATACTTATAACAATGCAACTATGTTGTATGTGTGTGAATTAAATGAAATTTATTTTCGATGGTTCATTGCTTTTAGCTACTAAACGCGCCAGGTGGTCAGAAGAATGCTTAAAAGCGGCAATAAATGCCGTTATCGACGGCAAACTGTCAGGCTACAAAGCAGCATCATATTATGGTATTCCAAGACAAACCATTCAAAATCACATACGAAGTGGAAAATTAGAAAAGAAGATAGGAAGGAGCAGGATATTTACTGCAGAACAAGAAGAAAATTTTATCAGTCTGTTGATTGAATCTTCTGAAAAAGAAGAACCGCTTACGGCAAAAATTATAAGAAATAAAGCATTTATATTTTGTCATGAACACAACATCCCCAATAACTTTGATAAGAAGTCTCGACACGCCGGAAGAACATGGTTAAAATGTTTTTTGGAGAGGAATCCCAAGTTAAAAAAAATTGTAACAAAAATGTGATGTTATAGGTACTTACTTTTTGTTAATTAAAAGTTACAGCCTTAACTATGTTTTATTTCCTGACCTTTAACAGTTATTATGTAGAAATTTCAATACTTTGCCAAATAATGCGAATACTTTTTTATAACCTGTGTTTAGAGACTTCAGAGATAACTTCCAACTTTAACTGCGGAATCTGTTGATCACTGATGATGGTTGTTGACTTATTCTGACATCAAATTCACTTATAGTCATAATATTCAATGTGTTACGTAAATTCTCATGAATTCCTAATGATGTTATAACTTCAACAACAAGATAACTAAAATTATCGTACATTCTACTTTCGTAATGTCGTTAACGATTGTTGTCGAAAAGAAAACGTGATTTTGAACAACAACCCCAAAATAAACTTAACAACGACTAATAGACAGATAATAGATCAAATTCTGACCCTCAATCCCATCGTTAAACCTCTACTTAAAAATACACGGATCCAATATATTACAGGCATGATAAAATGTCACGTTTGCTTCATTTCATCGATTTAAAAGATTTTCCTCCGTTATCCCTGTCGCTTTCAGTTAGAACCCGTGCCAGATGGTCAGAAGAAAGCTTGAAAGCCGCAGTTGAAGCAGTTCTCGACGGCGATCTGTCTACACACAAAGCAGCATTATTTCATGGTATTCCCAGAAGAACACTTAGTAATCACTTACGAAGTGGAAAAGTAGTTAAGAAGATAGGAAGAAGCAAAACATTCACTTTGCAACAAGAAAAAGATTTTATCCGTCTATTAATGAAATCTTCGGAAGAAGGAGAACCTCTGACATCAAAGATAATACGGAGTAAAGCATTTATATTTTGTAGTGAAAACGGTATCCCTAATACCTTCGATAAGAAGTCTCGGCACGCCGGAAGAAAATGGTTACAAAGTTTTTTTGAGAGAAACCCACAGCTAAAAAAAATTGTAACAAAATTGTGATATTATATTTTACAAAAACGTGCATCATAACCAGTGGCGGCTGGTGGGTCGTCAAACTGGTGGTGCACTTTACTGACTAACTAAGGCCTTAGTGGTCCGGCCAATTTAATACCAACTGTAGCGGCGCGATACCTACCTATTTATTTTCAAAAGTTTAGTTATTGTCTTTAATATAGTCTATATTTACGCTCATTTTCACTCACAAACACTGTCTCAATTAATAAAAAACATATAAAAAATAATTAGATACTAATTATTACGGACGTAAACAAACAATAAATAAACACGTCGCGAGAGGTCAATCCAATATGGCTGGTCGTTCCCGCGCCGGCCGGGACCGGGACGAATTTCGTCAAACCTCGGGCGCTCTCGGTAATCTTCGGATTATTCGTGCGCCGCACGGCATCTAATCGCTCCGTACATTTCTGCCGTCCTAACGAAGAGTGCAATAACTCGTGTTTTTGAGCAAATTGAGTTAATAACATATCCATAATCAGGAAAATGAGCTCTATATTTTCTTCTTAGACGTCTTTTTTGTATCTTCATTAGTTTTGGTTTTGTTGGTTATCATAACTGCAATATCTAAAGTTACGGTTTTTAAGCAGCAAATCATAACCGAAATATCTTGAGTTATGACTTGGATAGCTTTGATATTTTGTCGTATTACTTAAAATAACGGCAATAAGTCTCAGTTACTGCACTTATGACTAGTACGTTTTATAAATTTTTAATACATTTACTAGTTATAAGCGCAACATTTAAAGAGTTATTGCATTTATCATAAGGAAATTTGTTACGTAAAATGTCTAGCTTACTAAATGTACTACTAGTCTTACTACTTACTAACGGGCCTGGCGAACTTCGTTCCGCCAAACAGTCAATGATAGACCAGATTATACTATTTGAAAAATTTAATACAAATTGATAATGTTAAATCCTTCATTATGAAATAATGAAATTGACAACATCAAACTCTTTTATTTTCGTATATTTCGTATATGTTCGTTTATTCCAACTGATCGTTTTTCCACTCTGAAAAAGACTGTAGTCATCATTTGACATGCGCTCCAAAGCAGTCTTGAATATCCTAACCAATGCATGATGTTCATGAAGTCGTTATTGCATGTCTGGAAGAATCGCTTTTTTCATAGTTGTATTAATCTCTAGACGTCAATTAAGTTGTTTTCCCATGTTGTCCATGAGGTGTATTTGTAAAAAATATGTTGTGGATCTCCGAGAGACGGCAATGATCCAATTCGATGGTGAATTTTCCGTGCATCTACAGAATAAAACGCAAAGTCATTATCCAATCATTTTAATCCCATTTACCTATGAAACAACATGTCAGGAAATTTATTTATTTAAATATGTATTTATGCTATTTTGCTACTTTGCCTGGTGTCATTCTCTACCAATATATAATGTTTTATCTTATTTTCCTTCAGAAATAATTATAAAAGTTTCTTCTGATTTGTGCGTAAAAACAAAAATATGTAAATACCTTCAAAATTGGATTAAATCCTGGTTCTTCAATAATTTCTGTCCCAAATGAAATCACTTGGAAATAACTATTGTAGGTTTGGTTGTTGGCTAGAAAATGTCGCGATTCTTTTGGTTTGCCACGAAACAGAAATGCAATGGTTCAGATGGCGGTGTCAATACTGATAATTTCGTTTTGCCACTAAGGCAGCAGAATCCTGGCATTTCTTCGAAAAACTTATTGAATTTGTGGTGAATTGACACCACAATGATCTTCGCAAACAATGTCCCAATACAAACGTAACGTGGATTATATCTAATTATCTCGATTTTTTAGGGATACATGATTTTACTGTTTTTATATAAGAAAAGAGATAAAAAAAGAAGTTGATTGTTAAAAGCGTTTTTTCTATTGATATGACATGCGAATTACCAACTACAGTTTCTAAGTTGTGATTTTATTAATTGTTGAATGTAGAATGTAAGTAAGAAAACGCTATGTAGTGATTTCATTGATAAATTTAGACTTTTACAATTTCATATAATTGTACTTTATAAATAAATATTTTCATACCAAATATATTGTTTTAATATATTTTGGTATAAATTATTATGTTCTTACAATTAACCATCTCTGCCTTATATCTAATTAAAATATTTTACTATGGAAAATCTCAATAACTAGGACAGTTATTGCACTTATGGTTGGAAGAAACTGTATTTTGTGCTACATAAAAGAGCAATATGTCAATAATACGTCAGTTTACTAAACAAAACTGCAATAAGTAGTGTAGTTATTGCAGTTATGATTAGGAATACTGTATCAAAACAATTCATATGTCCCAATGACATATATAAAATTGCGTTTAAAGTATATATATAAAGTTATATACAAATATTATATACTACATAAAATTAAGAATTATTTTATCTGTCGTATAGTAAAAGTTTCAAACCAACAGCTTTTATGGTTACGAAGAGACACACAAAACAAAAATTTAACTTTTAACCGCGATTATCTCGAAAGTAATCAAAACCTAGTTATTGCACTCTTCGTTATGACGGCAGATTTACTATGGAACTATCTTTTGTCTCACGCGCTAGGCGTGTTTGCTCGTATCCCATAGAAATTGTACTAGCAGACCCCGTGCGCTCGCCGATGCGCACGAGAACTTTTCTTTATAGCGAAAGTAAATCATAACACTTTAGCAAAGAGTTTAAATTCTTTCGTCATTATGATAAAGGAGATAAAATAATAATTCGTTTTTATTTAATAGATTATATAAAATAATAATGTATTTTTATAAAGAAAATACTAATAATTTTTATTTATTAAATTGTGGTGGTTCAGCGCACGAGCGCACTCAAGGGACAGCCGCCAATGATCATAACATTACCGTGTTCCTGAAATTCTGATTAGAATATCT
Organism: Hesperia comma; assembly: GCA_905404135.1. NCBI lineage: Eukaryota > Metazoa > Arthropoda > Insecta > Lepidoptera > Hesperiidae > Hesperia > Hesperia comma. The sequence continues at coordinate 3,305,283 of FR990024.1, forward strand.
CGATTCCATCTATAAAATATTCAAATAAATAAATATTAATATTAAATTTTTATTAGAGACCGACTCAATAACTAGCACTAAAAGAGAAAAATATAAAATTTTACAAAACTTTCTGGCAAAAGTAAATAATATCTGTCATATCATCGTTCAATTGTTTTATTTAATTTCAATGTAATATTAAATAACAATACAACTACAACGATTAATTTTATATGGACATGTCAATAGAAGTACAGGAAATTCTAAGAGTGTGATATTGAAGACTGTGATTGTGGTTCGCCCGGGGTAGGACCACCGCCCGCCAAGGTACTCAGTACCATTCCTACCGTCATAATAATTGTTTTTAAGAGCAATTGTGTTCCGGATAGGAATGTTTGTGGAGCCGGTTTCACTTTTTTAGAGGCGACCATCTCAGACCTCAGGGGTAGCAACGCATCTGTGACCGAATTGGAACAAGACTCATACTAACAATAACTAACTGGACTATTACTAACATTAACTAACAGGACTAATTATCACTAACATACCCTGTCCTCGCACTTATTAACAAACTAACCAACTAATATTCTAACACCATCTACTAACTGGACTAACCATCCTAGTCCCTTTGAGTCTAGTTCTAGGTCGGTCACAGTTGTTATGGGCGGCAGGGGAAGGGTGGTACTGCATGCTCGTTTGCTATCTTAATTCCATAAAAAAAAAAAAAAGGAAATTCTAAGAGTGTGATATTGAAGACTGTTATACTGGTTGTACCACAATGTACAACCAGTATCATATGCAGCTTTAAAAGATTGTTCTATAAGGCTAAGACTGAAGAAAAGACGGACATGTATGAGCTTCATAGTTAAATAACTTAGCAGTAAGAAAAGCATAATTACGAGTATATTACATACAGGATGTTATAAACGTGAAAGTTTGTTTGTATGGATGTTGGTTACTCAATCACGCCGCAACTACTGAACAGATTTATAAGAAACTTGGTAATGTTATAGCTTATGTTCCAATTTAACACATAGACTAATTTTTATCCCGACATTCCCACGGGAGCTGGACCTACGCGGCTAATACCTACGGGTCCCGAAGCGAAGTGAGGGCGGTTCTCTAGTAAGATCAATTAAAAATATTCTAACCTGAGACTGTCTCAGACAGTTTTTTTTTTTCAATCCATTCTTGATGGAAATACAAGTTATATTAATTAAGACATCAATGCTTGTTTTCATTTTTATGAACAATCTAATATCGTCAAAATTCTAGGTTCCATATTCTGCCAAGCATCGGAAGTATGTAAAATAAGAACATTTAGAAGATTTTTTTAAACATTTAAGATTTCACAAATATGACGAATTATTTAATTATAAAAAGTTGTTTTAATACATAATACATGAATGATTGCCCTCATAAGCTTGAAGTGTGAGGTCAAATATTTGTTTTATTGTTTACGCTATATTATTTACAGATAAAATAATTTATCTACCATCAAAATACTCGAAAAGGTTGATAATGTATAAGCAGTACACATACTCCTTTAGTGACAAGAAACACTTGAAATGTTCGAGGAAGCTGAGGGGCGGTTGTCCAGCGAAGTTGAAGGTAGATGACGCTGGCCAAGTACTGTTTGCAAACACCGACCATAATCACCCACCACCCATGTACCACGTAACTGCTGGTGGAGAATACGTGAAAATTACTTAACGTGTTAACTTAAGTACAATTTAAAGTGATAAAAAATACGCATTTTGAACGAGTAAAGTAAATAAATTAATATTTATAGAACTTTTGTACATTGATTCATTTCTGACATAGTGCTTTGTCTGTATGAACTGCGTAATAAAACTCAATGAATCCTTTCAGATTCGTTGATATATCTACCTGGAGAAAAGTCCACAATAATATTATACCAACAATACTCGTTTCACTTGGACAACTATAAAAAGGGAAAGAAGTATTTGAGGTGTTCCAAGAAAAATTCATTGAGTTGTAGAGTGAGATTAATTGTTGACCAAAACGATTTTGACCAAAACGATTATATTTTGTCATCTAACACAGAACATAATCACCCACCTCCGAGGTTTTACTTAAGTAAACAAGGAACGTATAGCTTAATTCGTTGATTTTAAGTGTTAAAAAATACGCATTTTGAACGAGTAAAGTAAATAAATTAATATTTATAGAACTGTTGTACATTAATTCACTTCTGACATAGTGCTTTGTCTGTATGAACTGCGTAATAAAACTCAATGAATCCTTTCAGATTCGTTGATATATCTACCTGGAGAAAAGTCCACAATAATATTATACCAACAATACTCGTTTCACTTGGACAACTATAAAAAGGGAAAGAAGTATTTGAGGTGTTCCAAGAAAAATTCATTGAGTTGTAGAGTGAGATTAATTGTTGATCAAAACGATCGTATTTTGTCAGCTAACACAGAACATAATCACCCACCTCCGAGGTTTTACTTGAGTAAACAAGGAACGTATAGTTTAATTCGTTGATTTTATTTCCGATTCTGGTCTTTATTTTCAGTTACGATAGAATTAAAGTGGGATTGTAAAATTAAGTTATTAATTAAATTAAAGTGTAAATGAAATAACTTATTGTGTAGATAAAAAATGTAAATAATATTTATAGAGTAGCAGGCGCAATTGCAATTTCAAGAGTTCTTAAAAAAGAATAGGTCTGAAACTAGTCGAGTATAAATACTCAAATAAATGTTAAAGTAATATAATCTTTTTAATTGCTGTAGTTAGGATCATCTTATAAGCAGTGTTCTATTGTAGTATACGTATTCTTGACGAACAAGAAAATGCTGATTAGTATTCTAAAACCTTAAAAAATAAAACAAATTTGCAGAAACCATTCCCTATGAAATGGTACCTAGCGGTCGAGGAAAATACCTCTTAGTAGTAGAAGGGTATACCTTCTCACAAGTGCAAACCACGAGAGTGTTCATTTGTTCCAAGAAAACTTCGGGCTGTTATGCTCGAGTGAGGTTGGAAAAAGATGGAAGGTTATTAGAAACCCAGATTGATCACAATCATCCACCACCAAAAACCTTGTCACAACCTTGCGGTAAGCTTTTTTAATTACGTATCATCCCCATCCCCATCCCATCCCATAGAGCATCCCATCTAATGATCGTTTCGTTATTACTGGTAGTCGCAGATGTTGTGTTTAAGAATCAGTACCTGTTATCCATCAGTAAATTGTGTAAAATGTACAGTTCAGGTTAGTTTTCATTTATACTATGCAACACATTTCATCATTATGATTGACTTCAGTTGATTACCGTTTATAAGTAGCTTTTTATCCATCTCGACTTCGTGAAACATTTCGTGTCTTTTTCCAATAGATTTGCCAATTTAATGCCTTAAATTTCCATGGTAGCATCCAAAGCGTTTGATCCCAGAATGAAACGTCCTAAATATTTAATTTGATTTCATTATGAAATGTAATGTCTGCAGAAGTTTGTGACACGCCCGATATATATCGCACTTACATCTAAACGATGTCTTGTACTGAAGTAAAGTTAGTATCTTTAAAATGATTTTCCTTTCTACAGCAATAGATTACGAAGTCATTAAGTCTGAACGTGGTGGAAAGATGCTACTTATTGAAGGTTACACCTTTATGAAATCAAACCCAAATTACTGGGTATGTTCTGCCGGTAAAGTTCATAATTGTAAAGCAAGAGTCAAACTCGACGATCAGGGTGTTATAGCCAGGATTTATAAGGAGCATACTCATCCTCCAAAGATGTCAATATCCAGACGACAAGGTATGGAAATAACAGTATTAATAATTAGGAGTGTTTCGTTGCACGGGGCATGTAAAGGTGTCTTAATAGTAGATTGTATGACAAGGGTGCAAAGTAATATTTTTTCGGCGAGGGCGTTTTTTGAATCCAGAGCGAAGTGAGGGATTCTAGAGTAGAATCCCGAGCGTAGCGAGGGATTCTTTAGTAGAATCCCGAACGTAGCGAGGGATTCAAAGTAAGTCGCCCGAGCCAAAAATATACTTGCACCCGAGTGATACACTACTTTTCATCACCCACTATGAGAAAATAATATATATATATAATAGAAAATAATAGAAAATAATACGTAAAAATGCACGAAAACTTAATTTTAATTTGAAAACGAAATCTTAATTTTATTTCTTTTTTTATTATTCAGCTGGCGGGGCCCTCGCGTCGTACCAGACATTCTTTATTCAAACAATATTTGAGTTCGACTTCTTTAGCGCAAAATACTAAAATGTTCTAAATTCAAAATAGGACGGAAAAGATCTAGCCGGACGGAAAAGTTGTATGAAAATTCATTCCCGCCCGCTGAATAGAAAACAGCAACTTTGGAACCCCGTAACTCCGAACCAAGTCGTCTTTTTCGAATAGGTGTGATGAAAAGGTGATTGTTATATGAATAATAGGTTATGCCCCTTTTCGGAAATCATTTGGCGGCATATAAAAGATGTTGACCAGTAAAAGAAGATACAGTTTAAGCATAGCGTAATTCAAGTGTAGCACACTTCAGTCTTTTAACTGCAAAAAAAAGATCTAAAGAAAGATTCTCTTCTGATAATAAGTACATTTTTCTTATAGGGATCATCATTTTAACTGTGAAAAAAAACTGTGTAATTGAAATCGTAAATTGAGTTTTATTATCATATTCATTGAATTATCGGGTTTTAAATTCCAGACAAAATAATCGTTTTACCATCAGAAGATAACTCGACGTTAGTAATGTATAAGAACTACACGTTTAATTTTCGACTCGGAAAGAAGTATATGCGGTGTTCGAATTACACTACAACTGGGTGCAAAGCAAGGGTCCACGTTGATTCTGAAGATTGTGTGATCTCTTCGAATACATATCACAACCATCCTCCGCCTTCGACCCCTGATCGTGTGGTCAATGACAATTCAAGTGATAATTCTTGTTCCGAATTAGTTAAATATTTAAATGGTCAATAATGAAATCAAAGTAAAAATGTCTGAGAGAATTATTGTTTATTTAATTGGTAAAGAAACTATGTTTGATTTATTATATGAGTTACCTACTTGTAAGTGGATATGAAAACTATTGTGAATGTATGTATTGTGAAGCTTAGCTTAAATAAGGCTGATATTATTTTCATAGAGAAAGTTATTTTTTCTGTTACTGTTCTCGTTGAATTCCAAATGTTTGTTGTTTTCAGTTCTAAGTCAAGCCTGCATGATTTAATTTGTCTTATTGTTGAAATAAAATTTATTATAATTTTTATTGCGAATTTTATTTGAAACTTTTATTATACCTAATATACGGCAGTTAAAAAAATGTACATTTTAATATTATTTTTGTCCCAAGTACAACCCCTAGATAGCTTTAATATAGAACTCAAAAAATCGTGTGTATATACGTTTGTGTGAATATGTAATGTATCTTTGTCTAGCTGCCTAAATCGCATTCTTATTGGTCCGCTCACTGAAAAAAACACCTTTATAAAAGTGATAAATAATGTTTCGGTTCACTTCATAAAACACTTCATTTTAGTTCACACACAGGTAAAGAAAAATAATTATATGGAAGTAGGTGCCACCTCAGGGTGCCACATTCTTAATAGAATAATTTCTTTGAAGTGAATTGAAACAATATAATATATTTTTTATGTGACGAGGGGCAGACGAGCAGATGGATCTCCTAATCGTTTTTTTAGATTTTTTTTTTGTTTTTTGTTACAGCGCACCACTTCGTGGTTTCAGTAATAAACAAAAAGCCTTTAACTAATAGAGAAAAACAACGACGTTATAGAGAAAAGTTGAAACAAAATCCAGAGAAATATGAGGAAATAAGGCTAAAAAACTTAGAAAGAACAAAAAAAAATTATATAAGTGTAAAACTACTATCCGAAAACGAAAGAAAGATAAGACGTAGGAATTGGCGGAACCAAAAGAAAAAATTTAAATAAATGAAAATGATAACAACAAAGAAAAGAAACACAAGAACCAGAAAAATCAAGCACAGGGAAAAATAGCCGTAGAGAAATATATAAACACTAGTAAACCCGCCCTCGCTTCGCTTCGGGGAACTAGTCCCTTCAAATTATGTTATTCCAAGCCAGTTATGTCCAAGCTATATTACTGCAAAGTTTCATAAAAATCCGTTCAGTACTTTTTGCGTGAAAGAGTAACAAACACACACACACACATCCTTACAAACTTTCCCATTTATAATATTAGTAGGATTAGTAGAATAGTAGGAAGTAGTATCTATATTTGCTATAAATTGCAAAATAAATATAAACACTGAAATGAAAAAAATTAAAAGAATGAAGAAGAGAATTGAAACATTAAGAAAAAAATTATATATACAAAGATACAAAATATTGCTAAATGTCAGAGTGATAGCTGTAATTTTAGGAGGTAGTATTTATGAACGTTTGATAAAAGGAAAATACTGTCGAAGGGACATTATTGCTTCATTGACATTTTTTGACAGTTATTAATTCATATTTTTATTATGAAAAAGTAAATAAAACCTATTACATAAATTGAGTTTGATTCCACTGTGACCAAATCTTTACAATTCCATTTTGTTTTATTTTTTTGTTACGGCATTTTTTATTCCTTTTTGTTTCATTTTCGTTACAGTATTTTTTTAACTGACCTACGAGTATATCCTAAAATATTCCAAGGATGTCGTGTCAGTATTTATGTGTCTACAGAAATAAATAAAAACTTGTAATTCGGGAATTATTATCCTGCTCGATTACTTCGAAGTTAACGTACCCGTAGTCCGAGACTATCATAATAATAATAATATACCTAATACGGCTTTATTATCCATCAGTTGTAAACGTCTGCTTATTGCAAATGCATGAATCAGGTGCTTTCGCTTGTACGAGTATACATGTACTCGTAGCTATAGTAGTGGCGCGATACGATGGCCCCTTTGAAACATTCAAGTAGTGATGTGAAATAATGTTTATTTAATATCGAAAAACTATAGTCAAGTGTGAATAGCATGGATAAATTTTTGGAGTCATGATAAGTAGGAACATAAAATGTTTTATATCATTAATGTATAATATTTTATATTGAACAAAGAATTTAAAATTAGAATAATGGGTATACAATAGGCTATTTACACACAAACACATAAATTCAAAAAAGATATAGGTAATTCGAGGAAGTAAGTAGGATAAATTGTAATTGATTTACTTTAATAAAGATCCGTCTGGTGGCATTGTTTTTTGTTATTAACGTAAAAATATACACTATGTCTATATATGTTAATGGTCTTGCACTAAACTATAATATTTAAATGCAATATATTATTGAAAGATCCATGCCATATGTTAGTTACTCTGGGCACTGAAGTTAAACCTACATTCGATAATACACATCACTTAACTTGTGTATTAAATAAATAATACGAAACTATGAAGACAGAACGTCAAGGGCCTTCGTATCTTGCCGCCACTATAAATGAATTTTGGCACTTGTCAAAATATTTTCACTAAGATTCTATTTCAGAATATAAAGTTCGGGAATTGCCGATAAGCAAAGGTAGGACTATATTGATGGTGAATGAGTACACATACGCTTACACAGGTCTCGGTCGGCGGTACCTAAAGTGTTCGCAGAAACTGAGCACTGGGTGTAACGCAAGGATGAAGATAAGAGAAGACGGGACCCTCGATTTCATTAATACAGAACACAATCACGAACCCCCTAAATATTATAAAACTGCTACTGGCATTTATATAAAGAGAGTGAATTAAGAGTTATGTTACATGCCGCTTTTAAATTAATCAAACACAGGATTTTGGATAACTCAGGAATAGAAAGGAACACAGAACAAATAGACCATGAAGAAATGTCAGCTAATAATTTTGATGAACAAAGACGAAGATATTCGTTAAAAAGAAGTCTACAATCTGTACAATTGTCTGCAGTATTTGATTTCATTGAATTCATGAATCATTGAATTTCAGGAAGTTGTCAACTCAGACTAATAAAATATAGACGGAGCGCCGGGAACAAAAGAGTGAAGCCAGCAAAAGTAAGCCTAGCCTTGTATACACACAGCGGCTCTCACACCAATACGACTTTTGTGTTCTAAATAATAAAAAATAAATAAAGCTTTGTGTTCCAAAAGTAAAGTTTAATTTTTTTGCGTTCAAACTGTCAACATAGGACATTATATTGGTGTTGATCTGTGCTTTCGGCTGACTTTTGCCGGCTTCACTCTTTTGTTCCCGGCGTTCCGTCTTTAGTTTATTGGTCTGAGGTTGTCAAGTCAAGATCAACCAATTCTGATTAATTTAAGTATTGGGTAATTGTTTATATAAAATATCATGTAGGTGGTTCATATTTTATTTCTCTTATTAATGATTATAATAAGTTAAAGGAAGATGATGATAAAAATAACTGAAAGTACTGGGATATAACTGATATAACATAATAAGTGTTTTATGGAAGGGATGGCACACATTAAATAGCTTTATTTATTTTATATTAATAAATATGTTCCTTGGGTTATAGATGTGAAGATAATTGATTCTGTATAAATATTAGGGTTTAAGAAAATATTACTCGAATCGTTTATTAATTGTATGTTTAAATCGAATTCCTTTACTAGAATGAAGATGTTGTATGTTGAAAGGATACGTCATATATTATTTATGTTATGTATATATGCTATTTTTGGAAACACTATCTATTTTAAGTTATTTGAAAATATTCGCAGTACGAGTATTTTTAGGTTCTCTTGGAGACGAAAACACGTCCTCAGCGGAACCCATAATAATATTTATTATCAAATTTTATTTGTAACATTTTTTATTTTCGTGTAGTTACTGTTATAATTCTTGTAACCTTTACGATTGTTATCTTCAGGTGACACTTACCACACCGTGGAACTACCGAATGGCAAGTCGGTGATAATGTACCAGCAGCATACATTCTCGTTTGTGGGCAACGGAAGGAGGCATCTGTGCTGTTCCAAGAAGAGACGATCCAAATGCAGAGCTCGGTTGAGACTCGATGCTGATGGTGTGATCACCCACGCGATGACCGACCACAATCATCCACCACCTGGCATTTACATGACCCCTGATGGCAGGCTTATGAAATGTTAGGGATATTAGGGCATGAGATATTAGGGTTTCCAGCATAGTTACATTGAAAAGGCAGTATTTTCTAATTTAAAAGTGTATGGCGTATTAAGCAAAAAAATAAGTTTATTTACTTCAAAACTTTGGCGATAGTTGTCAAATCAACAAATGGACCACTTCAGAAATAGGTGAATACAAAAATCGCAATAACTTAATAAGCCATACATATCGACGGCCCCTACGTTTAAAAGGACAAGTCAAAAATGGATTTTTTTGTTTCATATATGGCTTTAAATTGGCCATAAGCTCATACCTATGTAAGATTTTTTCTTAAATATTATGTATTTAACGAAATATACAAATCGTGTAAGAGAACAAGTATTATAATTTGAAGGAATAAGTGTCGTATATGCGGATATCTATACTTATCGTTTTGTACAATGTTTAAAGATGCGTGCTACTCTGCGCAAAAGCCGTCTTGTCTGACATAACGTCATTTACAGGAGTTCCCCGATCAAGCCCCTTAGGGTCTAGCGAAATGTCTGGTTCATCAACACCGCATCATGGAAAAAAGAAACGACAGTTTGTGAAAAAAGCAATAACAAGGCACAGAATTACTAATAAATCTAACTGGCTAGATGAACAAAGGAAGCGGCTTGTCAATGTAGGTGAAGCTCATATATCTCGGTCCGGAAAGCAACAAATGGCAAAACAAATGAGGGGTCCATGTCTATCTAACTGTCGATTAAAATGTTTTGAAAAGTTTGATGTGGCAGTTCGCCAAAATATATTCAAATCCTTTTGGAATCTAGGTGACCATTCTCACCAATGGTCTTTTATTGCGTCATATGTGAAGGAAATAAGAAAAAAGCAATGGACACAGGATTCAAAGCGGTTGAATGTTTACAAGTTTTTTTTGCCGCTTTTATCTAGTACTGGTCACAAAGAAAAGATTATGGTATGCAAAACCATGTTTAAAAATACTTTATCTATAAGTAACACTTTTATACAATCTGCCATCGATAAGCACGATAAAAATACAGGTATTTGTACTAAAGACATGAGAGGCTTTCACCAAAATCGTAGAAAGTCATTATACGCGCAATGACTCAAATAAACAATACTTAGATTGTGACTTGACTTTAAAAAAATGTACGCCCTGTATATTATTTGGTGTAAAGAGATGAATATAACTGAAAATAAAGTAACTTCTGTTAGACAATATAAAGATATTATTAATAAAGAACTAAATATAGCTTTTCACATATCTAAAAAAGACCAATGTGACTTGTGCCACGCAATGAAAAACAAATCCTTGCCTACCAATGATGATAAGCTGAAGTATCAGTCACACATGGAGAATAAAAATCTTGCCAGGTATATAAAAATATAACATAGAAAGCCAATAATATTATTATTATTGGCTTTCTATGTTATATTTTTCAATAATAAAGAATACAAGATGAAAATATAGGACGATACTATGTAAATATAAAATGACAGATGGGAATCTCTATATATAGCCCTACAACGATCTTTTGGCGCGTGGATGACGTGTAAGTGACAGAGACAGCGCCTTACAGGGAAGGCAAACTGTAAGACGCTGTCTCTATCACCCTCACGTCAGCCATGCGCCAAAAGATCCTTGTACGATTGTAGTTTAAAATTAAAAAAGGAACTTCGCAAATGGCTCATACAAATGTACACTATAATTTAAATGAATTCTTTAATTGATATTGACACCACTTATAATGTTAATGATATCTTATAATTGACTCTGATATAAATATAATCTAATATTGCAAGTAGGTTTTAATTTGATGACATTTTGTAAATTGTATTAATGTATAAACCTAATTAATTATTTTCACATTTATAATTTTAAGATTTGGACAATTTTAATGATTGACGATAATTTATTTTAATAAGGTTAATTTTTTTGCATGCCGACATGGTAAAAAAATAAGAGGACTTCAATATATTGTATGTACTGACCAACTTTTGTAACCTAATAATCATAACCTTGTTGACGCAAATAAATAATTTGAATTTGAGATGTATTTGGCGTTATTTTTATTACCATACCATACCATACGATTACTTCGCTTCAAGATATCCCCGACTTAAATTCTTTAGTACCTAAATGGTAGGTATATGGGAGCACTTTAACATTTTCGAGGTCAGAGCATTTCTCATTTTAAGTAATTCAGAACTATCAAGCTATTAGTGGATCAGATAAACCTAATAATAGAGTCAAAAATATATTTTTGGTTTTAAAATCATAATCATAATCGTTGTATCTACAATGATTTGTAAAATAAATACATTTTCATTATTGTTTAGATTTTTTATAGCCTGTAGGGTGGACGTAAAAGTAGACGAGCCACCTGATGGTAAGTGGTCACCGTCGCCTATGGACACCAGCAACAGCAGGGGAGGCACCAGTCCTTCGCCGGCCTTGAAAGAGAACTGTTTATAATCGCATGAGTTTATTTTTTATTACGTTAAACTCATTTTTTTCAGGCATTCGTGTTAAAATAGCGAGGCTGAGAGTAGCTGAAAAACAAAAAAGATATATGGAAAAACTTAAAGAAAATCCAGGAAAATATGAAGAGTTTAAAAGAAAACGTCGCGAGCGTTATCATAAAGTTAAAAAATTGGCAAAGGATTTAACTCCACAAGAACGAAAACAGGAAAATACTAAGTGGAAGTTAAGACAACGACAGTATAGGAAAAATAAGAAGAATTTATGAACGATTATTAAATGTCGGAGACTGGTGTCTCCGACATTTAAATATTTCATCTAGTCTAGATGATTTGATCATTTAGTGTGTGTGTAAAAACTGAAAAGAATAAGAGTAAAGTGTACCTACAGAGTGATTAGCAAAAAAGAAACAATCAAAGGAAAGGAAAAGAAAGGAAAACGAAAAATACAAGAAAATTTACGTAATAAAGTGAAGTGCTAAACAACTTTAAGTCACTAGGTTATAGATGACATTCAAAATTTTTGTTCGAATTAAAAATGATTATGTGAAATCTGAATGATGATTTTCAAAACAGCATTCAATGATAGTGTTTGTTTAATCAACATATTTCGTCGTTCGAATCATTAGTGTAATTAATATCCCTTCGTACTTCACATAAACTCGCATTTTGTAAATCCAACATTATTTATTTTATTATTTTCCTAATCCATAGCCAATCCAACGTCCCACTCCCCCGGTTATTATCCCACTCGGTTATAATACCCCAGGCTGGCTTAATGCGTATTGGTAGAGCTTACAAAACCTTAGAAATTTTACATTAATCAATGTTCAAAAATTACACGTGGCCTGCAAGTTCCTTACTCGGTTCCACTCGGTTTGTGTAGTCCAACATTCAAGCTACTTGGCTGTCTGTGTTATATCCAATCCAATCCAATTTTTTTTACAAAGATTCTTTTTCAGGATATAAAGTGCAAGAGCTGCCAATAAGCAACGGGAGGACTATATTGATGGTGAATGAGTACACATACGCTTACACAGGTCTCGGTCGCCGGTACCTAAAGTGTTCGCAGAAACTGAGCACTGGGTGTAACGCAAGGATGAAGATAAAAAAAGATGGAACCCTCGATTTCATTAATACAGACCACAATCACGAACCCCCTAAATATTATAAAACTTCTAGTGGTGTTTATATCAAGGGAATTATTTAGACAGATGGAAACAACATTTAAAAGCTCTTATTTATCTTTAAAAAAGTTAACGAAGAGAGGAGATTGCGAGAAGAGAACTCAGTTGATGTGCATAAATCCAGTGACCTTAGATCTGCGTTCGAATTTCGATCGAAATCCGTTTTGTCAAAACTTATTTTTCATTAACGCTGTTTGTAAGCCTTTTCAGCGTAAGTGAAGTCAGCCAGTGACTTCTTTTCAATGAAAACTTCAACTAAGATAAGTCTCACACTCCTTGGTTCGTTTCGTGCGGATAACGTATAAAATTGACAGTCATATTGTGTTGTATATTAATTTAGAAAAAAATCATTTAATAATTGGATATGATCTTGAGTATATAAATTTTTTTTTCAAATAAATATTTAAATACGTGATTTGCAAAAAATTATCCTAGTAATAAATAAGAAAAATTAAGATAACATAATAATTATAGTACGAGTAATGGGGTTTCAAAAACGTGTTCCAAGTTTGAAGCAGGCATAATGTGTTTCATTTTATTTATTTTAAAATGTAACAAAATGAATAAATCCGTGATTTATAAAGCATGTGAAGTGATTTTTTTTTTGTAGAAAAATCGTGAATTTCTAGTAATTGGTTCTTACTAAGATGTGTCTCCAGTTAAATCAGGTAAGATTGTAGTATCACTTACATAAGATTATGTCAGTTCACAAATGTCACACTGCCGAATTGGGGTCACCTTATAAAAATCCTATAAAAAGCGCTCATAGCCCGGCGGCTTGCGCCGATCCTAAGCGATCGACAAAGTTAAGCAACAGCGGGTGCGGTAGTCGGATGGGTGACCGTTAGTGGCAAAATATCTTGAGCGCTTCCGTGCTTCGGAGGGCACGTAAAGCCGTCGGTCCCGGCTGTTATCGATTGATAGCAGTCGTTAAGCCATGTCCGTAATGCCACTAACCCCTCCACCAATCCGCATTGGAGCAGCGTAGTGGAGTATGCTCTAGGCCTCCACAGTAATGATGAGAGGCCGTGCTCAGTAGTGGGCCATTAGTGGGTTGTAGCTTAGCTTTTTTATAAAAATGTGAGTACGGACCATAGTTTAGTTCGCTGGTCAAGCGGATTGGCAGACTTCCACACTTTAGAGAACATAATGAAGAACTGTCAGGCCGCGGCCTCGAATTTTGCGGGCAGCGGCGCGGCGGCGGCGGCGGCGCGGGCGCGCAAGATGTTTTGCATGTTATCAAATGGACCGACCCTCGAAAACTGCGGCGCGGCGGCGGTGTAGGAGCGGGTAACGAGCGGTGGTTGACAACGTCAAGCGGTGACCGCTCTCGCGTCGTGTGCGTCAGAATGGCGGGTCTACTCATATTTAACGTTGATGTAGATTTAGAAAAAAAAATCCTAAGTATATTCGAACCCAAAAAGTTCTTTTATTTATACCGTGTATAATCAAAATCACAGATAACTTTCCATTTAAAATTTAAGACTTGATATCGACTACGATACTCTATAGTACTCTATACCGTACGCTCAATGTACTCGTATATAGGGATACTAGTAAACCCGCCCTCGCATCGCTTCGGGGAACCAGTCCCTTCAAAAATCTCTATAAATTTTAACAAATTATGTTATTCCAATGTCTAAGCTATATTACTGCAAAGTTTCGTGAAAATCCGTTCAGTAGTTTTTGCGTGCAAGAGTAACAAACCCACACACACACACACTCACTCACATCCTTACAAACTTTCGCATTTATAATAATTATTGTATAGTTAGTAGGATAGGTTAGATAGGATAGTAGGAAGTAGGATTTATATCGGATTATATTATAGAATAAAATTATAACATTGAAATCCCAAATGTGGGCACAATACAGAAATTAATGTCTGTCATTTATGTGCTTTAGCTTTAAAACCCAAATAGTATAGCACATTTACAGCAGATTGAGCACTTATTTTATGTCCTACTCTATATCCCTCTCTCTGCTACTTTCTCGCTTATTTTGGTGTAGTATATTAAGTAATATTTTATTTTATTTACTTCTTTACTCCCTTGTCTGTCAGCTTTATCCTCTTTATCTTCTTCCTTATTCCCTTCCTTATATATTCATGCCTTTCTTTATGACAAATTTATATTTTTCAAGATTTTTAATATATATATTCTTACTTATTTTGAATTTAGTTTGTTTTGAATAACTTTTTTCTTCAGCAATGATAAAATCAGGGTGTTCAGAGTTTCGTAAACGGTTTTTGTTAATGACTATTTGTGTAAGGTAGAACCAGAGTGGTCCAAGTGACATTTTGCATTGACCCCCGATTTTGGCAAAAAGATCTCCAAAACTCAATATTCTTTTATTCCACTTTGATCCAATTGCCCTAGACAATGTTTTTGAATTGCAATTCTGCAACTGAACTGCAATTGGATCAAAGTGGAATAAAAGAATATTGAGTTTTGGAGATCTTTATGCCAAAATCGGGGGTCAATGCAAAAAGTCACTTGGACCACTCTGGTTCTACCTTACACATTTATCCTTAAAAGCTACGGAATCCAGACTACTAGGTTTTTAGGAAGCAATTAGGTAGCAATTAATAGTGAAAATAATATTTTACTTATAGCTATAATTATAATAATATTTTATTTTGATAGTTCGTATCCCTCTCGCTGTTCTTGCTAGGGTCACGCACACGGTGACAGCCCGCGCAATCGCATTGTAGTGTTGTGCAATTTATTTAGGTTTCGTATACGTTATATTACTTTATTTACTTCTTTACTCCTTGTCTGTCATCTTTATCCTCTTTATCTTCTTCCTTGTTCACTTCCTTTAATATCCTTGCCTTTGTTTATGACTTGTTATTTTATGTTATTTTACAATTTTTAATACTTTTACTTTCTCTTTTAACTGAAATTGTAAATGTTTTAAGATGATATTGATTACTTTGGAGTTAGGTATTTTGATAATTAATCTAATTATTACTTTGTCGGGACATTGTCTCTGTTCTTCACAATTTCGATAAAACTCGCCTTTTATTTTTCTTGTCCTATAGTAGGTATTCACTTCTTCATTTGCCCAAAATAAAACGAGTGTAAGAAATAAATTTGATTCGAAAAGATGTTGTCTCCGTTGTTCAGACATTTCGTTCGCGAATGAAACAAATATCTCAGCGACACAACACTACGCCGCTATAGCGCCGCCGCGAGTTTCGAGAACTAGCCTGCGTTGCCCGCGCCGCCGCCGCCGCCGCCCCGCTGCCCGCAAAATTCGAGGCCGCGGCCTCAAGGTTGTAGGGTTCTTTACGGTTGTTACTTTCACTTAAGTCGTTACTTCATATAATAAAATAATTTATATAAAAATCTTCCGTTCGGTACCTGCCTACTGAGTGAGTGACAATCAACGCACATCCGAAACTACTGAATGAAACAAATTGAAATTAAGCAAGTGTGTTCGTTGGGGAATATTGATATTAAGAGCGTTTTTTATTTAAATCACCGCCGAAGGGATAGAATGGGGAATAAAAAAATTCTACGCAGGTAGTAGGGAGTAGGTGTTTCTTACGTTACGTTGTTCGTTGGTGGTGCTTAGATTTAATGAAAAACCTGAATGTATAAAGTTTACATAAATACCTAGTAGCTAAAACGTTCGTAGATGAAGTAATTAGACTCATATGTTAATAATGCTTTATAACTTCTAACAAAATAGAACCGACTTTAACGCCGAAAAGTAAAAATCGGTTCAGTTAAACGCGGTTAATATACCCAAATCCTTCTCCCAAGTCTGATAAACATGATGCTGAAAACCGTATCAAAATCGGTTCAGCCAAACAATATGCCTAAAAGCTTCTCCTAAGTCTGACAAATACTGTGCTGAAAACCGCATCAAAATCGGTTCAACCAAACGCGAGATAATCGCGCACAAATATACATACATACATACCTACATACATACTTATATACATACATACAGGTCAAACTGAGAACCTCCTTTTTTGAGGTCGGTTAAAAAGCGACTCAAGCCTACTCGAAGAAGCTAACAAATTTCTGTTTAGTTTCAGGGTTGCCTTACGAAATTCTGCCATCTGGCAGAAGGAGAAGCGAGGGTCAAAAGAACATGATTCTCGTTCAAGGGCACACGTTCTCCATCCAGGGTGGAAATCCCTTCAGGTATTACTGTTCCAAGAAGAAGACAGGATGTAAAGCGCGTGTTAGTTTGTTCAATGGCGTCATCAAAGAGGGTCGTTTGGACCATAGCCACCCTCCTCCCATGATACATAAATCTTATGACGGGACAATATATTCTGTACATGTTATAAGAGGTGAAAAACATAATGCACACTCGACAAAGTCCACAGTTTAAGCGGCTAAGTATAAATTGTCAATTCGAAAAAATCTATTATGTAATTTATAAGTATGATGCATTAGATAATTTAATTCATTTACAATAAGAAAGTTTAACTTTTAGTATTTATTAATTAAATGTAATTTGTAATACCTAAGTCCAACAATTAATAACGAGATTTTTTCTATCTGTCTGGATGCAACAAATCTTTGATTCAAGTACATAATATATCTTATTAAAACGCCAAGATATAGTTCTTGAGTAAATTTCCACATGTTCATCACAGGACAGAATTTTTTAACAAAAGTTTTGTTTTCTATATGAATAACTATGTTGAAGCACAGTGAAAAAATGTAAATAAGTTACAGATCTAAAGTTAGGAGCTCTATCATTTTTACGGCTTGTATAACTGTAACTTTCTTTTTCTCGTCTTAGTTTTGGCTGGCAACGCCCATGGCATCCGTGGGCGACGGCGCCCACATACCACCAGGTGGCCCGTCTGCTCTTTTGTTAGCTTTTAATTATTAACATGAAAAATCTAACGTTGTACATAAACTAATTTAATACGTATGTCAGAACGAAGTCATGAATCTCCTGTACGTAATTATTGAATTAATCTTTATTTACTTCAAAATAAGAGCGAATTTTGTTTTGTTAAAAATAAAAAAAAAATATTTTGCATAGCATCCCTTCATCATTTTTATGTACCTATTATATTGTAAAAATTTACGCTAAGATAATTGTATTTATTCACTTGTAACTGTACCGTAAAATAATTTAAATATGTATATATCCGTACGACATATTTGAAAAACCTAATGGTTCATTATATTCCAATGTAAAATTTAAGTTTGTTTGATGCACTATTTTCTCAAAATATATGTGTGAAAGAAATATTGGTTTTAATTTTCAATCAGCAAACAGCTTCTTGAAGATATTTGGCACATGAAGTTTTTTCTTAGCAGCATCTATGTTTTTTAGAAAAAATTTACAGAGTAGGTACCTACGTAACACTAACGTGGACATAGGACTTAAACATTCCTCATTTTACATCAGTTATAGACCCATTTAGTTTTTGCAAGTTGTAGCAGATACATATTAAAAAATCGACATTATATTCTTGACCTGATATTCTTCAAACTGCTGGACCGATTTTTACCAAACATAGCTAAAACCACCACAAGGAGACAGTCTTTGGAATGGAAACAACGCATCGAAATCGGTGAATCCGTTTCGAGAGCTAGAATACCACGAGAAGACACACAAATACACAGAGACACAGACAAAGAGGTCCAACTTAAAAAAACTCTCTTTTTGCGCGGGGGTTAAAAAATAACCGACTTCATTTTAGACAAGCATAGATAGAGATAATCCAGAGCCTACAGCTTACTTCACCACGCTGTTGAACACGAGAATTCGCATCTATCATCAATTCAACCCGTCATGGCCCACTATTGTCCATCACGCTGGCCAAGTGCGGATTGGCAGACTTTTGAAATCTTTGAGTTTTTGCGAAATCTTCGGCATGTAGGTTTCCTCATTCGAAGGTACGAGTACGGATTCCGATTGGCTTAATTCTTAACCACTAGGCTATCACCACTCCGCATTATTACATTAAAACTAGAGAACCGCCCGCGCTTCGCTTCGGGACCCGTAGGTAACACCCGCGTAGGTCCCGCTCCCGTAGGAATTTAGGCTAAAAAGTAGCCTACTACTCGCTCTCTTCACTCCACCCTGTCTGAGGTGTGTGGAGCCCTCGGGATAGTTAGTTCCCCTTTGGGGATGTCTCTCGCGGCCCGTTAAAACGGGCCAGTCCTTGGGTTGGGCCCTAAGGCCCTTGGTTGTCCATCTGTGGTTAACCAATAGGTCAAGTCCGGTGAGTGGTGACCTTTTTACAGGCCACAGAGTCTTAAACGGGATGGGGTTCATCTTCGCGCCGCCCAGGCGATCGAGCCCCTACCGGGTGAATCCCGCTGGTGGGAAGCCCAGCAGGAGCCGATCAGCGTCGGGCGACGACTTACGAAGCCCCAGTATCAGTCAGTGCTAGGCCCGTCCCGCGCAACCAGCAAGTCGCGCGGGAAGGCCCAGCGGTCCGGTGGACGGGTGTGGAGCGGCGCCAGGTCCTGCAGATGCGGGAACCGCGACGCGTCGACACGCCCGAACATGTTGCGTGCCAATCGCTCGATGAAGTCGTCCAGGCTCTCGACTCGAAGGTCCCTCTGGATGACGGCGTTCCTGACGTACCTCGGCGCACCAGTCAGCCGGCGGAGCGCAATCGCCTGAACTGCGCGCATCCTCTTGCGCTGCGGTTCGCTGGCGAGCGCGTACCACGCCATTGCCGCGTACGTGAGGCGGGGTCTGATGTAGGTCTTGTAGACCCCGAGCTTCAGTCCGAGAGGGAGGCTCGAGGAGAGCACTGGTTTCTGCCATCGCACTTCTGGAATTCGCGACGGCTTTCGTAACCTGTGGCTTCATCGAGAGTCTTCCGTCGATTTTGCCCAAGTATTTGGGCTGTGGGGCCCATTGGATATCTTGTCCATGAAGCTCCAGAGTAGGGTCCCGCCTGTTGAGGTATCCTCCTATGTTCACAGCCGGCGTCTTCCCGACATTCACCGACAGTCTCCACGCGGCGAGCCATTCGGGGAGGGCATCAAGCGCACGCTGCATCTTGACAATGGCGTGGGTTCTATTCAGCGACGTGGTGATGTACGCCACGTCATCGGCATACAGGGCAAGCGACGCCCCCCCTGCCGCCGGGATGTCGTCGGTGTAGCAGGCGTAGCAGACCGGGGACAGGCAACTCCCTTGCGGGACGCCGGCTGCGATCGGACGCTCGGTGGATTCGGCGTCTTCAACCACTACTCTGAAGCTTCTATTTTCGAGGAAACTGGAGATCACCTTAACGGCACTCCGGGGCGCCGACGACTGCGAGATCTTGTAGAGAAAGCCGTCGTGCCAAACACGGTCGAACGCCTTTTCCATGTCGAGGAATACTGCACACACGCGTTCTCTCTTATTCAGAGCCGCGGTAACGGTGTGCAACACACTCGACAGTGTAGCCGTGCTGTTCAGCGGCATCAAAAAGTAGCCTTCCACTTCTGTTGGCAGCTAGGCTATTCCACCCCGGATGCTTGCAGTTCCAGTCGCCCGCGCCCACCACCGGTGTCGGCGAGTCCAGCAACTTGCGGACATCAGCCAACAGGATAGTGCCAGCGGGCGGGCGGTACACTGAACACAGCCGGAGCGGGGAGTTCTCGAGGCAGAGCTAAAGTAGCCTATTACATTTGCCTATGACTTAAGTAAATTACATGTAGTATTTGATAGCGTAATTCAGAACTTGCAAATGAATTTTGTTAACGCCATCTATTGGCAACTCCGAAAATAAATATCTAGTAACTAACAAAACATCGATCTTCCCATGGGAATGGGATGTTTTTCCGCGGTAAAAAGTAGCCTACGTCACTCTCCACCCTCCTAACTATCCCCACACACATAAACCTTACCATATAATAGCTTTGTTGCGACGTGAAAGCGTCACAAACAAACAAACAAACAAACAAACACACTTTCACATTTATAATATTAGTAAGGATTTATCTTCAGGCGAGACTTCGTCACAAGAATTTCTAGAAATTCAATTGAATATTTTTTAAACTTTCAGTAACGTCTTACGAGATCCTGCCCTCGGGAAAGGGGAAGAAGAACATGATTCTCATCGATGGTAACACCTTCTCTATTCAAGGTGGGAACCCTTACAAGTACTACTGTTCGAAGAAGTCAAGAACGGGGTGTAAGGCGCGCGTGGGGTTGTACAATGACGTACTTAAGGGATGCTATTTGGTACACAATCATCCGCCACCGATTCTCCATCGGACGGCTGATGGGACCGTTATGAAGATATTTTCATAAGTAACTTATATAATAAAGGAACTACAAAAGATATGACGGACTTGTCAGTATCCTTGCTTGAGTAAGGTAATAAACCAAAACTGACTTCAAAAGCGACAAGTATCATAAGAAATTATGTGAACATGAAAAAAAAACATTCCAAACTCTGTTGGAAGTGATTTAGAAATAAAATCAGTACTTAGGTAAGTAAAAATTAAAAAGTTAACCCGATAAAAGGCAGGTAGAGACGTAAAATAGAGTCTTACTCTGTAATATGATAGTAACTGTCTGAATTCCTTGCTTATTAATATAATATTTTGCTAATGTGCCTTTTGTAAAATAATATCAAATTATTAAATGTATTTGAGTCAAAGTAATTTTAAAAGCTTATTGGGTTGAGTCAAAAAGCTATTTGTAGTCACAATATCATGAATTTACACTTCTTTACATACTAGTATTTTATGACTTGTCAATGCTTGACAATAGTTAACCCGGATTGCATGCAAATACAGTGGAAATGAAGACGGATTACAATTTAAATCCTTTTTCAGGTCTCAAATATGAGTTAATAGATTCTTCTCGAGGTGGAGTTGTCATGCTTTTGCAGGGGAACACATTTGCCAGAACAAACAGAATATCGAAGACCTGGTATTGTTCTAGAAAGTTGTCACGAGGATGTAGTGCTAAAGTTAAGTTGAACCTTAAAAGTGAGGAAATAGAGTTTGCAGACCTTACACATAACCATGAGCCGAAACTATTGTTCACGGCTCCTGTGAGAGCGAAGCGTAGTTAAATTCTAATGATATTCTTTTTTTGAAGCGATTACTACTTGAACGGATATAATATCTATCTATTAATCATTATTTGAAACTATAAACTATGTATGTAGGTCTTTGTGTGAAGACCGCATCCGAAGTGATATAGAATCCGAAGTGATGAATATAATTTATCAATCTTCTATTGATAAAATAATAGGTCACATTTCATGTGTGCTGCTAGTTTTTCGGTTATTGGAACCAATTATTTATAGATAGTTAATCTGATACTTCGTTCACTAATTTATTTTTCGTAGAGAATCATTAATTATGCTTCTATTTCCGAGAGCACAGAGTTGATGCTATAATGTTTTTAATATACGACATTATCGGCGATTAACGAGGCGATTTTCCCGTCATTGTGAAATGGATATAAAGATATATACTTAATAACAGTAATTTAAGGCAATAAATAAATGCTGAATAAATAATTATGCAGAACAGATTATTTATTATATACCATTTGTCAGTATTACTAAGAAATTATATTGTATTATTTAAAAAAGGGCATTAATATCATGTCTAGTATATAACATAATAGGGTATAAAATTAAGTATAATAAAGGCTATTAAAGTTTAAAATAGTAAATTCTAACATCAGTAATGCAAGGAGAAAAGGAGATGATTACAGCACTGATATTTTTCATACTTATTTTGACTGGCGTGTGTCCCAAGCGTTGTAGTTGTTCCTGATTATACAGGGTGTCCGGCTTCGGTCAGTACCCTGTAAACTCATACTACACGCCCTATAAGTTTGTACTGACCGAAGCCGGACACCCTGTATACATTTATGTAATATCTGTTATTTAGTAAGAAGTAGATTGTTGCCTAGTATCATGTCCATTATAAATCGTTAAAAAATATTCTTTTATAAACGTAGTCTTTCTAAATGTACCACAAGCACACGACATCACAACGATATAGCGGCAAGCAGGATAAGTGTGAATTTGTGATTCGGATGACATTATTAGTATATTAGTGTAAAAAATTTAGAATTTTGAATTACGCGACTATAATTGACAACTTATTTGAAAAAATACAGAGGAATTCCCAACAAATCTCGAACATTTTGTTTGAAAAAATTTGGTGTAGGCACGTCGTATTCGGAACACGACAAATACGGAACGAAAAAAATTAAATCGATGAGGCTCTACTTTATTCTGCGCTTCAGGGTCTTTGGTTACCAAGCTACACTGGATGTGGTGTGTTTTTGGTACGTGAGGGTGCGTACAGATTATGTAACATGTTATATAACTTCTGTTTTATAACACGTCCTCACTATCTAACATTGTTGTCTAATAATGAAACATGTAACAAGACCGTACACATGTACGTATATAACAATTCAATGCGTGTCATTTCTTAAAATATTGCATATAACTTTGTTGCAAAAACTAATAACATGTTATATAACTTGTTTTTGTAACAACGCACGTTTGCATCGTTCACGTCCATCCCTAGCGGGTAACATAAAATTAAATACCTACATTCCGCATTTAGTGTTAAGTAGGAAATTATTTAAATAAAATGTTAATAAAATTGTGTGAAACTATGTTAACTTTCTGCTTATTTCAAATCCTAACTTTTCTGCTTTGACGAAACTCCGTCTTAAGCAAACAATGTTACCAGCTTTCCAATCGTGATACTTATTTAACTAATTATTAATTAAGAAGATTGCGACCATTGGACCAGCGCTTTCGTTGGACCACTACAATAATTCAAATACTATTTAGCCTAGCAACCCACAGATACCACGCTTGGAGAGATGTGACGTGATAAACTAAAAGTAATGCAAGTTTCTTTGTGTTTTGTAAGCAAAATGGCATAAAATATTATTTTATTTATTTGTGTATTTATAAAAAACAACTTTGTACTAGTGACCTCCTTAGGGTCAAATCACACCGAGACGAGATGCGACGCGACGCTGCGCGCAGTCTTTCAAAGAGCGGCTCAAACTAGAACTTTATTTTCTACACGAAAAGATACACATTTCATTGTGACACTTCAGAATACGTTGCTTCATGCAGCGCTGCGTCTCGTGACGCCTCGCGGCGTAGCGCGGTGCATCGCTACGCAGCCGTGCATCGTCGGTACGCGCGGCGTGCAAGATTGCCTACTTTTACGATGCACCTCGCGGCATTGAGATGCGCCTCGCGGCGACGCGCGGCGCAGCTCGATATCACTGGCCTCTTCCAGTATCGTTGCGTCGCGTCGCGTCTCGGTGTGAGCTGACCCTTAGTTGTTAGGGTTTCGTACCCAAAGCGTAAAAAGGGGACCCTATTACTGAGACTTCGCTGGCTGTCCGTGCGTCCGTCCGTCTGTCACCAGGCTGTATCTCATGAACCGTAATAGTTACACAGTTGAAATTTTCACGGATGATGTATTTCTGTTGTCGCTACAACAACAAATACTAAAAAACAGAATAAAATAAATATTTAAGCGAGCGCCCATACATTCGACGATAGTATAGTTACCTTTCGGTCCAAGAGATGGCTGTGGGTAATATGGGGCTACAATAAAACAAAAAACTTTTAAGTGAGGCTTTCATACAACAGACCAGATTTTTTTGGCGTTTTTATACATAATGGCACGGAACCATTCGTGCGCGTGTCCGACTCGCACTTGGCCGGTTTTTTTTAATATTTTCGTTTCGCTTCGTACCTCGTTGCTGTAATATTTCAATATTTTAAGCCGGGACAGCACAAGAAAACAACCACTACTTGCTGATCTCTCATTTAATCTCGCACTTCATTCGCGGGTAGAATACAATACTAACCTACAAAACTCCCTACATATTTGTAACATTAACATATACCTCAGTTGCTACCATTGGACCGATCCAATGATGGCAACATTTTTTAAAAACTGAAAATTTTTAAAACTTTTATATTTTGCGTTATCATATGCTTTTTGGCGTAAATATTCATAAATAAAGAACTTAATATTAAATAATGATAAATAAATATTAATATTATAGTGTTATTTCAGAATGTCTTAAGAAAAACAGAACTAGGTATTATAATTGGAACGAAACTAGCATGAACCTGGCTATTGAAGCTATAAGGAAGACAAACGTTGGCCTTAATGAAGCAAGTAGAATTTATAGAGTCCCGAAAGCAACATTAAAACGAAGATTAGATGGAACAAATCAAAGAGCTAAAGAACACATGAAAATAATGGGATCTGTAGGTGTCCTTCCTCCACAGTTAGAACGTGACTTATGTGAACATATACTTAAAATGGAAAGTAGCTTAAATAGTATTACTCCGGTGTATATTAGACGACTAGCATTTGAATTAGCCGAAAAAAATAAAATTAAACATCGTTTCAACAAAGAAAAGGCCATCGCAGGTAAAAAATGGTACAATAGTTTCATGAAACGTCATCCACAGATAACGTTGCGGCAACCAAGAGCTATTCAATGAATAGAGCTATGGGATTTAATAAGAAATTTGTTCCAGACTTTTACAGAAAATTAGATTTGACAATGGAAATTCACAATATTAATGATGCCCATCGCATATACAATATGGATGAGACGGGTTTATCCACGGTACAGAAAAAGGCGAGGAAAGTATTAGCTCAAAGGCTAGCGTCAAGCTGGTGCCATCACCAGTGGAAAACGTGGTGTAACAACTACAGCATTAGGTTGTGCGAATGCTGCTGGCAATTTTGTACCTCCGCTGATGATATTTAAGTGTAAGAGAGCAAAAGATGAGCTTCGAGATGGAGCACCACTTGGAACTATATTTGCATTTAACCCCGACAGTGGAAACATCAGTAAGGAGATATTTACATTAATTATAGTTACAACATTTTGTTGAATGCGTTATGGTGTAGTTCCGGCACACACTACTCATCGCTTGCAACCTCTCGATGTTTCTTTCTTTAAACCATTAAGTGTATATTATATTGACGAGACTCAAAAATGGTTGCGTAGTAATCCTGGAAGAACAGTGATAGTCTTTCAGGTTTCAATGTTTTTTTGGCAAGGCTTATTTAAGAGCTGCTTCTGTGGCCACTGCTTTGAATGGATTTCTAATAACTGGTATATATCCACTGAACAAAAACAATTTCGCTGATTACGAGTTTATAGAAGCCGTAGAAGAAAACCAGGAAGATGTTCTTGATACAGTAACATGTGTGAATTTTTTGATCCATTAACAAAGAATGCACTACATGTCTCTAAAACAAACAAAACAAATTCAAATGCAATTATTGTCGAAGATAAAACTAAGGGATCAGTACAACAAGACAGTATTGATGAATTTAATGCAGCAAAACACAAACATTGAATTTCATATTGAGCAAATAACTTCAATGGCCAAACAAATAGCGAAAGAATTACGCAAAAGAAGTCGAAAAGCGCTGGTAAGTATGGAGCTTACGTCGTCGCCATACAAATTAGATTTGAAAAAAAAAACATAGAAAAGAAAAAGACAGTTCCTAGACCCAAGAAATCTCAATTTTCAATGACGACAGAACCATCAACGAGTAAGGAAAATGTGCTAAACCAAAATTGGTTTTGTAAAATTTGTATGAATTACGTGTATTTGTCGAGAATAATTTTTTGTAAATAATATGTTGACCTCATTATACGATTAACATTATGATAGTCTTGTTTTAATTGAAATATAATTTTAGTATTTATTGTATTTAAATACAATATAATAATAATTCAGTTAAGTCTCCTTGATTGGACCATCCATTGTTTTTTTCTTAGCCCATTCATGGCAACCAAGTGGTCCAATCAATGTTACCATGGTCCAACTTAAAAAAATAGTGTTTCCCATTTTTCTTTAAAAAGATTTCACAAAGATTATCATAAATAAATTTCACACTTCTTATGACATCATTAATTGATTTCTTCGTATCGCTTATTTTTTAAATCAGATATGATGTAACGAAGTTAAGGGGTCCAATTATAGCAACCTTCCCCTACAATAAAAGTAAACAATTTATTATTACTGAGTTTTGTCTACGATTATATTTTACCGTTTGAAGGTTTTTATAATGGCAACAACTAATAATAATGTACAAAATTGACGTAAAAATACAAATTCAATAACATTACTTTTTATTCTTATGTAATGTTATGGTGCGTACAGACTATGTAACAAAACATGTTATAAAACATAGTTAAATAACATGTTTTACAAATGTGGACGCTACGTGTTACAAAAACAAGTTATACAACATGTTATTAGTTTGTGCAACAATATTATATAACTTTTGCACACGAGTTACCTACTCATGCCTTGTTATAAAACATTGTTATACAACAATGTTGTTTTAATGGTGCGTACACATTATGCAACATGTTATATAACTTTTATTTTATAACACGTCCACATTATCTAACATTGTTGTCTAACAATGAAACATGTTACAAGACCTGTTAGTCACAGCACAAAAACAATTATTATATCAGTCGGAGGTAAACCACTGCAATATACCGACTTTTATATATATTTAGGAAAACAAATAGGATTTGACCGGGAAAGCAATGAACTAGAAATTGGACGTAGAGTCCAATCAACTTGGAACAAGTATTGGAGTTTAAAAGAAATCTTCAAAAGTAACATGCCAATATTATTAAAAACAAAAGTAATGAACACATGTCTTTTACCATGCTTGACGTACGGCTGCCAGACGTGGAAGTTCACGAGTAAAATAAAAAATAAGATCATCTCTTGTCAACGAGGGATGGAGCGCAGCATGCTGAACATTAAAAAACGACACAGAATAAGACATACAATAATACGAAACCAGACAAAAGCAACGAGCGCTCTAGGATTCGCCAAAAAGTTAAAATGGAAATGGGCGGGGCATGTAGCGCGACTCCCTGATCAGCGCTGGACACAAAGGGTGACATGGTGGAGAGGCCGTCGAGGGAAGCGCTGTTTAGGTAGACTGTACACACGTTGGGATGACGAAATAAAGAGGACAGCGGGACCACAATGGCGAAAAGTAGCTCAAGATAGAAACATATGGCAATCGTTGGAGGAGGCCTTTACCTATAATGGGGTCCTTGAAGATAACCACAACTCAACTAACATTATTAGAAATATTAATTAAAAATATTATTAATAAAGTAAGAGGACAATTTTATTAATTAAATTTTTTTTAATAATTTATTAGGTTAAGCATTGACAAATAATTATTAACACGAAATTAATACTATAATTAGAATAATAATAAATAATAATGTTAAATAATTAGAATAAGAATGTATGAATTATGAATTTTGAATTATTATGAATTTTGTGTAAATGTAATGCAATGTAAAACTGACAAATCACAAGGAATAAAAGGCTTTTTTATTTTATTTTTTATTTATCTCTGCAAAGTACATACCGACGGCAGCAAAGAACATAAAGACATCTGCAATTTTGCCAAAATCGTTTTTTTGCATAATTCAATATAGAATTCTTTGTTTTATCTTGTGATATTTTTTTTTCTCCAAAAATATTGTTTTTACACCAATTTTTTAACGTACAAAAAGACATCTGCACTACTTATTAAAAGTACGACAAAGTACAAACGGACATATACATTTGTCCTTGTCTACGTCGGGCAATGCGGCGCGCCAGCTGTTTATAGACAAAGATATTAGTTACTTGACCGTTTCGTCACGGGCGCACGGGGTTTGAATATAAAAATTACTTGCTCTATTCCTTTAACAACATTAATGATTACATTTTATGATTTTATAATAATATGCTAAAATGAGTAACAGAAGAAACAAATTATTGTTAAGTTTAGCCAAAAAACGTAAACAAAGTGATGTTTTTAAAAGTGAAGATCTCTAAACCTAAGTGATAAGGGTTGTTCATCCCTAACATTAATTTGGCAAAACAACGTTTGCCGGGTCAGCTAGTTTTGTATGTAATAATAATTTTATAAAATATGAATTATTTTTATTATGTTTTATTAATTTTATTATGTTTTATTACAGGGGATTCGACGGGTCTTCCACTTCCAGTACTCAATGACGAGATCCTGCAATCAAACTGTGTTGGCTGTGATATGTTACAAAACAATGTAGTTACGGAATATTTTCGTTCCGATAAGTTGGAATTACTTGGAGATGACCCTTTCAAAGAAATTATTGGTGATGTTAACCACACAGGTAATATTGCAATGCCGAGTTTCAGCATAGAAGATTCAGCAAGCGAGAACAATAATAACACACAATGTCATTCTGAGACTCTGATACAACTTAGCGATCTGTTAGATACAACCTCTAGGGCAGAAATATCATCACATTTATCCAAATCAAGACCAGTTCCGTCAGACTATGATGTTTCCTTTAGTTCTAGTCAAACGAATAAATCTCCAAACAACAAAAACTCGGTTACATTACAAAGTGAAGTTATCGATCTGATTCAGGCAATAAGCAATGGGTCTCAGTCTAGTCGTAAGTTTTATATTGATACTTCTAAAAAAAAGAGGATATGTAAGAAAGATAACTGGCTAGATACGAAAAGAAAGTTATTGGTCAATCATGGAAAAGCACATTTATCTAGAAGAGGTAAAGAGCAACAAGGTAAATTACTTAAATCGGCTTGTGAAAATTGTAAGTTCAAGTGTTGCACCAAAATGACTCCAGCCATACGAAAAATAATATTTGACTTGTTTTGGAGCTTAGGTGACCATACAAAGCAATGGCAATTTATTGGACGACATACCAAGCGTTTTACTAAAAAGCGAATAACTGCAGAGGATTCAAAGCGGAATTATTCTGTTCATTATTTTTTGCCACTCGGTTTGGATGAAAGTAATGTAATAAAAGTATGCAAAACTATGTTTAAAAATACTTTAAACGTAAGTAATCAATTCATTCAAAGCGGAATGGATAAATACAATGTTACCACTGGAGCATGTGAAAACGATAAAAGAGGCGTACATTCCAACAAAAATACAGTCTTAACAGAGGCAGTTATTAAAGGTGTTTGTGATCATGTTAAATCTTTTCAACCTGTTGAGTCACATTATACACGAAAAGATTCAAACAAGATGTACCTTGACAGTGACTTGAATTTTGTAAAGATGTTTAAAATGTACCACGAATGGACTGCTGAAAATAATATTCAAGACAAAGTTAGCACACTTAGACAATATCGAAACGTAGTTAACTCGCATTTGAACATAGAATTTTTTATTCCTAAAAAAGATCAGTGCGATATCTGTACGGTGTACCGCAAATAAAAATAATCCAAATACCACTGACGGATCCAACACAGATTTTATAAATCATATACAAAACAAAAATATTGCTAGATCACTCAAATCAGATTATAAGAAGTTAGCACAGTCTGAGCCAACAAAAGTTGCGACAATAACTTTTGATTTTCAAAAAATTCTTTCAACCCCACATGATGAAACAAGTCCTTTTTATTACAAACGCAAGTTATCTGTTTTTAACTTTACAATTTTTGACACAGGAAATAAAAGAAGGATATGTTATATGTGGGACGAGACGATTGTAAAACGAGGATCGAACGAAGTGGCTAGCTGTTTGTACGATTATATCACAAAACTCGCAGATATTGGTATTAAAGATATAGGTACGTTTATGGTCTGATAACTGTGGCGGCCAGAACTGTAATCGCTCAGTATTTTCAATGTACTTATATGCTGCGAATAAATTAAAAGTCCATGTATGTCATAGATCCCTAGAAAAAGGGCATACTCAGCAGAGAGGAGATAGTGTTGCTTAATGTTGTTATTGTTATTATTATTATTCTTTAATCTCGTTATTGCCTTAATCGAACGCTCTTCCAAAAGAAAAATGATTTATACACCTCTTGAATGGTATCTTGTGTAAGGTGGTGTAAAGTTAATGGGGAGCCTTACGAAGTAATTGAAGTCACTGCAAACGACATTTTCGATTTTAAATCTTACGCGAACCAATACACGTGGAACAAAAATTTGAATAACGAAAAGGTTAAATGGAATCAAATTAGAGAAATAAAAGCGGATCCAAGTAATCCATGTGTTATTCGTTACAAGTATGATTTAAATGCATGTCAATGTCTATTGATTGCCGTCGACATGCCAATACTAGAAATAGAAAAAATAACGTTGTGCCACTTAACAATGCTTACACCAATGCCTTGCCAATTACGATTAATAGTTATTTTCTCTGGAATTATACTTTTTTGTTCCGTTTTATTACAAATATAATTAATAAAAATAATCACAAAACTCTTTTTTTATTAGACACCCTAAAACTCAAAATAGTTTAGGTATATCTGCAAATATCCAACAGCTTCAACTTAAGAATGCCGAAGTAATGTGAGCCAACTGCAGTATTTTAGTGACAATCATAATTGTATTTGTTGTTTTGATGAAATTGGTTATATATGATCAATAACAATAAAAATCAGTCATAAAATTAATAAAATAGTTAAAGAATAAATAATTAATGGGGCCCAAGTAGAAACGAACATATGGCAGTTGACTCAATTTGCTTGTTTTTTTGATCGAAGTAGAAAAAGACATCTACCGATTTTTTTTAAATAAAAGGATAATTGATAACTTACCTATACCTACCAAAAAACAGTTAATATTGTAATGATTAACTATTCCAAAATTGAAGAAGATTTCTATGTAATTGTAGAAGTTATACCATTTTTGCACTAAAAATGCTGTCCTGAAAAGTAGCGTTTTTGTAGATGACCGTTTGTTCTTTGCTGCCGTCGATACATGCTATCAAGTTTCATATAGGTGATTCTCACATGTTTACTTTTGCTTCAATAAAATAAAGAATTCAGATTTTATCATTTGGATTTACTTGACGATTTGTCACATTACTTTTGCAGAAGCATATTTAAAACTGCAGTTTATAGAGACGTCACAGTCGATATATCCTATGCTTCTGGTCGAGGGATACCTCTTCAGGAGGACTACGAGTGACAGGAGGTATTACAGCTGCAGCAAGAAATGTAAAGCGAAGATACGATTCAACTCCTATGGCAATGTAACGTTTTATCTACTCGAACACAATCATGATCCACCGACGTACTACATCGATCGTCTTGGTAAGCGTGTGAAGCTGGAGTAAGGAAATTTCGACATTTAAAAGTTTTATAAGCGAACAATTGTAAATTATCACTAGTGGTTTCTTAAGCGAACACTTATAATTCATAAATAGTAGGTACATACCTATGTATTTCTAATGTGTAAATTATAAATAGAAGTTTTACAAGCGAACAATGTAAATAAAAACAGATATTGTTTTATAAGCGAACAATTGTAAATTATAAAGAGGTTTTATATACGAACAATTACCTATACTATAATTACTAAATAGTTACGATTCCTAATGTCAATAAAATTGTATTTAGGAGTTTGTGAGAAGAGTCTTAAGTTCTTATGTTCTTTTATCATTTTGAGCACAATCCGAATCCATGTTATAATTATTCGGATTGTTCATTTTAAGATTAAAAAATAAAATTAACAAACTCATTTTTTCAGTTTGATAAAAAGTGCCGTTTTGTTACATTTGTAGATTAGACATACTATATTTTAGGGCTTCCAAGCCAGAAAAGCTGAAGTACATACATAGTTAACTGTTCTGCACCTCTATAAACTATATAAATTTAGTAAAAAACTGTAAGTTTTGATCTTGAAAAAATGTATGAAAGGTGTTGTAAAATTGCATTACTAATAAGAATAAACTACAGTAGGTACAGTAGGTTTTTCACGGTCCTCTTATTTAGTACCTACAGTAGAACCATAAGGATATTTTTTCGTCTATGCCTGATATTCCATTTTTCGTCCTTTCAAACTAAGTAGTATAGGAAATATAAATGAAAATTTGGATTCATATCAACAAATTATTTTCTGTTATTTTTGATCCTACAATACCTACAATTTTAGCTTGAATGAGTGAAGTACCTAATTGAATAGTAAATAAAGTAGGACCTACCTGGTGCTTTATTTACTATGAACATGATTATAAAAAGTTTCTTTATTTTTTAAGTTAATTAAACCGTTTTTAAAAGAAAGCATATTATTATGTTGATTTACGGGTTGTTGTATTTTTGTTAGGAATTACAAAATATGTTATTAATTTATTGGCCTTTGAACTTTTTAAAATATCCCTCAACAAACAATATGGATCAATCGATTTGATTTTCAAAATTTACAATTTATGATTTAATTTTCAGTTTCTACTGGGTTAGAATTTCAGTACTTGGAAACAGCCAAGGCAAAGAAACCCTTGCTTCTAGTCCAAAAGTATACCTTCGCGCAGACTACTAGCGACCGTCGGTACTATAACTGCAGCAGGAAAGGATCAAAGAGATGCAAAGCGAAGCTGCGTTTCGACGCTTACGGGAATCTTACCTACTACAATCTTGACCATAACCATGTGCCACCGAAATCGTATAAAGATCGCTACGGAGTTTTCAGACCACTGTAGTTATTTGAAAATGTTACATAACTAGTATTGTTTGCAACTTCGGTAATGTGGGATACGAAGAACATAATGATAGCATAACTAACTTATTGCAAAAAATAACCGACTTCAAAATCGAGGTAACTCAAAAACCACTCAAAAGAGACACACACATTAGAAAAAAACATACAGACGAATTGAGAACCTCCTCATTTTTTTGAAGTCGGTTAGTTAAAATAATCCAAAAGACCATTAGTATAGCCAGGAAGAAAGTTACCTTCCATGTCATTGTCTACCAGATAAATCCTTCCATGTAATGGTGTACCAGATAAATTATGATAAGGTTTGTTAGGCTGGTACATGGGTACTATCAGCCACCTTACACGAGTAGCATAGGAAATTCATCAAGCTAACACATTAATGATGTCTTCAAGCGCGTGTTTTTACATCTAAAATGTGCAAATATCATGCTCCTGACTTCCTAGTTGTGTTCCTTGTAAGTTGTAAGATGGTCACAAATGTGTGATATCTCATTCTTTTTGTAAATAATATAATTATGTAGGTACTTCGCATTTTTTTTTCGCTATACTTCGAGTTTATAGAATAAGTATGTGATTTATTTAAGATTTTTTATGAGCCATCTTCGCCTG
This sequence comes from Hesperia comma, assembly GCA_905404135.1. NCBI lineage: Eukaryota > Metazoa > Arthropoda > Insecta > Lepidoptera > Hesperiidae > Hesperia > Hesperia comma. The sequence goes on from FR990024.1 coordinate 3,339,143, forward strand.
TCATAAGTTTCATGCCATATTAAGTTCAGATTAGTTTTATTATAATCGGTTAATTTTAAATATGTTAAAATTTTATTATTATATTTAAAATGTTGACTTAAATGTTGACTTCGGATAATATTTAAAAAGCCAGCAATTTCAGTTATAAACATTTTGTAATTATTATTTTTTGGAACCTGTTTTGGATTAAAAGTAATACTTAATATGTTTTTGAGGCGATCCGGATTAGACTTTTGTGGTTGACTAAAACAATGCTTATTTCATTGTTAGATACGATTTATTCTTTTTATCTAATATGAATCAGATGAAACAACATGGACTAAATTTAAATTTTAAGAAATATAAGCCATTTAGTTAACTTAAAATGTGCTCTAAATAAAATGTAGGTAAGTTCTTTTAAACTTCACTTTTTCTGGATATGTTATGGGTAGCCACGTCATGAATATTGTGAAGTTAAATGTTAGTAATTTTAGCTACGACTATCTATGCCATTTTAAATATAGGTATTGAAGAGAAAAATTCTTATCATGTACATTGGTAACAATGTAAAATAGATTTTAGTTAAAGGATTCAAGCAATATAATATTATATTATTTTTATTGTTTAGGGCAATTTACCTACGCCTATGCTTTTAATTCATAATACTTAATTTAATACATAATTATTCGGTTCCTACTTATTATTATACTAGCTTTTGCCCGCGGCTTCGCCCGCGTGGAATTCGTTTATATCGCGAACCGGGGAAGTGGGGAAGAAGATACGTCATCAACTATCTTCCTGGGAAAATTCATCGAAATCGGTCAGGCGGTTTAGATTTTTCATACAAACTTTCATCCCCTATTTCAAGCATTTAGGGGTTGATTTTTGAAAAAAAAAGTAGCCTATATGTGACTCTGGGTCTTCAACTATTTTCATTCCGAATTTCATCCAAATCGCACCGGTGGTTTAGCCGTGAAAACGTCACAGACAGACAGACAGACAGACAGACAGACAGACAGACAGACAGACTTTCGCATTTATAATATTAGTATGGATTATTATTTAACATTAATAAACATGCCCAAAATATAAAAAAGTGATGTTAGGTATTTTAAAAACATTTTTTGACCAAATCAAATCGATAATCAGTTTATTGTAAAACTTAAAAATGTAATGTAAAATAATTTGTACTTTACATTTATTTTATACGAAGTTTTTATTGCGTATCATTCATTGTGTTTTACCATTAATTTAGTAGTAGTTTATTAATTTCATGTTTTCTGCTTATTGAGTGGTACCTACCTAATAAGTGCATGCTATATAAAGTGATGAATAAAGTATTGTGAAATATACTTAATAGTCAAATAATTGATATTTTATTTTATTTTCTGACTAGCTTCACCCCCCTGTTTCACCCTCTTTGGGGTTGAATTTCCAAAAATCCTCTCTTAATGCTCCCCTACACTCCCCAAAGAACATACATGCTAAATTTAAGCTTCTTCCGTTCAGTAGTATCGGCTGTGCGTTGTCTGTCAGTCAATCACTCAGTAACGCAAGAGTTTTATTAGATGACATGAAGAAGACAGCGGGTATCCGCAGGCTTCAGTAGGCGCAGGACCAGTCAGAGTGTCCAGCAGTGGATGCAGAAAGGCGAATGGATGGATGGATTGATTGATTTATTTTCAGGTAATAGTCACCATGCCGGCCTGCCGTTCGAAGGGTCCTGGGTTCAATTCTCGGCGAGGTGGCTATTTGAAAATTGAGCTTAAATTTTTGTTCTTGGTCTAGATGAGTGGTAGACTTTGGTGTTGTCCATTAGTGTGTGGCGTTATGTTTTTATTCATTCAATGAACATTTTGGGTTCATCTAAACAAGTGAACCTTTCACAACGAGGACAACTATGAATAGTTCCGTTAATAATGGTGACAAAGGGAACCGTATTAATATGCCTCCGTGGACTGTCTTTCTGTCACTGATACAAGATCGGAACAAAATTTAAATTTTCAACTTGTTGCCGCGTCTACAAAAAGTAAAAATTTAATATTGGAGTTGCCATAAAAGTATTCTTGTACTTGATGATGTCAAATAATATAACTTTAAAAAGAAAAATTGAATTTAACATCCATAAGTAGTAACTCAAAAACTACTCGTCAGATATCGTTCAAATTTAATTAGGATCGTACAACAAGCACTAGCTTTTGAATACAGAAGAATCATAATTTATCAATGGTGAGTAAAAGTTAAAAAAAATATATAATTTCACAGGTTTATTTTTCGAGATGGTCCCGTCTAAGCTAGGGAAGACCATGATGAGGGTGCAAGGCTACTCCTTCTCGGACAGCTGGAAGTCCAGAATGTGGTACTGCTCGAAACGGAGGTCCCTGAACTGCAGAGCTCAAGTGGTTCTGGATCAATATAATCATATAGTAAAATATAATCTAGAACACAACCATCTGCCTTATGATAGTCGGTCAGTTTTGTTCGAGTAAGGCACTTCTCACACAACGCTGTTTGCAAGCAACTCGGATCTTGTCAATGTATAAAAGCGACGTGTCTACGATGCGTCTCCTGTCAGTGAGAAGTGTCAAATACAGCGAATTTTGGATTGCGTTGCAGTTGCGTAGCTAATAAATAGCGTAGTGTGAGGAGCTGTGCCTTAAGAAATTAATGTACTCGTGCTTGAATTCGATACAATTTAGAGGGAAGTATTGGTATTTGTGCCGTATGTTGTTGTCTTTAAGGTTGATTTAGGAAATTAAATAAAAGAACTTATTCGAATAATTGGAGTTGGATAACGTGCCTTCACATGTAATTAAAATTGGTAAACATGAATATATTTTGTACACCTATACATACGACTAATTCCGATGTAATAGCTCATATTTCAATGCTTTTCTGTAAGTTGAATATGAGTCGAAGTGGATTCGATTTGAGTAGATGAAATGCGCGCAGACCTTATCAAAACACGTTTTTATAAATGTTTATTTTCGTGAACACTATTTTAAGATATTTTGAATTAGGTACTTAATTATACTACTTATTAGTAGAAAAAAATGAATTTTTGTTCTATCCTTACGGCCCTATAAAAAAATAATATTATCATGAATATCCAAAATATGAGAAAAAAATGTGTGTAACTTAGAGGTAATTTCTTCCTCTTGTATTGAAGAAGCTCAAATTTTATTTGATCACTTTTACGTTAAAGGAGAACCAAAAAACAATGACGAACAAAAGTTTTGAAATGAAGTTTCAATAAATCCCTATCATACTAATACGAGTTATAATGGATACAAGGATTTTGGACAAAATAGCAATACTTTTCCTTTATGTTTCTTGTTTCTTGGTCGCAACGCATCGATGATGTCTTTGATGTCCTTGATATTCATTGGTCACGATGACCATTTTACATCCGTTCATTTTGATACGGAATTCGTTATAATACGGCACACAAATGCCAGCTTTACGTCTATGCGATTAAGGTACATTTAAGATTTGCGGCGAGATCTAAAAATGCTCGAAGTAAACTTTCCTTACAAGCATAATTGAACTTTGAGCACAGTTTGGATTTGGCGGGAGTGGCAAATCCTTATCCTCGGCGACGCTAGAATAGTCGCTTGCTTGCTTCTTTGATGGTAATTTGCATGTTTTTAAAATTGAGATTAAAAGTATTCAATGCCTGAGACTAAGGCCTTTCTCACACAACTCTATTTGTAAGCGACTAGGTTGTCAAAGTAGAGAAGCGACGCGTCTACGATGCGTATCCTGTTAGTGAAGTGTCAGATACAGCGAATTCTGGATTGCGTTGCAGTCGCGTAGCTAATAAATAGCGTAGTTGAGAAGGGTCTTACAAATCATCTTTACTTTTACAGATATACCCTATGAATATGTCAATTCACTTCTCGGAAGACGTAACTCCCTCATATTGACGAATAACTACACCTTCTTCAGACCTAAGAAGCACTTGCAAGGATGGTATTGCTCCAACAAAAATATTACAAACTGTGTCGCAAAGTTCAAGCTAGACGACTCCAAGAAGATCGTCGACTACAACTTTGATCATAACCATCCGGCGCCCAAGTATCATAAGACTAAGGGAGGGAGATATATTAAAATTTAGGTGAATTTCCTTTCACTATCCGGTTTTTACTACTTATTTAATAAAATATACTTTATACCATTTGTGGATGTTTAATTTAAGATAAGTTAGTGCAGTATCATAGCTCAACTCATTACATTTTCAAACTTAAACGATGGTTCATTTCACATAAATCAAATCCAAATCAAAACATTTTTTATTTGCTCTCACAATCGTTACCGTTACTTCTGTAGGTACAAATACTGAATCGTGCTTTGTGAGAGCCTGGTGCCTGATGTAGGTTAGAATACCTGTGTTACAGGTCACCAGTCCCCCCCGCAGCTTGATTACATATTGTAGTACAAGCTAGAAGTAAGCTGATTGAAGTGGTCTCTCTATCTTTAAACATTGATAGCAATCAAAATTACAAACAAGAAAAAAACAAAAATATAATGAAACATATAAGTATTGCAGACGCTATGTGGGTGTCAGTGTGTGTGCGTGCATGTGTTCATGTGTGCCAGTCAGCATTGGAATAAACTATGAGACAAATGAAATATTATAAATTAGGTATTTTAAGAATTTTATGACTATAAGTAAAAGTATTTGCGAAATTTATAAAAAAATGCTGTGCTTTTCCTACTATTTTATTTAAATAACCGGTTTCAATCATAATAATTTTTTAGGAGCTGACTCACAATCTGGGCCCACTACTGCTAAAAGTGATGTGAAAACAATAATTTCACAAAGAGGAAAGCCAATACTTCTTCGCGCGGGCCATAAATATCATTTGCTAAGAAAAAACAAAGGTTCCTGTGTTTGGAGATGTTCCAATCGCAGTATATGTCAAGGAATGCTGATTATAAATGCTGATAACTCAATCAAGCGGGAGGATAGACACAACTGTGAACCGGAATTTGTGTCAAATGAGTTAGAACTTTGATGTTTTAAATGTCTAGATTGAGCGTCGCCCTACAATGAAAACGAAAAAAACAAGGCAACATTATCAAGCATGTGTGCGTGCAGGCGATGTTTTACCCGTTCGTCTATTGTCTATGTGTGCGTAATGATATAAAAATTGTGGCTAGCACTAAGCCGCAATTTTTTGACACGTTTGGGCGGATTCGATGTTCTATCTAGATATTTAAAACATCAAGGGAGTTGGAATGGAAGTAGAATTATTAGAGTAATTTTTGTCCTTTGATTTAATTTAATTTTTTTCGTTGGGCTAAACGGACCACTTATAACTTATAAGTATATACAGAAATTATATTGTACGCTGCAAAATTTTGCACAGTCTGCAGGAAAACAAATAAATACATAAGTAGTATAAAATTAATATATCAAAATTTGAAGTTAACAACGAGCTCGGTTTTCGGCAGTGTTGTGTAATACGATGCAAAATAATTTTGTAATAAAAGATCGTGGTTTGTAACGTTTGTTGGATGTTTAATTGAAGACACTGTAATGAAGTAACATTAACTACTCAAATACCGTTATCGGTTGTATCGCTTATACGCGACTTCTGATTTCCATAATCATCTAATCAGAGACGTAAATCCTTTGTGTACATAGCCAACAATACTGTTTTTACTTAGGAATCAGTAATTACCAGTTTCCTTTTATTTCTGAGTCACAAGGATTTGATATAACATTTTGATTTATTTCACTTACCTGCTCGTATACCGCTACCGACAGTGGAAACGGATAACGGTTGCGGTAGCGGATATATTTGAACAGACCTTAAACGATCACGTCTGAAGAATAAATTACAGCAATAACAAACACCGGTCATCAAACCATGACGACATTATTAATGCCTTTGAACTGACTGATGACGTTTACAATTATTTACCATAAAATCGTTCGTCTGCTAATTTCTCAGTTATTAATTATATTATATATCTCTGCTTTCACAGATATACCTTTTGAATACATTGATTCGCTTCGTGGTGGCTCCCAAATATTGCTCAATTACTTCACCTTCTACCAACCTAACAAGGAGTCGCATCGATGGTACTGCAGCAGCAGATACGTCACCAACTGTGTCGCTGGGTTCAAGATGGACAGCTCCAACAAACTCGTCGACTGCAACTTTGACCACAACCATCCACCGCCCAATTATCACATAACTAAGGAAGGGAGATATATGAAAACTAGAAAACTGCCCGCGCTTCGCTTTAGGCCCCTTAGATAACAGCCGCGTAGATCCAGCTCCCGTAGGAATCTCAGCTAAAAAGTAGCCTTAAACATTTGCCTATGACTTAAGTAAATTACATGTAGTATTTGATAGCGTGATTCAGAATTTTACTAACGCCATCTATTAACAACTCCGGAACTAAATATCTAGCAACTAACAAAAATCGATAGTAGTAACTACGTAGATTTAAGTTTCAAACATGTAAACTGTTTCTGATAAATAATTAAATAACCATAAATGAAAGATATCCCTGAGTGCAGACAATATTGTATGTTGTGATGCAAAAAGACTGACTATACTGAGGGATTTATGTAGGTACCGGTAACCGGTTCCGGTTTTCATTGATGTAATTACCGGTTTCCCTTAATGGGTGTTTGGAATTAATTTGACACAATATTTAGATTTATTTCGCTTCATTATCTATCTGCTCTATTTTGTGGTATTAAAATGTGTAAAATACTACCTGAATCTTAATTTATCACTCATTTCACAGATGTACCTTACGAAAACATCAAGTCAACTCGCGGCGGCTCCCTCATAATGGTCAATAACTTCACCTTCTACCAAACTGACAAGGACTCGCATCGATGGTACTGCAGCAGCAGATACGTCACCAACTGTGTCGCAGGGTTCAAGATGGACAGTTCCAAAAAACTCGTAGACTGCAACTTTGACCACAACCATCCGCCGCCCAAGTATTACATAACTAAGGAAGGGCAATATATTAGAGCTAAAGAACCGCCTGCGCTTCGCTTTAGGACCCTTAGATAACAGCCGCGTAGATCCAGCTCCCGTAGGAATCTCAGCTAAAAAGTAGCCTTAAACATTTGCCTATGATTTAAGTAAATTACATGTAGTATTTGATAGCGTGATTCAGAACTTGCAAATGAATTTTACTAACGCCATCTATTAACAACTCCGGAACTAAATATCTAACAACTAACAAAAATCGATCTTCCCATGGGAATGAGATGTTTTTCCGCGGTAAAAAGTAGCCTTCGTCACTCTCCACCCTCGTGACTATCCCCACACACATAAACCATACCATGTAATAGCCATGTTGCGACGTGAAAGAGTCACAAACAAACAAACAAACACACTTTCCCATTTATAATATTAGTAAGGAAGTAAGGATTTAGGTGAATCTCTTTTATAGTATCCTGGTTATTACTGCCTTAGTTTTATATAGGCTGTCCCTAAATTCACGCAAGAAGTAATTTTGATACAAAACACAGGTTTATAATTAAAAATTGATTTTTTTTTATTGTTTTATATGTATAATGTACAGCATAGGGTTATGTATGGAATCAAATATTGGGTAAATGGCCTCCACGACTTTGCTGGCACATACGAACTCTTTTGTTGAAATTTCCCATGGTTTTTTACATAAATGTGGCTGAATTTCGTTGATACAGTGCTCAATTTCCTCCTTCAATGCGTGGTTGGTCGTGGGCTTGTTGACCTTACACCTTAGACTTCAAAAAACCCCAAAGAAAAAATCCAACGACGTTAAATCGCATGATCTGGGCGGCCAATTCTGATCAACAAAACGGGAAATTACACGACCAGAATGCATGGCATTTGGTACCGTCTTGTTGAAACCACATGCCGTCCACATCCATATTTAGTGTAGCGCTCTATTTTTAATAACCCTGAACTGTCAGCTGTCACGCTGTATTTTTTTTTGGTTGGCAACACTTTACCGCACAAATGGCGTAAAATTAAAATCTTGCATGATTTTTGGGACACCCGTTATAATATTGAATGTTGTTATAATCCCTTGTTTTAGAATGGCTTAGACGGATTATAAATGCAAGCGAGACTAGTTATACAAGAAAATAGTGCTGGCGTACCTATCATTATAGGATCGATTAAAACTCAGCCCAATCTTCAGCAATGTTTTTGTAATATGATATAAGATGATATTTTAATAAAATAGACTTTATAACGTTTGAGGATTGAGAATTACTCTGTTACTCTCCCGGTTCTAATAATCTAACTGCTTATCCCTAGGATCAATCGATCAAAGACGCCGTAGTTCTCAAACCAAAGGGACGATGCTCATTGAAGTATTCAACCATGGCATGGGCTGGAATTGTACCAGACGTACAGAACCAATTGCTTTAAACCTATTTAGTAATAAAATCTATTAGGAACGTATGTTAGTATTTGCTGTACCTGGATCCTTTAACCATTTACGCACTACACAACTTCATTACATGACGATAATAAATGTTACATAATTATGTATATTATAATGACAAAAATATGTAAATTAAACAGATAGTTAATTATAAAAATACACTGGGAAAAGCTTCAAATATAATAATTATATATTTTTTTCTGCTGGTAATCTGCTTATGCTTAAGGTTATCTGTTATTTTTTATTTTTCTGTATTATTCACGTATAGGTAAGTTGATATTACTTTTCTTTTGTTAACGTTTACCTATTGTACTCATATAGTGATGCATCGGGAAGAGTGTAGTTACCCACAACACAGGGTATCCTAGTGTGGGAACTACGTAGATTTAAGTTTCAAACATGTAAACTGTTTCGGATAAATAAATAAATACAAATAAATGAAAGATATCCCTGAGTGCAGACAATATTGTATGTTGTGATGCAAAAAGACTGACTATACTGAGGGATTTATGTACCGGTAACCGGTTCCGGTTTTCGTTGACGTAATTACCGGTTTCCCTTAATGGGTGTTTGGAATTAATTTGACATAATATTTAGATTTATTTCGCTTCATTATCTATCTGCTCTTTTTTCTGGTATTAAAATGTGTAAAATACTACCTGAATCTTAATTTATCACTAATTTCACAGATGTACCTTACGAACACATCAAGTCATTTCGCGGCAGCTCCCTCATAATGGTCAATAACTTCACCTTCTACCAACCTAACAAGGTCTCGCATCGATGGTACTGCAGCAGCAGATATGTCACCAACTGTTGCGCATGGTTCAAAATGGACAGCTCCAAAAAACTCGTAGACTACAACTTTGACCACAACCATCCGCCGCCCAAGTACCATAAGACTAGGGGAGGGAGATATATTAAAATTTAGGTGAATTTTTGCTTTCACTATCTGCTTGTTACTACTTATTTTATAAAATATACTTTATTCCATTTGTGAATTTTTCATTTAATATAAGGTAGTGCAGTATCATTGCTCTATGCATAGATGTAGCATGGCTCTATGTATTATAAGATATTTGGTTATAATAATTAAACAACATGGGTGCACATTTTTATATTTCCTTATCTCAGACGCCATTATACTTTTTTTACAACCATAGATTGTACGGACAATATAGAACATACCTACTTAAGTTTGTATGCAACACCCTTATTAACAACTAAGTATTTAAAACAAATTACTTAATTACAAGTCCAAAATAATACGAGGTTTTACTACTCTTCCACTCCTGGTAGTAACTAATGATTTTACATCTGGTTCATGTGACTGTGCAATTATTGTATTGACATTCAAAATTCCAATCATATTTAGGGGTAGTTTCATTATTTGTAGTATGAGAGATTTTTAAATGTTTTATGTTTCGTCTTATACTAGTTTGTCCTTCCCTTCCTATCCAAAAAGATCAAGGTTCTTTACATTTACCAATAATTTTTCCTTTTTTCCAATATTTATCTTTATAATTATCTGTTTTGTGAACAATTTCATCTCCTACCTTAAACTGAACTTCTTTCTTCTTTCTGAAAAGTAATAATTTATAAATATTATTTTAGGCTTTAACAATATAGCTGTTGTAGGTATAAGGGTCCAAACCCTCCTACTATTTAAAATCTGAGATGGGGAAACTTCTAAACCTATCAGAGGAGTATTATTGTAATTTAACAAATAGTCTCTGTAATCTACACAATCATTATATGCCTTTTTAGGGTTCCGTACCCAAAGGGTAAAACGGGACCCTATTACTGAGACTTTGCTATCCGTCCGTCCGTCCGTCCGTCCCTCCGTCCGTCCGTCTGTCACCAGGCTGTATCTCATGAACCGTAATAGTTACACAGTTGAAATTTTCACAGATGATGTATTTCTATTGCCGCTGCAACAAAAAATACTAAAAAAAATAATAAAATAAATATTTAAGTGGGCGCCCATACAAGTATATAGTTTAGTTACCTTTCGGTCCAAGAGATGGCGTTGTGGGTAATATGTAACTACAATAAAACAATTAAATATTTAAGTGAGGCTTCCATACAGCAGACCAGATTTTTTTGGCGTTTTTATACATAATGGTACGGAACCCTCCGTGCGCGAGTCCGACTCGCACTTGGTCGGTTTTTTTAAATCAATTTACTAATATGAACAGCTTTTTCTGCCATACCATTACTTCTCCTATAGTGTGGACTACTTGAAGTAAACATAATATCCTTAGATTTATTATACTGATGACACTCAAAGGAATTAAATGGATTGTTATCAGCTATTATCTCCTCTGGAAAACCAAATCTTGTAAAAACTTCCTGATACGCATTTATAACAGATTTAGATGTTTTGTCATAGACTACAGGCCCATGTCGAAAATGGATGGGTCATATGAACCACCAGGTGATGTATATAGGACGATATAAGAGCACAAAATAATAAGATTCAGCACTATGACGCCACTTGTAAACTGTCCAACTGAGTGCTGGTGAGAATTCAAAAGTTTAACCCTCGATTTTTTCCCCTTGTCGCATGATTTTTGTACATTTAACATTATGGATACAATTGGTTTGTGGTCAGTTTGAACATCTACTTGATAACCATAATTATATAAACTTTTTAACAGCGTAACAAATAGATAACAATTCTCTTTCAATTTGGCTATAATTTAGTTCTGCATCATTCATAGTTCTTGAAGCACACGTTACCAATTTTAACACGTTTTTCTCATCTTTCTGGAACAAACAGTAACCAATACCATTCTTAGAAGCATCACATTGCAAAGTTATTTTCTTTTTAGTATCAAATGGAGTAAGAGCTGGAGCCATACACACTTTTCTTTTTAGTTCTGCAAATGCTAACCTATGTGCCGGTAACCAAATAAACTCCGAATCTTTCTTTAGTAACCTACAAAGAGGTGACAAAAAATTGGCCATATCAGGAACATACCTACGGACATAGTTAAATGAGCCTAATATTTTTTTTAGCTCATCCTTATTAACTGGCTCTTTTAAGCTTAAAAGGGATTTAATTCTATCTTTATTTGCAGACATTACATGTTCATTAAAGACCTGTCCTACATATTTGATTTCAGTGTGCTTATACTGAAACTTATTCTTGTTAAATATAATTCCTAGCTTTTGTGTCTTCTCAATCACACTTGATAATGCTTTATCATGCTCTTCTTCTGTACTACCCATTACTAAAATATCATCAGCCCAAATCACAACATTTGACAATTCCCTAAAGTTAGTTTCAAGTGTATTCTGAAATAATTCTGGAGCATTCATCAGGCCATATGGTAATACAAGATATCTATATACCCCAAGTGGAGTAGCGAAGCAACACTTCCACGATGCAGAGTCTGAAAGCAAAAGATGATGAAAACCTTCAGACAAATCTAAAACTGAAAACCACTTTAATTTAAAACTTAAATCTTCAAGTGTTGGGAAAACTTTAGGCTTTTTTACAATTATTTTGTAGTCTAACTTTAGCTTTCTTTATTTTGTTGTTTTCTTTCATTAAATTTAAATCTTTCGAATACTTCGTTATATTTTGGGTTGACATATGCATCAATTGCTCTAATCACTTTGTCATAAGTTTGAAAGTCTTCCTTAGACAACTTTAGACCCATCATATTTCTAAGTAATGACAGTTTAATTTTATCTATCGCCTCATCTTGGCCCACACTCACCAGGTAATCTTCAAAAAGACATTTCCAGAATCTCCATTCAGAAGCGGCGGACGGAGAGCGTATATCAAAATTCGGAGGCAATTTCACGGAATTTTCCATCTTGAAGTTTTTCAAATTTTCGATACAAGTTGACGATTAATGATTTTGATTTGCGAGACACTTAATTTTTCTTTGTTTTCGACTGCGCCATGTAGTATAAGATATTTGGTTATAATAATTAAACAACATGGGAGCACATTTTTATATTTCCAGAACTCAGACGCCATTATACTTTTTTATAACCATAGATTGTACAGACTATAGAAAATACCTACTTAAGTTTGTATTCAACTTTATTATTTTATATTAATTATTACTTTTTCAAACTTAAATGATGGTGTTCATTTCATATAAAGGAAATGACATCAATTAGTGTCGCTTTCGGTGCGACAGTGTCATATCAACCTTTATAACATCATTCATTAAAGCAAAAACAAACAATAACATTATTAATAATGTTTTTGTGGTACTGGTGTTAATGGACAAATTATCTATGATCGCTCTTTGGTTATTTATTTAAACAAAATTATAACTCCTCCTAACTCCTCCAAAATTATAACTCCTCCTAACAAAATTATAAATCTTCGATCAATGTAGTATGTTACAAAATAAAACAATATTTTTAAAATAATTATAATTTTTATCTCTGCTTTCACAGATATACCTTACGAGCATATTGATTCACATCGCGGTGGTTATATCATAATGATCAATAACTACACCTTCTACAAAGCTAGCAAGAATTCCCACCAGTGGTACTGCTCTAGCAGGTATGTCACCAACTGTGTCTCGAGGGTTAAGATGGATGGTTCCAAGAAACTCGTCGACTGCAACCTTAACCATAACCATCCGCCACCGAAGTACCATAAAACTAAGGAAGGGAAATATATTAAAATTTAGGTAAGCACTATCGAGCTTGTGGCGCTGTCTTACGGGGTGTCCTACGTGAGCAACAACGACGCGATGCTACACGCGACAATGACAACGTCGCGTGTTGCGTGTCTGAGACTGTCACATAGGACGCAAGTAGGGATACCGTTGATTTGACCGTGATCGTCGCGTTCGCAACGTAGCGTCGCGTCGTTTTTGTCTCTCACGTAGGACACCGCCTTAGATTGTTTTAATATTAAATTACATGTTAGTACTGTCCCTTGTTTCAGAGGGGCTAAGACGGAGAGTAAATTTAAAGCGAGCCTCGTTGGTATTAAGAAAAGGATCGCTGAAACACTGAATGTAACTGACACATCAAAATATCTGCAAGTTAACAACGAGCTCGGTTTTCGGCAGTGTTGTGTGATACGATGCAAAATAATTTTGTAATAAAATAACGTGATTTATTACGTTAATTGTTGGATGTTTCATTTCGATAGTACTCTAATACCGTTATCGGTTGTATCGCTTATACGCGACTTCTGATTTCCATGATCATCTAATCAGAGACGTAAATCCTTTGTGTACATAGCCAACAATTTACTGTTTTTACTTAGGAATCAGTAATTACCTTTTATTTCTGAGTCACAAGGATTTGATATAACATTTTGATTTATTTCACTTACCCGCTCGTATACCGCTACCGACAGTGGAAATGGATAACGGTTGCGGTAGCGGATATATTTGAACAGACCTTAAACGATCACGTCTGAAGAATAAATTACAGCAATAACAAACACCGGTCATCAAACCATGACGACATTATTAATGCCTTTGATCTGTCTGATGACGTTTACAATTATTTAACATAAAATCTTTCGTCTGCTAATTTCTCAGTAATTAACCTAGATACATCAAAATACCACCACAACTTAAATAAACAATGTAATACAAAATAAATAATTATATATCTCTGCTTTCACAGATATACCTTTTGAATACATCGATTCGCTTCGTGGTGGCTCCCAAATATTGCTCAATTACTTCACCTTCTACCAACCTAACAAGGTCTCGCATCGATGGTACTGCAGCAGCAGATACGTCACCAACTGTGTCGCTGGGTTCAAGATGGACAGCTCCAACAAACTCGTCGACTGCAACTTTGACCACAACCATCCACCGCCCAAGTATCACATAACTAAGGAAGGGAGATATATGAAAACTAGAGAATCGCCCGATCTTCGCTTTAGGACCCTTAGATAACAGCCGCGCAGATCCAGCTCCCGTAGGAATCTCAGCTAAAAAGTAGCCTTAAACATTTGCCTATGACTTAAGTAAATTACATGTAGTATTTGATAGCGTGATTCAGAACTTGCAAATGAATTTTACTAACGCAATCTATTAACAACTCCGGAACTAAATATCTAGCAACTAACAATACATCGATCTTCCCATCGAAATGAGATGTTTTTCCGCGGTAAAAAGTAAGTAGTCTACGTCACTTTCCATCCTCTTAACTATCCCCAAACACGTAATCCATACCATAAAAATTAAATTAAAAATTTAAAAAACCCCCGACACAAACATTTAAAAAGTAAAAAATAATACGTCGCGTTGGGGGACCGCGCCTAACTACTCATTATCTACGATTTTTTTCATAAGTATCACATGCCTACCTACTTAGTCCTTTATCCAAGACTTATCATTTATTGATATTTTTTTGTGTTAAAGCTAGAAGTAAATGGAGCGGTCCCCCAACGCGACGTATTATTTTTAGAGATATTATTTTTTACTTTTTAAATGTTTGTGTCGGGGTTTTTTTTAATTTAATTTTTATTTTATACTTTTTATATGTAAGAAAAGAATATTCTCGATTAAGTCATAAATATTCTCTTACTGTGCCCTTTCATTTGAGACCCCACACGAGTATATTTGCATACATTCGGCTATTCTTCCCCGCTTTTACCCCCCACAACTTTTAAACGGCTCAACCGATTTTCATCAAACATATCTAAAAACACCCGCCCGTAAGTCCCCTTTAATACAAAAAAAACCAAATTGAAATAGCTTTATCCGTTCGGGAGCTACGATGCCACAAGACACACAAACACACACACACAGACACGTCAAACTTATAACACCCCACTTTTTGTGTCGGGGGTTAATAATAACCATGTTGCGACGTGAAAGAGTCACAAACAAACACACTTTCACATTTATAATATTATAGTAATATAGTAACAGTATAAGTATATAGTAAGGATAAGGATTTGCTGTACCTGGATCCTTTTATCATTTACGCACTACACAACTTCATTATATGACGATAATAAATGTAACATAATTATGTATATTATAATGACAAAAATATGTAAATTAAACAGATAGTTAATTATAAAAATACACTGGGAAAAACTTCAAATATAATAATTATATATTTTTTTGTCTGCTGGTAATCTGCTTCTAGTTGAATTACTTACTACAGTTAACTTATGCTTAAGGTTATCTGTTATTTTTTATTTTTCTGTATTATTCACGTATAGGTAAGTTGATATTACTTTTCTGTTTTTTAACGTTTACCTATTGTACTCGTATTAGTGATGCATCGGCAAGAGTGTAGTTACCCACAACACAGGGTATCCTAGTGTGGGAACTACGTAGATTTAAGTTTCAAACATGTAAACTGTCTCTGATAAATAAATAAAAAAAAAATTAAATTGCGTGTACTTATGTACGCACGTAAGAAGTTATACTTCTTTGGCATCATTAAATAATAAATATTCAACGTTAATAATTTCATAATATTTAGTATTAATTATACTAAAAAAAATTGGTTGTCTGTAAAGTCGGTTTACTGACGATAGTTGAACGTAACAACGTCTTAAGAAAATACTGATGGAATGGTAGCATAATCACTAATAGTCATCCTAAACTATCTTTGAATACTTAGTTATAATTTATTTACTGTTATATTGCAGTTAAAAACCTTTATTAAATATTTTACCAAAAAGACTAGTCGTTGCATACCGTATAACGTAACATTAATCTTTAGCTAGTCTGTGCATATTAGGTATGTCATGTCAATGTGCCACAAACAAGTCAAAACAAACCTGGCTGGTTATAAATAATTTCTATAAAAAGCAAAAGAGACGTCAAAGTTGACAAAGGCCAATGAATGGTTTACTACTTACTTACTTACGCCCAACTTATCTCTGAAATGGCAAAAATTGGAACTAACGAAAAGTCATTCATAAGTACGTTGTGGTCATTCATCTGTCAGTTACTAGTGTGCAATGATTGGTCAAATGAATGTCAAATGCGTCCGACAGCGCCTCTTTCGTTTCAGTCTTAACCCTTTCAGACCTGAATAATTTTTTTGTATCCAATGAATCTAAAAAAAATTCTGAGGCTAGAGTAAGGTAAAAAGACTACGGAAAAAATTCTGAAAAAAATCCTGGTTGTCAGCTTTTTGAGAAAAATTAGTTTTTCTTTTTGTGTACATATGTGCACATCCGTCCTATACATAATGATAAGACTAGTGTATAAGGGGGTTTCATTGGAATTATAAAAAGTTTATTTGTAAATATTTTTATTAGGAAATATTAATTATTTTTATAAAATTAACAAAACTAAAGTACAATCCTTATAATAATTAACAAAAAATAGATCTCTTCTTTGGGATAGGTAAAAATTGGCACATAGGTAAATCAGTCATTCGCCCCATTCAAGAAACATGCTTAAAAGTTTACGTATGAAATGCTAAGAAACAGTTTTTATCTTTGGTAAGGCAAAGGTGAACTTTGCATTTTATACATTTCATCCTGGTCCTTCCCTTGCATCCCACCATTTTGCACCGTGTCCCAAGTCCCTCATCATGTGCAGGGAAATGCCCAACACCGTCTCTTGCTATATCCGCTTCAGGGCGAACCTCTCCAGGTCTTCTTGGAATAATTTTCGGTTTTGGGCTACTGCCACTGGGCCGTCCTCTTTTACCGATGATAATTTTATTCCTCAACAGCTCAACACCAAACTTTCAGCCAGCTGACGACGAAAGTGCAGCAACGCGAATTGTTTATTATTTGGTATGCCTAGCAACTCATTGTCAACTTGATACTCTCGGTATGCCTGCACTACAGCTAAATCAGAAGCATGAAATATCATACGAAGAGTCCATTTTTTTGATTTTATGAAGGTCCTGTAGTAGCTCATGCGTTGATCTAATAGGTCAACTCCCCCCATTGCGTGATTGTATTTCCTGACCACTTCGGGGCGTTCAACATCAATAAACTTCTTGTCTTTCTTACACCACCTCTTGACTAAGTCTTTTTCACCAATACCAATAAAATTAGAAGCAAGATGGGTAATCTTATTATACAGCCACTTGACCACAGTTACAGATCATCGTTCCAATCCACGATGAGCTGGGCCCCTCATCATCATCAATGTCGGGTGGGAAAACCTCTCGTTGGTTTTGATTGATGACATCTGCACCAACTCGGACAGACCGCAACTCCCTTTCAGATGTAAACGGTTCTTCGTCATCAGACGATAGCTCCAAATCGGAAAGTCCTTCAAGTAGGGCTATCACGGCATCCGATGAAAGCATATCGGTGTTCTTTTACCTGAAAATGTAAAAAAAGTATTTTATCTCAATATAAAGCATCAATAACATCAAAATAATATAATTAGAAACATATTCAAAATTGATTTTTCAAATACAGCTAGCATACTTCAACAATCGTAAAAACATCTTTTACGCCTGATGTGTACATTTGTGTACAAATATAAAAATTGTAATAATTGATACAAAAATAGAACAACAAACTCCAATTATATGTTACGTATGATCTTAGGAATATAACTTATCAATTAATATTTTTGCAGTGCGTATATTTAGCTATTTTCTACTTTTTAGAAATAAAAATGATGAGCTTACCCACACAGTTCCAACTTTGGTCAGCCACTGGTCGAAACAAGTAGAAAAAATCACAAAAAATGCTAAGAGATGGCGTTAGTAGTATCAATTATTGTAGTTTACAATGTGGACATATGAACACAAGCGTTCTCAATTGCAATTGTAGCGAAATAAATACCAAAATATTTTTGTATATTTTATGTGTACATTCGTGTACGACAGGTCTGAAAGGGTTAAGTTGGGTTTACTTATAGCAATGGGTTTAGCCGGCAACTTCATACTGTTGCGCGCGCATCGTAAAATTTCACGCGCCTAACTTCATACTGTTAAAATTTTTGGTGTTATAGATGCGCGCGTGTTATATGTATAGCTATGTAATTAATACATATTTCATGTTAATGTACAAAGTAATAGTTGATTTATAATATTTTCTTTAAAGTAAAACTATCATAGAAAATACCATCCTTTATTTGAAAAAATTGTGTTCGGATGAATCATACTTGTTTGTCGTCGCCCTTATAAACGGGTGTTCCGACCCGATTAGAACACTTCTGTTTGAGACGTTGGCCAGTGCGGAGCTCTCGGAGTAAAATATTAAGATAAGTAAGTGTAAATTCAAATTATTATTAAAGTTTATGTTGCTGATGATAATATACATATATTGATTGAAGATTGATATGCGTGTACATATATATATACATAAGTATATATATGTACATACATATAACATATATACATAATATATATATATAATTTTTATATGGAATAAGTGGGTATATCCTTATGTATACATATATGTATATATAGGTATGTAAATGTAAGCTATAATTAGTAGTAAGTGGTAACTGTACTGTGAGTGGAGAAAGAGAAAATAGAGACTCCTTGGGAGTTTCTTGCCGCTTCTTCTTCCAAGACCACTCACCGTAGGGATTTGTTGAAGCGATGGCGTAACTTGACATTCGAAATGAGTTTGTAGAGGCCTACTTCGAAGAAATAAAGATTTGTAGTTGAATTTCCTGAACAAAGTATTTTCATTTCACTGCTCTTTTCTATATATATTTATATATTATAATTATATATTATTTATTTACAAAGTAAACTAATAAATTCCTTTTTGTGGAAGCTATTTTTCCATCCTGACTTCTAACACGCGCATCGTAAAATTTCACCCTCATGAAATTTCCATAACGCGCCTAAAGAAGTATATCTTCAATAAATTAAAGATATCCCTGAGTGAAGACAATATTGTATATGTTGTGATGCAAAAAGACTGACTATACTGAGGGATTTATGTACCGGTAACCGGTTCCGGTTTTCGTTGATGTAATTACCGGTTTCCCTTAATGGGTGTTTGGAATTAAATTGACACAATATTTAGATTTATTTCGCTTCATTATCTATCTGCTCTTTTTTCTGGTATTAAAATGTGTAAAATACTACCTGAATCTTAATTTATCACTATTTTCACAGATGTACCTTACGAACACCTCGAGTCAATTCGCGGCGGCGCCCTCATAATGGTCAATAACTTCACCTTCTACCAACCTAACAGGCTCTCGTATCGATGGTACTGCAGCAGCAGATACGTCACCAACTGTGTCGCTGGGTTCAAGATGGACAGCTCCAACAAACTCGTCAACTGCAACTTTGATCACAACCATCCGCTGCCCAAGTACCGTAAGACTATGGGAGGGAGATACATTAAAATTTAGGTGAATTTTTGCTTTCACTATCCGCTTTTTGTGGATGTTTAATTTAAGATAAGGTAGTGCAGTGTCATTGCTCAACTCATTACATTTTCAAACATGCTGTTCACTCCATATAAAGGAAGTAACATGAATTAGTGTCATTAATTAGTGTCATTTGACTGAGTTCCTTTCTTCGCGTCAGTGAAACATTTACCTTTATAACATCATTCATCAAAGCAAGAACAGACAGTATCATAATGCTTTTTGTGATACTGATGTAAATGGTACTTGCGTATCAATATAACATCAATTAAAACTGAGCCATGTCTTCAACAATGTTTTTGTCATAATTATGATACAAGACGTTATTTTAATTTAATAAAATAGACTTTATAAGTTTGAGGATTGAGCTTAACTACTGTCTAACTGTCCCGGTTCTAATATTCTAACTGCTTGTTCCTAGGGTCAACTGATCAAAGATGCTATAGTTTTCCCACCAAAAGGACAATCCTCGTTGAAGTATTCAATCATGGGCTAGTAAACCAATCTATTTATTTATCACTACTTTCACAGATGTACCTTACGAACACATCGAGTCAATTCGCGGCGGCGCCCTCATAATGGTCAATAACTTCACCTTCTACCAAACTAACAGGCTCTCGTATCGATGGTACTGCAGCAGCAGATACGTCACCAAGTGTGTCGCTGGGTTCAAGATGGACAGCTCCAACAAACTCGTCGACTGCAACTTTGATCACAACCATCCGCCGCCCAAGTACCGTAAGACTATGGGAGGGAGATACATTAAAATTTAGGTGAATTTTTGCTTTCACTATCCGCTTTTTGTGGATGTTTAATTTAAGATAAGGTAGTGCAGTGTCATTGCTCAACTCATTACATTTTCAAACATGCTGTTCACTCCATATAAAGGAAATAACATGATATAAAAGGGCAAAATAATACGACTCGTGTTACAACTTCAGTTACAATTTATTGAATGATGAAAGTATTGACAACAACAAATCTTCCTTTGCTGTCGTCGTTCCATTTTCAAATAGGTACCGGCCAGGTCGCTGGCCAGTAACATTTTAATAGAAAACCTGAAAAGAAAGATCTGACTCCTCTCCTCTCCTCTCCACTAAAACAGTACTCTGCTCAAAAGCACCGCTCCTCTCAGTAGCACCTCTCCACTCCACATCTGGCAACACCAGTATGCCAAAACTGCCCTCGCTTCAGCACATCTCATATCACCACCTCCTGCAGTCATTGCTCCTCACAGTTGTTATAGCACAGGCATAAAAATCCTCCGTTACAATGAATTAGTGTCATTTGACTGAGTTCCTTTCTTCACGGCAGTGACACGTTTACCTTTATAACATCATTCATCTAAGCAAGAACAGACAGTATCATAATGCTTTTTGTGATACTGATGTAAATGGTACTGGCGTATCAATATAACATCAATCAAAACTGAGCCATGTCTTCAACAATGTTTTTGTCATAATTATGATACAAGACGTTATTTTATTTTAATAAAATAGACTTTATAAGTTTGAGGATTGAGCATTACTGTCTTACTGTCCCAGTTCTAATATTCTAACTGCTTGTCCCTAGGGTCAACCGATCAAAGATGCCATAGTTTTCCTACCAAAAGGACAATCCTCGTTGAAGTATTCACAACCATGGGCTAGTAAACCAATCTATTTATTTATCACTACTTTCACAGATGTACCTTACGAACACATCGAGTCATTTCGCGGCGGCTCCCTCATAATGGTCAATAACTTCACCTTCTACCAAACTAACAAGGTCTCGCATCGATGGTACTGCAGCAGCAGATACGTCACCAAGTGTGTCGCTGGGTTCAAGATGGACAGCTCCAACAAACTCGTCGACTGCAACTTTGACCATAACCATACGCCGCCCAATTATCATAAAACTAAGGACGGGCGATATATTAAAATTTAGGTGAATCTCAGTTTTTACTATCTGGGTTACTACTGACTAAATTTGATTTTATGTTACGTTAAATGTTGTAATAATCCTTGGTGTCAGGATGGATATGACAGATAGTACATTCAAAGCGAGGCTAGTTAAGCTATCATATAGGCAAAGGATCGTTACAACACTCATTCAATACCTATCTATACGAGCAATTAAAACCGAACGCAGTCTTCAACAATGTTTTTGTCACAATTATGATACAAGATGATATTTTAATAAAATATTCTTTATCATATTTGAAGATGTTTAATTTAGGATACTGTAGTATAATCCGTGCGCGATCAGGGAGGTAAGGAACCTTGTCAAATTAAATCGAAAATGACACTTCTCGTGTAGCGTTGTCGTAGCGTTGAGAAAAAAGTGCTGAAAAAATTAAATAATTATAGATAATATTTTTAGTATTAATTACATAATAATTAATTATTTTTACAATTTCTCATAGTATTATTAAACAGAAAAATATTTCATGGATGAAATCTATTTAATAAAATATTTATGTTCATTATTTTAACACTTATTGCAACTATTCAATGCCACTCATATTTCATGGGAGTAATCACTAATTAATTATTAATTGCTAATTATCTCTTATTTAAAATAAAACTCAATCAAAAATCCACGCCAAGGTACTGGAAACGCAACTAGGTACATAGCATAATCCGAGCTTCGACGTGAGTTTGCTATCCCTACGGCTCATCGACAAAACGAACGCTTCTCAGTTCCAAAAAGTAGTATACAACTGTGGTCGCACACGGATTATACTTCTAAGTTCTAATCCCAAGAATCTCTCAAACAAATACGCCGCTCCAAGACTACAATGCTCAGTGAAAAATTGGACTAAGTATAATGATACAAGATGTAATTGTTTTAAATCTGTTTTGTAACAAAATCTACCATCAACTCATTTTAGTATTTCTGAAAGGTAAACCTGAGTATTTATGTTGTGATACAACAGGACGACTGACTATATTGAGGAATTTACGTTCTGGTTACCACAGTTTACGTTGCTGTAATTACAGGGTTTCTTTAATTTCTGTGTTTAGTGAATTTGATACAAAATTTCAATTTATTCCGCTTACTTACTTGAATACCTTTACCTACTGAGAGCTGTATCGCATATAATCCGTGTGCAACCAGGGAGGTAAGGAACCTTGTCAAAGTAAATCGTAATGACAGTTCTCGTGTAACGTTGAGAAAAAAGTGCTGAACAAATAAAATAATTATATATACCTATGTCATAGTTTTCGTATTCATTACATACTTATTACTTATTAATATTATTTTTGTAATTTATCGTAAGATTAGGTACTAAACAGAAAAGTATTTCATGGATGTAATCAATTTAAAAAATTATTTTTCAACAACAGTATACATTTATTCCAACTCTTCAATGCCATTTATATTTATTTCATAAGAATCATCGGTCATTATTAAATAATTGCTAATTATCTCTCATTTAAAATAAACCTCAATTAGAAATCCACGCATACAAGAAACGCAACTACAATCTACATATACATTACATAGCATAATGCAAGCTTCGACATGAGTTTGCCGACGCTACGGCTGACCGACGCCACTAACGCTTCTCAGTTCCAAAAAGTAGTATCGCACTCTGATTGCGTCCGGATTATACCGCACATATCAGATAATTAACAGCAAGAACAATAGTATCGCCAATGGTATCATGACTATTGCTTTTGGTATTTTACTGAAGACTACGGATGATGGTGACCACTCATCATTAGATACAGACTATTGAAAGGAAACTACATGATTTTAATGTCAAAATTAGTCTGTATTCGATCTTTCTTCTCAAACATTAATTTAGCGAATACACGACACAAAATTACGTATAATACCCTTTTAAATTAGCTTATTATATCGAAATTTATTGAATTATTAATATAATTACAAATTAACTCTTATTATGTAAAACGCTTAGAATAAAATATCATTACCTTATTAATTGGAAGGTGGCCCACGCACACGCACGCAACTCAAACACTTAAAACACTTTTTGTGACTGCCTCAATCGGCTGCCGAGAACAGAATGCCCGAGCTCTGGTTTCATGGCGGCACGAAGTGAATTGATTAGTATCTACCCACATTTCCGAGAATGATTGAAGGTAGTTTCGCTAATACTACAATTAATGTGGGTAGTAAACTTGGGGTACTTTAATATAACCTAACACTATTATCTGCTCTTTTGACGGTTATCAAAATATACATCACAAACTTATAAAAAAATAATAATAAACAGACCTAACATATGGGAGGAAATAGCGTACTACTTACAACTACATAGACATGATGCACACATTGACAATTCCCATACAAAACATTCATGGTCTACAAATATGTTGTACCAAGCTTACCATTACCAAAATGACGAAAGTGCTTCAACCCCATTTTTCTATGTGTGCGTGAGTGTTACAACAGCAAAAATAAAACCAGATAGACTTTGTTCGTGTCTTGGGAGAAAAAGAGATGAAACTTTGTAGTGGGGAAAGTTATATTAGGTCTGGTTGTTTTTTATTTTTTATAAGTCGGTGATAGACACAAAGTACCAACTGAATCGAAGAAATCAATATCCTTCTAATTAAATCTTTATTCACAGATGTGCCTTACGAACACATTGAGTCCATTCGCGGCGGTGCTCTCATATTGATCTATGACTACACCTTCTACAAAGCTAGCAAGACCTCTTATCAGTGGTATTGCTCGAACAGGTATGTCACCAAATGCGACGCGAGGGTCATGATGGACAGCAAAAGGAGACTCGTCGACTGCAAGCTCAACCATAACCACTCGAAGCCGAAGTATTTTAAAACTGAGGAAGGAAAATATCAGGTAGGTTCGTAATAAGGGCCGGTTCCAAATACGGTCGTTTGTTTCAAATGTACCAAAATTAATACTCTTGTAAATGAGTGCTAGTAAATTAAAACAGCTGAAAGCGTGCAGCCCTTTAAAAGCCCTTTTTTTGCCTTCCTTTAAAGTGTTGTAGGTAAAGAATTTGATATCTCATACAAACTTTCATTCTATAAAAATCCAATGGTACCTCAATAACAAAAACTGTCCAAACCTATGCAGAAATAGCAACTTAACCAAGTTACATCGAGATTCAGTCAAGGATTTACAACTAAAATTTATTTTTCATCCCACCTATTCGAAAAAGACGACTTGGTTCGGTCTTATGGGGATCCAAAGTTGGTGTTTTCTATTTAGCGGGCGGGAATGAATTTTCATATAACTTTTCCTGCCCGTTATTTAAATAGCGGGCGGGAATGAATTTTCATATAACTTTTCCTGCCCGTTAAATAATAGTCGGGTTAGTCGGGTTAGTCGGGTTAGTCGGGTTAGTCGGGTTAGTCGGGTTAGTCGGGTTAGTCGGGTTAGTCGGGTTAGTCGGGTTAGTCGGGTTAGTCGGGTTAGTCGGGTTAGTCGGGTTAGTCGGGTTAGTCGGGTTAGTCGGTTTAGTCGGTTTAGTCGGTTTAGTCGGTTTAGTCGGTTTAGTCGGTTTAGTCGGTTTAGTCGGTTTAGTCGGTTTAGTCGGTTTAGTCGGTTTAGTCGGTTTAGTCGGTTTAGTCGGTTTAGTCGGTTTAGTCGGTTTAGTCGGTTTAGTCGGTTTAGTCGGTTTAGTCGGTTTAGTCGGTTTAGTCGGTTTAGTCGGTTTAGTCGGTTTAGTCGGTTTAGTCGGTTTAGTCGGTTTAGTCGGTTTAGTCGGTTTAGTCGGTTTAGTCGGTTTAGTCGGTTTAGTCGGTTTAGTCGGTTTAGTCGGTTTAGTCAGTTTAGTTAGTTTAGTGACTGTGACAGTATTATTCCTGAATTTGAGGCGCCTTTTATTTTCTCATAGGAGGGATGAAAAGTAGAGTGTATCACTCGGGAGCAAGTATATTTTTGGCTCGGGCGACGTACTTTGAATCCCTCGCTACGTTCGGGATTCTACTCTAGAATCCCTCACTCTGGATTCAAAAAACGCCCTCGCCGAAAAAATATTACTTTGCACCCTTGTCATACAATCTACTATTCTTTTCGTCACTGTTTTTGTGTATTGCTTGACCAGGAATATAAAAAACCTCGCCATATTGCGGTAAACTCATGGAACTAATTTCTTATATTGGCAACGCTTAGTTTCTAAACGTCAATCGTAAATTGCTTGTCAGTGAGTTTGAATGTCACAGTACGTCTCATGTTTGTCTTTTTACTTTAAGTGTCTATTTTGTGCTAAATTGACAAAAACTGTTCATATTCGTGAAAGAAAATTGCTTTTCTATGTGCTAAAATAAACAAACATAAAAATAAACAATTCCGACATAGTTGTCGAAATGACAATAATAACATGAGCGTTATACTATAGTTACTGTTGTCTGTGCTGTTGCCATATAAAAGGAAACTTTAGCGCCCTCATGACAGGTTTTCTATTTTTCTAGTCAAGCAATAAAATTCGCACATTATTTGAGGTTATTATAATAATACAAATTTTAAAATGATTTAATATGTTTTTACTCCGTTTGATTTTTTTATCTCTACCTGTGGAAGAGATTACTCTCTAACACGATAAAATTTACAGGTCAAGCATACGAGATAATGACATCTCGGAAGGGTAACAAGCTAATACTTTACGACGGGTTTACTTACTGGCGAAGGTCAGCGTGTACGTGGAGCTGCTCATCATCAGCTACGAAGCTGAAGTGCCCAGCGAGATTGAGCCTCGATCGCAGTGAGCGAATCATCATACCACATTCCAATTTATACCATGTACACGAACGACCTAATCTAGTTAAGACTACAGATGGGAGTATTATTCGATTATAAGTGTAATTACTTTGTAGTTGTTTTTATCTAAGCCACCCAAATCAAACACTTAGTCCTAAGCAGATAGTAAAAATGACAAAAGACACGCTGTCGCATTTGTTTGCGCACTTACTCGGTGTCGATATACGATGAATACGTCAAAAACTTCGCATAATCATTTGCGACGGTCCGTCCAACCTTTGTGGATTAGTATTCTCGCGAATGTGAGTGAGCGGCCTAAGAAGTTAATTAAATTATATACCTACATTAATTTCATTTTAGACATGGAGTACCAATTAATTCCATCTACGAGTAATAGGAGTAAGAACAGTGGCGGCGCTAGGCGTCGGCAACGTCGGCGACCGCCGACGGCCTCGCACCTGAGGGGGCCTCGCAAAAGTTTTAGAAAATTATTTAAAAAAATCTTATTTATTTTCTTATATATTTTTACACTTGCGCGAGTCAAGTGAGTGAGTAGTACTACAGTAGTACTTTAGGAATCCACTTGACCCTGTGAACGACGCGAAACAACTCATACAGTACAATTTAGAAAATAATTTGGAAGAAATATATCCAATGTTAACCTACATAGCAATGAGGGTAACCGTTTTTGTGCTCACCAGTTGGCGCCACTGCAGAGGGCGGTCATGCTGTCAAAGCCCGCCCATACATAAACAGTGACAAATGAAATTCAGACAAGCGAAAAGTGACAGACAGACCTCCCTTTTCACTAGCGCCTCTAGCGGAAAATTCACACGCGGTTACCCTCATTAGAATCATGCACGCTCACAGTTCCCGTCTAGTCAGTACAGATTCTGCTGAGAGAAGCTTCTCAAAGTTAAAATTGATTAAGACATATTTGAGAAGCACGATGAGCCAAGAGAGACTATCTGCTTTATCAATTCTATCAATTGAAGCTGAAATAGCGGCTAATATTGCGGCTATGACGTACCTAAAATGCTGAAACAGTTCAGTGAGGCCAAAAGCCAAAAGCCGAAAAGTTTGTCTATTTTAAATTCTATTTGTGTAATTTTTGTCATCATTTGATTAACAATAAAACTCGTTTACTCATACATTAGTTTCACTATAATTCGGTTCATGTAAGTAATCTAACGTTTTCTTTTTGACTGGGAAATAAAAAGGCCTCGCGGGGCCTCGAGGGGCCTCGCGTATCTAATTTCGCCGACGTCCCAAGTGTAGTCTAGCGCCGCCACTGAGTAAGAAGAAGTTACTACTGTTTAAAGGTTACAACTACTCTCAGAAAGGTGTGTCCAAAAACTGGTATTGCTCCAAGCGGCACAAGAATTGCTTCGGCAAGGCCAAACTGGACTTTGAAGGGAATATCGTCTATTACAGGATGAATCACAATCATGAGCCACCTAAATTGATACTGACGGGAAATCACTCGTATTTTGTATCGTAAAGATTAATAAGAAGTGGCACTACAGCTTTGGCTGTTTCAAACGCTGGTTCAAATCATTGTGTTCTTATATCAAACGTAGTAAAACCAATTTTTCACAATTTGTTTGTAAAAGGCGTCATCGATGCACTGTCATCCACGAAAGTAGAAACAGAGGGAAAAATAATAGGGAGACAGACATTTTCAAGGAAAATAGATTGTGTATATTAAGTAAGTATGTAGGTATAGAATGAAAACTATTTTTGAGTTTGAATTAAATTTATTTTTAACTAGTAAATCCGCCCTCGCTTCGCTTCGGGAAACCAGTCCCTTCAAAAATCTCTATAAATTTTAACAAATTATGTTATTCCGATGTCTAAGCTATATTACTGCAAAGTTTCATGAAAATCCGTTCAGTAGTTTTTGCGTGAAAGAGCAACAAACACACACACACACACACATACATCCTTACAAACTTTCGCATTTATAATATTATAGTAGGAAGTAGGATAGGATAGTAGGATACATTAATGTGTTTTATTCACGTAGTTATACGCACTTACAATCATAAACATAAATTAGAGCTGCATCTAGATTCCTAGTGTTGCGAGTGGCATGAGCATACACAGTTATTGACACACCAACCATACAAATATTATAACTTCGAAAGTAACTCTGTCTGTCTGTCAGATCCATTGAATAGATTTAGATAACATTTTGTATTGAGATAGTTTGAGACCCATGATAGGACACATGATATTTTTTACCCCTTAGGAAGCGATAAAGTTTATTTTTAAGGTTCAGCGCACACCTATAAACTCCCACGACATACAGAACCGCCGTCCGGCGCGTTATTTCGTTAAATATTCTTTATACGATGTCAAAAATTACAACATCTACTTACTCGCACTCGCAATGGCATTCATATGCTGAGAATTAGGGTTGAGGCGATGCCGAATTACTATTATTACCGGTCTATAATTCTATAATTGTGCGCGAAGGTAACAACTCTTTTAACAACAAAATATTCGGCACAAGAAATCGCCACAATAAGCTACCAAAATTGCATTAAATCGTTTAATGCGCTGGGTACCTGCCTGAAAACCGCGCTACTGGTCTGATATTTTAACCTTAGTCACAATGTAAGAGAATTAACTATATTTTATAATCTGGCCGCGCTGACTTTGCGTTCCTGAAGTCTGTCATTCGACTGGGCGATGTAACTTTGAACTGGCGTACAATTAATTGTCAATTTTTTAATATCTTTTAATTGCCTTATTAACGAGTGATAACATTAAAATCAAACATTAAATCGAATAATTATGCCAACTTACAATAGTTGTATTAATCTTGGGCTAAAATTATTACAATTACTTAAATAACAAATATAAAAACAATACCTTTTAAAAGAAAACCACGTCAAACGGCGCTCTTTCAAGGTTATATCCATGTCATGTCAACTTTTTGTTTTTGTAGTGATGTGACATAATAACAAGGCAATATTGTAATCTAATATTTTTGTAATGTTAACACAATGTTGATAAAATATAAAATAAAACGTTATAATTTTATAATATATTATATAATGTACTAAGTATTCAATAAAGCTAATAATATTATTATAATAAAGGTACGCCCAAACATAGCTTCGGAAAATTTGTGTTATAATATCACTCAGGTGAGTCAAATGAAAATCCTATTATTAATATTATAAATGTGAAAGTTTGTGTATTTGTTTGTTTGTTTGTTTGTTACTCCTTCACGCAAAAACTACTGAACCGATTTTCATGAAATTTGGCACACACATAGAGGGCAACTTAGATTAACATATAGGATATTTTTTATCCCAGAAATCCCGCGGGATCGGAATTTACGCGGGAAAACCTTCTTCACGTATGGGGTATAAATAGCTTTGTTACTCCTTCACGCAAAAACTATTGAACCGATTTTCATGAAATTTGGCACACACATAGAGGGCAACTTAGATTAACATATAGGATATTTTTTATCCCAGAAATCCCGCGGGATCGGAATTTACGCGGGAAAACCTTCTTCACGTATGGGGTATAAATAGCTTCTAAACAAACATTAATATAAAACTAACAAACATTAATATAAAACTAACAAGTCTGTCTTCCCGGAAATCCCGCGGGATCTGGAGTTACGCGGAATAAACTCCTGCGCGTACGAAGTAGCGGGCACACGCATAGAGGGCAACTTAGATTAACATATAGGATATTTTTTATCCCAGAAATCCCGCGGGATCGGAATTTACGCGGGAAAACCTTCTTCGCGTATGGGGTATAAATAGCTTCTAAACAAACATTAATATAAAACTAACAAACATTAATATAAAACTAACAAGTCTGTCTTCCCGGAAATCCCGCGGGATCTGGAGATACGCGGAATAAACTCCTGCGCGTACGAAGTAGCGGGCACACACAAAGAGGGCAACTTAGATTAACATATAGGATATTTTCAGAAATCCCGCGGGATCGGAATTTACGCGGGAAAACCTTCTTCGCGTATGGGGTATAAATAGCTTCTAAACAAACATTAATATAAAACTAACAAGTCTGTCTTCCTGGAAATCCCGCGGGATCTGGAGTTACGCGGAATAAACTCCTGCGCGTACGAAGTAGCGGGCACACACATAGTATTATAAATGCGAAAGTCTGTCTGTGACGTTTTCACGACTAAACCACCAGTCCGATTTGGATGAAA
The DNA here is from genome assembly GCA_905404135.1 of Hesperia comma. NCBI lineage: Eukaryota > Metazoa > Arthropoda > Insecta > Lepidoptera > Hesperiidae > Hesperia > Hesperia comma. The sequence goes on from FR990024.1 coordinate 3,369,704, forward strand.
TTCGGAATGAAAATATTTGAAGACCCAGAGTCACACATAGGCTAATTTTTTTTTAAAAATCAACCCCTAAAGGCTTGAAATAGGGGATGAAAGTTTGTATGAAAACAACGATTTTGATGAATTTTCCCAGGAAGATAGTTGATGACGTACTTTCTCCCCCACTTCCCCGGTTCGCGATATAAACGAATTCCACGCGGGCGAAGCCGCGGGCAAAAGCTAGTAAAATAAATAAATAAAACATTTTAATTTTTTTCTCTTGATTACATTCAGAAATTATGATTAAATTCAATTAATTGATTCCTTAAAATTTTATTTACATAACGAATATTATTATTGAATATATTGAAACATAATTCCTATAAAAATAACAACATATAAATTGAATAAATATTATGCATAATGAATGCATGTTGTTATTGTTATTTGTTACAACGCATAATGTCATTTATTGTACATCACTAGTCATGACGAATTGACAGACTTCAGGAACGCATAGTCAGCGCGTTTCTACTTTTATAGGTAAGTATATTGTTACGTAATTTTATTGTTAATTTTTTTTCTACTGAAGACTAAATAAATAAAGATATAATATTATGTTATAACGTAATTTTTCGTTAACTAGCATAGGTGGATAATTTCATTTGTTATGCAGGTGGGAGAAAAATTCACTTCAGCATGAAACATAACAAGAAAAGAATGTATGCTAAGGAGGCTATTGACAATGCAATCAATGCAGTATTGAAAGAAGGTATTTCTGTTCGGCAAGCTGCCAAAAAATACGGCGTGCCGAGGAGCACTATACAGTTCAAAATTAACAACTACTGAAGAGAGATTTACTGAGGTCATTTAAGGTTCAAGATGAATTTTTAATGCTGACGAGAGTAGAGACGGATGTCAAGAAAAGGCGAAAAAACGTGTAACATATAGATAAACAATTAGTTAAAATCATTGTTTTATTTTCTGCGACCTATACTTATTATTCATTTCACATAATTTCATCGTAATAAATTATTGTTATTTGAATGCGATAAAATTTGGCACATGGGTAGATAATAACTTGGACGAATGAAACTTTTTCGGTATCTAAATACCCGACAGCAATGTTTCTTGCGAAGTTAAAAGAAAGATAAACATTTTTGTAATTCCAAAACCGGAAAAATTCATTTTAAGGTTTAGCGCACACATAAACTCCCACGACATTCGGCATCGCCACCCGGCGCGTTATTTCATTGAATATTCTATTTTAAATTACAATGACTAATTACAAGTTTTATAATATTAGACATAATAATATATCTCTATCGCAATGGCATCGTGCTGAGACGATCATTACCGGGACTATAATTGTGCGCTAACCCTTGACTCCACTATATTCAGTAGAAAAAGTTGAATCAATAAGCTCGAAATAAAATAAAAGAGTTATTAAGAATTTATCAATAAATGCCCGTTCAGGAATGAAAATGTCAACCGAGTGGTTATTATATTAGGTAAGTACCACTTTGATTACTCTTTGTATTGTACACATTTATGGTAAACTGAGAAGTAACTGGTCACCCTTTAATAACTAGCCTTCATATTTCAATGCTTTTTAATAAGAATTGTATGATGCAGAAATACATGATTTCAATTACTTAACGGTGGCCAATTACACCTCAATTTCGTCTACATTATTGTAAGAGAATAATCGCATGCCGTATCCACCCGTATCTATGGAACGCACTGATCTACACAATAGTGACGTGCCTGGTTACGTGACCATGACATGACAGTGACAAGTGACAACTGACTGACAACCTAAATATAAACAAAATTATAGTTCGGTTCAGTTCAGTGAAATGGAAATTATAATTTATTATAACCTATGATTGTAATTTATGTGTAATCGTAAATAAGAAAAGTAAAAGTTGTGCCTAAAGTGTTTAAGTACTGTGTTATTTTATTAGGATACGATCACGTCTAAATGTTTGTAAATAAAGTTTTGTTCCTCTTTGAGGTTGGGGTAGCTCGGGGTCGCGTGAGTCGCGTCGCGTCTTCGTTTATTTGTAGTATCAACGTAGATTTATTTATATCTATCATATTTGTTTGGTAATTATAGTATCTCATTGATCAAACTACTGCAATATTATCAGAATGTGAAATCGCTACAGAAAATGGAAAGATAAAAATGATACGCATCAAACGTTGTTACTTGTTATTTAACTATTTGTAAATAATTTCGACTAATTCGTTTAAAAATACTTTTTGTTCATGTTTGTGCTTAAAATGTTAATGGGCTGAGTATAACATTTCGTATATTAATCGGTTTTCTGCGCTTTCTCAATAAATCAAGTATTAAACATATTGCCCTTGTGGATTTTGATATGCTGTCATAACGTTATTGGTATAATCGTTAAATTAATTATCTCGACTTTCTGACTTCAATCATACAAGAATTATGTTGTGATTCATAAATAGTATCAAATTTAAAGTAGTATGATGTAAACATATAACATAACCTCAAAGTTGTTTGTGTATTGTCAATAGACCTCTATTATAACTAATGTTGTGATCATTATTTTTATTCTAATTTCTCTATTATATAAGTGAAGTGATCTGTGATGTGTTGTGAATGAATTACTTCAAAATTAATGTGGGTGCAAGAGATTGGTAAGTTTAGTTTTAGTTTCACGCAATCTTTATTCACTGAGACATGAAAACAAGACTGTCATTTAATATAGTTTGACTTAGGCATTGCTCACTTTGCTTTTTTAATGTCCATTATTTAATTTATTTACTGCTTTTTTTATTATAATGTTAATTATAGCACCAAAAAGTGTCTTAGGAAATGCTTATACAATTCATCCAATTGTATAATAAAAGGATTTCATATTTTAGCCGTAACAGGATTATTATATTATTTAGTTTTGTGTTGCTTCCCTTTATCCTGTCTGGGAAGATAGGTAGACTCAGGTTTTAATTTTAATTTACAAATATAAATAAATAACATAGCAATGCTAATACTAATAACAAGTTTGTACTGGTAAAAACTTTTAAGTTTTCACTAGTAAAAACTTATAATATAATTCACAAGGCAATGGATGCACCTTGACCTAAGTTGATACCTACTTAGTTAATAATCAAAAATATTAAATATAATATATGTAAAAGAATATAATTAACTGGTTTGTAGGTTTTTGAAAATTTGTACGGTTTACTATATCTGTAAAGGACTGTACAACTCTACCACATGTCACTAAGACACACAAGTTAAATAGATCTTTAGTTTTATGTCTGGTTATGTTAATGCCTAGCAGTTTGTACATTAGACTTAACTACAGTGCATCCCGGGTTACAATTCTGTATAATACCTGTGACTTTCAAAAAATGCAGTAAATTAAGTAATGTTACAAATTGATTACCATTTGCTTTGACGAAAGGTTCTTCTGTATTGTTGGTGGGTAAAGTCAACCACTGTCCATTTGGCTTGCTGGTGGACAATGGTTTTTACCACTCTCATTAAACAATGAACCGAGCAGTCAGATGGTTGTGGGTTGTGATGATCATAAGAGGTTAGTTTTAGATTCTTAAGGCAGTACTGTAAATTAGTAGAATTAATACATCTTGTATACATTTTCATAGACTGTTACTCTTTCTTATGACTAATATTATTATTTATTTCTTTGACCTGTGTGGTTGGTTTATTACCAACCGTTTTTCTGGGACCATTAATGTTATAGGAACAAAATACAGATTTGCTATATAGAAAACAGTGTGTGGTTAAAATTCCATCAGCCATATATATGATCATCAGATACATTTCTTGAGTGAGATGTCCTCACCTTTGAAACATAACATTAGGATTTTGTCCATTGTTTCAAAGCGAATTGTATTACTTTTTAATTTATATTACTGTACCATATGAACTTGTAAGTACACTATACAGAGTTCATTTATCTTAAATTTTTGTTAAAAGAATGTCTTGAGTTTTAATAAAAGTGTTTTGAAATAAATATATTTTTTACTAATTGATTATATTTAATGATCCCATTAAGAGGTGGTAGAATATGTTATATATTATATAATAACCTGTATGGTTCGACCTCATATATTTTTTTTGTTAGCGGCTCATACAACATAAAACAATAAAAAACAGAACAATGTAATCATTTCATTTGTAATTTAACTTTATAAAATTTGAATAGAATTATTCCAATACTTATAAATATAACAATATTATATCAACACCTTTTAAAAATCCCTTTGAATTTTCAGCTTTGCATTCATTTTCTAAAAGCGTTGTTATTCCAATGAAGGAGAAATTCACTGAAAAGCTTCAGATGCTAATGAATCGTAAGAAAAGCAGTGCTTTCTTTATAGACCCGGAAAGGTACCAAGACTTCATAAATGAACTTAATCAAATAAAAATGAAAAGTGAAAAGAACTTCGATGACTTCAAATTGTTATCCAACTATGATGTTATTACTGTTAATAATAAAGAAAGATTAATAAGGCCCAGAGATGACACTAATAAATGTACAAAATTCTATGTTTCTACGAATGAATTATTTGGTGTACTGCACACAATGCATTTACTATTCAAACATGCAAATTTAGATGTTATGGATAAGGAAATAAAGGTGAAATATTGTAATATTTCCAAGGAGGTCATAAAAATGTATCTAACTTGTTGCAAGTTGTGCACTGAAAAAAATGAAAATGGAGTGTAAAAATTACTATTCTATGACACATGCATTATGCTGTTTCGTATAATTTCTTGTCTTTTGAAGCATCCTGTACTTATATTATAAAACATGCTTATGTCTATTAAAAGTTGACATAGCATACTTAATTTTTGTCTTCTTAACTATCTTATTATGAGTTTCAAAAGCATAACATAATCTTAATACCTACATTTATTATTACACTATCTTTTACTTTCTTAATCTTAATATATTAGGTAACCTCAAGGTAAGTATCAAATGAACTAAAAAAACAGTGTAAAAGTAAAAAAAAAACATTATTTGGTAATTTTATTAAATTAATTTTATGTGTTAGTACCTGTTCAGCATGAGTAATACATATTCTATAGACATTTTTTATGATGTCAAATTATCTTTTGTAATAAAAAATAGGTATAATTTATACAACGTGGTTACCATCATACAACAATAAATTTAATTTTATGTACGTAATAATTACCTAAGCCCCCAAAAAAATTTCAATCAAACACCTCCTTTACTTTAGCCACAGCAATTTTTTTTTCAATATTCAAAATTTCAACACGCTGTATCTATTATTATTGCAATAACAGAAGATCGTCGCCGCTCTTGTCAAAAGTGAGTGACTGACGTTTAGATATATAGGCTGTTCTGTTTTCCTGTATTTTATGCTATTTAGTTTGTTTGAAAAAAACATTTTTGTAAATAAGATGTTAGGCGTTTTTTACTAAATGTAATAATGTTCCTTGCATGAAGCAGGGCTCCTGGTTTCATTTATTGTTGTATGGTGGTATCCACCTTGTATAGTATCTAGTCATATTAATGTTTAATAGTAATTGATTGTCTGCAATAAAATTATCAGTGTATTTATTCTCAGTTGCAAAATAAAATATATTTTTTTTTATATTTTTGTGTTTTACTAAAATTATATTGTATGGGTGATTCCATGAATGTTGGGCAATCCTATGTCTTTAGACCTTTTCGCCTAATTATAATGAATATATTTTAATATTTATGAAGTTGAGGCTTATATGCTACGTCATACAGCGTGTGTTTAACAGGACTTTTTTTTTAAATCTAGGTATTAGGTAATATCTTAGGTATTTTCAAAATCAGGCCTAAGCCATGTCTTTCAAATTCAAAAATTCTTCATTTAATAACTTTTAAACTTAAACGTTAATAAGAATAATAAACACTTCATCTAATTGTATTGTAATTGAACTATGTGATAGTCGGTTTAATGTTTTCCGCTGTGACCGTGACTTAATTGCGACCAATAAATGTTCGGGAGGGGGTGTGATGATTTGTACTCGAAGTGAACTGGGTGCTGTTAGGCGTACGGACTGGAATTGTAAATATATCGAATCTTTGTGTGTCAGCTTGACAGCAAGATCTCTTGGTGCACAATGTAATTTAAATATAATTCTAGTTTATATTCCACCAGATGAGCACAAACTATCTGAGTATATACATGAATTTAGGCACGCCTTGGACAGTTTTTATCAAGCTTCACCCTCAGATTATTACTTAATAGTTGGTGACTTCAACCTTCCTTGTCTTACATGGAGCAATGCAGGGTGGTCTTTAGTACAAATAGGTAAGACTGACGTTCAAACTGCCGCTACTTCTTTAGCCGAGGATCTGAGTTACTTAGGTATGAATCAATTTAATTGTTTTTCTAATCGCTGTAATAACATTCTAGATTTATGTTTTTCAAACCTATATGTGGAAATTAAGTCATCTAACCCGCTCTCTAAAATAGATACGTTACATCCTCCCTTTAGTGTTGATATAATTGATCTCTGTGTGAAACCCTTCAAAGAAAATTCTCAACTAAAATATAATTTCCGTAAATGTAACTACGATATTATTAATAGTTTTTTAAATAAAGTTGACTGGGACGATTTAATCTTAAATACTGCGACAATAGATGAGGCTGTTGACAAGTTTTATGCAAAATTAAATGAATGTATTAATTTATTTGTTCCGCTCCTACCCTCGACTTGCAATGGTTACCCTTGTTGGTATACCACTGCGCTAGTAAAAATTATACGTGAAAAGACTAAGGCTCATCGTAAATGGAAAAAATATAATAATTTACGTGACTATGATGAATTTAAACTTCTAAGAGATCGGGAGCATCGTGTCAGAAATCAATGTTTTGTAAACTTCACTAGTAACACAGAAAAAAACATCAAGACGTCCCCTAAATATTTTTGGAAATATGTAAAATCTAAAAAAGGTGAATGCCACTATCCGCGTTATTTTACTTATAACAATGTTAACTATTCCAATGGACTAGATATCTGCTGTGCATTTAATGATTATTTTAAAAGTGTATTTACACCGCCCGTTTCTTCAGACAATAATTACCATTCCGATGAAGTGTCAAGTATTGATTGTATCTATCAAATAAATGTCTCCGAAGAAATTATACTCAAATATCTTGAAAATTTAGATTCTTCTAAAGGGGCTGGGTGCGATGGTATACCACCAGTATTTTTAAGGTCCTGTGCTAATAGCTTAAGTTATCCTATTACATTGCTTTTTAAAATTTCTCTTCGACAATGTGTTTTTCCTCTGATATGGAAAAAGGCACACATAATTCCTATTCATAAGAAGGACTCTAGAACTAAAATAGAAAATTATCGCCCGATCTCGATCCTAAACACTATTGCTAAAATTTTTGAAAGACTTATTTATGACAATATTTACACTACCATCTTACGTGGCATACCTAATTCTCAACATGGCTTCTTAAAAAAACGATCTACTATCTCTAACCTAGCTTGTTTCACAGAATACGTTCTTAATCATATGGAAAGCGGCGGTCAGGTTGATGTGATCTATACTGATTTTGAAAAAGCTTTTGACCGTGTAGATCATATCATCCTGATACAAAAGCTTCAAGCTCTCGGAATACGCGGGGATCTTCTCAGATGGGTCAAATCTTATCTGACAAATCGCTCACAGGCAGTAATTCTCGGCGGATATAGGTCTGATTTTGTTACCATTCCATCTGGTGTGCCCCAGGGTTCTCACCTTGGCCCTCTCTTTTACAATGCCTATATATTTGATATATATAAATATATACATAACTCTAAACACTTACTTTATGCTGACGACAAAAAAATTTACATGAAAGTAGATACAATTGATGACTGTAAAGTTATACAAAATGATCTGAACTCATTATTTGATTATTATGTTTCTAACAACATTAATGTTAATATTCGTAAGTGTCAGTGTATCTCTTTTACAAGGAAACGTAACCCTATTATATTTTCCTACCATTTCAATAACGTTTTGATTATGAGGGTCAAGATTGTGAGTGATCTTGGTGTTCTTTTTGACGATGGTATGACCATGCGTGACCATATTCATTATATTTGTCGTAAAGCTTTCCGTAATCTTGGATTTGTCATCCGGACCTGTCTTCCTTTTACTGAATTACTCAGTTTAAAAGTGGTTTACTTTGCCTATGTTAGATCTATTTTAGAATATGCCTGCCAAGTATGGTCACCTTTCTTTAATATATACATAAATAGTATAGAACGAATACAGCGTAAATTTGTTTCCCATCTTAACTATAAATCTAAGCGTCCTCATGGTTTATCATATTTAGATGATTGTAGACATTTTAATCTTCATACACTTGAAGAAAGGCGTGAACTTTTAGACATGGGATTGCTGTTTGATATACTTCGTGGAGGTATTGATTGTCCTGATCTATTAAACAGCATAACATTTAATGTACCCACTAAACGTACCAGACACACAAGTAACTCATTATTTCACATACCTATACATTCTTCACAGTATGGTAAAAATTGTATTTTAACTAGGCTGGCCACTACCTATAACAAAAAATTTCATAATATAGATCCGTTTTTAGGGACTAAAGTAAAGTTCAAACAAAATATAAAAAAAAATATTTCCCTTCCATAAGACTTATCCATATCATATATCTTGCAATTTCTTTTTAAACCTGCTTCTCCAATTCTCTACTTCATTAAGATATAATCATATTCTTTATTTTAACTAAATATATATCTATTAAACATATATATTATTATTTATATATATATCTATAATATAATATTATATTTTCCATATAATAATACATTTTGTATATTATGATATTCCTACAATGTAATTATAAAACATAGTGGTTTATTTATTAACATAATTTTATAGTATAAATAGAATTGTAATAGATATTCATAGGTAACTATTGTTTTTCGGAAATTTTGTTATTATTTTTTCGTTATGAGTTTGTAAAACGTGGATAACTATAATTGGCTCAACTTCTCAGTAAAATATTGTATTGCAATTGTATTGTTATAAAAGCTGTTGTTATCCCAAATAAAATAAAATAAAATAAAAATAAAAATTGTAAATATTTTAGTACAATTTAGCTATCTCCCTGCAGTTTTGCCTGTGTTTAAATTTTGTTTCAGTTTATACCCCTTTTTATCCCCTTAGGGATGTAATTTCCAAATAAAAGCTCTTAGCGCTTTGCTTCATAAACAAGGAGTACAAAAACCCCCCACAAGAAAAATGCTTGTCAAATTTTAACGTCTTACGTTCAGTAGTTTAGGCTGTGCGTTGTCTGTCAGTCACTCAGTAATCGAAGAGTTTTATATAATATTATGTTGATTCGTAATTATTCTATTGGCCACAACTTCGGGCATGAGGCCCGAGCCGCTAGCGAAATTTGAATTATCATATTATTATTATTATACACCATGCGTTGTTTTATACAATGTGTCATCAGTGTTGGAGACTTAAGGGGTTGAAATATGGTATTTTTTATCTCACCTAAATTATTTTTTACAACCCTGTAGCTTGGTTGCATAATTAGATTGCTTGCAATTGATTGTCCCGGATTCGATTCCTGGCTGATGCTGTTTTATTGTATATGATGTGATTTTATTGTTGCATATACATATGTATGTATTTTTGTTGCACAACTTATCTACGACCTACGACATAGGGAAATCATGGAAGTGTGTAAATTTAATTATTTTTACCCAACTGCGTCAGAAAGGGGGTTATTATAAATTTTGATCAATATGAGATTATCAAAAAACAAGTCAATCCAGAGTCCGTCAGTAGCGACAAACTGCTAAATAAAGGAGAATGGGCGGTTTCGTACCAAGTATTGTAACACTTTATGATGTATGTCATTAAAAAGGTCTTAAAAAGTACTAAAACTTTTTGTATGGCAGCAAGTCTGGATCTAGTGCAGGAAAAAAGATATAGCCTATTCTATGATGCGCGCTATCATGCAATTGAGCACGTTAGCGCGCTTCGTAATCGCGCATTTATGCACCGCACCGCCGCTACCTCACTCCCCTTCGCCCCGCACTCACCAGTCGATGGTCCCGCGCAGCTAAATTGTATAGCTGCGGGTAGAGGTAAATAAACTTCTACCCGCAGCTATTGTCTAATACGAGTATAATGTGCTTTATGATTGGCTATTGATTGATCCAGCGGAATTCTTTTGAGAGGAAGAATTAGATCACGTCATGTATCCGGCAGAATTTATTATTCATATATTTTAATAAACAATGCAGCCGAAACAGCAAGAGAAGCAATAAGTAATTATTATTGCTCCTGTTTGACAGGAAAACGAACGGTGGGAACCTGCGCTCATTTAATGAGCATTATTTGGTATCTCGGTTGGGCAAGACACCAGCAGAGCATTTTGTTACCTGCTACGTTTCTAGACGATATTATTATTGATGAACAATAAAAAAATGGCTGGAGAATTTTTCTTTTACTTAATTTTATTTACCTTAGGTATGGTTACAGATATGTAAACGACTTATATACGAGTAATAACACTAACAAAAAAACTTAATAAATCATGTGTAACCATGAAGCAAATATAGAGAGGAGACGTTGTATGTAGATTTCCCTAAGAAAGAACGCGTGACACTTTGCGGGGCGAGGGGGTGTTAGATCCCGCCCACCATCCGCCCACTTGTTTATTTTCCATCTAATGCCCGAGATACACGAGGCTAGTTTTTCAAGCTAGGATAGCAAGCTAGTGTCAGTAAGCTAGCAAGCTAGTACTTCTGGCTTCTAGCTTCATAAAATATAACTTATAAATGAAGCTAGTTTTGTCTACACGAAGCCAGAAGTACTAACTTGCTAGCTTACTGACACTAGCTTGCTATCCAAGCTTGAAAAACTAGCCTCGTGTATCCCGGGCATAACGGTCAATAGCAAAACTACTCGCTTCGTTGTATATCGATTTTACTATGTAGTTTCACTATCTCACACTAGATGTCAATAAATGTAGGATATAACAGGGACGGACTCAAAATATAAGAAAAGTGTCGCCATCTAATGTCGAGTAGACAGCACTTCATCCTTTTCTTTGAAAATGTAAACGTCCATAACGTTGTGCACAAGACGGGCGCCGACGGTAAACTGACTTTAGGCCACGCCTACTGTGATGATGACGTCAGGACCTAGTTGAGTCACAGTGCACAGTTGCTTAGGCCGTCTCCTATCTATATTTTTTTGCTTCATGTGTGTAACACATATTTTTATTTCATTGAAACCCTAAAATAGGGCTTAATTATTACAAAACTTTTAAAACATTGGAATGCAAATAATTCTTTACCTGCATTCAGTTATTAAATATTTTTGTATGCATACCATATAACAGTCCCAGGACAACATGTTTATACAAGTCGCAACTTGTTACAAGGGTTGGTACGCACCCCATACAAAAGTGCCCATTCTCCTTTCGTGGGTCGTCAACATAAAAAAATGTTTTCTTTATTTCAATTTGCTTTTGAAATAGATTAAGTAGTCACAGATAGGTGTATAAGCGCTCGCTTAGGTACTATGCTGACATTTTGTTAACTTTTATTGAGGTAATAATATCCTAAGTGATAGTATGGTGATAGCCTCTGCGTGCCGCCTGCGTGCGTTGCATGCCCGCTTGCAACTAGGCTTGGAACCTATCCTCTATTATAGTATATTTTAGTATTCATACCCAAAAATTGTGAAAGCCAGCCCCAAATCGGTGAATCGGGTTAGGGCCCAAAAAATACAGAAAAATAGTCAAAATTTCTATTTTTTTTTGAGAAGGTATACATTTTGTGTTCCTAAAGTCCCCCAACAATAGTTCTTTTTTATAATACCTCCATGTACAGACAGCGATCTGTTATACTTAAAAAAATTTGAATGGTAAAATTTTCTATTACTTTTACCTCAAAATTCAACGAAATACATTGCGAAGGCGATGCATAGGGAAATATATTTTGGTCGTTTCCTATTCCAAGATGTCTTATAAAGCGTTCGTTTTCAGTTAAAATAATGGTCTCACAAGAGGGCAGGAGTCTCATGAAGCTGGGCGACTTCACATTCACCAAGATCCTGTGCAACGGCAACAGGTGGTGTTGGAGTTGTTACACTCATAACGACCATGGCTGCGAAGCGAGGATATACACGGACCAAAATATACTGGTTTACGCGAAGAACCACCATAATCACCCCCCTACTGAGTTCTTTGTTTGACGCTAGCTCTCAACCGGGGCTCTGATTCTGCTAATTTATAAATACATACCTCAATGGCGTCTCGATTTAATAGTTTGATACATTCCGTATAAGACATTGTATAGTTTAAACATTTTTGACACATTTTGTAAACAGAATTGAATAGATTGACACATTTTGGCACGTTCCGTATACAAAATTGAATAGTTTTCGACACGTTTTTGGCACCTTTGGTATACAAAATGTGTCAAACTATTCAATCGAGACATTATTGAAGCTTTTATAAATTAGCAGAATTGGGGCCCAGGGATGGGCAAAATGTAATCATAATTGCAATCGCGATTACAGATTATTGCAACTTAATTACAATTAATTTAATTTAATATGGAGTCCAGTGTGACCAACGAAATGCAATTGAAGGATTCTTTGTGGGGCATTTTGGTGCCTCCTGAATCTGATGTAATCCTCAATCAATTATATTTTGGACGAAATGCTGCATGAAATAATGTTCGGTTATTATGATTACCTTTTGCGCATCTTTCCTTGTTAACCTGACCACGCACCGAGAAAAGATGTCAAGACGGAAATTAATACTCCAAATATTTTATTATAATAATATCACTTTTGGGTCATAATGTAATAGAAATAGAACAGGGAATATGCATGTAGCTTAAATATAAGTAAAATAATTTCTCAGAAGCTTTACAGTACAGATGTTTTATAAGACATTTATTCATATTTTATCATTTTATTTTTTTCATATTTTAACTCGGTTTATGGCGTTTCATCATTTGAAACCTAAAGATTCATAGAAAATAAATACTATAGTAAATAAACACTAATCGTAGCTAGTGACGTCAATGTCGTCGTCGTCAAAATATTAATTTTTATTTTTGTATTTGTTTCGGAATAACTTGTTTATGAAGATATTAAATATACGAGCATATTTCCTGTTACAAAATTTTAATAGGTTGGATAAAATAATTCGATGTGTAAAAAATAAGCAAATTATGTTTTAATGCAATGACTTTATTGTTCATTTAGTATTTCGTTAGGGACTTAGGTCAGAATGAACATCATGAATTAGGTACAGACTTTTATTTTTTCACGTGCGGGTCACTGTTTACTAAGTTGGAATCTGGATATTCTTCTTAAATTTGGATGACTATTGAGATTTTTTTCTGGAAATCATCATTAGATTAGCAAATAAAAGTTATTATTACATTCGTATGACTGTATATTCAACTGTTTTAAAGAAGGCACTGCATAATATGCCGATCTAGGGACTACCTAGCGTGGATCAGATGGCTTAGTATTACCTAAGCTTCTTAAAACTTGACCTTTTAGAGAAAAAATCTTTCTTTCTTCTCTCTTCCTTTTTGGCCGAAAAAGAATTAGAAGAAACTACAAGAAAATATCACGAAATGTGAAAGTAATATTTCTTAAATTATGATCAACGTAGATATTAATTTAGTTTATTATTTATTAAATAAATTAAATTACTATATCATTAACAAATGCATTGACTTAAAATGTAACTTAAAACTATGAAGTAAAAAATTATATTATTATATCAAATAAGTTTATATTTCGAAACATAAATCTATTCAAGTAAGTATGAAAACGAAATTAATAACAAGATTATATTTTTTTATTGGTTTTATTGAAAATAATTAATTTTGGATTCGATAAAGATATTGCTTGGCTAAATACATAGATTTGCTAATTGCAAATAGATTGCGAACGTAAGCATACATTAAATTTAATCTTAAAAGTTAAATGATAACCCAATTTCGAGGCTATATTAAAATGATAAGATGAAATACACACACGATATTACGACACTATGAAAATTATATAATATTACTCATCATATTTATCTGTATTTCCCCTGTCCTTTTATACAAAGCCCAGAAACTAGCGGAAACATTAATTAATCCAATATGGCTCTCTATTTTCTTCGAACAAAATTTCATTTTTTGTGTATACTCTTAGATCTTTAAGCACTCATTGCAAATTAGAGAATAATTAAGTACAATGTAGTGTAATATTAGTATGGATCTCTTGAAATTGGTCTTTAATAGTAATATTATACGATCGTATACGACTTACGATATTTAGTAATTGTGGTGTGTAGCATAATAACATGGTGCTCGATTTGTGATAGAAAATAATGTATGATCTCTGATATAATTGAAATTTCTTGCCTTATATTTGTATAAGTATCTAACTCTTTCAGTACAAAATATAGTGGCATGATTTTTTTCAGTATTACTCCACGTGTGTTCCAATGCTCTCCTTTTACTAAATAAATCTATTGATTTCGATTTATATTGTTTTATTTACCTTTATCGTCATTAGACATTGAATTTGCATGTAGACTTGATAGTCGTTGTACTGGTAGGAAAATAAATACAAAACAAATAAATATACAATTAAAGTCATAAAATTATACATTACGGAAATGTATTATTTTATTAATTTGAATAATTAAGTAATAAAGATTACGTACATATAGCAACGTGAGTTCGAGGTAAGTAGGTATTAAACGGTGGGGTTGCAATGGTAAACACGATTTTTAAGTCAGCTAAGCTACAAATTTTAATTTTAATGACAGATTTGTATTTTTTTTAACTTTCGATGTTTATTTAATTGTATTCAAGAGAAACATTAATATGCAAAGCATGTGACAAGGATACTGTAGAACAAATATTTCAAATATTGTTTTTCCAGGTTACAGATTGTTGAAGGCTTACGAGAATTATGAAACAACAGATCCTCCGGAGAGGGAGATAATCTTGGACGACATACCGTGCCCCTCTCCCAGCGTCACGATAACTAGGCCCAAGAAGGAACGACCTCCCGAAGAGTACAGATATGACGGCAGGAACCATTTTCCCGTAGTCACGACGAAAGGTCGCTGCAGAAAATGCAATTCTGGTAAAACAATATTCATGTGTACTAAATGTGAAATGCGTCTGTGTCTGAGGAAAGAGAGAAATTGTTTCGTTTATTTTCATCAGATGGACTAGGCATGGATTCAGCAACTTTGGTGTAAAATGAGTTCAATTTAGCTAAAAGGAGGTTTAGTTATGTCCGTCGTTAGCGTGCATAGTTAAAACTTTTCATTTCAATCAATGTAGGTACATAAAGACCAGTAGGTTTTCTTCAAGACTATTAGTGCCGAGGCTTGCCTGCGTGTGCGGCATGTATGCACGCGCCGCGTAACGTGTACAAACAAACAATATCGTCCTTAGGCCTCCTAAGTGCATTCTGGGGCCGTATTATGAACTCTTAATTCCAGACAGTTCACGTTCACAACGTGTGAGTGACAGAGACAGCGCCTTACAGGTGATAAGGCGCTGTATCTGTCCCCTACACGTTGTGAACGTAAACTGTCTGGAATTAAGAGTTCATAATAAGGGGGCTGAGCTGGATAGGTGTACATACAGTGCTATCAACTTATCTCTGAAATGGCGAAATTGGAACTAATGCCGCCATGTTAAAAAGTTATTCATAAGTACCGTTGTGTTGTGGTCATTCATCTGTCGGTTACTACCTGTCGAATTGAGTGCAATGATTGGTCCAATGCGTCCGACAGCGATTCTCTTCATTTCAAAGTCAAGTTGGTTTTTCTGTAATATAAAGTGACGTTGACATTTACTTAACATGAGAATTTGTCGCGTTTTAAGAGTCGTCAACTCCGACCGTTTAGAAGTAGTAATGACTAGTTAAATTGAAGTGCATTATAGTATTTAATTAGGTGACATTTATTTAACTGGCCTTTAGATGTTCATTATAATATACGAGTACTGTAATTATTACTTAAAATATGTTTTAGTTTTTAAGAAGGTAAGGGTATACCACAATTTATTTATTTAATTCCTATACCATTTCTAATTTATTTTGGGTCACTCGGAATTTTCACAAAAATGTACACCTACTTAGTTAAATTGAAATGATTTTTTTACATTTTACAATTTAGTTCTTAATTTTATTATCGATTTATATTGTATTTGCGCTATGTTTTCTACTTTAATAGAAATATTACTATAAGAATGAAGGTTATCTATTTATATTGTGTTGTTATTTGTATTATCTTTAGATATATAAGGTTTATATAATAATGATAGGTAATATTAAGTTTGTTAAGTTCGTTTTTAAGGTTCACAAAACTATGTACTCTTTACAAGCACTATACCACGTAAGATATTTTCGGTTTTAAATAAAGCTCTTTTGCCTTATATTACGAATATTTATTTATAACTTAACTGTTTAAGTAAAAACCTTTCATTATTTTTATGCACATGAATCAATTGGGTACAGGGAGGAAAACATTTGTGCCCCCATAGGTACAATAAATCCTAGTGTAGGGTTGTGAGCAAGTGTCGTACATTCCCTGTAAGTTTTGATTTCAAGAGCGCATATTTTATAAACTCTCTTAATTTTGTCAGTCCTCTGGTGACACTTCCAAGCCAACCTGCTTTGGTCGTGAAAATCTTGGTAAATAATGGTTGGCAAAATGGCGATATATCCTGCCTCTTGGAAGTCGCGGCTTGTGCCGTGCATTTTAATGATGTAATTTTTAATATTTTAAATTCTGATCGAAATTACTTATAACTTTTGTAACTCTGACAATATTTTATTTATTTCCCTGGAGCCTATAAACAAAAAAAAAATATCGTGTTGTCGTTATCAAACAGATATGAATTGGAATAATTCGTTATTTAGGGAAAGCTAAAAATATAAAAACTGTGTTTTACCTACATGTTTTGTGTAGAATATATTACATGCAAAATCAAATACTTTTTAGAAACGACAATGTGTCATACAAGGTCTAACGAGATCAATTTCACCCAATTAAGTATGTATGTTTTATTATTAAGACATTAAAGATTAATTATTATCTTTATTTTTACTAGCAATTTCTGTAATTAATCATAATATATAATACATATAGTAATTTTATCAATAATTAATTCTACTAATCAAAAGTTATCATTACAGCGAAAGCTTACTTCATTCAATCAGTCAGGGGAAAGCCGCTCATCATGTACAATAACTATACCTTCTGCAAACATTCAGCCCGCAATGGTATCATCAGATGGACTTGTTCGACGCATTCCTACAAGTGTTGTAAGGCTGTGGTCAAGACCGATGGCTTGAACATCGTTGAAGCAAAGGGATTTCATAACCATGATGCTTCAGAATTATTGATTAATCGCGCCACCACTTGGCGTCCGAGTAGGTCAGTTAAAGATGATACTTTTCTTAATAAATATGATCATGAGACTAGCCCGTAACTTCAGTTCCGATTATTGAATTGAGCATTAGGTATGTATTTAGTCACAAATTCAGTGTAGTTAATACTACGTTTAAGATAAAGAATATGGGCCCTAAAATATGCCTTGGGGAATTCCATTTATATACTACAAAGTGATTACCCGTAATTTTATACACAGTTTTAAGTTTTTGCTATCCGACATAATGAAATTTCGAATATTTAAAGGGTAACAAACTTTTTAATCTATTTTTGATATTGAATGAGTAGTTCAAAACATTACAGAGAGCCTGTAGTATTATGAATTTGTTGTAATTATAGTATCATTTTCTTAACAAAGAACAAAAATCATAAATAATAACAAATATAATAAAATGTACGTATAGGTTTGACAGTATTGTAATTTATGTTGAAGTACACGACATAATATATTATCTTTTCGAAGTCTGTTACAGATGGTTTCTACTTTTACTGTATCTTCTAATGTAAAATGAGGGTATATTTTTATGTTTATATTTATTGGACAGGCGAAATTGCTTTTGGCGATTTTAATTACATTGTATTTAACACAATTTTAATGTCTCTTGGCAAATTATACTGTACTTAATTGAAAGTTTAGGTCATATGTTTATTTTATTTTGGTTGTGATATTTGCAATATTACCTGTAAGACTGTATAAAAGAATCTCAGACCATATCATTTTGTTTATGTAAATAAGTTTTATGTCTTTAGCATAGATATGCTGTGTGTGTGCTTATGTGATAACATTAAGATTGTATTTAGTATTATATACAAATACGACCACATTTACGTGTTATTATTTGTAGGTAAAATATTCCGTTATAGACAGGTATTTTAGTTTTTATACATTGATTGTTCAAAAATAATAGTTTTTTAGACACAAGCAAGATGTATAATTTTAAGTCCGTTGTTCAAGTAGTATTCAGTATATATGTTATTAATAAACGTGGTGTAACTAAGGAAACGTGGAGTAACTGCTCAGAGATAAAATGTTTTTGTCTTTTTCTAGCCTTTGACTTTTTTTAATGGAATTAAGATAGCAAACGAGCATGCAGCACCACCCTTCCGCTGCCGCCCATAACAACTGTGACCGACCTAGAACTAGACTCAAAAGGACTAGGATGGTTAGTCCAGTTAGTAGATGGTGTAGGTAGAATATTAGTTGGTTAGTTTGTTAATAAGTGTGAGGACAGGGACTGTTAGTGATAATTAGTCCTGTTAGTTAATGTAAGTAATAGTCCAGTTAGTTATTGTTAGTATGAGTCTAGTTCTAATTCGGTCACCAATGCATTGTCTGCTGAGCACTGAGAAGGTCGCCTCTAAAAAAGTGTAACTTAAGAGAATCACGTGACAGGTACAAAAAATCTGAAGTAACTTTACGCCGCGTTAATTAATAGGACAATAGGACTCTAGTTAAATGCCTTTTTCTGTCGAATGCGTAAAGAAAATAAAACCCGCAATATTTTCCTTCACTAGTGACCCCATTCACCTGGTAGGTACCCGGTCCGGTTTCGATCCCAATCCGGGGCAGATAAATTTGACAAGATAAATGTTTGTGTACGGGCCGTGTGTACCTCGCCACCCACGGCTCATCTTGCGGGGGTGTGATGTGACTTGCGATTGTGAGTGTGTGTGGATGAACGAATGAACTCTATTTATTATTACATTCACTTAAGTTGAAGTGACGGAGAAAGACAGACGTGCACAAGGACTTAAAATAAATAAAATAAAAGTTTATAAATTATAATTTTGTTTTTATTCAGTTATCGTCGTGTGGGATTTTGTTATTTTTGTCGTTGTGTTAACTTATTTGATTTAAGTTAAAATTTATATTATGTACATGTATGTACCTTTGGAAAACATTATGCAATTTGTTATTGTAGTTGGCAGATTTTGTCACTAGATCACGTTGATGATATCGTTGATATTTGAAGCGCTAATAAGCTGATTCAATTCTGTAGACATAACCTGTTTTGCTTATTGAAATTTTTAAGTGTAATATAATAAGTGGTGTTCTGGTGATTTAAACCTAAATTTAAAATTTTAAATTTAATTAATCAATTAAATTTAAATTTAAGATTTTGTGGGAACCTTTAATATCATGTACTTAGTATTAACGACCGACAAAAATAAAATTATGGTGAGTTTACAAACTATTTTTGGCAATAAAAATTGGTTTGATCTAACAAAAACAAACTAAGCTAATAAAAATTAAGTGTTATCAAAATCATGTTAATATAAGACGTTCATTATTACCAAAATTGAGATAAAACTTATGTTTTATAAGTAACGAATTTTGCCTAGCCACTTTATGAAATTTATTGCAAGAAATTTTGAACAGTAGGTACAGTTTATTAAATTGAAAATTGATGTTTTTTATCTTGAGCGCAACGTTTTGTCACGCGTTCAATCCCTTTCTTATTTGACTGTATAAAAAAACTTAAAAAACAGTGCATCAGTTTCATAACGCCATTATTGCCGTAGATAAATCTTGTACAACTTTGTAAATATAAATTTTCTGTATCTACTTTCAAACCAATACACTGAATAGCAAATAAACGAATATACTAATTAATTGTCTGTTTATGCTCCTCAAACTGGTTTTCGGGTTAACCCGGAGTTTTGCATACTTCAACGATAGATATTTTCCTATCAAATTTAATCAATGGCTGTAAAACATTAATTGAAATCATATTTTTTTGTTATAAAGTTAAACCTAAAAATGAATTATTAAGATTTTTCGCATTCCTTATATTCTTTCTACATGTGTCATTTGTATGAATGAATGTCTTCAAATGTATTTTTTACTTTTTCCTCTTCAATATTAATCCTATTCTCGTATCATCTTTATCTTCACATTCTCAAAGTATTTCTTATATTTTGTTTCAGTAATGTTCACGTTGTCGAAGAACCAGCGAAGGATGATGGTGGTAGATGGCTATAGGTTTTCCTTGCACTATATCAGGAAGGACAAGGCACGGTGGCAATGCAGCAGACGGAGCTACTTCGGTTGTAAAGCAGTCATACATACGTGTGGAGGGATTACATTTTACAAAAACACTTTCCATAACCACGATCCCTAAGTCTGATGTTACAAGATTATTATTGGACATGAATGGAGAAGGGAATTTCAACGTCTCGTGAATTCAAAGTTCAGTGACTAAACATATGGTAGAATTTTGTAAGATTTGCCGGGCTGGATTATCCGATAAAAGCTGGGGAGTCGTATGCAGGGGACTGACACCTTACTGAGAAATTGAAGTGCAAGAAAATTGAAATCCTTAATCCTTGAGGCTTTACTCCTTTTTCGTCCGAAACCAGATTAAAATGAATTGCATCTCAAAATGGTTGTTAAATTTTTTCTTTTACTTATATTTATATGCGACTATCATGTGTTTGCAGCAGTTATATCAACTAAACATCTATATTAAGATGAGTACCTTTTGTAAAGTGAAAGTGATGACGGGTTAAATATTCTATTTTTATTGTAGATAGTAGGAAAAGAAATTGAATATTGTGAATACAGTTTTTAAACGTGGTCTTTGTTTTTTATTGATATTCAACAAAAATATGTAGGGAAAAAGTAGCTATTGCTTGTGTAGATTTGCCGTAAGAGTTTTGAATTTGTAGGGATTTCACATAAACGGTTAAAAAACTTACCCAAAATAATAAGTACAATGCACTGTGTGTCTATCGGATCAAATAAAGCAAAGGTAGGCGACGTGTTATAATCATTTGTGTTACATTTGGACTGATACTTGCAAAAGTCAGCAATCAGCATAGAATTCAATGGATTGCAAGAGGTTTATTGGTGACACTCGATTTATAGGGACCAGCAATTGTAACTAAGCCAACCGGTATTATATGGGATACATTTGGGAGTGTGCAGGAATTCCGTTTCATGATCCCCCAGCCCCATTCGTCCTCGACCTCACCCCGGCTATCACCAACGCTTGGTTGTAAACACCCCTTCGGGCACGGACGCTTTATGCTCTGTCATTTGTCACGCGCATTACTGGACTGAATTATCTTATCCGTGTTGGTGTTCTTTAAATTGGTTGAAGGTATATTTAAGTTAAGAGAAAATAGGATTTCACTATGTTATTGCCATAAGATAACATCACCACATACGATAATACTTCACTTATAAGTATAGGTGATACATTATTATGTAGATGAGATAGTTAGTATCCATAATATACCTACTGTAACATACATTTAGGCTAAGTTTTTTTAGTTTAAGAAATATATTTTCCTGTGGCGTGTGTGCGTGTGCGTTTGCGTGGGTGTGTGTGTGGGGGGGGGGCAAATAAAAAAAATGTTCTTTACTTTTAAATACACAATACTTTCACCTTCATGTGATCAGCTGTTTCAATATGATTCCCGAACAAACAGACGGACATTAATTCGAAGAAAGATGTAAAGACCACGTCGATTAAGAATAATATAATAGCAGAAGCTAGACTTACATTTTATTTATTTTGTTTTTTTATACCATACAAGTTATAAGAACAAAATACAACCTTAATGATTATGATTGTTACCTTTAAAATCAGCTAACAATTTTAAATCGATTAAACATTCACCTGTTTCTCATGCAGAGTACAATCCTCAGCCGTGTCCTATCTGCGGGGACTACGTGTCTGGGACTCACTACGGGATACCGACCTGTGAGTCCTGTAAGCTGTTCTTCAAACGGACCCTCCAGCTCAACAAGCAGCATGAATACGTCTGCGCTCTCTCGGGAGCCTCCAGCAATCCCTGCAATATCACCGTCAACACCAGGTCTAACTGTAGGCTCTGCAGGTTTGAGAAGTGTCTCTCCTTCGGCATGCAACCTTTCATGGTTAGGAAGAAGTGCTGAATTAGGTTAATCGAATTAGCATAGGCTTTTGAAGCGATTATGATTGTCACGTCAGATGTTTCATGTCAGAAATCTGTTGGTATGTTATATTTGAAAATCGTTTTAATTTCTGGGTTATCTGGGTTACATCTTTACTTATCTCCATTGTATAGAATTCGAAATTTCCTCAAAAAATAAAAAAAATTAAAGCTCATTCTGTCGGGAGTGCCAAAATTAGATTTTTTTAGATCTCTCACTTTTGGAGTTTATTTTAATTGTAACATTCGTATCTATACATGAGTCGCCGAGGATATGAAATTGCTAATCTCCGCTGAACTTTATTGCGTGTACTCACAGTTTAATATAGCATGTATTAAAAATTAACTTACGACATTTACATTCTAGCCGTCAAATTGCAATATGTATACCTTACTTATAGTGGGGGAAAGCTGGCATTAATGTGGGATGCTATTAAAACGAATTTTGTATCGAACGAAGGATATAGCTGTAATAATTACGTGTTAATAGTTGATACATTTTATATACTTACAGTAAGTTCATTTTAACTCGGCTGATATTAACCTAGCTACGAGTGGCTGCGCTGATGTCGATTTTAAAGCCAAAATGGTGGTAGGAGGCGGGGAGTGCGGGCGGTAGGACAGTTAGCTAATACCATGGACGTATACGTCCATGGCCAATACGAAGTAGCGCAGCGCATCACAAAACACTGTCATGGCCGCCGTGTTTTGATTGGTCAGTAACTGTACCTGCGCAAACACGGAAAACGAAGTTCACATCAGCCGAGTATAAATGAACTTACTGTACCTTGTTTTTGTAGCATTTGATACGGTTCGTAGGACACTGCATCAACAGGGTATGCATTGTTGAGGTATAAAATATGTAAAGAATACTGAGATTTTTATAAGTATTGCTTGTCATGGAGACTTAAAAGTTTTTTGTGATATCTTAGGTGTAAATTGTATAATATACCTAAATTAACTAATTATACAATGTGGTCTTTTCCTTTTAGTTGTTTACAATTTGTAAATAAAGTAAAAGTAAACGATTTATAAAGTTCATTTTGATTTTTATTTACTTGTTACCTATATCAACGAAAATTTTGTCGGTTGAGTTACTTTTAACTTTGATTTTTATAATAGGTGTGTAGTGAAGGAATATAACGTTTTAAAATGCGTATACTTCCTGCAATATTTTAAAACTAGTAAATCCGCCCTCGCTTCGCTTCGGGAAACCAGTCCCTTCAAAAATCTCTATAAATTTTAAAAAATTATGTTATTCCGATGTCTAAGCTATATTACTGCAAAGTTTCATGAAAATCCGTTCAGTAGTTTTTGCGTGAAAGAGCAACAAACACACACACATACATCCTTACAAACTTTCGCATTTATAATATTAGTAGGATAGTAGGATAAGACTAGTTAGAAATCACCGTTTAATTTAGAATAGTATTTTAATCATATAATTTATTAATTATTATTATCGAGGGACTTAGAATTTGTACTGAGGATTTTTTTCTTACACGAATGATAAAGATGAAATTGTATTATAGAGATAATTGTATATTGATAATTGTATAGGTAGGTAGTTCGAGGAAATATTATTTACATTTTGTAATATTTTATAATGATTTTTAAATAAATTTTGAAATAATGATAAAATAATGATATCGCAAAATATGTGTGGGTTTTTTACCCCTTAAAATGTCCTTTAAATGTGAGAAATTTTGTAAGTTGGTTATTTTTAAGTTTACTCTTGAGAAGATTTCTGAGAGTAATTATAACATCTTAAACAAACACCTCAGTGTTTGTTAATGATATTTGTAATTGTCGGTTTATGTTGTTTGTATATCCCGATTTTTATTGAGGGACGGGCCGGACGGGGTTAGTCCAATTTTAACGACGCGTCCTTAGGCCTCCATTTTGTGTCAACAACTGCATAACCTAATTTTACCTAAATAAATAAGTATAACAACAATGTTTTATTATTTCAACGGTAAAAGTTTGCTTTCTGACCTTAACGTAATTATTTTTCTATGATTAATTACTTATTGTTGTGATGATTTTTTATGATGATGAATTTATAGGAGATAAGTAGTCCTTCACAATTAAATACTAGTAAGGATTTATTTTTGACTTAACTGATAAATGTTTCACTTCTGAGTATGGTACATAAACTTAATAATGCTAAAGCAATCGAGTGATTATCGAGGTTCCCTTAACTGTCATATAAACATTGAAACAAATGCTCAGTCAGACTTCAAACCTATCATATTCTTAATGAAGTTTCCAGAATCCTGAAGCCAATGTTATCAAAATTAAATATATGTACATACGTTATAATTAAACTTACAATCTTTTCCAGGTAGCCTCGTGCCTCGGTACAGTTGGTCTCGACAAGGCAATGCGATAATACTTCTCGGTGAATACAGGTTCAAGAAAAGGTCGAAACACCTAAACCAAAAGCAGGAGACCCATTGGGTGTGCAACAAATGTGATAAAGGGTGTAAGGCGAAGTTAACGACGCTTAATGACGCTATTATTAAAATATATAATGTACACGACCACGACGGATTGAGGGGTCCGAAAGCCAAATCATGATAGTTCAATTAGGTGTATAACTGTATAATATCATGTTCTGTACAGTATATTATACAATACGCGACACCCAAGGTGTTTAACGCTTAGCTAGGGATGTAGGTTGTCTGTACAGCAAATATCTATTTTCTAGGTTATTTAAAGAAATTCTACAAAAGTTTGATGTAAAAGGCATGTTGTGACTAACACATTCATCGTTCATTAGGAAAATCGTTTAGACTCAACTGAATATAGGGACATGAAATTGGGCAAATATTTTCATTTACAACGTAGTCACAGAAGTTAAAATTTCCATGGGATGAGAAATGATAACGAGCGTAGCACGCGATCATTTGCTATTTTCAGTTACGGGTTGAAACATATTTTTCAAAATATTGTTTTAAATACTCACATACACACACACACGCGTGCGCGCACACACACGTAAACACAAACAAACACGCCCTTACTAACGCATGAGGACAATTTAGAATTTAGAGCTTGTAAGGATCTTGACGTTCAAAGGTAAATTTTGAAAAATATATATTTTAGAAACTTTTTAAGAGTGATGAGGGAACGTTTAAAAATAAAACGATATTGACATTGGATGTTCTTTATTGTTCCCTGTTATGTTCAACTAAATTTATACAATTCTAGGTATGTACATATTATATCTATTTGATATTTGACATGTTTTACACTCGCAATTATTTTGAACAATTATGACCAAAGTTGTATTTACTTAAAGAAGATTGGCTATTGACGACTTGTTACTTAAATGATACAATAAAGACACTTTTTAAAATATTTGTTTTTTTTATTTTATTTTTTACTAGCAAGATAATTGACAATACATAATATAAAACTACCTACTTTTTGTGAAGTTACATTGGGTTATATGCTTAGTGTGTAATTTTAGCATATTACGAAAGTGCATATAAAATATATTGTTTAGTTATAATGTCATGATTAGTTTCGTATTATTAGTGCGCTTTTAAAGATGTTAATTAAAATGGTGTTCATTAAATGCGAAATTATTATTTTTACATTATAGAGTATTAGTGCAATTTGTTATTGTTAATTTAAATGTATGTTGACTTTTGTTTTTAAAAATTACAGATAGTTACAATTTTAGTAATTTTTGTGTTTGTTATTCACTAAAATTATAAAACAGTAAACAGTAGTGAAAAAGTTAGTGTAGAGAACCATTAATAATGTGGAATTAATATACTTAAATGTATAATGTAATATTAAATTAACAATACAATACATTAACATGGACATTCCAATATTTGTATTATAATTATACGTATACCTCATTTGTATTTTTTATTAAATAATTTATGGTTAAAATAACTTACCTGTAAGTGAATTTCAACCGAAATTATACGAGATGTTACATCCGAAGAGATTTAAAGAACCATGTAGTTGTTCTCCGATATATCGCATCGTCACACATTTTAGAGTATGAAAAATAAAAAAGATAATTGTCTATTTGATCGTCCTTATCGATGGTACTTGCATATCCGGCACATCACTATTACACCTTACCCATCCCTAAACGTCATTTGGTTTAAAGTTAAAGCATTCTGCAACATAAAGGGCATGGCAGACTGCAGTAAGCGCTAGGGCGTCTGCCATCGGGAGGGTGGGACTTTAAATCTCTTCGGATGTAACATCTCGTATAATTTCGGTTGAAATTCACTTACAGGTAAGTTATTTTAACCATAAATTATACTTCGATGTTACATCCTCAAGATTTAAAGAACCATGTAGATGTTTAGCGGATGTTGCAGAATTACGTAATATAGGGAGAAGAAAAATATAAAATGACATTATAATCAACTGTCAATTTAATTATATAATTGCTATGTCTCTACAGTTAACTGTCTAATCATCAACCATCACATTATAGTTACAATACATACATACACAAGTACGTTTTACATTTTAGCCTTTAAGTATCCTTACTTATATTGAACACAGCCTCGGCAAAAGATCTATCCTCTTGGACGTTAATAATAGGTTGGTTATAGAATTTTGCAAAACAAGAGGAGTTTCCTGTCCAACCAGCGGTCTTTTTAATTATATCAATAGACACGCCAGCTCTGCTTGCTGCCGACGTAGAGGCGTGGCGTGTACTGTGAGCCGTGAATACGGTCACGTCCACGCCGCTGTCCCGAAGTGTCTGTTTGATCCATCGGCTTATACTTTGCGATGTAGCGTTGTGAACGGGTTTTTTTATCGTAAGAAGTAGTTTATCTGTGTTGACAGACTTCCGAAATTGAGCTGTTTTATCTATGTAAGAGGATAGAGCCTTTGCCGGGCAAATAGCTTCTTGCTGTTTAAAGAATGGGACAATTAATTTAGGATTACGCCTACCCGGTGCTGAATTTTTTATAATGTCATACATGGTAATTGTTATACAAGTCTCTTCAATTGTAACGTCATTATAATTAATCAATGATAACGTCTGCACACGTTGTCCTGTAGACAACGCGAGTAGAGTTACGACTTTTTTTGTAAGAGCTTCCATTGTTAAATTTTCGTTTGGGTAGAAGTTAGCCAAATAAGATAGGGTAAGATTTGGATCCCAAATTGAATGATGTTTTGGTAAGCTTGGTTTCATTCTAAATACACCTTTGAAGAATCTTGTAATACAACTATCTTTACAAATATCTCCACCGATAAGCAGAGACAAGGCTGATCGGTGTGAGTTTAGTGTACCATAGCTAGCGCCTCTGTTTAATTGTTCTGTTAAAAACAGAAGTATGTTACGAACGGTGCAGTTATAAATGTCGAAATTATTTAATAAACAAAACTTAAACCAAAGTTTAAGTGAAACATTATACTGACTGAGCGTGTTCTTCGAAATAGAATTTATGATTACATCGATGGCCTCAACTGGAATGTTTTTCTTTAAGTAGGCTTCCCGGATAATATTGCACACGCCAGGGTAAGTTTGCTCCATAGCGGGTGGGGTTCTCTGGAAGGTGACAATAACAGATTTTTGTTAGGTTTTAGATAGATGATGTCGGACTGTACCAAGGATAGGAAAAGAGGGAACCACGGTTGGCTAGGCCAATAAGGCACAACCAGGACGCCTCTGGCTTGGTCAACACATATTTTACGAAGGCACTTCAACACTAGGGCAAATGGCGGGAAGGCATAAAAGAAGTATTTACTCCAGTTGAATGTAAAGGCATCAATATCATGTGCTTCTGGGTCACGTTTCCAGGAAATGTACCGATTGCATTTTTTATTAAGACGAGAAGCGAACAAGTCTATAGTTGGTTCACCAAACCGATCAACAATCTCTTGAAAGCGTGCTATGTTTAAATCCCACTCAGTGTCAACATTAGTATGTCTAGAAGCTCGGTCAGCTTCCACATTATCGCGAGACTTAATATATGATGCAAATATATGAATGTTTCTTTGTTCGCACCACTGCCAAATTTGTCTAGTAATTTGATTGAGGTGTGGAAACTGAATGCCACCCATTTTGTTGATATATGAAATAGCAGTGGTGTTATCGATTCTGAGTAAAACATCCATATTTTTGCAGTTTTTACAAAACGATTTTAGACCTAAAAAGGCTGCAAGCAGCTCTAAATAATTTATATGATAATCGCTTTCTTGTATTGACCAATGCCCTCTAGTTACCTCCCCATTGCAAGCCGCACCCCATCCAGTAAGGGAGGAGTCAGTATATATTTCCATTAAATAATTGGTTTTATGTATGTTATTTTTAGTTTTAACACTAATATTTGACCACCAGATGAGGTCTTGCAATAAGTGAGTTTTAATTGGCATTATAGAATCATAATCATCATTACATTCCAATAAAGCTAAATATTTCTCTCGTTCAAACTGTTTGGTATATAGCCAGCCGTAGGCAACCGCTGGACAAGCAGCAGTAAGTGTACCAATAAATTTTGCAAATTCGCGAATTTTTATACATTTTTTATTTAATAAATTTTTTACCATGCTTGAGATTTTGTTTATTTTTTCAACAGGTAGCTGTAAACACATCTGATATGTATTTAGTTGTAAACCAAGAAAAGTGCATATTCTACTAGGGGTCATGTTGCTTTTCTCAACATTAATTATGAACCCCAAGTTTTCTAAATTTAGTTTTACAATGTTAACAGTTTTTTGACATATATCATAACTATCACCAATGCACAAGATGTCATCTAGGTATGCTACTAATGTGTGCCCTTTGCCTCTTAAATAAGACAATAATGGTTTTAGAAGTTTTGTGAAAATGTATGGGGCCGAGCTAAGACCATAAGGTAGACAATTGAATTCAAATAACAGCTGTTCGTGTTTAAACCGAAGATATTTTTTCGATGAATTATGGATGGGCACTAAGAAGTAAGCTTCCTTAAGGTCAATTTTTGCCATATACGACATACTAGATATTAATTTGGATGCTGTGCGTATATCTTCCATTTTAAAATGGTGTGTAATTACATATTTGTTTAACCTCTTTAGATTCAAAATGAATCTAAACCCACCGGTGTTCTTGGGTGCTAAGAATACTGGAGAAATGAATTGATCAGATGTATTTACACATTCAGATATAGCACCTAAATTTTTTAGTTTAGCTATAGCATTATTCATTTCTAATTTTGAAGATGGTGGGTTGATTGGTTGTATTGTTTGAGTAAAGTATTGATGGAAGGGGATCTCGTATCCTCTTATATAGGATAAAATGGTGGAATCATGTGTGATTAACAACCAATTATGATAGTAATATTGTAAGCGGCCAGCATGTGGTACCTCTATCTGCGTCTCCTGTCTGTCTGGCGGCTGCGCTGGCCCGGGGCAGAAGCAGGTGAATGCGCTGGCGCCACCCGGAGCCGCGGCTGCGTTGCGTTGATGTTCCTCCTCGGTGCAGCCGCTGGCTGTCCGTTGTAGTAGCGTGGTGTCGCTACAGAATTTTTGGAGTTCTGTTGTCGAAGAGGAACTCTGAAGTTTCCCGATGTTGCGGGTTTGTTTTGTGGTGTAGGTTGAGGTTTTTTAATATGTTGGCCAGACTTCTCAATCTCTTTTGTGTTTTTAATGGAGTCCCCAAGCTTCTCCCCAAATAGAAAGGCATCTCGCTTAATACCTTGAATGGTGGTGTAGAATTTTTTATCCAGCAGGGGTATTATTAATTTTCGGCGATTAATGGTGCTCTCGTAGTGTAAGTCCAGTAATATTTGACTAACTTCAGACACTCTTTTGATAATGGTAATTTTATCCATGTTATCAGAAGTTATCAGATCTTTTGTAAGATTGACAAGGCCTGCTATGCCAGATCCCAATTGAGAGGTTGCTTTTTCAAGTCTTTTGTCCCTATTTTTTGCACTCTCTGTTAAAATTGCGGCCACCTCTGGATTTAGTTTTGGCGCTTGAATTAATAAAAAATTTTCAGGAATTAACATATTTTTAATTAAGGCCTCCTTCTGTTCTTTCGCAAGTCCGTCCTGGAGGATTTTCCCCCAACGTTCAGATATCTCTTCAGGTATTTTGCTGCCTAACTCCTGTTCTGCTTTCTTAGCCTCTCCTAATATCGCCAAAATTTCCTCAGGCACTGCGGGGGAAGTCGACTCCGTTTGGCCGTTTGTATTTGGGGCACTCTGAGTACATGGATTTTGGGCTGATGTCACACAGACCGACGGTATGGTGGGACTTGGTTCATCTTCAATGACTATGTCAGTATCTCTTTCCGGTATGTCATTGTAATCTTCACCTAGATGACTCTCGCCAGAGGATATTTCTGATGTTGGTGTTTCTGACAGGCGATCCGATTCTGTAAAGAACGGATAAGTTTACTTTCAGGATGACATCGCGTGTCACCACACTAAGAAAGTAAGATAGATGTGTTCCTGGATAATATCACGTATTATCACTTTAAGGAACCAAGGCGGATAAGATTATTCAATGTATGTAGGTAGGCAAAAAATAAAAAGTTTCTTTTCGGATGGCATCATGTGCCACCACTAACGAAAAGTAGCATGATTGTATCATATTATTATGTTGCAATAACAGATTTTATAGATTATCCCTTTACGACGCCAACAAGGAATGATTAGAGAAACTTTTCAAACTTTTAACGTACCGGTTAAGTACTGTAGATACTAACCTTCAAACCTATTACGCAGTTTACATTCTAAACGGCGTATCTTCTCCCGAATTTCTTCTTCGCTTCTATGTGCGCGTTTCCTTTTCCTAGTTTTCCCCATTACTTATTTGTCCACTTAACACAATTTAAAACACTTCAAACACAAGTTTACTTAGTTTACACAGCGGACGATGCGACACACGAAAAACGAATGACGTTTAGGGATGGGTAAGGTGTAATAGTGATGTGCCGGATATGCAAGTACCATCGATAAGGACGATCAAATAGACAATTATCTTTTTTATTTTTCATACTCTAAAATGTGTGACGATGCGATATATCGGAGAACAACTACATGGTTCTTTAAATCTTGAGGATGTAACATCGAAGTATAATTATTGTATAGTAAACCAAACTGTTTACAATTCAATTGTTTGTAAATAATAGGAAAATTATAATGTAAAAGTATACGTAATTAAGTCAGTTTCCTGTTACCTTGGGTACCAATCGGTGATGCGTTGCCAACTAAATCTAGGCCGTTCATTAGTGGACTAATAGAACAAGTAGATATACAATATTATAAGTAGATACTAAGTTTTGTTGCTAAACCGACTTCATATTATCCGCGATGCTTAATACTATGGTCTGTATTTTTGAATTGTTTGAACCATTATTTATGAATATTGTGACAATGTTTAAGCCAAATTAAACCTAAACCAATAATATAAACCAATATTTTATATGAACCAATAATTTTCACTTAAATGACATAAATGATGTATTTACAGTAACTTCGTTTTGTTATACAATAATATAAAATTACTTTTAGTTTGAGGGCCATCCATAAGTTACGTTACACCAATTTTATTATTTTTGAGTCACACGTGGTTCCAAATGTGACAATCCCGTGCTGTGACGTCACACTTTATTAACATCTCTCCCGAATTTTATTATTTTTGAGTCACACGTGGTTCCAAATGACGTGACAATCCCGTGCTGTGACGTCACACTTTATTGACATCTCTCCCGAATATTGTGACGCAATTATGTGACGTATTAATGTGACGCAAGTTAAGGATGGATTGATAACAAAAATGTTGCATTAAATTAACTATGTATTATATCGAGAGGTAACAATGCATACCAACTAAAAACTAAAGTTATTGTTATTTAATAACTAAAGTTTTTGATCTATATATTATTCAATAAATGTACGTACATACATAAGTTAAGTACCTATCAATAAATAATTGTAACATTACCTGCATAACATTTTTGATTCAGTATATTTTTTTAACTAAAACATCAATTATTAGAAAAAAAATGTTTTTTTTTTTCAATCTTCCTACACGTTACAACTTGGATGGAGGTATGCCACATGTTATTCATACAATAAACTTGAGCGTCTCCAGAACTTATGTATACGGTTTATTTTCGGTCTTCGAAAATATGACCACATTTCCGAATTCAGAACTAAGCTCAAGTGGCTCCCTATCCGACTTCGCCGGAATACACACATTCTTTCTACTTTGTACTGCGTGCTATTCAGTCCTACAAGCCCGCCTTACCTGAAAGAGCGGTTTATCTACAGATGCTTGTCGCATGACAAAAACCTTCGCTCTAATGAAAATTTGTCTTATGTACTCCTTCTCATTCTTCTTCCTTCTTCCATAAATCCTTTTCTGTCCATGCGGTCCAACTTTGGAATTCCCTCCCTATTAGTATTAGACTCTCCCCTTCACTTGATTCGTTTAAAAAACGTGTTAAGGAATATTATCTAAAGTCTATTAATTAATTTGATTGCGCCATCATTTTCACTTTTGAAATTTATCGACTACATAAAATTTCTGATATGTTTGTTTTTGGACAAATAATCACATTTATATAGTATGTGTATATATATGTATGTATATGTATATATATGTATGTAGGTATATTATGTATATTCATATTTATATATATATATAAATTTATTGTATGGTCATTATATTATGTATATATATCTGTTTGTATATTTTGTATTCTTTTTATCATCATTACACTGTACACCCTACCAACATCTCTTGTTTATTCCCTTTGCCATCTTCCCAAAGGTTATCTGGAAGAAATCGCTATTGAGCGATAAGATCGCCTTTTGTGCACTAATACTAATTATAGCGTAGTCTTCTCATTTGTTACTATGGTGTACAATAAAGTGTAATAAATAAATAAATAAACTGAGAATGGTGCAATGGTTAACACGCCAGATCGCTATTCCGAGGGTCCTGGGTTCGATTCCCAGCGAGGCGGCAATTTGAATGATGAATTTGAATTTCCGTTCTCGGTCTGGGTGTGTCTTTGTCAAGTGTGATGTCCATGGCACCCACGACACAGGGAATCCTAGTGTGGGGCTTTGAGTGTGTAGCGTTATTTATTTATTTAATAAACCCAGTGAAACATAATATTTCTTGGTCGTCATAGAATCTGTGCCGATATCTACTGAGAACGGTGACTTACAATGATGGCTCGTACGCTCGTAGTAGTCGCTGTAAGTAGCAGCAGCAGGTGACAAGGGCAAGCTATTTTTACATCGTCACTTTTAAGCTCTCCCACTAAAACTTATTCAAAATTCAAATCTGGCTCAAATCAATCATTTCATGTTCGACAAATATGTTCTATATAATATCACTGTTTCGCAAGGGTCAGACTGATAAAACCAAAACGAAAAGTGAAAACTTTGCTTAAAGCAGTGAAAGACAACTTTTCTATAGTAGTAGTAGGGTTGGGGCTAGTTAGAAAAACTAGTACTGATAAAATAAATACAGACGTGTTACATAATGAATTAAAATGTTCAACTTTAAAATCGTTAAGTAGGTAAATGATTTAAATTGACATTCTTTTATTGTGCATGAATATTCGATCAATAGTAATATAACACTTAATGACACAGCTGTTATTGTACATAATAAGTGGTCTACTATGTGAGGTGTAGATACCTACCATTTACATATGCATATTTTTAATGGAATTAAGGTAGCAAACGAACATGCAGCACCACCCTTCCGCTGCCGTCCATGACAA
Organism: Hesperia comma; assembly: GCA_905404135.1. Taxonomy (NCBI): domain Eukaryota; kingdom Metazoa; phylum Arthropoda; class Insecta; order Lepidoptera; family Hesperiidae; genus Hesperia; species Hesperia comma. The sequence continues at coordinate 3,403,830 of FR990024.1, forward strand.
CTGTGAACGACCTTCCTCTACCAAATGACAACTTGAACCGACCTAGAACAAGACTCAATTTAGGGACTAGGATTTAGTTCTGTTAATAGCTGGTGTTAGTTGGTCACTTTGTTCATAAGTGAGAGGGCAGGGACTGCGAGTCATAGTAAGTTGGTCATATAATTGAAGTTAGTATGAGTCTCGTTCGATTTCAGTCATAGATGCGTTGCTACTCCAGAGGACTGAGATGATCGCCTCTAAAAAGGTGTCCAGCTCCACACCATTCTATCCGGAACAGCATAGTTGTTCAAACTATTATCATGGCGCTAGAAATGGTATCGAAAGGTCTTTTGAATAGGGTTCGGGGTTTGAGGCTGGGTTTAGGGCTGGGAGCAGGGTTTTATGAGGAATGAGTCGCAAATAGGTATTCGTAAAAAGTCACGATGAACTGTGACTGAATTAATTACTTAGGTACACGGAATACCTAAACGTTATGAAATACTTATGTAATTATAATAGCCACAAATCCGCGATATTTTGACATTGAAGGTTTCCTTAACAAATACCTAATGCCCATTTTATTTCTTATTAATTTAATTTATAAATACAATATTGTAAAACTTAAAAAATACGTAAATACTCGCAGACATCGTGCGTAAAAGCTACAAATGTTGTATAAAAACATTTAAGGTGTAGGTAAGGGTAAAAGTGTAATAAAACTAGTGTTTTAGCTTAGCATTATATTTTATTATTGAAATTACATTCTTTGTTAAAAGTAATTGTGAATGGGGAATGAAAAAAAACATTTATGATGTTAAATGTTTTACTCCATGGACATTAATGAAAATGATTAAAACAGGTAAGACACAATGCTTTGTCGCACGAAACGCATTCCGTGCTGACTTTCTTAATCGATTTTCTAGCCTTAGTGGTGGAGAAGCCTATGTTTCTTAGCCTTCTGTAGCACAGGGCACAGTGTCTTCGCCACAGCTTTCCGTCTTTTCGGGGCATTTTTGTGAACTTATGACTGACTTTAAGAGATCTTGCTGGTATCCACTTCGTGACATTTTCTGTCAAATAAGTAGGTAACTTTATTTTATTATTACACATTAACACTTACTACACCTGTTTACTTTGCATACGATAGAGCTTGACTATATGTAGGTATTCCCATAGCCAAACTTGACTATGATCCCATAGCCGTTTAAAAGTAAGTAGGTAAAAAAGTCTTTAATATATCAAAAGTGCCTGTTATAAATAAAAACATGAGCAAAGATGCACACCTAAGCGTTCTTCAACTACTACCTACTCCACGTGGTCTTGTATGCCCTACCCCTAGAGTGTTTTTAGAACCCGGAGGCGCGGAGGGAGGGCAGCCCCCGCCCGCTGTAACAAAACGCAGACACCCGGGCGAGCCGGAGCGTGCGTGGGTGTCTGTGCTTTGTTACGCAAGGGCGAAGGGGCTGCACCTTCCGCAGCGCCGGAGACGTCACGGTTCGAACTTATGCCATATTTTCCGCGTTTTTACGATTCGGCCAAACGTTGATGACCAAATCGTGAAACGTAGACGATTTTACGATCTGGCCATACTGAATTGACCATTTCATGAAATGCGACCATTTCATCATATGGTCGATTATTTCATGATGTGAGCAAATCTACGATGTGGCCACGACATCAACACAAATTGGTACTCTGGTAGCCAGTCTTACGCAATTTAACGATGTTACCATCCGTTACTATGCAGACTAACTGGGTAAAGTGCAAATTTTACACTTTAACGAATGGTATTAGTGAATCTGCAGATTACCTAGTTATTGTGCACATTAACTTATTATGCATTTTAACGGTAACATATACACCAACATACATACCACCACCAACACGTGTTTCGCCCCAAAACAGGGCATCATCAATCAAGGGCATTAAAACAAACACAATTTTTAAGTACCTATCTACCTAAATCTTTTTATTATAGGTAATAATTATATGTTAGTGAAAACCGCATGAGTGAAAAACGTATACATGCCTGTCGTGGGCTCGTGGAGCGTCTACGGATCTACCACCACCTAACGATTTCCTGATGTAGGTATGTAAATTTTTGGAATATGAGTCAATTATGTAAGCGAAAAGTAAGCAAAAAAACTTATTTTATTTTATAAAAATTATAATTGACAAACTTGATGCTAACGCAGCAATGCAAGAAATTAATAATTATGTATGTAAAAAATAAGGCCGAGTTATCTTAGCGTTTCCTTCTACGTGGCTTGGATCTGGCGGACCGTCAGCGAGCCACGGTATACGTGTACATGCAGCTTTATATTATACCTACTCGTAAGTCGTATTATACTTATACTCGTAAGTAGGGATGCAAGGCAGAGTACTGTTCAATTATGGTTGTGTTCGTTCTTCACGCACACGATCTCATCTTCAATTGTCACCACGACGGCCTTGCAGCCGCTGCGTTGCTTCACGCAGCGCCAGCGCCCTCTACCATGATTCGCCACGTGCAAGCCATACTTGAATCCGTCTAACTCCAGCTGTCGACCTCGCCGACTTTCTATAATGAAAATATCTGGAAATAATGATAGTACTTGTAAAATTTAAATAGATTTAGCGATCCTGTAGATTATACTCCATTCATGTTCGATATGGAATTCGTAATGACGACCCACGCGAATAACAGCTCTCTGCTCCTGTGATTAAGATTCATGTTATGTTCATGTGTTAATTTAAAATGTCGTAAGTAATTTTTCCTTACAAGCTAAATTGATCTGTGAGCCGAGGTAATAAATTCGTTTTTAGCGAGGAGCTTCAATTCCATTAGGTATCTCGGCGACTCAGGTATAGTGTGATTGGTAGTAACCGTATGTCATACAGAGGGTTTCGGTTCTCTGCCGGAACAAGCATTTAAATGATAAATGTTTGTTCTTGGGACATGTTCGTTGTTGTCTCATTTATCTGTGTCATCGACACACACCGACACGCTACATGGGGAATCAAAATAGGGCCGTGAGAATTATAGTGTGTTTATTTAAATAGAAATACACAGTCTTCGAGAAGGCATGAATTGTTGCCAACAATAATACTAACTATAGTTGTTGATAATAATGATACTTACATCAATTTGTAAATGTATCTATGAAAAATGTATTGGTTACCTAATGCATTTTTCATAGATACATTTAACAACAAGAAACACGCAAGAATTCTGAATAGGTAAGTACCTACATCTAAAATTTTCAGTTTCATTAGAATAGAGAACGCACATAAACGCACGGAAAAGCAGAACAATTGTGGCAATTATTGTTTTGGGTTTTATTGCATTAATAAATCAAATAATTTTATAATATTTTTATTCATATAAAAAGTACGTTAATATAATCAATCAGGTAGGTATTATTGAAATAGTGTAGCCTTATCAGTTCTGTATTCATTTATAACTATTTAGGTATGTATACAAGTTGTTTGTTTATTGCAGAATGCAGAAAAAACAGTGAAAAATTCTAAGTTAAATACAAAATTGTCCCAGCAGGCTATTTAGCTATCTAAACGAGACCTAAAACTAGGTACTACTACATTCCCTCACATGCGCGCGAACCTTTGTAGGTAAATTGCACGAATTGTCACAGTTTTGCCAGCGAGAATAAGGGTTCTCGCAGACTGACCGCAGCCAGCGGCGGCTGTGGCGCTGTGGCGCTTCCTTTTAGAAGCGCGATCCGGCCAACAGCTAACAGCTCCAATAACAGTGAGCAGGATTCAGCCGAAGCGGCTGTCGGCCGGACCGCGCTTCTAAAAAGAAGCGCCACAGCCGCCGGTGGCTGCGGTCAGTTTGCGGGGACCCTTAGTACCACAAATGTGTCAAAAACTTCGCATAATGCGAAGTTCCGTCCCGTCCTAGTACACTTGTGTTCGCGTATTCGCGCGAATGTGAATCAGCGGCCTTAGAACAAGTTAAAAACGTGACGAATAACATTATAACAATCTTATTAACTTACCTAGTTATCACACCATTGTTATAAACTCAAAGACACAGTATTATTGTAGGCTATTCACTCAATACGTTCTTTTATAATAAAATGCTAGTAAAGTTAAATTCATTGATATCTATTTTTTTAAAGCTCTGTTGTAGTGTTCCTGGTAGTTTCGGGTTCGTTTCTCGGTTGACACAATTTTGTGATATTTATTTGTTTGCTAGTAACTGTCGAAATGTGTTTGTAAAAACCTACTTCGAAGAAATAAATATTTGAATTTGAATTTGAGCTCCCTTAGTTACACTGAATGTGTATATGTTAACGGAAATGTGTTAAATCCGTCATTGTATACAATTCCTAGGCAATGTATACAATGCCTAAAATCGCCAGGCAATGTGTGAAATTAATTATATTGGACACATTTCCTAGGAAATTTATACATTTCCTAAACAGCAATCGGAAATGTAGTACATTAAGATTATAGATCAAGATTTTAATGGGTACGCGGGATAGATAATATGAAGATATTTTATTTTACGTTATGATTTTTACCAGATTGTCTCACCGAGTGCCTTAATCAAAAATATTATTGTGTAAAACAATGAATACTCATTTCCATTACTACTCAGTCAAATTCTTCAAGGTGTAGGTAGGTCGAATTGGTTACAGAACCGAATTAGCCTACCCCTACTCCACGTAGTCTTGTATGCCCTACCCCTAGAGTTTTTTTTAGAACCCGGAGGCGCGGAGGGAGGGCAGCCCCCGCCCGCTGTAACAAAACGCAGACACCCGGGCGAGCCGGAGCGGCTGAGGCTGGTCGCCGAAGGCGACCAGCAAGCCGAAGCTGCGCAGGCGAGCGTGGGTGTCTGTGCTTTGTTACGCAAGGGCGAAGGGGCTGCACCTTCCGCAGCGCCGGAGACGTCACGGTTCGAAATTATGCCCTATATTCTGCGTTTTTACGATTTGGCCAAACGTGGATAACCAAACGTAGACGATTTAACGGTCTGGACAAACTGAGTTGCCCATTTCATGAAATGCGACCATTTGAAGTTAACAAATCTACGATGTGGTCACGACATACACATTTCCTAATACGATATCGGAATTGTATACAATTCCTAGGAAATGTGTACATTTCCTAGGAAATGTATGAATTAAATAATTTTTAAAACAATATTTTACACATTGCCTAAAGAGCTTAGGAATTGTATACATTTCCTAGGAAATGTATACAATTCCTAGATTTCATACATTTCCGGTAACATATATATTCCACTCTTCTTGAGCGAGAAATTAGTTCGATACAGATTTCGTCTTAATGGCAACCCATACAATGCCAGCTTTTTTCCCTTGTGATTACGATTACGGTTCATTGTAGCTGAGAATTTAAGACTTAAGTAAATTTTACCCACAAGCTAAATTTAACTGTGAGCTCGCATAATGCCATATCATCGGCGACTCAAGTATAACACCTAACCTAAACAAAACTTGGTAACTGTTCTATCCATTAAAACCTAGCAAGCCTTTAAGACTTAAGTAAATTTTGCCCACAAGCTAAAATGAACTGTGAGCACACGTAATAAAGTTGCTTTTCGAGTGTCAATGCCTAAGCTAAAACACTTAGTAACTCCTCGATCAGAACCTAGCAGCATGGTTATGCTCCTTGACATGAGCCACTATATCTTCCACCATGATGACCATGGAGCGGCACTTGTAGCTGTGTCTGACGCAGCGCCACCAGGACTTGATGCCGTTGCGCCGCCGCAGCCCGTACCTGAAGCCGTCCATCAGCAGCATCTCGGTGCCCCGGTCCGACATCACGATGTGGTATTCTGGAAGAGATGGATTGGTTATACTGAGGTTTGTGATGGAAGAATGAGGCAATGGTTAGGTTAGGTTATCGTCGTTTTGATGACAGTAATAGGCATGACGAAAGATTTTGAAATCTCCTTGTGTAATGGGGGTAGACGTGTACTATTTACGAAAAAGTCTTTATTTCGGTAAAAAGCCAGAGTTTTACCAAGTTTAAAGCAATTTTCCAAATATATTATTAAAGAGTGCGAAAAAAGGTCGCAGGTGTCATAGCGTCCGCTCTGAGATAACTATGAACGATACCTGTCGTATGGAACATATCAATAGGTCTACGCTTAGCAAAGGAAGTTCGCTGACATAGCTGTGTTCTGTTGGCACACAAAATCACTCTCATATCACATTAAAATAAAACACAATTGTCTTAATTAGGCCAAATTTACTTCATATCTAAGAATTAAGTAAGCGGTCTTGTTTACTATCTAACAGTTGTAGGAAGTCTTGATCAGTTTGGGTGGTGGGTCTCGCCAGGGTAGGAGGGTGTGTGTGTTTATTTTGACGGTCCACGGTCATGCAGCCGATGGTGACCACTATAGCGTTACACTGGGTGTGGCGCGACTCCGCACACAGCCACTTGACTCTTGAGGAGCAGACTGAATGCCTGGTGTACCAGTACCCTCGGAGCTTCATGATCCTCGCTCCGATTTTTGATGTGAAGAATGTTGGACGGTCTGAAAAGAAGAGAAATTGGTCAGTAAGTGAGTAGAATAGACGTTCTATATTTAATTTGGCTTAATTCTAGAATATGAGAATAGAATAATTAGAGACTTTCGTGTGATTTCAAATGAGCATTTGACAATATTTTAAATATAATATTATAGTAGATAGGTATACACCTATGTTTGTATCTACTTTATTAGGTTCTTGCTAAAAATGCTTCAACTGTGTCGTATCGAAATGGTTTGATACATGAGTGTTAAACTATTCAAAGGTGTTTGAATTGAAACACATGAGTGTTGAACTATTCACACACGACGGATTTAAAGTAAGTATTTATGAATAAGCAGACCTAGGATTTGTAGAATAAACACAAAACATGACGGTTCTCTTTAATATGTTTATTATATAATATGTAGGTGGTAATTTTGGTACTTTAATTATATTGGAGGCGAAACAAACTTCCGTTTCTATTTATTAAAGTTTATTTGATCTCATTATGGGGAAAATATACCTACCTATTTTAGTTTTACATCATATTTTAATAACTGTAATTTTAAATTTACGATAAGGAATGTAACAAATTGTATTAATAACATGATTAATCTATTTTCTATTTGGTGTATTCTACAAAAATAAACTGAGTAAGTAATGCCATTATAAATTAATCAGAAGCTACGGTATTTTGTCGTAAAGTTAAGATTCTACAATATGTAATTTTCAAATACATTTTAAGAAACTTAATTCGATTTTATAATTAAGGTTTTTTATTTGAAACATTTTCTATCTATAGATACCTACTAGAATAGGTAATTATTTATTATACAAAATTGTATTACCTACACCTATTACTTATTATTATAGTATGTACTTTACTTTGTATTTACTTATTATGAAAACTAATACTACTAAGGTTTATTCTGTTTATAACAGATCATTGACTAGGCAAATAAAATTATGGAACTTTACAAAGCGACTAAAAATTCAACTAAATCAAAATACTTTTTTTCATTTCGAGAGAGAGCGAATACTGCTTTCGAACAATCTTCACTCATAATAAAAATTTATCTATTAATAATTATTTTGTATAACAAGATATGCACATATAAGTATTTTAAGAATTCATTCGTTCGGTAGATATCCCCTTAAGACATCAAGAAACTTCGCATATTCAACGCTAAAAATACACTCTGATAATAATGAATAGAAATATAATAGTGCGAGTGCATTTAGTAACAGTATTAATTTATTTAAAAAACTAATAGGTACCTACTATCTTTGCAGTGAAGTTTACCGTAAGCGTAACTTCCTCTCATTTAATTACCACTAAGCCCTATTTACTTATTTATACCTTTAGGATATTGTACATTAATTCTAAACTATATACCTACTTTACAGCACGGTCGATGTTGCAATAATTTAAATGAGATCTTTTGTTAAACTAAGAACTACACAAAAAACAAGAAAGGTTACCACAACCATAAACATAAACATTTAACAGAAATATATAACATTACTTAATTACTTAAAAATATATCACAATTAATTTTAAACTAATAAGTAGGAATAAACAACTTGTTATTTTATAAATTGATGGCGAAAGTGATGTTATACTTAATTGACATTTAGGCCGAGGCCGCACTACGGCTAAACCGCCGCGGTTTCTTACCGAGTAAATTGTGTAACTCAAGGAAAGCAATACAAGCGGCCGCACTTGCGGTTTCTGATAATGTATGCGTATTGCGCGGTTACGCGGTTACCGCCGCGGGAAAAAACCGTGGTGCGGCCTCGCGCTTAAATGATTATCTAAATGTAATATTGGCAACTTTTAACTAAAATAAATCAGTTTTTTATGTTACATAGCTACTACATACATCTATGTTATATATAGCCTTGCTACACACATTTGCTGTAATTTAGTTTGTTATTCTATAACTTCTTATTTTTGGAAAACTTATGACAAAATTTAAAACATGGTTTTAAAATAAAATGTACGAATTTTTTAGTTATCTCAATCACTAAATAATTTGGGTTGATTTTAAAAATCTTTTTACCTTCATAGACTTATAACAAAACATTAGAAGAACAACTAAAATAATACCTATACGTGTCAGTAATACCTATGACCCGAGATCAAACATTTATCAATCACATTGCCACTGCCCCAAAATCGAACCCAGGACCCCTTTATTCTCAACCAACCATATATTTTCGCTATAACAAACAACTTTAACCAGAAAAACAACCAAACGGCGCAGGATGGTTGTGCTCATTGTTAATTCTGACCACCTCATCCTTGATGGTGAAGAGAGATGCACCACACTTGTGTCGGTGGTGACTACCACATCGCCACCGGGTCTTAAGTCCACGATCACTATGTCGGGTGAAGTAGAAGTCCGCTATGAATATCTTTTTTGTACCGTGGGTTGTTACTAGCATTACAGGGTTAATGCCTTCTGGAAGTATAAAATGTGGTTAAACACGGTTAGGAGGTTAGGGCGTGAAGTAATTAAATAAAGCTATACACTCAAGCTATATACCTCCACATTGGGAGAAAACCACACCCAGGACACTTCGGCTGAGGCTACAGTAAGCAGCGACTTGCGATGCGACTGGAAAAGGGAAACGAAATAAACCTGGCATGGCTACATTAAAAGCGTAAATATGGCGATAATATGGCGATGAGATGGCTACACTACACATGCTTCGAAACAAATCAGCAGAAGCGATTTATGTGGCTACACTAGTAGGTATAGTAAAACTGCGATTTCGCTGTGAATTCGCTAATTCATAGCATGTTTGGTAATCGCTAAAAATTCGTTTTCTTGAAATGTGATCATTTCAAAAATCGCGAGTTATTTTACGTATAATGTAGCCACTCTCATATATTTAGTAGCACATTGAATTAGTCGTGCAAGTAAAAAATTTTTTAATAGGTTCGCTTCTATTTCGCTGATATGTTTATGTAGCCGATGCCATGGTCACAATAATTTTGTTTCTGTCGCGTAAAGAAATCAAAGTTCGCTAGTAATACTACTCTACATACAGTGTAGCCGTGTACGTGAGCATTTGTTAAGTTGTTTTAGTCGTTCATGTATCGCAATTCGCGTCGCGGTTTAGTGTAGCCTCAGCCTTCAAGTTTACCACAATACACTATACACAAAAATCAATTAGGTATTCTAGTTCTGATAAACAAGAGCAAACGTACAAACAAACAATCGTAGTGCAAACAATATTATAATATAACATGCCACCTGAATGTTGGAAGCGTTTGAAGATCTCACCATTTTACATTTAAAGTTATAAAAATATAGGACGTTATGAGCGGAAAACGAAATAACACCACACAATTATAACCCCATCATAGGATTCCTTATTCCTTTTATTAGGTTATATCGTGGGTGCAATGGACAACAAGGACTCCCCGTCCGAGAACAGAAGTTTAAACTTGACATTTTTTCGAATAGCTGGGTATTGAACCCAGGACCCTTGAATCGACCACCCTCAAGTTAATAGAGTCATGCCGTAACATTTTATGGTTTAAGAAACTTTATTCTCATTACGAATTTACAAAATTCATTTACATGAGAACTTAAGTGACATAATCAAGCGTACACGTTACTAAATAATTTTTCAACAAAGTTGAACACAGTTTTGCGAGATTATAAAATTATGAACAAAGAAGCGGGTAGAAACAAATCTAATTTGTTATTATACTGTACACGTCCATGGATCTAATCTAAAATGACTAGATGCGACACTACGGGTAAGTTACATTTTGTTTACGAATATTTACAATATTAAGTTTGGAGTATTATTGACGTATGAATTATATTTAAAGCTTGTGGTAAGTATAATTAATTAAGTATAATTAATTTTAATTACTTTATTCAGTTAATTTCTAATTACCACGTTCCTTTCATTTCGGACAACCAGTCCCGAAAATTACTTAGATGGGATTTTGTAAATTGACATAAATATATTTTTACTGGCTATGCTCCTGCGGCTCCGCAAGCGGGAAATTCGTTTTTTTTTCATCTCTAATTACAGACCTTAAAGAATGGTTCTTGAAAAAATAAGTAGCCTATGTTTGGTTTTGGGTCCTCAACTACCTTGTGAGAAAATTCATCGAAATCGGTCTAGCGGTTAAGATGTTTCATACAAATAGGGTTCCGTACCGAAAGGGTAAAACGGGACCCTATTACTGAGACTGCTGTCCGTTCGTCCGTCCGTCCGTCTGTCACCAGCCTGTATCTCATGAACCGTAATAGTTACACAGTTGAAATTTTCACAGATGATGTATTTTTGTTGCTGCTACAACAACAAATACTAAAAAATAGTATAAAATAAATATTTAAGTGGGTGCCCATACTTTAGACGCGTCAGCGATAGTTTAGTTACCTTTCGGTCCAAGAGATGGCGTTGTGCGTAATATGTGGCTACAATAAAACAATTAAATATTTAAGTGAGGCTGTCATACAACAGACCAGATTTTTTTGGCGTTTTTATACATAATGGTACGGAACCCTTCGTGCGCGAGTCCGACTTGCACTTGGCCGGTTTTTTGCTTTTACATTCCGAATTTCCGAAATGTGGCCAGTGGTTTAGCCGTGAAAGCGTCACATACAAGCAGACTTTCGCATTTATAATATTAGTGTGGATTGTTGAATTAATTGAAATAACAATGAAAATCGCATCCAAATTTATTAAGATGCTTCTGAGAATAGCAGGAACAACGCACACATAATATACAAAAAACCGACAGAAAACCTAAAATACAATGTTTTGGAATTTACTGTGTTAAATAAATATCCATACTGAATAACAGTTTTTCTCAAATTTTTTTCATGTGCTCGATCAGTAACAGTTATATTTAATGTAAAAATGTATAAACATTCTGTATTCGCGTGTAAATGTCCTACAACTAAATCTCTTAATTGATTGACATCCAATGATAAGGTAGGTACATACTTAATTGAAAAAAACTTGAAAGTATAGGTATACAAGGGAAATATTTTTACATTCACTTTACTTGAAGTAAAGGAAAGGAAATGAATTGCGTGACAAACCATCGATAGGGTTCTGAATAGTGTTGAACGAAAGTTCATTATAAAATTTTATATAATTATCACCCACAACACAATGCAATTAATGAGTAAAATTTATGTTCTGGATTAAAAATATTAAAATACAGGCAAATACAGTGGCTACAAACTTATCTGACCCGGTAAGAGGGGCGCTACTGTCTTGGTCTTTGTCTGACAACAGTATAACATTTGCATTAGTTCCAATTTTGGCCACCGGGTCAGATAAGTTTGTGGTAGGTACTGTAATATTAATTGTCCTGGTGAACAGTCTCATGGGTTACATTTACAATATCCTGAATTTATACTTTCTTTGTAACTATTAACAAACTTGGTATAATGAATAAAAAATCATTTTCCTTATTTTATTTTAGTAGGTACCTACTGAACTATAAGTAGGTGCGCAGAAAAATGTGTGGTGACAAAAACAAAATTAACGAATCTATAAGCGTAGAAAATTAAAAAATTAAACAAATCCGTATTGTTTCCTTAAACTTTCAAAAAATATTATGGTAAAGTTTTATGGATTTGAAGCTTATTGCTATGCGGCTAACGGATTAAGTCATTAAGGCATTATCATGAGAAATGTCTCTGATAGGGTAACACAGATAAAGCTTCAGTGCATGTCAGGCACTCAACCATAACACATTTCCTTTTCTTTCCTGGTTCTCTTTTCGTTTTGTCCTAAAATTTATGTACAACTTCATATTCTGGAGGGGGATGGTTGTGATTGTTATTCATGATAACCACTTCCCCGGTATCATTCATTGTGGATACACTAGCAGCGCACTTCTTCCTCCGGTGGGTGCCACAGTGCCAACGCGTTCTCAACTGCATGGATCTGTGCTTCGTGAAGTAGTAACCTGTCACGTACAGTCGCTCTGTCCCATTGGGTCTTTTCACTATAAACGGTATCTTGGAATCTGAAAATAAATTTATTAGGTCAGCTCACTCGCTCACACATTTGAAACATCATGACGTATCTGCATACAATGTGTTGAGATTGAGGTCATATTAAAAAGAAGTGAAGTTTTATAAACATTTCAAAATTAATCATTTAAAAGTGATTTATGTAAAAGGAAACCATATAGGTAACTCGTTGAATAAAACAATTATAGACACGTGGTAGCGTGTCCAGCCAAGTCCGTCAAGACAAAAAGACAGAATTGCAACATACATCTTTGCTCAAAATATCATAAACATCTCAATCTCAAAACGACTATTTAGATATTTTAGATAGTAACGTCCGAAAATGACATTTTTATCATTAGCTCACCTATAGATCAAATATCTACGCCAGTTCCAATTAACCTAGAAAGTTCAAATACTCAAAGACAAATAGTGAGGTGAAAGCAAAGGAATAAACCAGTAATTTTTTATAATTTTATCATGATTATTTATTATTTCGATAATTAGCACTCATCAATATTGTAAAATTAGTACAATTATCGCCGTCTTCTACAATATATACCTAGTAGGTATACTATCATCTACAATATTCTGATCACAGGGGCTGAAAGTTGGCATTTGCGTGAGATATGATTAAAACAAATTGCTGTTGATCGGCGGGTGATTATGAGTATTGTTGCATTTGATTATTTCTTTATCCAACGTGAATATGACGGCCTTGCAGCCTCTCGCTACGTGTGTTCCACACCACCATCTGGTCTTCATACCCTGGACCCGTTGCTTCCGAAACAGATAACCTGACAAGTTAATTAATTGTGCGCCGCGACTACCCACGCTAAATATAGGCCCTGAAAAGAATAGTGAAATAAATGATCAAAAAACAGTTTAATTTCAATTCGGATATGCCTAATTTGTCTTTGAAACTCTGGTTGTAACAACTAACGTTGATCGATAGCGCTTAATCTTTTTAGTCATTTGAATGCTCCTTCAAGTGTCAGTTAAGAGCAATTTTAGATTCGATCACCTCATGAAACCACTGGCTAGTAATGCTAGCTGCTAAATTCCTTGACTTTTTGTTCATTAATACTTAAAATGTTACTGTTCGAGAGAATCGCGTCTTATGCTAAGTAAACTGACATCTAAAGCCGTTCTCACAACCACGCTATTTGCAAGCGCCTAGGATCTTGTCCATGTGTCGCTAGTGAGTCGACGGCTCATTTACCAAGTTCCACACACGAGGCGACACGTCCACGATGCGTGTCTTGTAAGAGAACACTGCGGTGTCGGCGAACTGTGGATTGCGTCGAAGTCCCGTAGCTAATAAATAGCGTACTGTGTGAAGGACCTAAGACGGAAGGTATGCTAACTTAAGAGAAGCTAATTCTCTCTTTTCTATAAGAGTTTTCATAATCGTGAGGAAAATATTTTAAGTCTTTCGGGGATATATTAATAATGTTACTCACTGTTCAGCAAGTTTTATTTAATTATTATTCATGACGTAGGTAATTTTGTCATGTTTTTGTTTTTGGCGTCCAATATAAGGCTTAGTGAGATTAGTCATTTCCCACGAAAAATATAAATAACGCGAGTTGTAGTGGAGGATTTACTCTCGATACTATATTTATCCGATTTCCTGGCTTTTATTCCTTCCGATCCTTCAGCAACGCCCATGGTTGTGATTGTAACTACAATTCAGTACTTTCATACTGCCGTTATCGCCCAAGGTCGTGGTATACGCTTTGCAGCCTCTATTGACTTCGACACACCTCCATCTTGTTTTGACGCCCTGTATTCGATGTCTCCGGAATTTGTAGCCAGCATAGAAAATAATTTGTGCACCTCGTGAACCTTTCCCGTATAAAAGACCTTAGGAACAAAAATATTAGTGTCTTATTACGATTTTAATTGTATTCAATATAGAGTTAAACACAATTACTACAATATCGTAACTGGAACCGTTGCTTCCGAAACTGATAACCTGACAAGTTTATCACTTGTGCACTCACGCTAAATGTTCTTATGCTAAAGGATCTGGGAAGAAGAATGGCGAAACGATTGATAAAAATACAGTTTAATTTCAATTCGGACATGCTTTGAAAGTCAGGTTGTAAGAAACAACTGATAGATCCCATTTAATCTCTCAAGTTATTTGAATGTCCCTTCAAATGTAAGGGATGAGCAATTATGGACGCAGTCACGCAGTGACCGCTGGCTAACTTAGGAGAAGGTTATTCTATTCACTCTTTCCTTTAAGAATCTTCAAAAGTACGAGGAAAGTATTCTAGTTTTTCGGGGATATTATTAATGTAACACACTGTTTAGCAAGTTATCATTTATAATTATTCATATTATTACTTCTTGCCCTTCAACATAAGGTTAATTTGAAATTTCTTACGAAAAATATAAATAACGCCAGCAGAGGACGTTTTTCTCTCGACGCTGTATTTATTCGATTCCCTGGATATTCCTTCCAATTCTTTAGCAAGGCCCATGGTTATGATTGTCACTACATTTCAGTACTATCATACTGTCATTATCGCCCAAAGTCAGTGCATACGCTTTGCAACCTTTTCTGTATTTTACACATCTCCATCTTGTTTTGACGCCCTGTATTCGATGTCTCCGAAATTTGTAGCCAGCATAGAAAATAATTTTCATCACACCTATTCGAAAAAGACGACTTGGTTCGGACTTACGGGGTTCCAAAGTTGCTGTTTTCTATTCAGCGGGCGGGAATGAATTTTCATACAACTTTTCCTGCCGGCTAGATCTTTTCCGTCCTATTTTGAATTTAGAACATTTTAGTATTTTGCGCTAAAGAAATCGAACGCAAATATTGTTTGAATAAAGAATGTCTGGTACGACGCGAGGACCCCGCCAGCTGAATAATAAAATAGAAATCAAATTAAGATTTCGTTTTCAAATTAAAATTAAGTTTTCGTGCATTTTTACGTATTATTTTCTATTATTTTCTATTATATATATATATTATTTTCTCATAGTGGGTGATGAAAAGTAGAGTGTATCACTCGGGTGCAAGTATATTTTTGGCTCGGGCGACGTACTTTGAATCCCTCGCTACGTTCGGGATTCTACTAAAGAATCCCTCGCTACGCTCGGGATTCTACTCTAGAATCCCTCACTTCGCTCTGGATTCAAAAAACGCCCTCGCCGAAAAAATATTACTTTGCACCCTTGTCATACAATCTACTATTGTGCACCTCGTGAACCTTTCTCGTATAAAATACCTTTGGAACAAGAATAGTAACGTCTTATTACGATTTTAATTGTATTAATATACAGTTAGATACAAATAATACAATACTAACTGTACCTACCTGTTGTTTCCGAATCTGATAACCCGATAAGTTTATAACTTGTGCGCCGCGAATTACTACTCACGCCAAATGTAGGATCTGGGAACAAGAATAGCGAAATTAATGATAAAAATTCAGATTAATTTCAATTCCGACATAATTATTGACTGAAACTAAGGTTATAGGAGAGAACTGATAGATTTTAACTTTTTTAATCATTTGAATATGCCTTGAAATGTATGTGCTGAGCAATTTTGGACGCAGTCACCTCATAAAAGTGTGCATTTGGACTGAGGGCCCACTTTTTATTTCTTGGCGTAGCGAAGTTTTAGTAAAAACTAAAAACAAACACTCATAAATTTCTTAAACGTAAATTAAAGATGTTATAGGCAAATGTTTTGGGCCCCCAGTTCAGATGCCTACGAAAAGTAGAAAGTACTACCTCTGTGTCAATAATTTTTATTCCTGAATTTAGTTACGAATTTCTTAAAAGGATTTATGTAATTCTCCACTGATTAGAGAATAACATTACAGATTTATCACAGTTTTACTTGGGCCCTCAATCCAGACGTTTATGAACTGAGACTTCAAGCGAAACAAAGGTTTAAAAGAAGAAATACACAATTTTCCCTTGAACACCGCCTAGATAACATCCCTATAAATTAATTAAAAAAACAAATACATAGTGAAAAAAGAAACGGCTGAATGGTAAAACGGATTCGAATTTTTGGTAATGTCTGATTTGAGGGCCCAATATTTTTGGCTTTATCGACTAGGTCTTACTTTGAAATAAATTAGCTGAAAAGTTTTTACTAATTTTTAACTAAAATTCTACGTACGGTTTTTTCTTCAAAATGCCATATTTTATGAGAAAATTGACTTTACATTTTTAATAGGAAGAAATTTTGTAAGGTAACCATGAATCCAGAATAGGAAAATAACTAACTCAGTTTTGTAAAAAAATCTAGTTACACTTCTGTGCTGTTATATCTTAACTTTTACATTTTCAATATCAGCATTAGGAATTCCATACGACAGAACTCGTAACTAGTGGTTATTGGGCAGTTACAAGGGACACAGGTATCGCTTTTACGCACGCCCAAATAGGGTTTAAAACTATGTAGGATAACTATGACATCTGATTATAATGTAAACAGTCATTAATAAACGATATTCATTTAATTTTGTCACAGACATTATAAAGGAAGACATTTAAATAAGGGGTTTAGTCAAACGCATCATTAAGAAGAAAAAAGTATTTACGAGTATTTGACCTTAAACTACTTCTTACAATTAGATAAACATAAAATTATCAACAACTATGTGTTCTCATTTAACAGTAACTAACGTTTTTCAAAACATATTACCGACTTCAACATCGACACGCAGAGATAACTCAAAAACTACTCGCCAGGTGACGCCAATTCAACCC
Source organism: Hesperia comma (assembly GCA_905404135.1). Lineage (NCBI taxonomy): Eukaryota > Metazoa > Arthropoda > Insecta > Lepidoptera > Hesperiidae > Hesperia > Hesperia comma. The sequence continues at coordinate 3,421,051 of FR990024.1, forward strand.
ATGTGGTATTACGACGTGTTCAAAATAATAAAAATAAAACAATAGCTCAGTTCGACGACACCTTTTACTCCAATAATCATCAAGATGGCTGTGCCGTCATTACATTACATTATTCCTAAGAAAATCCATCGAGCGCGGTAAAATGGAATCCATACAAAAATGCCGGGCGCGGAGGCGTCGGTAACGGAAAATATTTAATGAAGTTCACTTGTTTTTACATTTTCAATTTTAAAAACATTAATAGAGGTGGTAATAACTGAGCTTCGACTTCCATGTGATATATTCTCTTGCTCAGGTAAAACATCATCTTCTGCTCCATGATGTTGTACGACTATCTAGTCGTACTTATAATCTGCTGTTATACTATATTTTTTAAATGACAAAAACAAAGCCATTGGTGTCATTTTTCCCCCTAGTTCTTCAGCCATACGTGTGAAAATGGGGTCATTGTACTTTAGATTTTTATGGAGCTCTTTAGCATATTTATGAAATAATTCATTTTGTGTTTTCCTATCTACTCTCGGTTTTCGACCTCTTTGTTTCATGACTTTGCTTCCTATAAAAGAATAAAAATAACTGTATTTCAATTTAAGTGAATACCTACAATTTTAATATAATATTAAGTAAAAAATAAAGTATATTATGAAATAATAGCCAAAACTTTACACATAATTCATTTAAATGCAGATCATCTTAATACCTTTAATAGGGGACAAAAAATTCCCATTGTGCCGCGCGGGGGACACGGCTCTCGGGTCAACGAAAAATAACCTTGTTTTTCATTACTAATAATATTGTCATCATAATAAATTACTATAAATAACTAAAATAATTTATTTTACATAGGGTACTTCATTACACATGTATTTTTACAAATAAAACATTGAGACAAATTGACACATTTATGAAAAATGCATTGTGATATGGATAACAACTAAGCTAAGGAAAGGCTAAGGTTATTGAAGTTAAAATACGTCTTGATCAATTTATGAACGTGACAATTGATACAATCCCAACAGCAGGTGATATTAAAAAAGAGATAGATGAAGAGGTAGATTTTGGACGCAGCCACCTCATAAAAGTGTGCAACTGGACTGAGGGCCCACTTTTTATTTCTTGGCGTAGCGAAGTTTTAGTAAGAACTAAAAACAAACACTCATAAATTTCTTAAACGTAAATTAAAGATGTTATAGGCAAATGTTTTGGGCCCCCAGTTTAGATGACTACAAAAAGTGGCATGATGTAAATCTCAGAAAGTACTACCTCTGTGTCAATAATTTTTATTCCTGAATTTAGTTAAGAATTTCTTAAAAGGATTTATGTAATTCTCCACTGATTAGAGAATAACATTACAGATTTATCACAGTTTTACTTGGGCCCTCAATCCAGACGTTTATGAACTAAGACTTCAAGCGAAACAAAGGTTTAAAAGAAGAAATACACAATTTTCCCTTGAACACCGCCTAGATAACATCCCTATGAATTAGTTAAAAAAACAAATACATAGTGAAAAAAAGAAACGGCTGAATGGTAAAACGGATTCGAATTTTTGGTAATGTCTGATCTGAGGGCCCAATATTTTTGGCTTTATCGACTAGATCTTACTTTGAAATAAATTAGCTGAAAAGTTTTTACTAATTTCTAACTAAAATTCTACATACGGTTTTTTCTTCAAAATGTCATATTTTATGAAAAATTTAACTTTACATTTTTAATGGGAAGAAATTTTGTAAGGTAACCATGAATCCAGAATAGGAAAATAACTAACTCAGTTTTGTAAAAAAATCTAATTACACTTCTGTGCTGTTATTTCTTAACTTTTTCATTTTCAATATCAGCATTAGGAATTCAATACGACAGAACTCGTAACTAGTGGTTATTGGGCAGTTACAAGGGACACAGGTATCGCTTTTACGCACGCCCAAATAGGGTTTAAAACTATGCATATAAATAATTATGACATCTAATTATAATGTAAACAGTCATTAATAAACGATATTCATTTAATTTTGTCAAAGACATTATAAAGGAAGATGTCATTTAAATGTTAAGATGTCATTTAAGGATTTTAGTCAAACGCATCATTAAGAAGGAAAAAGTATTTATTTGACCTTAAACTTACAATTAGATAAACATAAAATTATCAGCAACTATGTGTTCTCATTTAACAGTAACTAACGTTTTTCAAAAAATATTACCGACTTCGATATCGACAAGCACAGATAACTCAAAAATAATCGCCAGGTGACGCTCAATTTAACCCATGTGGTATTACGACGTGTTCAAAATAATAAAAATAAAACAATAGCTCAGTTCGACGACACCTTTTAGGGTCAACTCACACCGAGACGAGACGCGACGCGACGCTGCGCGCAGTCTTTCAAAGAGCGGCTCAAAATAGAACTTTATTTTCTACACGAAAAGATACACATTTCATTGTGAGAGTTCAGAATACGTTGCTAAGCTAATGAAATGTGTATCTTTTCGTGTAGAAAATAAAGTTCTATTTTGAGCCGCTCTTTGAAAGACTGCGCGCAGCGTCGCGTCGCGTCTCGTCTCGGTGTGATTTGACCCTTACTCCAACTTTTACTTTTTATGTAATTAATCATCAAGATGGCTGTGCCGTCATTACATTACATTATTCCTAAGAAAATCCATCGAGCGCGGTAAAATGGAATCCATACAAAAATGCCGGGCGCGGAGGCGTCGGAAACGGAAAATACCTATTTAATGAAGTCCACTTGTTTTTACATTTTCAATTTTAAAAACAATAATAGAGGTGATACTAACTGAGCTTCGACTTCCATGTGATATATTCTCTTGCTCAGGTAAAACATCATCTTCTGCTCCATGATGTTGTACGACTATCTAGTCGTACTTATAATCTGCTGTTATACTATATTTTTTAAATGCCAAAAACAAAGCCTTTGGTGTCATTTTTCCCCCTAGTTCTTGAACCATACGATTGAAAATGGGGTTATTGCACTTTAGATTTTTATGGAGCTCCTTAGCATATCTATGAAATAATTCATTTTGTGTTTTCCTATCTACTCTCGGTTTTCGTCCTCTTCTTTTCATGACTTTGCTTCCTATAAAAGAATAAAAATAACTGTATTTCAATTGAAGTGAACACCTACAATTTTAATATAATATTAAGTAAAAAATAAAGTATAATATGAAATAATAGCCAAAACTTTACACATAATTCATGATGCAGATCATTTTAATAGCTTTAATAGGGGACAAAAAATTCCCATTGTGCCGCGCTGGGGACACGGCTCTCGGGTCAACGAAAAATAACCTTGTTTTTCATTACTAATAATATTGTCATCATAATAAATTACTATAAATAACTAAAATAATTTATTTTACATAGGGTACTTCCTTATAATTTTACAAATATAACATTGAGACAAATTGACACATTTATGACAAATGCATATGGATAATAGCAATGATAATAACCAGCTTGTATATATAGTCCGTTTTTTAGAAGAGAGTTAACTACAAAATAAATATGACCAATAATTGTCAAAGTAATAGTAATCAATAAGACACTGACATTACACATGTAACCTCGAAATGAAGAGAGGCGCTGTTGGACGCATTGGACCAATCATCGAGAGGTAGTAACTGACTGATGAATGTCCACAACGTACTTAGAGTCCTACAACGATCTTTTGGCTTGTGGTTGACGTGAGGGTGACAGAGACAGCGCCCTACAGGGAAGGCAAACTGTAAGCACTAAACTTAACTTTTAAACTTTTAACTTTTAAAATTGCGATATCTCGCGAATGGCGATTCGTACGAAAAAAAATATTGAGACAATTGTTGTAGAGAATTGTATGATCTACAACTTTTGTCTAACCTATTTTTACGATAGTATTTCTGGTTTCAGAAAAAATGGGAAAAACCAGAATTTGCGTCCTTTGACTAAGAAAAAAGTAGGCCCTCAATCTAGATGCACACCTCATAAAACGGTGACCACTGGCTAGTAATGCTTACTGCTTCAGCAGAATCGCGTCTAATATTAAGTAAGAATTTGATGGAGAGTGTGATAACTTATTCACTCTTTTCTGAAATACTCTTCAAAAGCTTAAATATATTAATAATTTTGGGGATATATTAATAATGTAACACATTGTTCAGCAAGTTATCATTTATTATTATTCATATTCATATCGTGTCATATTATTGCTTTTTGCCCTCCAACATAACATTCTAGTAAGATTAGTAATTTTTCACGAAAAATGTAAACATCAGCAGAGGTGATTTTCTCGCAACGCTGTATTTATTTGACTCCCTGGATTCTAATCCATCCAACCCTTCAGCAAGGCCCGTGGTTGTGATTATCACTACATTTCAATACTACCATACTGCCATTATCGCCCAAGGTTAAGGCATACGCTCTGCAACCTCTTCTGACTTCTACACATCTCCATCTGGTTTTGACACCCTGTATTCGATGTCTCCAAAATTTAAAACCAGCGTAGTAAATAATAGGTGCTCCTCGTAATCCTGTCCCGTACAAAGGACCTTAGAAATAAAAATAGTACTGTTATATTAAGATGTTGTCTTAATTGTATTCACCTGTATGTTACCAACATTGTTCAAGAAAAATAGATATTGTGGATGTTGACGAAAAACTAAAAAAAGAGGTGAAGTAAGAAATTTAAACAGTCAAAAACTAGGTCATAATTATATTATTCTAGCTTTCAAAACAAACTTTATTCGAATTTTATTCATAAATAAGGTATCAGATGGAAACTTAACAGACCACGTCTTAGGTGCACTATAGGTGCTAGTTTTTGTTAACGAGGCAGAAACCTAAACTTCAGTTCGGGGTTGCGGGAAGTTGCGTTCAAGAAATGGAAATGACCGCTAAGGAATAAATGTTAAGGTGGTTTTTAGGGTTTGAGGTGATTGCGATTTCTCCGACAATTTCTTCGTTTTCCATTCGTCTCAAATCTTGCCACGCGGTTTCTTCTCTATATACCTGAGGAAGAAAACGTACCTAAATAGAGTTACCAATTACAGATTAAGTTCAACTTGTATTTTCTACTACTGTGAATTTTGTTAAGTTATATACGGAAATTCGTGTCTCATAATAAGTATAACTTTATTATTCCTTATAATACATTGGAACATCAATGCTTTCAGCTCGAGTACAAATAACAATTGCATAAATCGGAAGTTATATTTGGTTAGTTTATTTCATCATGATCATTGTTATCCATGACCCTACCTCCATCTCTCGATTTTCCCTATGTCATCTTCCCAAAAATTATCTGGAAGAAATCGCTATTTAGCGATAAGTTCGCCTTTGTGCACAATTTATAAAACTTGTAATACTTGCATTCCCGTTTATATGAATTATGGTGTAGAATAAAGTGTAATAAATAAATAGGTATGTAAATATTATTATTTTTTGGTTTCAAGAGCTTAGCTTTTTTAGATTTAGCTTTGGGTGTTGTTTTCATTACATCATTAGTTACTATTTCCTGTTCTTCTTTCAATTTCGTATAACATCACCTAATTGGTGACAACCTTGTTTGCTTATTTGAATACCAAGTTGTAATATAAGTCTTCAAGAGGACAATTAACAGGCATTTGTAACTTAGTGCACTCAATATCTTGGACTTCATTGACATTTACTATGAGGTGTGATTGCTGTCAAATATTATCTTATTCTATATATAAAAACCAGTTATACATATATACTCGAGCTAGACGGCACTGATTTCGCCAGAGAAATATCAGTCTTGAAGATAACAGCTAGGTAACAGTAGTGGAAAATACAAGATTTTACTTATTATATCTAACAGTTTCATAATCAAGAACCATTGTGCCATCACTTAATCTAATCACAGTTATTTTAAAACAATAACTTATATCGGAAACTAACTACCGGTATCAGAATAATCAATTAATTAAATTATAACTAAAGCTACAATAAACGTTTAGTTTAAAATTATTTTACGAGATAAATTGTCGACGCGTCGACATTTCAACACTGGGGAATCCGATAAGTTAACATTGCCCTTGTCAAAATGTAAATTTTTATATCAGGTCACAATTTTTACTTAATTAAAATATATCAATAAATACACAATGGTACACATAGTTATCATCACATCTTCGTATCGTAGCACAAAACTTCCATAAAATGAAACGTACATTCTTAATGTTGACATAAAAAAATTGATTATATATACTTAGCGATTGATGGGTTGTTCCAATTTCATCAATAGACGTTTCACGTAACATTTTAGTAAAATACGTCTACATTTAAAGACGTAACTTATCGTATACGTTAATCTGTTATTAAATTCTGTTATTAAAAACTTCTAGTATTGTCTTGTTTAAGTGAACGATGAACGATTAATGAAGAACGATATATTCGCATTACAAATTAGGCGGTGGTAAATGGTTATGCGTGTTATTGCATCTGACGATCTTGTCTCCATCGATGGTGAAGATGACAGCCTTGCAGCCTTTGTGATGGTCGGAGCAGTACCATCGAGTCTTGAAGCCGGTCACACGATGCCGTATGAATTTGTAGCCTGCCACATAGATGATCCTCGCCCCTCGAGCGGTCGTTGTGAAGATAGGGAGGAGAACTGAAATGAAATTATTTAGTTAGTCCTAGTAGGAAAGTACTTTGACTTTGAACTGGTGGTGGTAAAATGCTAGAAATAGTATACGAGCGTTTCAAATTAATCTTTAGTATTCTGAATTGATTTTGTAATAGGTAGGTACATGTTTCGCAGTATTATTTCGTGGCTCGCAATATCATGTATTATATTAGGCAAAATCCATGAAATCTTAGAAGACGTAATAGTAGAAAACGTTATATTTTTATTATCTTTGGTATATTCATTCGTTTCGTTTGACATGCCGACAAACTATATCTACTTAAAAGAGGACTTTGTAAATAAGTATTCTCTAACAGGAGTGTATGTGTTTGTAGTAGGTAAAGGCAATAAAAACAATAATTGTACATAACATTTAATATTACAAATTAATCAATACCCTTATGCAATATTCATATGTGTTATATTTACATTACTTTCATTAATATAACACGGTGTATTGTTATATAAAAAAACAGTGATACTAGAAATTCCGTAGTTAGATTTTTGATTTTAAATTTTGTTTTCAATGCTCAATTCATTCATTCGTATACCATAAATTAATTAGGTTATTAATTAGTTATAGATTTTTTATCAATTCATATTCCCGCGGCAAATGATTATGAATCGGTAGACTCGTAAAAGGATATCGACACCATATTTTGCATTCGTCGCCATCACCTACGGTGAAGATAGCACCCTTACATTTAGTCCTCTTTAGATGTGTGGAACAATGCCACCGGGTCTTCGGACCATTCTTGCGATGTTTCGCGTATGTGTATCCAGCTTTGTAAAGAAGAGTTGCACCACGAGATGTTTTAATGAATTTAAAATCTGGAAAATAAGATAATATTAAGTGGGTAAGATAAAAAATGGTTATGCACTGATTCCCATGAGAATAGATTCGTCTTGACCTTGAGGGTATAAGTTAAAATTCGATATAAAGACACTGGGTGGTCATTTAAATTTATAAGCCTCAAATGATGGAGAATTAATCTGGAATTGATAGTTTAGAGCCAATGGCTCTCCTCATGACTTCCGGTATATAGTGCTCATGACTGAAAAGGAGAAGTGAAGGGGAAGGTATTACTACCCAACCCAAGTGTCAAAAGGGTTTTGAAAGCCTCAAATATAGGTTTATGACTTTTATCTAATGATAGCAACCGATACCGACTGTTTTACATCCTAAAGCACGGGAATTTAGAAAAAATTGTAGGTATATTCAATAAAAATCAATATTCTTCTGTTTATGTATGATGATGATTTAATTAAATTATTTTACACAAATAGATGGAATATTCATTTTATAAAACATAAATAGGTACAAGTTAAGAGATTGTTTTCGGGCGGTGGTTATGATTATTATTGATACTAATTATCTTCTCGTCGGCAGTGTAGAGAACAGCTCTGCATTTAACAGCCTGGTGAGTTCCACAGTACCATCTGACCTTAGACCCCATGTCTCGCTGGCGTAGGAACCTGTACCCGGCTACGATGACAACTCGGGCCCCTCGTTTGGATACCGTAAATACTGCATCTACAGACAATTATGAATAAATTAATAAAGCTACACACTCATAGGCCTACACTAGGATTTCCTGTGTCGTGGGTGCTATGGACAACAAGCAAGACGAGGACACGCGCACCCAGACCAAGAAGGGAAATTTACCTAATTGCTGCTTCGCTGGGAACCTAAAGCAGGGCCCTTCGATCGGCTGTCCGGAATGGTAACTATTGTGCTACTCGGGTATATGAGATAATAATAAGCGCAATTTATGATTCCTTAGTAGGTAAGTAGTAACTAAAGCAATGGTAGGTAAGTGGTTCGAATATTGGATTCCCAAACAGGAGAGCCTAGGTTAGAATTTGGATTCTGCATGCACCTATAATTTTCAAAAATGACATTCGTATTAGAAGTTGGGGTGTAAGTTGGTTTTATCCATCTTTCGGTCCAAACCTACCTTCTCTGCTCTACGCAGACTTTTAAATTTTTTAACTCGTAACCTCCATATTCCATAATAACAAAATGATGAGCGCAATTTTTTAATTACATTCATTTATATAATCGCCTGTAAAAAGCTATTTGTCGTAGAAGGCTTATCGTGTTAAGAAGAATAGTTTATAATACGCCTAATAAAAACGATTAAGCTTAAAACGACCTAAGGATTGTTTTGCCTATGGTTACTAATTGTGACCATATTCTTTCAATTAGGCTTGGATTTAGAAAAAAAAAACTTTTTTATTTATATCATTTATTATAAATCTAGGCAATCTTAATTTAGAAACACATAATTTCACGGAGGTCTTGGAGGTAAGCCTTCTTAACTTAAGTCTTCCTCTTGAGTCTGGGGTTGGTAGAATGTTTTCTTTTGTTCACATCGTTGACCACTTACCATTACATGAGTCCCTACTTCCTTGTCGGCCATTCGAACAAAATCCGAAGTGGAAATTGCCAAAAGTGGAATTGGCAATAATTTTAGATGAAGACTCAGCACTTTGCAGATTAAGCTCTTGTATTAATTACATATTGTTATGGAAGGTTTCCAAAATGTGCCGGACAGCTGCCAATATTAATGAATATTTGAGATTGGACTACTTTATCAGAGGAGACCACTCCAAAATAAAGCTACAGATTCTTCCGTATAAGAAGCTTCACTATTAAGCAGTATTAATCTTTAATCTACTTTTCAATTTTACATCCCACTTTTGCCTCGCTCATCATAAATAATTCCATGTCTACTTCTACAAGAGGATTAAACAGAAAGCGTGCTTGTAAGTCCTTGATAATAAGACCACGACCGAGTTGGTAGATGGTTGTGGACATTGTAGCACCTAAGGAACTCATTGCCGCAGGTGAAGATGACAGCTTTGCAGCCTCTTCCGTGGTGGGTACCACAATACCATCGGGTCTTGATCCCTGTTTCTCGGTGACGATGGAACTTGTAACCTCCCATCACTACTATTCTGGCACCTCTACTCGTCACCCTGAATACTGGATCTGAAATTACGTTGATAGATTAACAACGGGAGAATTTATCTCAGAAAGAGACATGTTTAGTACAGAGTCATTTTGCGAGTTAGTTATGTTGCGTATTGCGTATTTATGTCGATATTATATAAATAGTCGATAAAAACTTTCAATAAGAACAATGAATGCTCGTGATCATCATTAAAGTTACCAGACTATTCGAACAAAAGTGAGCTGTTTGGATGTATAAAAAGTAGTGCTAATTCAAAAGTGAACATTTCTCAAACTTATTACCAGAATTTTGCTACGGATTTTTAATTACGAAGGAATAAGTGAAACGTCATTAACAGCTAATCATCTTTGTGTATTTTTGGCATTTTCATCTTTGTGTATAATCATGTGTGTATTTTTTCGACGGTGGATGACTATGAATTTCATAACTCTTCAGGATCATTTTTCGGTAAGTAGAGATCATAGCTTTGCAACCCTTGCTGTGATGGGTGCTGCAGAACCAGCGAGTGACGTCACGTATTGTCCGTTGCCGACTGTACACGTATCTCCCAAGTTTGATAAGAGGACTGCCACGAGCAGACTTCATGAACACCGGCTCTTCTAAAATATTTCAGAAACATAAGTGAGGAATAAAACGAAAAACATTTTTATCTATCAAAAGAAGCAGATTGAAAATGATACAATTACTAGGACATTGAGAGCACTAAATGGACTTTTGACGAAAAAATCAAGTCAAGCGTTAACTTATCTATATTCTATAATATAAAATTCTTGCGTTACTGAGTGATCGACTGACAGACAACGCACAGCCGAAACTACTGAACGGGAGAAGCTGAAATTTGTCATGTATGTTTCTTGGGGAGTGTAGGGGAGCACTAAGAGAGGATTTTCGGAAATTCTATCCCGAAGGGGGTGAATATTAAACGAACTCCACGCGGGCGAAGCGTGCGGGCGAAAGCTAGTAAGAAATAAAAAGAAAACCTCGAATTTTATTATTTGATAAAGGGAGATCTCCCGCCAGGCGGATAATAGTACTAACAAACTATAAATTAAATTAATCGTTTTCGGAGTTTAGTGGGACGGGTGAGAACGAGAATGGGAGCCAACGGGAAAAACCCGCAACGAAATGCCTAGAAAGCGGTTGAGCTCCAACTGTCACACGGCACACCGTCTGAATAGTTTATGCGAGCGGTTTAGAAATCTTCGATAGCGTGATTCAGGCTTTGTGATGACAACATGTGACGTATGTGCGATGTCGCCACAACTACAATGAGAACATCATCATCGTACTTAAAGTCATTGAAAACTGAATTTAGCTCAATTTAAAAGCGATCACACGTCACAAACCAGCTTTTGTAAATTGACAGAGTGACTAAAATTGGTACACTTAGTGAAAAAAGTTAAGATATTTGTGTGTTAACAAAAATACAGTTGAATTAAGAGTCTCTTATTTTTTTTGAAATACCTAGGTTAATGATTAATGAATAAAACTTCTCATAACGAAACATAAAAATTTAATATCTTTCCTTTCCTTATTGAAAATCCCATCTGGACTTCTCCCTTTGCATGACTTAAATCAAATGCGTAGGCGAATGGTTGTGTTGATTGTTACATTTGACAATTTCATTTCCGTCTATAGTGTAGATGACCGCGCTGCATCCTGTATTGGTGCCGCAGAACCATCGAGTCTTTGAACCGATCTGGCGATGTTTACGGAACTTGAATCCGTCTATATAAATCACTGGAGCACCTCTATCTGTTATGCCGAATACTGCTGATCCTAAAATTGAAATATTAGTTTTAAGTCAGTATTATTTTACTGGAAAATATCGCTAATTTAAGGTTGCGTTCATCCTGGCACTCATTGAATTTTGTCCTGATAAATTATATTTTTGCAAAATGGAACATAGATCCTTATAAGGCATAGCACACATATATTTCCCAACTAGCAAAATTGTCTTGGGTTAAGTTACATACGAGTATATGAGTGATAGCATTATAAGTAGTTTATAAGTATCTTGATTAAGAACAAACTTCTTATTAAGGCATGCATAGAGACGTTTCGAACTTAAAGAACATGTAAGCTTATTAGGAACTCTTATAGGTATATTTAAGATAGCCTTATAAAATATTTATAAGTATTAAAGTCATACAAGCGCACGTTGGAAGACTATTTACTCTTCATATTATAATTCTATACTAAAAAGGGCACTTTATAAGGGTGTTTGTTCTTTAAAGCGTCTTTGATAAGTATGATATTAGAGTACTGCTCTTACTAAAGCATTACATACAACTCATAAATAACTAAAAACTTAGAAGCGTGAGTTGTATTAGCTAAGTCATTTTAAAGAAGAGTAGCAAGTCGGAAGATGTTAATAAGATTATTTGAACTTACAAACGTCATAAGCATGCTTTGCTAAGAAGATTGCTGATCTTTATTCGTTTGCGAAATTCGTTTTTGTCTTGGCTGTTGTGGACGTAAAATATGGATTTAAAGAAGTGGAAGATACCGCAGAAGAGTACATAAACAATACTCCGAACTGACAAGCGAGCCCGAATCCGTACAAAAAACAGAACAAGTTAGAGTCAGCGATATTTGTGGTGGTTCCGTGCAAGAAGAAAACTGTTCTAATACGTCTAGTGATGACAGTGAACATGAGTCTGATTACAAAAACTTTGTAAATTATGAAAATAATCTACAGTTGCGTGAAGATATTAAAATCTGGGCCATTAAATATAATATTCCACATTCAGCTTACAATGAACTTTCTGTGATTTTAAATAAGAATGGCAATATAATTTTGCCTAAAGATGCTCGCACACTTTTTCAAAAAACGAGTCAAGATATACAGATTGTTCCCTTGGGGACAGGGAATTATTGGCATAATGGCTTAGTCAAACAATTAAAAAAAATTTTAGGACATGTCAATGACTTGCCTAATAATATTTCACACAATTTCAATATCGATGGTTTGCCACTTTACAAGAGCTCTAGACAACAATTTTGGCCAATATTGTGTAATATTTTTGAAATGCCATGCTTACCTCCATCAGTAATAGGTAAATAGAATATTATCATTAAGCTATGCTTAAAAAATGCAGTAGGAAAATAAATAAATAATTTCCCCCGCCCCGCTCTTACAGATTACATAAATACACTTGAATTAAAATAATAAATTAGAAAAAATAAACAAAAGTTAAATATATATTGTATGTTGTGTAATTTGCTTAAGATTTTTATAAATGTGTGTGTGTGTCTGCGCCGTGTCTCTCTCTTTGTCGTCGGCAAAGAATTACACTGACGCGAATCGTCGGTGAGTTGGAGTCAGTCTAGTCTAGTCCCTTTAGGTTCACACACATATACTCTCTGGCATTCACACATATACACATTCTTAATTATACTCACCCACACATGTATGCACGCACGCACGTACGAGATAGATCTTAGCAATATTTTCATTCAGTTTAGCCATTTAAAGACAACTCATTTCTGGATGATGGTCGGGGGTTTTTTAAATACGAAATGTTATTTTATTACTAAAGGTGGTAGAGCCTAGAGTTCGCCCGGGGTAGGACCACCGCCCGCCAAGGTACTCAGTACCATTCCTACCGTCATAATAATTGTTTTTAAGAGCAATTGTGTTCCGGATAGGAAGGTTTGTGGAGCCGGTTTCACTTTTTTAGAGGCGACCATCTCAGACCTCAGTGGTAGCAACGCATCTGTGACCGAATTGGAACAAGACTCATACTAACAATAACTAATTGGACTATTACTAACATTAACTAACAGGACTAATTATCACTAATATACCCTGTCCTCGCACTTATTAACAAACTAACCAACTAATATTCTAACACCATCTACTAACTGGACTAACCATCCTAGTCCCTTTGAGTCTAGTTCTAGGTCGGTCACAGTTGTTATGGGCGGCAGGGGAAGGGTGGTACTGCATGCTCGTTTGCTATCTTAATTCCATAAAAAAAAAAAAAAAAAGGAGTGTATCCAGTTGGTGTCCTTGAGAATTCTACAGATTCGCTGTTGAAGAATAAATATTTCATGTAGTTCTGTTAATTTTAAGCCGCTTTGAGTACCTACTTACTAATAATATATTTTATTTATTTTTAGGTATTTATACGGGAAGTAGCAAGCCATCCAATTTGGAATCCTTTTTTGATCCTCTTATAATGGAGTTAAACGAACTTACTTCAAATGGTTTGAATGTAATAGTTAAATCAACAGGACTTAAAATAACAATTCCCGTAAAAGTCAGAGCTTTCATATGTGACTCTCCTGCCCGAGCACTGATTAAAGGAGTTGTCAACTTTAACGGCAAGCATGGCTGTTTAAAATGTACAGTTATCCGTGAATATTCATATGTTTCTCGAACTGTTACGTTTCTAAATTACGGTTGTCCTAAAAGAAATGACAATGATTTCCGATCAAAAAAGGACGAAGAACATCATAAACTGGATTCCCCCCTTCTGAAATTTAAAATCGATATGGTAGAAGATTTTCCAGTTTGCGACTCGCTTCACTTGATTGACCTTGGGGTTATGGAACGTTTGCTAACTGGTTGGAGAGATGGCAATTTCGGTAAATACCTTACTAAATGGTGCAGCCAAGATGTAGAAAAGGTTAATTATTTTTAACCAAATGCAGTATGCCAAAAGAAATTCACAGATCTGTGAGAAAACTTGATGTGTTAGCCCATTGGAAAGGTTCGGAATTTCGCACTTTTTTCTACTATTTGGGTATTATAATACTTAAAGATACGAGTACATTACCAACTCAGGCATATTATCATTTTTTATATTTGTTTTGCGCTATTATGGTTTGTTCAAATGAAAAACACTTTAAATTCCTTTCGATTGCTGAACAAATGCTGCAGATTTTTGTTGATATTTTCAAAAATATTTATGGAAAAGACTACATCTCTAGCAATATACACAATTTAACACATCTTGTTTATGAAGTGAAAAAATTCGGAATACTGCAAAATTTTAACGCTTATCCGTTCGAAAATAAGCTATACGTTATTAAAAAAATGATTCGACAAGGAAATAAGCCTCTTCAGCAAGCTGCTCGACGATTGAATGAAAGATTTGATATAGAATTTGTAAATACTGATGAAAATGAAAAAAGGAAACCATTCATTAAAAAAAGTCAAACTAAACGAAGATCGACTATTAGACAACTTTGTTTCGACTCGTTTTCAAAATAAATGGTTTTTAAGTGATGATGACGAAATTATTGAATTGCAGACTTTAAGTACCAACAGTGAAGATGATTCCAAAGATATTTTAATACATGGATATCGTATCAACAACATTTATGACGTCTTTGAGGAGCCCCTGAAGTCTTCTTTTTTGAACATTTACAAATGCAATCTTATCAATTATAACAAAAGTGAAGTGATTTGTGATGTCTCTAAAGTAAAATGTAAGTTAGTTAAAATTGAATACAACTCAGAATTATTTTTTATACCTTTGTTACACACTTTGTGAAATATAGAATACAACAGATTATTTATTCACTTTTTTATTTTAATCCAAATACTTATTTGTACTACATAAACTCTGTGATTATAGTAAAATCAAATCTATTTTAAGACATTGACAAACAGTTTCCAGCACAAGTGTCCTTGTTCTTTACCTTTAAGCGATAAAAGTACCACAAAGCTTCGTCGGAGTGCACTATAGAGAGATAATAACCCAGGGCTGACTGGTAGAGAATGCCATTAGGCATTAAGTTTTGCCCTTGTATATCCTAGTTTTAGGTGATACTAAATGTATAAATAAATAAATAAATAAATAATTCACAATTTCGTCTTTATTTAAGCACAATGTTTTTTTTCAATGGCGGCGCTAGTGTGCTGACTGCACACCCTTAAACATTAATAATAAAAATAAGTCCCACATGAAAATGACATGGTACTTAATTAGTAGTATTGGGTAACTTAGAACAATTACCAAAAAAATATAAAAAAACACTCGTCAGTTTTTGAGGTAATTAATTTTATCACAAAATAACAATTTATGATAAAATTAAAGTCCCGCATATACCTAAAGGGTGTGAGTGACAGGCTGGCAAATATTTTAACTTGTTGTTTAGACCATCAAACCAATCAAACGGAACAACTTTTAAAATTTACTTCCGTAAATCAGAAAAAAAATTGGATATTCCATACCAACTCTACGATCAACATGAGAGGTCAATAAATTTTTGTGGTTTCCGGAAGTAATTTTTTGGTGCAAGTTGTTCAGTTTGGTGGTGCAAACAACATGTTAAAGTTTTGCCAGCCTGTCAATTACATCACCCTGTACATAACTTGGTATATAATCAACAAAAAAATCCTCCGCGTTTTAAGGTAGGTTACCTTTTACCATACAAAATATCTTGTTTCACTTGTAAAACTAGAAATATTCTGAGCCATGAACAAAAAAAATTAAGTCCTACATAAACATGATTTGACAGTTTTAGGAACTAACAATAATCAACTCAACACAAGAAAAATAACATTCCTTAGAAAAATAATAATCTTTTATAATATATTATAGTTACAAACTTTTTCAAGGCCCTCACAACAAATGACCGGTTTCCGACACTTCATCTTGATCTATGTTACTATTTTCGCAAACAGAAGAACCAGCTGGCATTTCTGGAGTTTCAATTACTACAGCGATCTTACTTTTTTCGCAAACAGAAGTGCTAGCTGGCACTATTGGGGTTTCAGTTACTACAGCTTCAGTTACTGTTTTTACTTTCTGCCGGCTTCTTTTTGTAGACAATCTTATTTGTTTACTCGCAAGGCGTTGACGGGAATTTTTTAAAACTGTCTTTAGGAACTTTTCACAGTCTGGTTTCTTAAAATTAGGGTCTGATTCATTAATAGCCGAAAAAAATAAATCGAAAATGTTCGTGAAGCTTTTGAGACAAATTTTTGAATTTCCGGATTTAGATCCACCAGTCCATGAACACTGACATAAAAAGTCTCTTTGGAATAGAACATCAATCAGATTATATGCATTATTCGTTCCTCTGCCTTTGCCCTTACTACATAAAACGTCTATTTTGTTCTTCAGTCTTGCTTTAACATCTGGATCTGTTAATGTGTATTCTAAATTTTGCAGTTCTTTCAAATTACTTACAGGTTTAATGGCAGATATACTTTCATGATGACGTGCTGTTTGAATACTATTTGTTTTTATAAATTCTTCAAATTGCGTGTTAGTTTCCATTAGTTTAAATAGTATCTTCTTTTGATTTTCAAACAATTTATTGTTATCTTGTTTCATACAATCAAGTTTTTGCAAGATTAAACTCATTGCATCGTCAGAACTAATGACATCAGTAACACTAACAATTCCATCCGGTGCGGTTGGAGCAATGGTATCATCTGCCATAGAAACTTGAGCTGTAAATGAATGTATTCAAATAAGTACTTAATTTGAAATATACGCAGCTACATTCGACATATGCTTTCCTTATACTTTTACCAAAAACATTTTAAGTTACATTTTTACATTTTTTATTATAAATAGGTATTTGTTAATATCCTAAATGTAAATTAAATCAATATGACGGTAAGATTCCTTTAAAATGATTTTTAAGTATCATTTTACATAGGTAGTTGCTACCTACCTAAATTATTAAGACTATTTACATAACAGGACTTTTAACTAATTGTATCATCGGTTAGAAGAAGAAGAAGAAGAAACGTTTATTCCAAATAAATGCTTACAAATACATTATTGGCAGGTAAGGTAAGATTAAACTAATATAACTAATTAAAAAAAACATGTAAAAGCAAGCACTACATGGAAAGGGTCGCACTCAGTGTTTACTGTGGTAGCGAGCCACAGCAACTGGTTTTCAGTACGAGCCCGTTCACGGTGTAGTTCGGACACACGGTGAGCCTTAAATATTTTTTATGCTGTTTAATAGTATTAGATATATTATTATGTATTATAAATGTATATAGAATAAGCATTAAATTAAATACATGCAGGGATTTATTACAAATTGGTGTGAATGTTAACTTGCAATCAGAGGTAAATACATAGGTAGTCATTTATTGTTGTTTTTTTTAAATAATATTACACGGTTAGAGGAGGTAAGACAACGCTAGGATTAGGTAAATAATATATAGGTGACCAATTTTTATTTTATTTTATTATTATTATTTTAATGTGCGCGACTGTTGGTGTGTGTGTGTGTGTGTGTGTGTGTGTGTGTATTAGTTGCACACTTCACATTCGTCACTTGGGTAGTGATCGTATATTGCAAATTCTTGGCAGTTTTGACACCAGAAGAAACTTGAGTGCAATAGTTTAATTATATCATTAAGTCCCATTATAAAATGTAGTGGTTTTTGAGGCATGAAGTATGATGTAGCATATTCACAAGCGATACATTTTTTAGATTGTAAAAAAATTGGTTGCCTGTAAAGTCGGTATACGGGCGAAAGTTTTACGTGACAACGACTTTGAGTGGTAAAATAATTTTAATGTGAATATTCATTCGTATAGTAGGAAGAAGGATGAAATAATAGTAACAATTTAAAACATTTATTTATACAAAGAATTATATTTAAAACATTGTAACACCATCCGCCATCTAGCGCTGCTAACCGTTAGACCATTAACCATTAGTCACAACTAAGTGAGGTAACAAACGAGATTACTCTACTTCTCCAGAGATGGCGCTGTACCATTTTCTGAAACACGCCAACGTGTGTACGCCGTAGCTACCATAAGTAATGTTAAGGAGGAAGGGACGCGTGCCTTTCACTTTTTATGTCTGTCTCTCTCGCTCTTAGGCGGGCTAACCATGCCCGAGTGGAAGGGACGCGTGCCTCTCACTCGCTCTCATTGTAAGCGCATAACGTGAGCGGAGCTACTAACGCAGTTTCTTGAAGTGCCACCCGGCAAACCAATTTATAAGACGTTGTCACGTCAAAAGTGCGTTAAGGTCCAAGGCCATTTTTCGAGCTTGAGCTTTCTGATTTTTTTCTTATTTAAAAAACAATCGATATCCATTATAATAACCATTGTGGTACTGCTGGCTACTCTAGAACAAACAATTAACATTCAAACAATATTGCAGACGTTGCAGGCAGATTTTCATAACATTTGACTAAGGAACCCTATTACATACGAATAATGGCCGTCGAAAATTCTATAAGCAAGTGTGAATTAAGAAATATGGTTCTTAAACCTTATTTAACTAGAGTCAAATAAGAAACATCGAACTTTATTCGCACTAAACTAAGAGCTATTGAACTTTTAAAACATCCTGATAAAACACACTGTAAGTTACGACATTGGCAATTATGGTAAAATGGCGAGAAAACAAAACTCATCTGAGAAATGGCCCGAGTTTGTAATGTTATTTATTTTAAAATTCCTTCGAATAAATGTACGTCACAAGTAGTTCAGCACTATAATATTAATACACAAGCACAAATATAATATGTCAACAATAAAATAAAATAATAAATGTACTTAATACTTACATTTTTTTAAAAAATTGAACAAAATAAATGTGCGCACAACAAATATTTTCGGTAACGGATAAAAATACTCTTAAAGGAGCACCACGAAGAGACAAACAAGGGGAATCACACTTAGAACGGCATTAGTAAGACTTCACAATGACTTTTTGCCCTTAACCTATGCCAGTATAAAGCACTCGTAAGAGTATTTGGCAGAGAAGCATTAAGCAGATCACTGTAAGATTGAAAACACAAGACCTTAATGCAATAACAGTAAGGGCAAACACCCTTATAAAGTGCGCCCAAATCGACACTTACAGACTTTTGTAAGTGTACAATAAGAGTAAAAAAATATGGTCTTAAGATACATATCTGTAAGACCAAATTTTGCTAGTTGGGTTGATAGCCTGTACAAACTAAAATAACTAGGTACTCTTTTTGTTAATTTGACGACTCTGTTGTGAAGTTGGTTATCCTGCCTGAGAAGCGAAGGGACCCGGACTTGATTTCCAGCCAATGCATGTGGTACAAATTAACGTTTATTTGTTTTTTTTTGTTTGTAACGAGTTAAATAAGAATACGTCCTTGAATATTGCATTAAAATTTTTGCCAGGTTTGTATCATGTACTAGTTGTTTGATTCTCCTGGAACTTATTCGCATTGCTTGTGTTGCCCGTTTTTCCTGTTTCTTGCGATAATGTAGTATCACCATGTTTATGCCATTTCGTTCCACACTGCTTCTCTTATTGAGTTGAAAACTTTCCTGCTCCTTTTAAACCTTGTTAAACTGTAGATCTATGACATGGAGTTCTCCAACAAAAGTTGTTACAGCGTTGCACTTTTGTATCCCCTGGTGTTGGTCGGGTCAGTAGGCGACGATGACGACTTACCATGAGGTGGCTCGTCTGCTTTTATAACCCTTCAGGCTATAAAAAGAAACGAAGTAAAAGATTTAATGCGTTTGGTACTCAATGGATTTCGTGTAATCTCGATATTATTGGGTACTGATTTAATTACAGAACGAGGAATTCTTTTTTAACACCTTAATTATTTTGTTACTATCCTTTTACAATCGGGTAAGAAATGTATATCGTTATCGAAGACAGCATAAATAGATTTCCTGTTTTCCTTTTAGCCGTAACCTGGTTGTTCATCTGTTCGTTTGTAATTATCGTCATAAACTTAGTGTTATACAACATAATGTTCCTGCTGCTTTCTCGTCTATTGAATGGATATATTTTCTTTGCTTTTTGCCTTCTGTCTTTTAAATAAATCTTCGTTCACTTATTAGCTTCATCCAGATTATTCTATTATAGCGTCAATTCCGTTTCAGTCACATGATTGTGGATGTTGTTGCATTTTACAATAACACCTTCAACGGTGTAAATGGTAGCACGGCAGCTATGTTTGTAATGAATGCTACAGTACCAACGAGTTTTCACCCCGTCGACCCGATGGCGGCGGAATACGAAGCCATTCATCATCAACAACTTGGCTCCACGGCTCGAAGTGACATAATGATATGAATCTGAAATTCATCATAACGATCTATAATGTGTTTGATGTGGAAGTCGTTTTAAGTGCATACCACAAAAATGCCAGCACCTGTTACTAAAGTACACTTCAGATTGATGTGGAGAGTATGAAATTCCATAAATTAAGTAAATTGGACAGCGAACACAGCTTAGGTAACATTTTTGTTTTAAGCGGGGAGTGGCCATATTCTTGGAAATTTAGGTATAATACACGGTACAAGTGTGGATTGGTAGACTAAGTACACCTTTGAGGACATTAATGAAAATAAGCTTTCGAACATTGTACCAATAGTTATGAAAAATATGCAGAGGGAGAAGTATGACATTTAGGGCAGTTAGAGTTTACACACAGAAGGAAGATAGATAGCTAATAGCTAATCTAAACTAATATAGTAAGGAAAAATTGCCTAAAAAATACTTGAACAAATTGCAACGGAAGTGTCTTCAAGTCAAGAGTGAATAGGCTACTAAGTCAGTGCAATTTACCACCAATGACTTCACTGCTGTTTACCATCAGATGGGATTGTAGTCAAGCATTAATTTAAATGTAGTCTAAAGTAAAATAATTAGGAAAGATGCGCGGATTTGTAACAAATAAACTCAAAAAGTACTGAAATAATTTCAAAAAATATTTTATAATGATAAAATATATATAATAATAAATAAAAGATTAAATTATACACACCAATAGTAACACTTTGACAGAAATAATCGTTACTTAAGTAATTTAGAATAAATCTTGTTAGTATGTCTGTATTAGAAGTGGGAATATGGATGCAATGTTATTGAAAAATGAATAACATTTTGAATTATCTCTTTATTCATTAAAATACAACTACCTAATATTTTAAGATAAATTTAAAAAAATTAAATAGATAAATTTAAATTTAAAAAAGAAAATTAAAAAAAAAGATTCCTTCCCATACGAGAAACATACATTTATTCTCCCGGCACTATTGATTTTTGTTTCAATAATCCAGTCGATTTGGTGCGAATTCAGGAATAAAAAAATCTCTAGGGAATTACATATTATGTTATTTACACGACTAAGCGAACAAAACAGGAACCTTAGTTGTCTTTATTTATCTACGTGTGAGCTTTAGCACTACGCTTGAGCTTGCCTTAAGGCAATCAGATTTTTTGTCTAAATCTCTAGTCAATTCGTCGACCGGTATGTAAGAAGACCTTTGCTCAATTTCAGTAAATTTTTAATTCAGCAACTCAAATGAATGCAACTCACAGTCTTTGAGTCTTAAGTCGAGAGTCTTGAGTCACGAGTTTCGAGTCGCGAGTCTTGAGTCGCGAGTTTCGAGTCGCGAGTTTCGATAGGTAAATAACGCGTTGAAGTGGGGGATGGGATGGTTGTGAACATTGTTACATCTCTCAACCTTGTCCTCCGTAGTGTACACGACGGCCTTGCAGCCTGTCTTCGAGTGGGTCCCACAACGCCATCGAGTCCTGTCTTCACCGACGCTGTAGTGGAATTTGAACTTAAACCCACTCACCATAAGGGCCTTCGCTCCACGGGTCGTTGTGACGTAATATAAATCTGAAAGTTAAGGTTTTGTGTTTGATATAATGATATTGATGATCTGTGAACATCTTAAGTTATCATTCTCAGTGCTACTTAATTTAATAAATTGATAAATATACCTTACTACAGCTTACTCATACCCTCACTACATATACCAGTATAATTATCTACCTGAAGGGGAAAAAAGCGTTACTTAATTTATGACACAGTTACCAAAATAGTTGAAGTTATTCCAAATGTATTTTTTTGACAAAAAACACATTAATTACTTATAATAGAGCACTAAAATGAACATTTATTTAGAATTATTTTGCATTAATTTAGAATATGCATGGATAAGTATTTAAAATACTTGGCGGACATAGGGTGTCTATATTATTTTCAGAAGTATAGTTGACGTCACATTCAAATTTTCAATGATTGCTAAAATACCGGCTGGTCCGTTCTGGTCCGATTATTTTAAGTAAGGTTGAGGGACAGTTGGAAGAGGAGAGAAAAGAAACTGTTTAAATGATGTGGACGGAATCCCCCTGCGCAGGTTTACTTTTTTAAAATTTTGTTTCATTTCACTAAACAAACCCAATGAGGGTCGCCGTTTTTGTTCTCACCAGTTGGCGACACTGGTGAGCGAGGTCCTGCTGTCAAAGCCCGCATAAACAGTGACAAGTGACATTCAGATAAGTGAGAAGTGACCAGAAGTGACAGAGTGACCTCACTTTTCACTAGCGTTTCTAGCGGCGAATTCACGCGCTGTTATCCCCATTGCATACAAAAGCATTAAATGAAAGTTTTTTCACAAGGCACATCAAATTTTATTACTAAAATAATTTATTACAAACGATCTAATACAATACAACCTACATCACACATCTCAATGAGTTTTAATTATATTCATATTAAACTATAGATAAGTAAATTAATAACCTTTTTTGTGATAATAGAAGTGATAAACACAGATAGATTTTTAATTAACTTCAAAATATATGTTGTTGAATGATTGTGCTTATATTTTAAATTAATTACATAACTAGTCATAGTTCTGCACAACAAAGTTTTGTAGGTACAGTAAAATGAAACTACTATTTCAAAAGTTAATACTTCATTATATTTTTCACTCATCAAAGAAAAAAAACGAACAAACTAATTTTGTAAGGAATTAAATGCTTTTTTCACTCGTTATGACATGAAAATCGTAAATATAAAGCAATAAAAAAAGAAAAAAATTAAGCATAAACTAACGCTTCCAAGTAGGCAAATGTTCATGGAAGTTGTTACATTTAACGATTTCGTTACCAATAGTGTATACGACAGCCTTACAGCCCTTCTGGTGGTGTGTGGCGCAGTACCACCGTATCTTGCAGCCTTTGTTGTAGTGTCGCGTAAACTTATAGTCCCCGACGATAAGCACCTTTGCCCCACGGGTCGTTATTATGTAGTAAGTTCCTAAAAAGAGTCACAATGTAAGAAACAAAACACTATTTAATTACATACCATATTAAAAGTTTGTAGACAATGTACAGTATTCTTAAATCTCACCAGAACACTGTGATATCGCAAAATTTGTGTAAATCTCTTAGGATCCGGTTTCTGGTTAAGTAAAAGCCGATAAATCCTACAAGACCGTGTGATCTTGTGTAAAATTATGCAAAGCTTAAAATTAATAGGATTTCTCATATGTAAGATTCTGGTAAACCCGAATTAAAATGAAATAGAGATGACACAACTTGACCACCGACCACGACTTGAGAAGAAACATAAATTTATTTGTCTTTCAAATATCTGTTGAATCAAACACGTATGTAGGTAATGTAGGTATCGCGTTCCCAACTAGGCTACTGTGCTGTCGTGATATTTACAGATATTTTTTTTTATTACCTACGCACCGCGTGATTACGAGACTATTTAATATTATCGCATTACGTTGTTCTCACGGGAGACTATTGATAACATTCTTTTCAACACACTTGCTCGTAAAGTTGATATTTTTTCTTTAGTCTTACGCCCGGAATGCGGTTTATTACACACTAGTGCGTTTTACTTTTCATTACCGCACTAGTGTTTTTCTTATTCCACTTTTTTTAATATCCGTAAAGAGGTTGTTACCAAAAGATTTGTTATTTTGTAAATAAATAAACTTGTTGTATTAGTCAAAATCTGATAAGATAAGATTATACTTCATCTAATTATCTATTAAAGCATTTAAAAAATACAATATTTTAAATCATTAATTACCGTAAATTCTTATTAGAAATACATAATTATTTAGTTTAATATATTGTGGCTGAATGTTCGGTGCCTTGGACTTAACCTGCGCGCGCATAGTTATTCAACCAAAGATACGGCGCGCGAAAAAATAAACCGCGCCATTTTGTGCAAACATTTGTTCGTTTATAATTTGCTGATTTGTGACTGAAAAATGTCGATACCTAATTGTTTTTTTCCTCGCAAGTGTGTTGAAAAACGTCGTATGATACGCGTGTGCTTTGTTCATTACAGTCTTGGCTCTATTACACTTGTACCATATTGTACTATTACGTATGTTCGTACGAGGTGAGAGAAAATCATTTTTCACATATTCCTTCGAAGTCAATGCTATTTTTCTTGTGTCAAGGACAATGAAAGTATTTGTTTCTGTATGTCCAATAAAATTTATTTGTTTAGGACACTTTAGGATAATCTAGCTTCAAAATACACTTAACTAAAGGTTACAAATGAGGCGGATGATTGTGCGTGTTGTTACATTTCACGATTTCGTCTCCAATGGTGTACACGACGGCCTTGCAGTTTTTCTGGCGGTGGGTAGCGCAGTACCAGCGCGTCTTTACCCCGGAGTTGAGGTGGCGCCAGAACTTGAAGCCGCTTACCATAAGCAGCTTTGCCCCGCGGGTCGACATTATGTAATATGTACCTGGAAGTCAATAAAATTGCTGTTTATTTTTATTTCGTTATTTTACAACGAGGTGACAAAAGCTAAATCATGCTAATAGACTTTATTAAAATAGAAAATATTAAAATAGACTGTAATTTTTACGTGTGATATATTTTTTTAACCGACACAGTGCTTCACGTCTGGTCTCATAATATACATTTGAGCGAGATCTGACGTGTACTTTTTGAATCATCCCTACTTATCGAGTTTGAAGTCGGTTATATTTTTGTGTAAAGTTAGTTATTTACATACCATGCCATGAAATTTGATTTGTTACTAAATTGGCTTGGCTGGGGTTTAGAGGATACTAAATCAGCAATATTAGTACGCCTGTGAAAATAATAGGCGAATTCGCATGAGAAGCCTGCCCTCTCTTAATCGAAATTAATCTGCGCTCTTTAAATAAAAACTTAGGTATGTTTGGATTGAAGACTGACGTAGGCGTAGTTTATAAAAATGTTTATGTTACGGACCTCGAAAAGTAAAGCCTTTTTGAGAGGTTTTTTACTTTATTTCGACTTTTCTTTATTCACATAACTCGTCAGTTGTGAGTGTAATTGCCCCAACACCTTACACGGACGAGTTTATTCAAAGAATTTGTACAACAAGAATGGCTGATCAATTTATTTTTCAACTACATTAAAATATGCTTAGGTATTATAATAACAGTGATTATGGAATAATTTTATATTTACATAACATTCTATCACTATCAAACATTGTCCGACTAGTTTTTGAGTTTGGCCACCATCAATGCAACTGCGAAAATCGAACCATATTTTATTCAGCAGTTTTTGTGAGGTGTGTGGACAAACATACACAGACAGACAAAACTTAGAAATATAATACTTTTGGCTTGTATTGGCCCTTCACACATTTTTTTTTCAAATATCTCCTATGTATGTATATGTACAAACAAACTGGTTACATTTATTTTAACTATAAATAAATTAGCGTAATATAAAATTATCGTGGATAGGAAACAGGCGGATGGTTATGACTGTTGATATATTTGATCACGTCGTGTTCCACGGTGTACACGGCGGCCTTGCAGTTCTTGTGGCGACAGTACCAGCGGCACCAGCGCGTGCGCAGCCCCACGTTGTAATGACGCCCGTACTTGTACCCGTCCACTACAAGCTGCCTTGCCCCGCGGGTCGTTGTTATGTAGTATATGCCTTAAAATAGTAAGGAAGTAAGTCAGATTATTTTCTTACATGCACCAAACGATTTTCAAGAATAACAAATATCATTTAAAGAAATTGCTTAAACAGGGACATGATAAAAGAGTTGGTCCTTTCGATATCTCTTGAAGTACGAAATACGCTGTCATTTCCTATATGTGGTAGGGGCCAAAAATATTATTTTGTAGCAAAGTCAATATTATAATAATTATAACTTCTAAGGTAACAATTATCATGCTTCAAGTGAATTATAAAACAATCAAAACGTTGCCTTTAACTCAAATTCAAATGTATTTTTTTTCATATCATTGGAGACTTCAATATTTTGTTGAGATTTTCTTCAATATTGTGTGTTAGGAACTGAGTGACCGAACCGAATGGCAAAAAAAACTCCTGAGCATTTACAAACGCCACCTAGTCGCATCCACACACAACTTACCCTACCCTACCCTATGTCAAATCTGTACTTTTTAACAAACTATCTTTGACATAAAAAAAAATTTCAAGTTTCGTTACATATTTTCAAAAAGGCAGCGGTGGGTGGTCATGCATATTGTTGGTGACCACGATCGAGTCTTCGACAGTGTAGATGACAGCTTTGCAGCCCTTGGTGTGGTGGGTGCCACAGAACCACCGAGTTTTCGCACCATTGTCGCGATGCCTACAGAACTTGTATCCATCCATAATTAGTAATTTTGTTCCGCGTTTGGACGTTACGTAGTAAGGACCTGGAAAATATAGAAGTACGAATTACTTATTCAATTATACAAAAATACAATTTATAAAATTATACCAAGAATACAAGCCATTAAATTATACAAAAATACAAGTTATTAAATATATTTTTGCTCTCCCTGTTACTTCATTCAGTCTTGGACCTAAATCCAATGGCTGACCGTTGTATCCACTGATTAGGATATATTTTTACCTTCCGAAAATTAAGATTATTTTCTCTTGGTGAATCAATTTGACTTTTGATTATTATATTTATTCTGGTGAATTATATTTTTAATTAATTCTATTAATAAAACACCATGTGGGTTTTCAATGTTTATTTTTTCGATATAAAAGAGATAAGTATAACTTAATCAACGGCGCCCGGCGGATGACCATGAGTGTTGTTGGTGACAACGACCTCATCCTCTACGGTGTAGACCACAGCACTACAGCCCCTGTTGTGATGGGTGCTGCAGAACCATCGAGTCTTCCCGTTGATGTGACGGTGCTGGTAAAACTTGTAACCGCCTACCATCAGAACCTTCGCACCGCGTTTTGACGTCATGTAGTATATTTCTGAAAATATAAGCATGTGTTAGGATTATGTATTTTATCATTGCAGTGTACGTATACTATATATTGATAATTGTACGCTTGGAAATATGAGTTATAGTTCACATAATATATTATATGAGGTCATTTAAAAAAGGATATAGAGGACGGCGAGGGATCACAGGGATAATAGGAAGTAGGCAGATAAGTAAAAGAGGAAAATGTTGTATTTCGGTTCGGTTTTACAATTGACAATGTGTTCTTATGATAAGTGACAGAATTTAAAGGTATAAAAAGAGAAATATTAAATTAAAGGAGGTTGGTTTGTCACATTCATGCAGCGTTAATTTATAAGTGAATTATACGTTGTCTTTTAAGTACCTATCGTGGAAAATGCCGCTAGCGTTGTTCATAATTTTATTTTTATCTAGGTAATAGAAATGACATTGAATACGATAACAATGATCTCTTTCAGTCTGTTACTCACTTATAATCTTATTTACATTTCAATTGAGCCCCGTTAGCGTTACATTCACTTTAAAAAAGGCCTAACTGCTGAAAAAAGGCGCATGGTTGTGAACATTGTTACACTTGACGATCTCGTCCTCAATGGTATAAACCACGGCTCTGCAGCCCTTCTTGTGGTGCGAGCTGCAGAACCACCGCACTTTACCACCCACCACACGATGCCGAGCGAACTTATACCTCTCCACCACTAGCAACTTGTTGCCTCGGACCGACGTTACGTAGTATGACTCTGTAAAATATATATGTAATTCAACATGGCACAGAAAAATTCCGATGATATACTGTAGATGTGTTATATCTTGCTTGGTGTATTGTATTTGCTTTATATTATCTACTAGAAACTAAACTAATCTGACCTAGTTTTGCTTCGGAAAGCTGATCTTTCGGTGTTACCGGCAATCGACATACATCAGTGAAAACCGCACCCAAAGCCGATGCTGAAATTAGCGCATTCCCGTCACAAAAGGTAGATTTTAATTATTGTATCTTCCACGTAGGGACAGCGTACAGATAAAGATTTATTATATACTGTAGATACTCGAATTCCAAAAACTTTAAAAAATTGCTAGGATACAGTTGGTAATTTATTAAAATGTATCGAAGCTTCACGTACCAAAAATGAATTAAAGTTAAATTGTTGCTATAATTATTTATTTCAGAAAATAGTTATACAATGCAAAAGAACCTACTTATCATGTAGGTTATAATTTCAGAACGATAGTGTTGTCCCACCACGGATACGGATAACATTTTCAAAGTACCTACACATGCATTGATATCCATGGCATATTAAGTATTTACCAATAGCATTGAGTCGAAAATACAAACACATAATTTAAAACTAAAATATAGTGTAATATAATTAAGAGATTCAGAATATGTATGTTTCATAAATGCTGTTTTAAACCCCGAAACTGTGGTACCTATATTGAATTAATAGCAGTGTTATTTAGAATTTGTCTGAAATTTGATGAAGAATGAAACCACAAAACATTATTTTATTGTTTATGTTGTCCTAGCCTACCTCCCGTTCCATTTAAAAAGATAGCCTTTATTTTGAACTAAAATCTTTGGCTAAGCGATTATTAACACCATTTTTCCATCGCATTAAATAAACACCATTTTAATAGATGATAGTGTAAATACAGAATTTAAATCTAGATTTAAAAAATTATAAATATAAATCATAGCCTATACTAGGCCAAAGTAGAGCATCTACGAAAATATTATAACCTAATTTGTGATGTTAATATTAAAAGTCTAAACTATTTTATATTTTTTCCATACCCATTTATTTAGACAAGGAAAATATATACGTAGCATCCGTTACGTACCTATATATTTTCTTAATATAATGTCAAGTTGTTCAATCACACTGAGCTTTTGTGATATCTAAAAGACGTCTCTGTCCTTTGTTTATCGGACATAAGGTATGTATACGACCTCGACCGCGCCAGCCCTACTCCAACCCTACTTATAAAAATATTGAAATATAAGCCTTATGCCATGTTCTTTACGGTTGAATTTCCGATCGAATTTTATTTAAAAAAAAAGTAGATATGTCAATGCCACACGGAAAAAGAAAGGCAGTCAAATTCAGATAATAATCTCTTTCTGTCTTATACGCTGCGTAATTCTCTAGCGCATCCATGGTTACAATAATGTCATCAAAGCGGATCGATAAGTGCAACTTGCGTTGAATGACCGTAACGCATCTATTAGTTATAATATCTGTCCATTATACATGGATTTATCCGCGGCTTGCCCACTTCCATCGAGTAAATTTTGAAAATTGAACCATGAGGCAACCTGCATGAGGAACCATGACTATAAAGTTCATATTTCAATGCATTCATATGAGTTGAAGCCAACTGAGCTAACATCCTAAGCCCTAATCAGCTTTAGCTACAACTGCGACGGTGGATCATGATTATGTTCGTTCTTGAGCTTGATGATACTACCACCGATGGTGTATATGACAGCCCGACAGCCTCTGTTGTAATGCGAGCCACACCACCACCTGGTCTTGCAGCCCAGCTCGCACTGTCGGAGGAACTTGTACCCCGCTACGGAGATCATCCTCGCTCCTCTGGACGACGTCGTGAATATTGGACCTGAAAGAGATTATGGGTTAGTCAAACATTTAAGGAACTTTTGAGTCATCGAGCCTATGGAATTGCCACTCTCCGCTGAAACCAAACTTATTACCTGAGCTCACAGTTCAATTTAGCTTGTCAGACAAATTTAGGAAGGACATGTTTAGATAACGCCGTCAATCTTAAATGTACCTTCACCGCAACATTAAAGAAAGTTATGGTGTCCGCAAATAATGTAATCAAAACTGATTTTTGTTTTTATGACACATACTCATATCCCTACATTAGGTTTCCCAGTGTCGTGAATGCACTGAACAAAAGCAAAGACAGCAACACACCAAGTCCAAAAACACAAGATTAAGTATACTCATTAAATCAATAATAATAATCAATAAAACCCTCCCAACATCCCAGCTATCTGGCAAAGTAACCGTGGCGCTCTACGTTTAAAAAACATGTGGAAAAACCATTTTTGCTACCACAACGTTCATGAGTCAGACTACACTTAGTTCCCGTTTTCCTTAAATTGGGCTTTAAGCGAGCCTACCTTCTCAGTTGATTGGCTCATGGGTCATGAGCTAATCAACTGATTATAGGTTTAAGCCATGACTCATGGCTTAAACCTTTAATGGCTTAAACGGGTCTCCCGTCTTCATTGAGGGGGTTCAGAACTAACCTTACCACACTGCACCAGAGCAAAGGAGATGTTCAAAAGTGGGCCTTTATTCCGAAGAAATTTGTACAGCCGTGATTTATATTTCATTTGAAAGCATATTTTCTAATCTACTTGAAATTTTAAGACGTTTATTTTATTGAACCTCCATATTTTGGAAAATCGATGAAGTATGTTAGAAGGTCGATGAAAAGCAATGGTTATTTTCTAACAGGTACATAGGTACGTCTTTTTCACGAATTATGAACATATCTGAGGTCCCTTCTATTATTTATTATGTTTTCAATACGTAAATATTATATTAATTAACGTTGTAAATGTATTAATTATTAACATTATTAATTGTAAACCAAAGTCATGAAAAAACGGAACGACATAGATTGATATTAGTTACTATCAGTGTCAACTGTCATTCCTAGATCATTGCCGCAATCAAAATTCAAATTCAATTGTCAATAATGGCAATCAATATTGGTATATATTATTGATTATTAGTGTTTGCTTACGATAGTCGCCGACATTATTTAACTTTATTTTATTTAAGCCGATTTTATTTAACTAAACATTCAGATAGTAATTCTATTGTTTTATTACAATTATCATTGAACATGCAAATCAATGCAAAATGTTTAAATGCAAAATAAAATGTCAAACTCAAATTCATCACTCAATGTCACTATTCAGTACTGTCAGACTGTCAGTATCAGGTTAGAGTTGCCAGCAGTTAAAATTGCCCAGTGTGGCATGCTTTTTATCTATCTACGGAAATTCAAACATAAATAGAAAAAAAAGGGAGGATCTCTTTTTTATTTTCGCAACCTTGTCACAATCAGAATAATTTTCTCTTTCTCCACATCTAAGTTTTGTTTGTGTACAAATTTAAAACCAGCCCCCATACATTTTTTGAACATCTCCTTTGTGAAGGGATTAATGACCAATGCTTTAATGCTGCCCGACGACCTCCGACAAGGCTTAGCGACTGCTTTCTAACAATGGAATTGTTTTAGTCTCCTAGTAGAATTCTTATTAAACAATAAATCCTCAAAATTTTAGATTTGTAAAAATTACGTAGGTTTGAAAGCTCCTGGGATTTTGGATTAAAATATTATTTCATATAAATTAGTGTTCTGTAATAATCAAAGGTTCTGTATTTTAAAATAATTTATTTATCAATCAATAAGAAACAAAAATTAATGTTAAATTCATACAATGCATTCTATTTTGTATTTTTCCTTCACTTATTTATAATATTGTTTTATGTTAGTGCTGGTTATGTTTGAAAAAACCGCCCTCGTTTCTTCCTCGAAATACTTATTCCTTAGTACACCCTAAATCGTTAGGTGGGATTAGCTAGTTATTAAATTTGTAGGTATTTATTAAATTGCCAAAACCTTTATTTCTAAATATTAAAATTTACCGGTACGTTCATTCAAGTTAAATTAAACATAGGTAGGTACGGTGGGCCAAGAAAGTGGTGTACCAGTTTTCATTCAGTTTCCTAGCTATCAAAAGTTACATCAAAGTTCATAGGAAATATCACTGAAAGAGTCGCATAATAATGACGTAAACCTAATTGTTAAGAATACGTACATCATATGTCACATTATAGGTGCAAGACATTTTAATCTTTATTAGAAACGGATAATGCATTAATTTGTTCAAAGAAGATTTAAATATTCTGAACAAAGCATAAGAACTATTTCAATTGACAAAATAATTCTTTTTAAAAAGAAAATTGACATTTGACATTTAAGTCCTACAACGATCTTTTGGCGCGTGAATGACGTGTGAGTGACAGAGACAGTGCCTTACAGTTTGCCTTACCTATATGGCACTGTTTCTGTCACCCTCACGTCAGCCACGCGCCTGAAGCTCCTTGTCCCTGTATATACAAGTAATGTAATAGAAATTGGCTAAGTGCGAGTCGGACTCGCCCATGAAGGGTTCCGTAGCAGCAAGTAACATAATATAAAAAAATATTCGAGTAAGTCGATTGAATGAAAGGTAAGTTGCGGTTTACGATTTATGACGTATTAAAAAAACTGCTTACTAGATCTCATTCAAACCAATTTTCGATGGAAGTTTACATGGCAATGCACATCATAATATGTTTTTTAGTTTTATCATTCTCTTATTTTGGAAGTTACAGAGAGGGGGGCACATATTTTACCACTTTGGGAGTGCCTCTCGCGCAAAGTATTCAGTTCAGAAAAAAATGATATTAGAAACCTCAATTATCATTTTTGACGACCTATTCATAGATATTCCACACGTATGGGTTTGATGAAAAAAA
Organism: Hesperia comma; assembly: GCA_905404135.1. Lineage (NCBI taxonomy): Eukaryota > Metazoa > Arthropoda > Insecta > Lepidoptera > Hesperiidae > Hesperia > Hesperia comma. The sequence goes on from FR990024.1 coordinate 3,454,198, forward strand.
AAACTTTTAGGGTTTCAGTTCTAAGTATGGGGAACCCCCACGGTTTATTATTTTTGTGTGAAAATCTTAAAGGTTCACAAAATATACCTACTTACCAAGTTTCCGACGTCAATGGTTCTATCGAGTTTAAACTAAGAACAAAACAAATGTCACGTATTTATAATCGGATAAAGATGGCAATAAAAGTTGTCAGATCGATCTGCAAGCGAAACTAACCTTTATCACCTATGAATCTGCAAACGGCATTCAACCTTAGGGTGGTAAACCAATTCTTTGGCCGACCGTACAATACAAACCAATCAAAATTGTACACGAAGTGGTACACACAAAAAAAATCTATTCCCGTATTTTTATTTATTGTTTTACTAAGGCTTAGATTTCCCGAAGCAAACCGTGGGCGATTACAAGTAAAAAAAGGTAGTGATACTTAATAGTTCTATCTACTATTCCTCAGTTGGTCTTGTGTGGGTGTGTATATTCTTGCATTTGACGATCTGGTCTTCAAAAGTGTAGACCATAGCGTTGCAACCCTTCTTCCGGTGGGTAGCACAGAACCACCGTATCCTGGAACCAGTTTGTATATGGCGGAGGAATTTGAACCCTGACACGTACAGCATCCGTGCCCCACGGTGCCCTGTCGTAAAATATGTATCTGAAAATATGTATATAATATTAATTAATTTTATGTAATGTGACAATGTCATACTTATTAACTTAAGACAGATAAACATTTTTTCCTGTTTTTATTGGTCCTAGCATACCCTCTGAGTTGATTGGCTCAATGGCTTAAACTTATAATAGCTATGTAGGTACTAATTACGGGTCTCTCATCACTATCGAGGCGGTACAATGCCTCCACCACGCTATTAGTGCGACTGATAGAAAACACACAACCGAAACTACTGAATTCACGAAGCTGAATATTACACTAAGACAGGATTTTTGAACATTTAGCCCTAAATGGATAAAAGGAGGATAAACTCAAATAAAAATTCCACGCTTGTGGATCTGCAAGGGAACGAGCTAGTAGGATATTAAGCAATTAATCCTCAATATTTTAGCTTTGTTGAAATGACGTAGTTTGAAACCTCTAGGATTCTGGACTTTAGTATTATTACGTACATATAAATTATAATGACGCTGACTTTCAAAATCATTTATTTATCAAATAAGTAATTAAAAATAACAATAAATGTTAATTTATTAGTTATTTATTTATTTAGAACAACCAACAAAACTTACACTACGTAACACATAATTATGGACGTGTTATTTTATAAACAATTGATACAAGTAAAAAAATAAAAATATAGTAAAATGAAATAAATGAGTAAAAAGAAAATAATTACGGTGTTTGTGTTATAAATTTACCTACCTACTATTTATAATAGGTATGTACGTTTTTGTGTTCGAAAAAACCGCCCTCGCTTCTCTTTAGAAAACTTATTCTTTAGTACCTTCGTCCCAAAAACCGTTAGGCTGGATTAACTATTCATTAAATTGCCAAAGCCTTCATTCCCAAATATAAAAAAAATGCGACATCGATAATTTATATAGGTTTAATTAGGTATACGTATAAATCAATCAAGATTCTACGCGTCGTGATACACAAGAAAAAATGTCTATAACCGTATTTTTCTAGCGTATACTAAGGCTCAGATTTCTCGAAGCCATCCCTGGGCGATTACAAGTCAAAAAAGGTAGGTAGGCTTAGTTCTAGCCGCTATTCTTCAGTTGGTTTTGGGTGGTTGTGTATATTCTTGGACTTGACAATCTGGTCTTCGATAGTGTAGACGACTGCATTGCAGCGCTTCTTCCGGTGGGTGCCACAGTGCCACCGTACCCTCGTACCCGTTTGCCTATGGCGGAGGAATTTGAACCCTGACACGTAAAGCATACGTGCCCCACCACGGTTCAATTCCATAAAATATGTATCTGAAAATATTTTAATAATAAAGGCATTACATGGATGTAATAGCAAGAGGTAATTCATTTAGCGTTGCTTGTTGGTAGATTCGGAAATCGTCCGCATATAAGTGGTAGAGAGGAAAAAGGTGGAGAAAAACACAGTTTAGGAAGAGGAGACAACACGCCAATATTAATTAATATTAAATAAATACTTTACCAGTGCAATATTTATGTTTATTTGAAATTGACTGAATTATTATCTGCAGATAATTTGTGTGACAAACTTCATTCGAAATTACACAATAAATATAATATTAACTAGTTTTATTTATGTGACAATGTTGTACTTTAAAATGTTTACACAACAAGAAATAAAGAAGATATTATGTATTTTTTTTATAATTAAAGAAACAAAATTAAATCAACACGTATAATTTCCAACCCGTAAAGTTTCCATTAATAAAAGTAAATTAATGGAAATTGTAAAAGTAGGTAGGTATATTAATTACTATTATGTGCACCGCTAAGATCACCACTTACGTAAACGTTGAGTCCTACGCAAACCAGGTGGAAAACCACCTTTGCTGCGTTCGTAACGCAGACTATACAGTTTTTTCATGCTTTTCATGTTTAATCGGACTTTAACCTCGAAAACCCTCTAAGTGGATTGGCTCAATGACTAAAACCTGTAAGGGCTAACTATTAATTACACGGGTCTCCCGTGACCATTGAGGAGGCACAGAAAATTTACTCTAAATCGAAATTTACTCTGCTTTGTGGAATATTTATTCCACCACGCTACTCCGGAGCAAATTTTTGGAAGGACTGATGACAACGCACAACCGAAACTACCGAACGCAAGAAGCTGAAAATTACCTACACAAAGAGAGGATTTTAAAAATTTACGCATTCAGGATAAAAAAGGAATTTAAAATTAAAATTTCCAAGCTTGTGGAGCCGTAAAGGAACAAGCTAGTAGAATATTAAACAATTTATCCTCCAAATTTTAACTTTGTTGAAATGACGTAGTTTGAAACCTCTGGGATTTTGGACTTTAGTTTTAGGTATTACATATAAATTACAATATGCTGACTTTTAAAATCATTTATTTATCAAATAATAAAAAAATATACAACAAATGTTACACATTCACACATGCATTTCATTTTGTACTAATATTGTTTTATGTTAGTTCTTTTTTATAGTCGAGAAAATCGCCTCCGCTTCTCTTCAGAAAGCTATCCTTCAGTATACTCCAAAAAATCATTAGGCTGTATTAACTATAATTAGTTAAATTGCCAAAAACTTTATTTTTCAATATAAAACTTACCGACTTCGATCATTTAAGTAAAATTTTACGTATAAATCAATCAAAATTCTCCATGTCGTGGTACACAAGAAAATTATCTATTCCCGTATTTTGTACAGAGTGTACTAAGGCATATAGATTTCTCGAAGCGAACCGCGGCCTTTAACTAGTCAAAAAAGGTAAGCTTACTGCCAGCCGCTATTCCTCAATCGGTTTTGTGTGGGTGTGTATATTCTTTAACTTGACAATCTCGTCATCGATAGTGTAGACAATTGCTGTGCAGCCTTTCTTCTGATGGGTGCCACAGAACCACCGTGTCCTGGAACCAGTTTGGATATGGCGGAGGAATTTGAACCCTGACACGTACAGCATCCGTGCCCCACGGTTCCCTATCTTAAAATAATATGTAATATCTGAAAGTAAATATAAGTAATCTTGAAAAATACTTTACTAGTGCAATATTCTAATCATTATATTAATTGTTAAATAACTTAAATATTATTACTGCAGATGGGCCCTATTCCCCAACCCAAAACATCGTAATACTACATATGTAGTGGGCCCTGTCTACCTATGGGTTGATGCCAGTAATTTAAATATAAATATTATGATATTAATTAACTTTATTTAATGTGACAATGTCTTCCTTAAAAAGTTATATAATAATAAAGAAAATAATTATGTAATTTTTGATTACAATTAAAAAATTACTTTAAATCAATTAGGTAAAACACGTAAAATAATAACAGTAAATTAATTAAAATTGTAAAATGAAAATAACTACGCAATTTTTATGCGCATCGCCAAGATCATCCTATTAAAATTCCAATTAAAAAATATTTTTTGGAATTGTTACATAATGATAATAACAAGCATTGATTAATACATTTATTTATTCGATTTAAAACATTTCTAGCCTAGACATTCAAAAACTTCAACTTTTAAAATATTAATATTTAAATTATGCACAGTTGTGCATGCCATACCGGTCCCACCATAAATAAAATTTAAAAAACGCTATAAATATCAGTCTAACTTGTGGACACGTTGCCCCGATTGCCCCATTTAAATTCCCATCCAATCAAAATACTGTGCTCCATAGCTCCATAACTACCTATCATTTACAATCCCAGATCCAAACCTCATACCAACTAAGAGACTCTGATGATCTAGATGTTCTACCGTCTACTAACTCACTAAGGGCTCAATTACATGATGTCAGATTCTTGCCCGTTGCATACAATAAAATTGATGCAATAAATTACTTGCATCATCGAAACAACCCATAACATTCTTGATCTTCTTGACAACTTGCGTTTCAAGTTTTGCCTTGTTGTCAACAGCTTATACCATTATTTTTATGCGAGTCTTGTATTCAATTGAATTCTCTCTGCATTTGCAAGCTCATATGAGTGCAGCGCGTGAAGGACTTTTTTTACGTACCTAGTTTTCAGAGGCGGAAAATATTGAGACAACAAAACTTGCATGCAATAATCGCATAAAATATTTTGCGGGTAAACAGTTCCATACAATTGATGAATGGCAATTATTGCACGTTCTTAATTGCATTAAATTATTGCTCTAGCATGTGCAAGAAAATGGTATCATGTAAATGAGCCCTAACTATGCCAGTCCCGATTTGTCTATTGCTGTGTCGGTCACGGTTGTTATAGTGGGCAGATAAGAGGTGGTGTTTCATGCAGGTTTTTAATTTTAATTCAAAAAAATATCGAAATCCTAATGGACTTTAACATAATCAAGTATAGTTAGTGTTTTTATTTATATAGGCATAAGAACATTATACTAACTTTAAGAAATTATATTTATATAAGAACTTTTCCCACTTAAAACAATATCTTTTAACTTAGTTAAAATAACAATTCAAAATACTTATCGGTACTAAATGTCTTTATGGATAACATGTATTTATGTATAACAATTTTTTCTTCCTGCTTAAACTGATTAAAATTAAAATTTCCACCCCTATTTATCCTTACACGATACATCACAAAATATATATGCAGTCGAATCGAAACTTAAACGAGGTACCTCTTTGGAAAATTTCTTCTCTAAAGTAATTAGTGAATAATCTTATCTATATTATCTTATAATATTTGTATGTGAATAAGTATTGGTACATATTCTTTTTACATACAAACAGGTACTCAGGATTTTGAATAGTTATACCGGTCGTATCGCCGTGTCCGTAATTCATGCTACTGTATCGAAATATCGTTAAAACGATTCAAAATAGCGATTTCTTTGAATATTAAATAGTTTGTGACCTCAATGATAAACATTTCATATCAAACGCACTTATGTATTGGATAGCGTATGAGGAAAAATCCGGATACTTATAATATTGATACTGTTTTTTTCTTGGAATTAAGGTAGCAAACAAGCAGGCAACCGACCTAGAACAAGATTTAATTAGCCAGAATCTCGTTCTAATTCAGTCACAGACGCGTTGCTACCTTCGACGACCGATATGGTCACCTCTAAAATTGTAAAACTGCAACCGGCTCTATTGTATAACGTAATCTATTAGGTAAATGGTTGTGTTCGTGCATAAATTTCAACACCTGGTCATAAATCGTTGTTAGGGTCGCCTTACACTTCTCCGAACAGTGTCTTGAACATCTCCACACACGTTTCATGTCAGTCTGACACTTTAGGTGGTAAGTGTACCCTTGATATTTAAGCATCGTATTCCCATTTCGTGACTTTATGTACTGCAAGTAACCTAGAAAAGTAATACATAAATAAATAATTAAAAAATTCATCAATATGTTTGTTATATATTTTTTATCTAATTCAAAATCACTAAATAAGTATAATTACTGACTATCATGACTGCTAATTGAAAATCATTCTTCTCGTTAATTGTTTAATTTTGTCGACGTAGTAGCTCTTTTAAAACTTTACCTGCGTACTGTAACTCTACAAACGTCTCAAATGAACACTTTCACAATGTCAATCGATATTATTGTTTATCTTCAAAAAACACTTTGCATATGCCATAGAAAAATAAACTTTATAAATATCATAAATCTAGCTCATTACAGCGGAACATATAAATGCATTAAAATTTAAAATATGAAATATTCATTATCTAGAGGAATATACTCTGAAGTGTCGCCTTTCAAAAGCCGTTCATTCGGCGGATGATTGTGCTCGTAGTTACCGAAGACTACTCGTCTCTCAACTACGTGTAACGTCGCTTTACATCCCTTTTTGCCTTGGTGAGTCGAACAGCGCCATCTACTTTTAATCGAGTTCGGACCTGTTTTTCCATCTTCGTAGTAAGTGTATCCGTACCTTAATAGCAACCGCTTCCTCTTTTTTGATAGCAAAAACTGCCAGTCTATAAAAATTTACCCAAAAGTTATTATTTACAACAAGTATTTAGTTTAATTTTAATAATATTTTGTTAAAATGTAACAATTTTATTTAAGGTGTAATAAAAATGACACTGAATTAAGATAGATTTCTATTATTGTTTTCTCATATTTGGTTACAAAAAAATAAGCTAAAATTCGTATAATAATGTATAATTCAATTCGTATAATTCAATTACGAATATTGCTTGGCGTACAATTTTGCAATTTAGAATCCCAGGTCTTGTACCTAAATTTCGAAACTGATTGTGTAGTAACGGTTATTAATTGTTTTTATAATATAACTAGATGACCCGGCGAACTTCATTCCGCCAAGCAGTCAATGGCAGAGCAGGTTTACCATTTAAAAAATTAATGCAAATTGATAATGTCACATTCCTTAATAAAATATAGGAAAAAGGGCAAAATAAAATACTTTTTTCCATGAATCCGTTTTATTCCATGAATATATTGACAACATCAAACCCTATTATTTTAAAATTAATTGCAACTTCATAATTATATTGTTGCAGAGATAAAAGTGCATTCGTGTGTTTCAGCTGGTCGATTCAGCTCTGGTCACATTGTAGCCATCATTAGGCATGCGCTCTGAAGCAGTCTTGAATTTGTAAACCAATGCATGACGTTGATAATGTACTTGCTGTAGTTCTTGAAGAATTGCTCCTTTCAAAGTTATGTTGACCCTTGACGTCGATCCTTCATATCTCTCCACTGCTGTCCACTAAAGCACCGCTCTATATCTTTGCTCACCAGCACCCCAAATCTGAGTTCGCCTCGTCCCATCTCATATCACCACCTGATCTTGCTCCTCACAATTGTTTTAGAAGAGGCATAAAACTCCTCCATTAGGGTCCGTTCACATAGACCGGCTCGGAGAGTATCGGCTCTTATTTTTCTTTTCACACAGACCGGATCGCATGCGCTTGGAATTTGCCGGAGCGGTGCCGCCAACTCTTTCACATAGACCGAGAAAGAGCGAGTAAGAGCACGCAATCGGAGCCAGTCGGCTCCTCTCATTATTTCATACTAAACGCGTTCAGGCATTCCCAATGACAAAATAAGTGAACATACAAAAATAAACCTTAATACAATTATTCAAAACTCTGGTTTCCATCGCGATAAAAATCTGCTCTCCTCTCCGAGCCGGTCTGTCTGAACGGACTTTTTAAGTCGGCCATCCTGAAATTCAAGAATTCATTATTCAAGGAAGTCAACACCAAACACTGGGCTATAATGATAATATTGGTATGGCGTACATCACCCTTTTTAAGCTGAAATAAAAATGATAACTCCTGACACTTTTTCCCGAAAATCCACATGTGTCATGCCAATTTATAGTGCTTTCCACATCAAGAAATATAACTTTAGCGGAACTTTTTAATATTTTCTTCCGTATCATGAAATCTCTATTGTAATAATGACACATCATCTTTGGTGAATCAGTCTCGAGCGCCTAATAATATTCGTCTTGATTCTTCATAACCATTTCATAATATTTTTAATCCATATTCCACCCATGAACCAATAAATCATTCTACCGCAATGTTGCTCCATAGAGATAGGAATATTATAGATCAATGTGTTGCTCGGACCTCTATGGCTCGGACATCAATTTATGATTATTTGAAATCTTCCTTTTAATGGAAAGAGCTTTCAGTTTTGTCCTAATTACCTCGCATCTGCAGATCTCTTATCACCCCCTCCTGTAGAACTTGCTCCTCACACTTGTTTTATTAAAGGCATCAAATTCCTCCATTATAACAGAGGAGAAAGTAAATAAAATATAAGTTGTAATAAAATCGGGTATTTTAACGACATGCATATTTAATTTCCGTGCATGGCTTTCACTGCACTCTTCAGTAAAGCACCGATACTTTTCGTCTTGTTATTAGACTTGTTATTACACGACATTTTTCGTCTTGTTATTAGGCGCAAATACAAATGAAGCATGTGGTTTTCCGACCCGTGAACAGGCCACATATAATTGGCCATGAGAAAAACATGCATTTTCTAAATTCAGACCATAAAAATTCAAGGATTGGACCTGTGATTTGTTAATCGTCATAGCGAATGCAAGTCAAATTGGAAATTGAAGCCGTTTAAACTCAAACGGCATATCGGCTGGGATCATCGTTATCCTCGGAATGAGAACTTCCTCACCTTTGAATTTTCCTTTTAGAATCGTTGCATGGATCACATTGATCATCAGTTTCCTTATCACCAAACGCGTTCCATTGCATAATTTTGTTTTAGTTTTTTTGTTGGTTTAGGTTTCGAAGCATGATGACTAAGTACCGAGCCAACCTTTAGTTGTAAATTATGCGGTGGTAAGCCAGGCACATCCAGTGAATTTAAAAAATTAGTTAAATAGTTGGTGGCTTCATTTTCATTTATTACATTATCGATTGATTTGAATTAATGCAATGATACCAATGCAAGGGTACCAATGATTTCATTTTGAATTATGAAGTTCATCCACATCTTTATTCTTAGCTACCAAGATTACTCGCTCACTCAACCATTCGTAATATTTGTGGTTATCAATGATGTTTGGGATGTTTGTTTTTTTTTGTTTGGGATGGGTCAGAGTTAAATAACAACTCAAAAAATGTGTATAAGCAAAAATAATGGTTATTTTCTATCCATCCATCCATCCATCAGCCTTTCGATGTCCACTGTTGGACGTAGGCCTCCCCTAACTGGCGCCACTCTAACCGGTCCTGGGCCCGTTGAATCCAGCGGATGCCCGCCGTCTTCATCAGGTCGTCAGTCCACCTGGTCGGGGGGCGCCCTATGCTCCTTTTTCCAAGACGTGGTCTCCATTCGAGGACCTTTCTTCCCCAACGGTTCTCGATCCTCCGAAATATATGACCGGCCCATTGCCACTTCAGCCGGCTAACTCTCTGGGCTATGTCGGTTAACCGTGTTCGTCTACGAATCTCATAATTTCTGATTCGATCACGCAGAGAAATACCGAGCATAGCCCTCTCCATAGCCCGCTGAGCGACTCTGAGCTTGTGCATCAGATGGTTATTTTAAAGGTCATTAATTAAAACAGACACATATGGAGTTATCTTCAGCTCCCTCCAATGTATTGCTGCGTCCCGTGGAAAGATCTATTTTGAAAAAGAAGTGTAAAGAGTACTATAAGTTTTTAACCTATTTGATTTTCTAATATAATCATTAAAATATTTCTACGGATTTTTTTGAGGGTTTGACATTTTTATTAGCTTAAAACCAATAAAAAAGGAACCAGTTTGATAACAGAAAACTGTGACGTCATAATGTAATACCTCACGTACCTCACGGGGCGATTTGACATTTGATAAAGAGTTCAGCGAACTTTACAAAGTAGGTATATTTCTGAACGCACCCGACACTACAACCAAATGACATTGTAGTGTCATTATTTTGTGTCATGTATGTCAATATCTCTATGTTATTTTGCATGTTTTAAATCTTAAATACACGATAATTCGACTTTTATGGATATATGTTGTCGATTCCAACCTCTTATTTAATTTAGATCTACATGTAATTATTCTAAAAATACCGAACCGACGGGGCGAAAATCAAATGTTTGACAGGTAAGATTTGTATGGGAAATTAAAATTTTCGGTTTTAGTAGTGTCCTCGCAATTTTTTCCATATTTTCTCATCGCTGCAACCTTCCCTGAACTTCCACGAATATTTCAAGACTAAAATTAGCCAAATCGGTTTAGCCGTTATTGAGTTTTTCGGACTCTAACGAACAGCAATCCATTTTTATTTATATAGATATAATATTTACTAAAAAATGCATATACATAGATATCTAAGAGATCACAAATACTATTTCTGTGTTGTCTGCCTGTGTCGCTTTTATCTATTTTTTAATATCAAAGCTAAAGCTTTCAATTTACGGCAGCAAGAAACTATTTTATTTCTCGAATATAACACAATCATTGAACAAGCTCTAATAATGGACCTTTTGGTTATATTTTCTTATTATCATACATTATTATTCTAATATTAAATATTACTGGATTATTGTATTATTTAGTATGAAGGTCAAAAATAGTGGTTCTAGTATTAAATACATAGGTATTAAACTTTGAAAAGTGTTTTTGACTGTTCATAATAAATTACATTTCTTAACACCTTTATTTGGAACTATTTTTTAATAAAGAAATTTTTAAATTTTAACACATTATTAATAAATGAAAAGTGACTGGATTTAAATATCTATTAATTAGTGTTTCAGATCTTATAATAATACGGTAATCAATGTAATTCTATTAACTATACCTATCCCACCATCCCACCATTTTCATGGGGTGTTGCCAAGAGGACTGACATCAGATTCAAATTAAATTCAGATTAAAATTCAAATCAAATTAATTTATACGGGTGACGTGAAGCACTGTACTTTTCGAGAATATGGAAACACTCTCCGTTAAAAACAAAGTAATAGGAGATATTGCTGCCAAATTTGGCGACAATGCAGCATTAGCATAAAGAGTATACAAAATTTTTAACCAATAGGAGACCTTACGGCCAAATTTTGACGCCAGAGTGCAGCACTAGCACATACACCGCCGCGTTCCGTAAGTGGACGAAAACGCCCAAAATGTCACTTCTTCATCAATGCTTCTTCATAGAAATTTGAACGTTTTGGTCAAGTTACGGAACGCGGCTTATGATTTGTTTACAGTATGTGCTGATGGCGCTATCTACGCCGAGCTTTGCGTATTAGGTGTGCTCGCCAGTGCTCATAGTTCAAATGAGATTATCAGTAAATTTTGCTTAAAGCATTTTAATTTCTCCCTGTTAATCTCCAATGAACCGTAATCACCGGGGCGGAAAACTGGCGTTTGTGTGGGTTGCCATTGAACGAATTTTATATCGAACGCGAACGGAGTATACTATTGTCAATAAAAAAAGGTTATCAAAATCACCCAATAAAAATTAATGAGTTAACACCAAGGGGCAACAAACATAAAAATACTTTATCTAAGTCTATTAAAAAGGGTCGTCCTTTTTTACCCGACTGCGTCAGAAGGAGGGTTATGTTTTTCGAGTGTATGTATGTATGTCCATTTATTTGTGGTGCCCCACAGCCCAAACGGATGAACCGATTTAGACATATGAGGTATCGTTGAATTCGTCAGAACTGTGAAAGTGTCAAGGGCTATTTGTATTTTTTTTCAAAATGGCGCCCGAAAGTGGAAGAAAAAGAGGGGATAATCTTGAGTTTTTTTGTTATCTTAGCAATATGGGTATCAAATGAAAGACCTTTTCAAAAATATATATATCATATAACGTTTAGGCACACGTTTTAACACAAATTGTCAAAAACCATCCCAAAAAGTAGAATTTTTCGGTGAAAACACTAAAAAGTCTGAAATAAAAATATTATTATAAAAACAAAAAACCCGACTGCTTACAAAAGAACTCAAAAGAAAAAAAAAAGTGTCACAATATCAACATAAAATACTTCATGGTGCTGCAGCCGGGGAGAAACAATACTTACTGTTACCTACGGGTAAAAAAAGATTTATCACAAGTACTACGTTTGTCACCGCATGCTGCAGCATGAAGTATTTTATGTTGATATTGGGACACTTGTTTTTTTCTTTTGAGTTCTTTTGTAAGCAGTCGGGTTTTTTGTTTTTATAATTAAACTACTACCTCTCTTTACTAGGATAATATTTCGGTGGATGATTGTGGCTCTCCTTCAAAAACACGACGGTATCCTGGACTGTGTAAAGAGCAGCAGTGCAGCCACACGAGGAGTGAGAGGAACATCGCCATCTCACTTTAACACCGTCATTCGACGCCAGTATTCGACGACGACAGTACGTGAACCCTCGCAGCTTGATCATCCTGTTACCTCGCTGTGACGTCACGAATTCCGCTGCAAATAATTAACGGGTTAGATTTCTTACGGAATTATAAGATACAGTATGGTCATTTATACTCGGCTGATGTGAACTTCGTTTTCCGAGATGTTTGCGCAGGTACAGTAACTGACCAATCGAAATAAGGCGGCCATGGCAGTGTTTTGTAATGCGCTACTTCGTATTGGCCATGGACGTATTTACGTCCATGGTATTGGCTAACTACCCTACCGCCCGCACTCCCCGCCCCCTATCACCATTTTGGCCTTAAAATCGACATCTGCGCAGCCACTGCTTAAACTGATTAAAATAAACTTTCCACCCCTATTTATCCAGACATCATCAATCAGACATCACAAAATATATATGCAGTCGAATCGAAACTTAAACTAAGTACCTCTTAGGCAAATTTCTTCTGTAAAGTAATACATTAGTGAGCAATCTTATCGCTTATAATATTTGTATGTGAATAAGTATTGGTACAGATTCTTTTTACATACAAACAGGTATTGAACGATTCACGATTTTGAATAGTTTTACCGGTCGTATCGCCGTGTCCGTAATTCATGCAACTGGATTTAAATATTGTAAAAACAAAATCGTGATTTCTCATTTGCATATTAAATAGTTTGTGACCTCAATGATAAACATTTTATATCCAACATAATACGTATTCGGTAGCGTATTAGAAAATATCAGGGTACTTATAATTAATAATTGATACTGATTTTTTATTTAATTAAGGTAGCAAACAAGCAGACAACCGACCTAGAACAAGATTTAATTAGCTAAAATCTGGTTTTAATTCGGTCACAGACGCGTTGCTACCTTCGACGACCGATATGGTCACCTCTAAAATTGTAAAACTGTAACCGGCTCTATTGTATAGGTACCGTAATCTATTAGGTAAATGGTTGTGTTCGTGCATAAATTTCAACGGGTTACCCTTGTTTCGTATAACAACTTTTGATATACTTAATTTTAATAAATCGAACAACGTTTAAGATAATAATCAGTTTGTATAATAGCGTTTGACATAATTTTCATTTGATCGAATATTCATTTAGTGTAATATTGATTGACATAATGTTCATTTGATCGAATATTATTTTATACAATGTTCATTTCATGAAATGTTCAGGTTATAAACGCCCTAAAGTCGGTTCTGGCACTCGGCGGCCGCTGCCGCGGCTCGCTCCCTTCGCTCGCTCGGCTCGTGCGATGGTTCCTGTTAACCTAACACGGTCGTCGCTTCGCTCCTCGCTAACCTATACTTTAATTAAAATTAGCGCATTTGAACATTCGATAAAAAGATATTATTCGAAACAAATGATGATAAGAAATAAAATTATGGCAATCAAATATTCGATCAAATGAATAAATTATGTGAAATGACTTTATTCCAACTAAAATTAGTCGAAGCGATTTTCGACGAAAAGTTGTTATACCAAACAAGAGGAACCCAATTTCAACACCTGGTCATAAACCGTTGTTAGGGTCGCCTTACACTTCTCCGAACAGTATCTTGAACATCTCACACACGTTTCATGTCAGTCTGACACTTTAGGTGGTAAGTGTACCCTTGGTATTTAAGCATCGTATTCCCATTCCGTGACTTTATCTACTGCAAGTAACCTAGAAAAGTAATACATAAATAAGTAGTTAAAAAATTCATATAAAAATATATGTTTGTTATAATTTTTTATTTAATTCAAAATCACTAAATAGGTACAATTAAATATTATTACTGTTAATTGAAAATCATTCTTCTCGTTAATTATTTCATTTTGTCGACGTAGTAGCTCTTTTAAAACTTTACCTGTGTACTATAACTTTACAAACGTTTCAAATGAACACTTTCACAATGTCAATCGATATTATTGTTAATCTTCAAAAAACACTTCGCATATGGCATAAAAAAATAAACTTTATAAATATCACACATTTAGCTCATTACAGCGGAACATATAAATGCATTAAAATTTAAAATATGAAATATTTATTATCTAGAGGAATATACTCTGAAATGTCGCCTTTCAAAAGCCTTTCATTCGGCGGATGATTGTGCTCGTAGTTAGCGAAGACTACTCGTCTCTCAACTACGTATAACGTCGCTTTGCATCCTTTTTTGCCTTGGTGAGTCGAACAGCGCCATCTACTTTTAATCGCCTTCGGACTTGTTTTTCCATCTTCGTAGTAAGTGTATCCGTACCTTAATAGCAACCGCTTCCTCCTTTTTGATAGCAAAAACTGCAAGTCTGTAAAAATTTACCCAAAAGTTATTATTTACAACAAGTATTTAGTTTAATTTTAATAATATTTTGTTAAAATGTAACAATTTTATTTAAGGTGTAATAAAAATGACACTGAATTAAGATAGATTTCTATTATTGTTTTCTCATATTTGGTTACAAAAAAAATAAGCTAAAATTCGTATAATAATGTATAATTCAATTCGTATAATTCGATTACGAATATTGCTTGGCGTACAATTTATTTTGCAATTTAGAATCCCGTCTTGTAAATTTCGAAACTGATTGTGTAGTAACGATTGTTAATTGTTTCTATATCTCTTTTACTAAAAAATGCATATACATAGATACCTAAGAGATCACAAATACTATTTCTGTGTTGTCTGCCTGTGTCGCTTTTATCTATTTTTTAATATCAAAGCTAAAGCTTTCAATTTACGGCAGCAAGAAACTATTTTATTTCTCGAATATAACACAATCATTGAACAAGCTCTAATAATAGACCTTTTAGTTATATTTTCTTATTATCACACATTACTATTCTAATATTAAATATTACTGGATTATTGTATCATTTAGTATCAAGGTCAAAAATAGTAGTTCTACTATTAAATACATATAACTATTTGTAGTGTATTAAACTTTGAATAGTGTTTTTGACTGCCCATAATTATACTTATTAACACCTTTATTAAGAATTATTTTTAAATAAACAAATATTTAAATTTTAACACATTAATTAATGAAAAGTGACTAGATTTAAATATCTATTAGTATTTCAGATCTTACAATAGCTCTCGGAAAAATTTTACTGTAATGAATATAATTCTATTAACTATACCTGTCCCATCATTTTCGTGTGGTGTTGCCAAGAGGACTGCATAAGGCTTCTACCCTGCGAAAAAGGTATCAGATCTCATGTAGAGCCAAGTTTCTGAATCTACTCGCCCTATCTCTACCATCCCTTACTGCACAAACTCTACATCTCATTAAAAATGGCGTCGCTACCGTCACGAAAGTGTAACGAACGCCTTTGTGTTTACAGTTTCTCAAGTAATGTGTGTAACGTTAAAGAGAGGAAAGATTAAATAAAAAGAATAAAAAAGGAAAATAAAGGTGTAATACACTTTCTTAGTGGGTCACAATATCAGTATATAAAAAATAAACGAGTTAAATAAGGCGCAGTCACAAGAGAAAAGTCACTTAATAAAGAGAGGGGAGACGACCTGGAGTGCTCTTAAAGGTGGAGGCGGAGGTCCAAAGCACCGACTCGGACGACGGAGGCCGGCGTGTCTCTCGAATAAGATGAGGTCGGGAGGCGTAGAGGTTGGCGCGCTACCAAGCGCACAAGACGGTAGCGCGACCCTGGCGCGCAGCACTTCGCGCAGGAGCGTCCCACGCGGCAAGCCTCCCGACGTGATAGACGGCGGCAGGTCCCGGGGCGCTCCAGACAGCGCGCCCGACCGGAACGATGTGGGAGTCGAGATGTCAAACGCACGCGTCCGCGAAAGAGAGATACGGGTCGGCCCTGTGTGCACCACCGAATCAGAAGGACCTCGTCCGATGAAGTCCTCCGAACACTGCAATGTCTGTCTCCACACTGCCCTATTGACCCGATCTTCCGAACATTCTCGAGCCGGCGTTCTTTTTACAAATTAGTTCAACATTTAAATTTTAAAATTACCGCTACCGTCTTGTGCGCTTGGTAGCGCGCCAATCACTACGCCTCCCGACCTCATCTTGTTGAGAGACACACCGGCGTCGTCCGAGTCGGTGCTTTGGACCTCCGCCTCCACTTTTAAGAGCACTCCAGGTCGTCTCCCCTCTCTTAATTAAGTGACTTTTCTCTTGTGACTGTGCCATATTTAACTCGTTTATTTTTTTATACAGTGTTATTGTGACCCACTAAGAAAGAGAAGTACATCTTTTATTTACTTTTTAATTCTTTTTATTTAATCTTACCCCCTATAACGTTACATGTATTATGCGAATATTTAGTTTCTGTAGTAGAAACCAATCGCCCAATACTTGAAATCGCACTATACAAAATTATACTGTACTCATCAGATTCAAATTAAATTCAGATTGAGATTCAAATCAAATTAATTGATATGGGTGACTTGAAGCACGTACTTGAATTGCCAAGAATATGGAACTGACACTCTCCGTTAAAAACAAAGTAATAGGAGATATTACGGCCAAATTTTGGCGATAGAGAGCAGCACTAGCATAAACAGTAAACAAAATGTTTGACCAATAGGAGACCTTACGGCCAAATTTTGACGCCAGAGTGCAGCACGAGCACATACACCGCCGCGTTCCGTAACTGGACGAAAACGCCCAAAATGTCACTTTTTCATAGAAATTTGAACGTTTTGATCAAGTTACGGAACGCGGCTTATGATTTGTTTACAGTATGTGCTGATGGCGCCATCTACGCCGAGCTTTGCGTTATATTCCCCATTAAGTGTGCTCACCAGTCCTCATAGTTTAGTTTAAATTTTCGCCGTTAATCTACAACGAACCTTTTCACAATGGTGAAAAGCTGGATTTGTTTGGGTTGTTATTAAAACAATTCCATGTCGGACGCGAACGGAGTAGGTTCACTTGTCAATAATTTTTTTTATCAAAATCACTCAATAAAAATTTATGAGGCAACACCAACAAGGCCCAAGGGGTAACACACATAAAAATACAATCGAATTTATTCCTCCCTCCTTTTTTGAAGTCTATTAAAAAGGGTTTTTTATACTACTACCTCTCTTTACTAGGATAATATTTCGGTGGATGATTGTGGCTCTCCTTCACAAACACAACGGTGTCCTGGACAGTGTGAAGAGCAGCAGTGCAGCCACACGAGGAGTGAGTGGAACATCGCCATCTCACTTTAACACCATCATTCGACGCGTAGTACGTGAACCCTCGCAGCTTGATCATCCTGTTACCTCGCTGTGACGTCACGAATTCCGCTGCAAATAATTAACGGGTTAGATTTCTTATGGAATTTGGGTCCCCGCAGACTGACTGCAGCCACCGGCGGCTGTGACGCTGTGGCTTCGGCAGAATTCTGCTCACTGATAATGGAGCTGTTGGCTGGTAGTTAGAACCCAGTTACATTTAAAGAGTCCGTAATAACAGCGAATCTTGGATTTCGGGTTGTAATTATAAAAAGAATTAATTATGATTATATTATTAATTTATTAACAGTATCTTCATACAGAATGTGAACGTATTTTTTGGCAATATAAATACATTTTCAATTCTTAACTACAGGAATAATAAAAAATATTTAAATGTCTCTCTACTACAACTAAATGTCTATTTTTATAATTCATTGTACCAAAAATAATATAATTACAACATTTTTATCGTATTTATGGACACAATAACAATTAATACGAAATATTATTAACTAAACACTATAACACCCTATTTCATTATGGATTTTTTCATTAAAACATCTTAGTGAAGATAATATTCTATATACAATAATATACATGTAACATTCTGTGTTCTTAAACTCATTCCAAGTAAGTACAGTTAACATTGAGGATTTCGTCTGCACTTAACATCAGATGGGTTTCTTGTCAAGCACTAATATGTGCTACGAGAAAACACTAAGTACATACATATAATTACAATTAATTATTTGCAACATTAATCGACTTATAATAAATCTGTAACATTTTCGTTTAACGCAATAGAACACAAAAAAGATTTTTAAATGTTTTGCCTGTTTACCTATCTGTGATATTGTACGCGCTAATTTCAAAAGTGGCTCAACCAATTTCGGTGCAGATTTCACTAAAAATTTATTTTTTTTATTTCAAACGGTAATTAAAAACTTTGTGTCAGTTTAAAAATCTCGACTAACAATTTTTTTATAGCCTGAAGGGCTGACGAAAAAGCGGACGAGCCACCTGATGGTAGGTGGTCATCGTCGCCTATGGACACCAGCAACACCAGGGGAGAGTCACCTGTGCAACGCCGGCCCTGAAGGAGAGCTCTACAATAACTGTAATTAATTATCATTAACATAATATTATACAATATAATATCTATGGTTGTGCAATATCCTAATTGAAAGTTGGAATTATATTTAATAAGTACCTAATATATGTAAAGTTACAGAGGAACACAGTTAGGATAACTTCAATATAATTGTTTTATTTTATATATTTATTAAAAATAATATCTTAAATAAATAATTAACTGTGTTAGAAAAAATATTCCTTTTTTTCGCATACTTACAGCTATGTTTATATTTATACCTACTTAACACCTTTATTTAATTAATTATACACAGTTCACATTTACATTATGGGTTTCATATTATTAGGGAAGATGTTATTATCTCTACATATCTTTTATCTAAGTATTTATATCCGATTTTACATAAAATCATTTATTATACATAAAATGTAACACTCCATGACCTGAGATCTTCGATCAAAAATATCAAATAGAAGTCGGCTCAATACTAGAAAATATAAAAATAAGATCCCACTACATATAAAACTGTTTACGCGGATGGCTTTTACTTTTTAGATTCGATTTTGTAGGCGAGCCGTTATCTAGTTGGTATTGTTGATCGAAGCTTGAGAACAAGTATTTATCTGTCACAAATGTTTGCCTCGGGAATCGAACCTGAGACCCCTTCCTTCACAGGCAGACACTACCAATTGAACAACGTGGTCAACATAAATCTTGATCGCTAAACACGTTTCTTTAACCCCATATTAACGTACTTCGGTATCAAGTTAGCCATGAGCGGTCTATACCGGTTGGTGACTGGAGAGTGGTTGTGGTTCTCCTTCAGGCCTATGATCTCGTTGTCCAGGGTGTACAGAGCCGCGTGACACCCGCATGAGGCGTGGGTGGAACACCTCCACCGGGTCTTGACCCCGTCACGCGACGCGGAATAGTAGGTATAGTTGTTGAGTTTGATCAACCGCTTACCACGCCGTGACGTCACATATTCCGCTGAAACTGAAGCTGTTTGTTAGAAATGTCCTTTGTTTACTATTGGTTTATAATAATTTGAATAACAATATCTAGTAGGTTTCGGAATTAAACAAAAAATGTGCCTAGTTTTTTTATTATGGATTTAAATGATAACACGGTTTATGTAAAACATAAAGACTTTGCTACAACTATCCTTGAGGACTTAGATTGTCGCGTCTAAAAAAATGTAATGGAATGACGTACTTACAAATATATTATTAATAATATATAGTGTATGTTTAATTTTATATGAAATATTATTTAGTACATTTAAGTTTCTTAATACAGTCCAGGCAAATAATATGCCGATGATCAGAGCATGTAGGCAAGAGGCATTTTGTGCAATAGGTCCTCACTTTCTTATCCCGTTTTCTTGGACAAAATGTACATCGCCTTTGCTTCCCTAATTTGTTATTTCTTGACTTAGAAGGTTTTTGTTCATCTACAGTATCGTTCAGTGGGTCTTCTGGATCTCTTATTATCAACAGCTGCAATGTATCATCCCCAATCATTGCGCAGTTTACTGAAATATCGATAAGGTAGTGTGAAGTCTTTTAGGGTACTTATATTATATATTATAAATCCCCCACCAATTTACTTTGTGCCAACCCTGGGTCTCTTCAATGATCGGAGAACATACCCGTGATCAATTGGGATATTAGTGGGTTGAATAAACACTGTTACATTAGAAAATTCTCCATAAATCTCAGTTGGTCACTTTTTTAATACGTAGTTTTGTCAAGTCAAGATATTAAATACCCGCGTCTGCTTCTGAATGATTGTATTAAAAAATTAATGCTAGTAGATTGTGGCAAAATTATTTAAAACAGACAGAAGGTAGATAACATACCTACCGATATTTCTAGATGCCAAATAAAAAAATGCATTTTGTTTTTATCAGTGGCGATTTCTCTAAGTTGGCGCGTATGGCGCCGCCATACCATAATTTTTAAGCATTAAATAAAATGTAAAAAATCATATATTATTTACAACCTAATTATTTAGACCTACATAAGTACAATAATTACATTTTACGAGCGCTGCGGTCTTCTATCACGAACGCGACTCGCAGCGATTGTCTTCACGTTCGGTCGGCGCCGAGCGCGGCCGAGGCATGCGCTTCTGCTAGCGCATGCATAGTCCATACAAAGTCGTTGGCCCGCGGCCGCCCGCGCCTCTTCGATCGCTTAGTATCACCATAGTAAAATTATACTGTGGTATCAGCGTATCACTGAGTTTGAAACGCGGGTCTGGCGCTGGGAATTGCGCATTACCTAACGAGTTTTCGCATGTTTTTCGTGATAGTGTAGATTTGTGATTACGGTTTCTATCTTTCTATTGATTTAATTTACTTTTTATTTAGTAGGTAATTAGTTTATAATGAAATGACATGAAATTATGAGTGATTCAATAAAATCTGTGATACAAGAACTTTTAGAAAAACCTTTCACGACAAGATCGTTTGCCGTTTGATAGTGGAAAATGGACTTTCACTATGGGACCAACCCTAAAATCGCGAAAAAGCATCAGCTATTTCATACAAAAATAAAAATGTCAAATTGTATGAAATTTCTTTTTAACCGAATTCAAAAAAGAAGGAGGCTCTCAATTCGACCGTATATATGCTTTTTTTATGTACGTTCAGCGATTATTTCGTCGTTTATAGACCGATTTTGATAATTCTTTTTTTATTCTAAAGTAGATATCCGCAGTGGGGTCCGGTGATAAGGACACCAGGATCTTTCGATCGAAGATCGAATCGAGGGGAACTTTTGAAAATTGTATGGACAACTAGTGTGTTTGTTCATGTTACCATAAGTACATTAGAGTGCTACTATTTCATGAACATCTGGAGTCGATCTGATGAAGCCGAAAGACAGTCGAGGGAACTCCTCAATGATTTACTGCAGTTATCTAGTGTTTGGGCTTGATTAATTTGTAGCGACGAGAACTTTACACTTACATGTTGAATTGAGCGCCATCTGGCGAGTAGTTTTTGAGTTATCTCTACTTATCAAGATTGAAGTCGGTTATTTTTTTTGTAAAAAGCAATTATTTGCGATTTCAAAGTAGGTTCCTTAATGAAAGACTGCAAGTTTGTTAGATTGTCTGTCTGAAGAAATGGTTTTCCGGTTATGCGCACTTAACACTACACCCTATATAACAAAAGCTGGAGCCACCCCAATTATAAACACCAGGAATCGCCACTGGTTTTTATTACTTATCGGAGTAAAACTTTTTTAATAGTGACAAAATCTTTTGCGTTGCGTTTGACATCCACCAATCACATTCCTTGAACCGCCTAGAACCGCTCCCCCCTCCCCGCCTTGGCCCTTGCCCCGGCAGTGCGGGTTAATTTTGATTCATTATCATCATCATCATCATCTCAACCCATCACGGCTCACTATTGAGCACGGGTCTCTTCGCAGAATGAATTAAGGCCATAGTCCACATGGTGTTTCAACAAATGTTGTTGGATCGCTGTTCCGAGGGTCTTGGGTTCGATTTCCAGCAAAGCGAAATTTGAATGATGAGTTAAATTTTCCATTCTCGGTCTGGATGTGTGTCCTTGTCTGGTGCGATGACCACGGCACCCACCACACAGGGACTCCTAGTGTGTAGCGCTATTATTATTAACAGCATCACATCTAACTGCTTGGGGGCCCATGGTTATGCTCCTCCCAAACTACGAGTAGCTCCTTATTCACGGTGATGACGTAAGCCCGGCATCCCATACTTAAATGGGTGGAACACCGCCATCGCACCTTAGAACCTTTGGCCGGAATCGCGCTGTACGTATACCCGTTTATCAGCACCAACGGCTTTCCTCGCTGTGACAATATGTATGTAGCTGAAAATAATAACTAATTTTTTACAAAAAAATAACCGACTTCAAAGTCGATATAACTCAAAAAACAAATCGCCAGATGTCGCTTCAATGTATAAGGTACCATAAATATGATAAGCACTAACATTAGAGCAAAAAAATCATCAAAATCGGAACACCCATTCAAAAGTTAGCAGTCATTAGCTTTCGCTTTCGAATATCAAAAGAATTATTGAAATCGGTTCATCCAGTACGATGTTATGTGGAAACATATAAGAAAAAACAGACGTATTGAGAACCTCCTCCTTTTTTGAAATCGATTAATTATAAATACACGTTTGAGCGGTAGACGTTGTCCTGCATTATATATTCTTCATAAATATCAAGTTGTAAGAAGTGTAGGTAAATGAGGCTAAGAAAAAACACCATTTTTATGTTTGATATCCTTATGTTAGATCTACTTTTATGTTAGTAATAGAACTTTAAAAACGGCAGTACTGTATGAAATTTTATCTAATTCGATTTAATTGGTTTTTGCGTGATACGTAGGCAAACATAGGTATAGGCAGACACAAAAATTCTAAAAAATGTTTTTGTCTCCATATGGAGAGGATTCCTTAATTTTTTTCTCATATACCTATATACATAACCCAGTAACAGTTTTATTATAATAATATAGATACTCCTGAAATACCTAAAGAACATATCAGACGAAGATTGTTTCCTCTTTAGGCCGAGGCCGCACTACGGCTAAAACGCCGCGGTTTCTTACCGCGTAAATTGTGTAACTCAAGGAAAGCAATACAAGCGGCCGCACTTGCGGTTTCTGATAATGTACTGGTAATTGCACGGTTACGCGGTTACCGCCGCGGGAAAAAACCGTGGTGCGGCCTCGCGCTCAATTTCGACCTCCAACGAACTACCGTTCGAACGTTTGCTAACTGACTTACTATCCAACTATCGATTGGAGGCTTATTCTGTGTTTATGACAGTTGTAATGGGTAGTAGTGAATGTGATGCTGAATTCATTCCCTTTTGCTATCTGAGTTCCTTAAGGGTCCCCGCAGACTGACTGCAGCCACCGGCGGCTGTGACGCTTCTTTTTAGAAGCGCTGTCCGGCCAACAGCCGCTTTGGCTGAATTCTGCTCACTATTATTAGAGCTGTTGGCACAGCCTCGGTGGCTGCAGTCAGTTTGCGGGGACCCTAAATAAGTTGTATCAATGTGAACTAAACCTTCGACAGAGTTATTAATGATCGAATATCGATTGCAGAAGGTGTTAAGGTATTACTAAATACTTGATTAAAACAAGTAGTCACTCTTTCGATACTGGTTTTAATTAAAGCAGTAGATTTTCTAAAGTAAAACAAAGCCAAATTCATAGACTGTTCATAAATTATGTCACACGTAGTTTATGAAAATGTCAAATGGTGTGACATTGTGTGACAGGTGTGGCAGTGTGACAGTTATTTATTTATTTATTTTCCACATTATAACTTACTTTAAAATAATAATTGAATAAATAATTATAAATAAAAATAATAATTAAAATAATAATTATTATTTAAATAATAATATAATTAAATGTTTCGTGACGTCACATATGATAGAACACTCAAATGGCAACCCATCGGGGATGACAGACGTCATCCATGCGCCAAAAGATCCTTGTACGACATTATCTAATAAACCGACATTTTCAAAATACTGATGTGACCTCGCACCATCAAAGGGGAGCTTCATACTCTTTAAATTCTTGTGTGTGTTGTGTGTGTGACGAAATTTATGGAAGGTTTTGATACTGTGGACATTTCTGCACTTTATACTTAGCAGTAGGTGCATGGTTATGCTGGTCCCTCACAACGATCAGCGCCCCCTCAAGAGTGATGACGTAGGCACGGCAGCCTTGCGGTAAGTGGGTGGAGCAACGCCACCTGGTCTTCTGACTTCTCGAGGGTATCGCGCTGTAGGTGTACCCGTTCATCTTCACCAACGTCTTCCCTTTCTTTGAAGTGATGAACATCGCTGGAACATAAACAACTGACTTGAATCAATTAGAGCCAAATCTTAGCTACGAAATTTTTTGGGTTTCAAGGTCATGGGATAACATGAACAAGGTTGAATACCTTCGATCAGTTAAATACACGTTATTAGGAATAACACTTTATTGAAGATCAACTCAAAAACTACTGGTCAGATGTCGGTAAAATTTATACGGAAACATACGACGATTAAAAAGTTATGAGGAGAATAACGACCATAAACATACATTATAAAAAATAACTCAAAAACTCCCATCTGTGGTCGCTCAAATCGCTTAAAATGGGACTAGACAGCAATTACTAGCTTTCAAATGTAGAAACAATTATCAAAATCGGTTCACCTAGAACGAAGTTATGAGGTAACACACATAAGACAAAATAACACAGTCAAATTGAGAACCTCCTATCCTTTTCAAGTCGGTTAAAACCGTGTCCTTATTATGTAACTTTAAATTAATCTGGTGGTATTTGATGGTTATGATCATCACGGACCATTATAACTTCATTATTGTACGTGATGACAAACCCACGACAGCCTTCAGGGTTGCGAGTGCAGCGCCATCTGATTTGAGGACCCTTCGACGGCGTTGCACTGTACTTATAGCCTCTCAGCTTCAGTAAGGTTTTCCCTCTTTGTGATGGGACGAATGTCACTGAAAATTACATATGATTATGATAAGTTAGGCCTCATTTACATGATACCGATTTCTTGTACATGCAAGAGAAGTAATTGAATGCAATTAAGAACGTGCAAAATTGCCATTCAACAATTGTACAGAACTGTTTACATGCAGATATTATATGCGATTATTGCATGCAAGTTTTGTTAGGATCAAAATACCTTCACACGCTGAACTCATATGAGATTGCAAATGTAGGTAGAATCCAATTCAATACAAGAATCGCATAGGAAAAAATGATATGCGCAGTTTACACCAAGGTAAAACTTGAAACGCAAGTTGTCAAGAAAATCAAGAATGTTATGAGTTGTTTAGATGATGCAAGTAATTTATTGCTTCAATTTTATTGTTTGCAACAGGCGAGAAATTGGCGTCATGTAAATGAGCCCTGAGGGTTTGTTCGGATGTACGCAGTATCCACAACGCTGTAGATAAGGATTAACTTAAAAAAAACTTGACTTCAACATTGACAAGTGAGAAAATTGAGAACATTATCAAAGTGATCACAGTCCTAATTGACTGTTAACACACACATTAAGGATAACTCAAAAACAACTCGTCAAATCTCGCTAAAAATTATAAGGGATCACACAAGGACAAACTTTCGTGTAATAACATATAACATAAAAGGAATCACCAAAATAGGTTCATCCAGTAAAAAGTCATAAGGAAACATAGTAATTAAAGTATAATTGGGAACCTACTCGGCTAAAAATCCAGGATCTGACGGCATGAACAAAGAAGGACATAAATAAAAGTAAAAAAGCTAGAAGATAAGATATCTATTTAGGGTAAAAGAAGACAGATAGACAAGTATTAAAAGAAGACAAGTAGTAGAAGTAAAGAAAATATATTTAATGATTTGTGTATTCCTCGCTGTTAGTCCCTTAACATACAATATTTATAATCAATATAAGACAATACGTTTACGTGGAAATTATGATGAAACATAAACTTTTGACAAATAAAAGTATATTACTAAATTAATAATTAAAACAGATGCAAAAACAAAAGAAACACAAAAGCGACCGAATAAGAACAAGAACTACTAACAATTAGTATCTGGAAGATTATTAACAACTAGCGAACCGCCCTCACTTCGCTTCGGGAGCCGTAAGTATCAACTGCGCAGGTCCCGCTCCCGTAGGAATTTCGGGAAGATAATAAACTATCACCAAAATTAATTCAGGTTAAATTAAATTAAACTTAGAAATAAAGCTTACGACAAAACAATAGCAAAGTAGCAAAGGATCACAGCAAGATTAATTCAGATTAAACTTGGAAACGCGGCAAGTTTGGTATGGCAGTGGGTTCGACCAAATTTGATTACCATAAAAACGGTTCTAGTGTATTAATCTTAAAAGATAGACATAAACTGTCGTGGACATTTTTTAGATCATTTCAAGAGGAATAATTCTTTCATACATATATTTTTGGTATCTTGAATCGTTTTCGCAACGCATGCAATTATTTCTTCGCTCCTAATTGTTGCAGCGTGATGTTATATAGCCTAAAGCCTTCCTCGATAAAAGGTCTATTCAACACAAAAAAAAAATTCTATTCGAACCAGTAGTTCCTGAGATTAGCGCGTTCAACCAAACAAACAAACAAACTCTTCAGCTTTATAATATTAGTATAGATTACCGTAACTGACCATCACTAACAGCACCTGTCGCATTCATATGTATTAACGAATTAATCAACTTATGTTCTAAATAACAGCATTTACCAATTTTACTAACCACTTGAGTCTTGTTCTGGGTCAGTTACAATTAGCTTGAATTAAATATAAATAACTGTGAAACTTATTTTAAATGTTACGTAAAAATGAAAGCGGAAGGTTGTTGCCACATGCTCATTTTTCCGTCTTAAATCCATAAAAAAAAGAAATAAGCTTAAAAACTACTGTCAGATGTCGGTCAAATTTATACGGACACATACGACGATTAAAAAGTTATGAGGAGAATAACGACAATAAACATACATTATAAAAAATAACTCCAAAACTCCCATCTGTGATCGCTCAAATCACTTAAAATGGGACTAGGTAGCAATCACTAGCTTTCAAATCTAAAAAAGAATAATCAAAATCGGTTCACCTAGAATTAAGTTATGAGGTAACACACATAAGACAAAAAGCACAGTGAAATTGAGAACCTCCTCCTTTTTTTCAAGTCATTTAAATACCGTGTCTTCATTAATTTCAAATTAATCTGGTGGTATTTGATGGTTATGATCATCACGGACCATTATAACTTCATTATTGTACGTGATGACAAACCCACGACAGCCTTCAGGGTTGCGAGTGCAGCGCCATCTGATTTGAGGACCCTTCGACGGCGTTGCACTGTACTTATAGCCCCTCAGCTTCAGTAAGGTTTTCCCTCTTTGTGATGGGACGAATGTCACTGAAAATTACATAGGATAAGTTAGGCCTCATTTACATGATGCCGATTTCTTGTACATGCAAGAGAAGTAATTGAATGCAATTAAGAACGTGCAATAATTGCCATTCAACAATTGTACAGAACTGTTTACATGCAGATATTGTATGCGATTATTGCATGCAAGTTTTGTTAGGATCAAAATACCTTTACACTCTGAACTCATATGAGCTTGCAAATGTAGGTAGAATCCAATTGAATACAAGAATCGCATAGAAAATAATGGTATGCGCTGTTTACACCAAGGTAAAACTTGAAACGCAAGTTGTCAAGAAAATCAAGAATGTTATGAGTAGTTTAGATCAGTGTTTTTCAAACTTTTTCATGATGCTACCCCCCTGACATAAGAAAATTTTTCGCGACCCCCGGCCCCCGACCCTTCACTTTTTTATCACATACTAGCTTCTGCCAGCGGTTTCACCTGCGTCCCGTGGGAACTACTTCGCGTACTACCTCAATAAATGAGCTATCTAACTCTGAAAGAATTTTTCAAATTGGACCAGTAGTTCCTGATATTAGCGCGTTCAAACAAACAAACTCTTCAGTTTTTACACTTTGGGCTACATTATCGCAGTTTTATTAAGGTTCCCGATTTTTTTTTAGTATAATATAACCAATGTCATCCGGAAACAGTGTAGCTTTCCAACAGTGAAAGAATTTTTTAAATCAGTTCAGTAATTTCGGAGCCTTTTCAATGCAAACAAACAAACCTTTCCTCTTTATAATATTAGTATCGAAGTATCGATACAATATTTAATATTATTATTTTAGGAAAACGATTTATTTCTAAGTGTAGCAAATACAGATCCACGATAGATGACACTGATTATTCAAAAACGAGCACAACCTTCGCATAAACTCATGTTAAAATGTCTAAGGATTTTATTTTTTGTTCATTTGTTTGTACTGAAACATAGAATTGTTTATGAGTATATCCTTTTGTCAAAATTCTCTTTTAATAAATCAATCTTTTCAATCCTTATTGTTTTTTTACTGAATTACTCTCGATTTCTGGCGACCCCCCTACAGAAGCTTCGCGACCCCCAAGGGGTCGCGACCCACAGTTTGAAAAACACTGGTTTAGATGATGCAAGTAATTTATTGCTTCAATTTTATTGTTTGCAATAGGCGAGAAATTGGCGTCATGTAAATAAGCCCTGCGGGTTTGTTCGGATGTACGCAGTATCCACTAGCGCTGTAGATAAGGATTAACTTAAAAAAAACTTGACTTCAACATTGACAAGTAAGAAAATTGAGAACATTATCAAAGTGATCACAGTCAATTAGACACACACATTAAGGATAACTCAAAAACAACTCGTTAAATCTCGCTAAAAATTATAAGGGATCACACAAGGACAAAATTTCGTGTAATAACATATAACATAAAAGGTATCACCAAAATAAGTTCATCCAGTAAAAAGTCATAAGGAAACGTAGTTATGAAAGTATAATTGGGAACCTACTCGGCTAAAAATCCAGGATCCGACGGCATGAACAAAGAAGGACATAAATGAAAGTAAAAAAGCTAGAAGATAAGATATCTATTTAGGGTAAAAGAAGACAGATAGACAAGTATTAAAAGAAGACAAGTAGTAGAAGTAAAGAAAATATATTTAATGATTTGTGTATTCCTCGCTGTTAGTCCCTTAACATACAATATTTATAATCAATATAAGACAATACGTTTACGTGGAAATTATGATGAAACATAAACTTTTGACAAATAAAAGTATATTACTAAATTAATAATTAAAACAGATGCAAAAACAAAAGAAACACAAAAGCGACCGAATAAGAACAAGAACTACTAACAATTAGTATCTGGAAGATTATTAACAATTACCATAACTGACCATCACTAACAGCACCTGTCGCAGTCATATGTATTAACGAATTAATCAACTTATGTTCTAAATAACAGCATTTACCAATTTTACTAACCACTTGAGTCTTGTTCTGGGTCAGTTACAATTAGCTTGAATTAAATATAAATAACTGTGAAACTTATTTTAAATGTTACGTAAAAATGAAAGCGGAAGGTTGTTGCCACATGCTCATTTTTCCGTCTTAAATCCATAAAAAAAGAAATAAGCTTAAAAACTACTGTCAGATGTCGGTCAAATTTATACGGAAACATACGACGATTAAAAAGTTATGAGGAGAATAACGACCATAAACATACATTATAAAAAATAACTCAAAAATAACTCAAAAACTCCTATCTGTGATCGCTCAAATCACTTAAAATGGGACTAGATAGCAATCACTAGCTTTCAAATCTAAAAAAGAATTATCAAAATCGGTTCACCTAGAACAAAGTCATGAGGTAACACACATAAGACAAAAAGCACAGTGAAATTGAGAACTTCCTTCTTTTTTTCAAGTCACTTAAATGCCGTGTCTTCATTAATTTCAAATTAATCTGGTGGTATTTGATGGTTATGATTATCACGGACCATTATAACTTCATTATTGTACGTGATGACAAACCCACGACAGCCTTCAGGGTTGCGAGTGCAGCGCCATCTGATTTGAGGACCCTTCGACGGCGTTGCACTGTACTTATAGCCTCTCAGCTTCAGTAAGGTTTTCCCTTTTCGTGATGGGACGAATGTCACTGAAAATTACATAGGATAAGTTAGGCCTCAATTACATGATACCGATTTCTTGTACATGAGAAGTAATTGAATGCAATTAAGAACGTGCAATAATTGCCATTTAACAATTGTACAGAACTGTTTACATGCAGATATTGTATGCGATTATTGCATGCAAGTTTTGTTAGGATCAAAATACCTTCACACGCTGAACTCATATGAGCGTGCAAATGAGCATCCAATTGAATACAAGAATCGCATAGGAAATAATGGTATGCGCTGTTTACACCAAGGTAACGGGTTTACGTGGAAATTATGATACATAAACTTTTGACAAATAATAGTAGTTTATGCAACTGTCATATAATGAAGGGTATTAAAACACGAGTGTGAGTTTATGAAACGAGCGCAGCGAGTTTCATAATAGTAACGAGTGTTTTAATACCCGTGTTATATGCAGTTGCATACACTACTTTATCTTCACTAATGCAATTTATCAAACAACAAGAGTAAAAGCTGACAATAGTTTATTTATTATATTCTTTTTCATATAATTTTCTAGACTTTTCTGGCAAAAGATTGTGAGTTACTTTTGTTGCCAATTCTAGAATATCCGGAGGCGTACAAATATCATCGTCGCTATACATTTTTAACTTTTAATTTGTATTTTAAAAACAAAATACATTGCGAAACATTAAATTCACGCGTACGTGTATTGTCACAGTGAACTTGCCGCCATTAAAATCTAACCAATGAGAGCGCAGCTGCGCGCGCAGGGCCAATCAGGAGCGAGCGCCCGCTGTTCGTTTTTTATTTAATTGGCACAAGATCTTACCAAAGAGTTTTGTGTATGTAAGTTTAGTAGTTTCGACGAAGTTTTCACGTATAACCCAACTGTTTTCAAAAGCCAGCCTAATATCAAAATTTTATACAACTTGTATGAGGATTTTGACATAAGGCTCGCCAGGTTAATTGGTCGCGTTTTATTGATGTTATAATGAGATTTTACGATATCGATGTGGATATTATACCATCATGTGAAATTGCTTAAATTGAGTGTTTTGTTATCTGCGCTATAACAGTAGTAATTATAAGTCAAGTATTGCAAACATAAGTGGAATGTTATAACATTAGTGTAGATAAAAGTATATTACTAAATTAATAGCTTGCCGCTTCTTCTCCCAAGACCACTCATCGTAGGGATTTGTTGAAGCGATGGCGTAACTTGACTTTCGAAATGAGTTTGTAAAAACCTACTTCGAAGAAATAAAGATTTGAATTTGAATTTGAATTTGAATAATTAAAACAGATGCAAAAACAAAAGAAAAACAAAAGCGTCCGAATAAGAACAAGAACTACTAACAATTAGTATCTGGAAGATTATTAACAATTACCATAACTGACCATCACTAACAGCACCTGTCGCAGTCATATGTATTAACGAATTAATCAACTTATGTTCTAAATAACAGCATTTACCAATTTTACTAACCACTTGAGTCTTGTTCTGGGTCAGTTACAATTAGCTTGAATTAAAAATAAATAACTGTGAAACTTATTTTAAATGTTACGTAAAAATGAAAGCGGAAAGTTGTTGCCACATGCTCATTTGCCGTCTTAAATCCATAAAAAAAGAAATAAGTAAGATGATAGAAGATTTTTAAGTAAACTCTAATATGAGATTTAGGTGTTATGACTGTGGACATCATTAACTTGGATTATTTCGTCTTTGAACGTGACGATGCACGCTCGACAGCCGGATGGCCAATGTGTGGAGCACCGCCATCGAATCCTGGATCCTCTCGCAGGGGTTGAGCAGTACGTATAGCCTTTCAACTTTATGAGCGTCTTTCCTTTCTGCGAGACCACAAATGTTGCTGTAATCAAAATGAAAGCTGATGACATTATAGTTAAAAAAGAAGATATATCACGAACAGAAGACCGCCATTCGAAAGGCCCTGGATTTAATTTATAGAGAGGCGGTTTAAATGATTACGTTTAACTAAGAATACTAGTGGAGCTATAAGAGTTTATCGTTTAACTATAATATAAGTTGGTCTTCACTGTGAAATTAAAAGTGTGGTTAAAAATTAAAGATGTTATAGTAAACCAACAAAAATGACCAACATTCCTGTACTAATTATTACTATGATCATGTTCGCTCATGCAGCGTACAATCTCCTCATCAATGGTGACAAGGTAGGCCCTGCAGCCGAAGGAGTTGTGGGTAGAGCAACGCCATCTGATCTTCGATCCCTGCTTCCTGCAAGCGTAATATGTATGCTGTTTGTACTTTATCAGAAATTTCCCTCTCTGAGAAAGCACGTAGCCGAATTCCGCTAGAAATGAAAAGGATCTTGAATGTAATTAATACGATTTTAATGGAAATTTTTGCAAATCTGAAATTTGAATCTGGTTCAATGGAATCACAATCTTGTCGCTTAGTTCTTAATGACCCTGTTTGCAAGGAACTCGATTTTCGTTAATCAATTCCTTCAATTGCTACAAGGTAAGTAAGCGAAATGAAACAAATATTATAACAAAAACATTTAATACATATGACATCTACAATAACTATTTCGCGTGGTTGTGATCATCCTTCACGCACACCACTTCACCGTTGAACGTGATGATGTACCCTCGGCATCCTTGGGGCCAGTGCGTGAAGCATCGCCACCGCATTTTCGGTCCTCTCGAAGGATTTGAGCAATACGTATACCCTTTTAACTTGATTAGCGTTTTTCCTTTCTGTGATATTATGTACGTGGCTGTAAACAATACAAGTCAATACAGTATCTTATATATCAAATAAATCCATCACCAGATCATCTCCATCGTCATCAGCATAAATACATAGTGTCAAACTGAACAATACACCCCAAAATACTATTTCTTGAAGTAATGTTTGATATGAAATAGCACAAGGAATCAATCATTCGAAATATCAACTAATATTATAGCTAAAAGCCACGCGCTCCATTATATGATTTGGTCAGCTAAAAAATTAAGGCCCAAAAATAGTAATCCAGCTGCTTACCAGGTACCAATCAATCAAATCAATCAATCGACTCATAGAAGAGCATTGAAATATGAGCTTTATGCCATGTTCATTACATTTGTATTTTCGTTAAGATTGGAGTAAGCAGTATAGACAGTAGCAGCATAGACTTTCAACCGGCCCTCGAGTATGATTAATAAATATGCCTTATGCTTCCTTATGTATTTGGAGAGACTCAGTGCTCAGAGTGGGCAATTGATAGTTGAATTCAAATTTGGAGATTGCACGTGATCCACCTATTTCGAGTAGGTAAATGTTGGAAATACATTCTTATAGAACAGGGTGCACAGCTCATATTTCAATGCTCTAGTAGACGTAAAGTTGGAGTAACACCTAGCTATGCTTCACATTCATCTCCTTCAACTTTACGGGGTAAATCCGAATAAAATATTGAATATTAAGCGTCGCATAATTAATATTGCAATAACTTGCATTTATAACGAAAGCTATACCAGGTTTTTCAAACATGGATCACATGAAACCCACTACTGCAAACACACAGAAAATAAATAAAATAAAAAATCTTTAATTCTTCACAATTTTCTCTATAAATGTAAGATTTCTTTGTGGAACTGATTTACATCAACTTTTTTTAATAAGGTTACGAGTCAAATGCCCAATGACGTAAGAGTTTTAAACGCAAGCACGAATACAAACGAAAAAGAGATATTGGATCTGTGACGCATGTATTTATTTATAATGTTTTAATATTATTTTTACTGATAATAAAAATGCACGAATATTTAAAATAATGAGAAAATTGTAATAACTAATACTTTTTAATCGAAAAAAATATAATGAACATGAAATTGGATGATTTATTGTGCAAAACAAATAACATAAATAAAAATTGTACGTAAATAATTGCATAGTACATAAAACAAGAAAATTTTAAATATACGAGTACTATAATAATTGTATAACTAGTTTACAACATGTTATATGGTAAATAACTACTTTATATGTATTAAAAGTTGTATTAAGGTAAACTATTGTACAGTTATTATTTTTTACGTAGAATGTGAAATGCAAAATATTTTCGAAATATCACGCTGATTGAAACATGTAAGAAATAGAACACTATTTTATTTATAATTTTATCTACGATTTACTGATCCAGATTTACTGAACCAATCTTACGATTTTATCACATGACGCTTATTTTTTTTTTAATTTTTCATGCTGTCGGCGTTTAACAGAATCTCTTACATACACAGGATGATCAGAAATTTTATCTATTGCATTCCTAATTTTTTTGTAACCAATACACAACGTATTTATTAAAAAAACCTTACAAACCCTTACTTCTTTACCATTTATCATGAAGTAGAAGGTTGCATTTGGTTTTCTAGGTGGTGTGAAGCAGGCGCCGTCGAGTCGGATCTTGATTGTTCGTTTTACAGGATTATGCTTTTTAATGCAAGATGCGAGAAAATCATTTTGTCTTTGTGTTGACCCCAATTCCCAGAAGGCTTTGAAAATGTTATTTCGCATTTCAAAAGAAACTTTTGAAGAACACGAAAGTCTGCACGAGCTTTTGCAAGGGGGACCTATTGATTTTATGGTCCAAGCTTTTCCACTTTTTGTAATTTGCTTTTTGTCATCAACATACTTAGAATAAGAGCCACTACAAGAATTCGATGTTCTGCTTTTTGAACTAGAAGAGTTCGAAGAAGTTGAAGGACTACGATTATAAGATCTAGTTCTAAATACACAGCGATGTTTAGTATGGCTGCTTCGAGGTCCATACTCTGATAATTGGAATGCTGAAAAAAACCCCATTAAATCTATGAGAATAATTCGTACTTCATAATATCAGTTATCGACGATCTTTAAACTTTACACATAATAATAAATGGTACAGTGATTTACAAAAAAATAATGAAATCCACTCATTGTTTTAATTTACACTAAAAAATTTCGTCATTAGGTATGCATTGAAAATTGATCCATGGACATAAAATATTGCTGTAAATAATAGTTAAGAGTTTTGCATGATGATATTTCACTAGCAGTATTACTTTATCAGATGGCTAATAACCCTGTAGTCATGGATTCAATTCCCGCTTCCTTATTTACACCGAGAAACTCAAAAGTAGTCAAAGGACCACGCCCACTATACATTAACCGATTAATGGAAGAGACATTTCCATCATCAAAACACATTTTTATTTAGACGTATAATATGTTTTTCATTGAAACAACTCAAACACAGCGCTTTTTAGCATTCAGAACATTGAGTTATTATTTTCTTCGCCCTTTTAGCAGCTTCACGACTTGGTAATGAGAATCTGAGTTTTTCATAGCATCCTGTACATCTTCTCTTCTTCAGTGCCTTCCGGAAGAAATGTTTACCTTCTATTTGTCCTAAAATAAATGGGTTGTACGACATTGGTCAAGTAGATATGCATAGGCGATAGTATTTACTAAATACATTTTTAACACGATTTAGAAAAGCATTGAGGAAATTGTTATTTAATAAACTCTTAGTTAGTTTTTATAAACTCTTAGTTAGTTAAATATACTCTTAGTTTAAAAATTAAAAACACACTACATCATAGTCATCTTCCGGAAAACAAGTGTTTTATTATACCCCGCTACATGGATGATTGTGTGTGTCCATGATACACACTATCTCTTCGTGGACGGTGATGACATACGCTCGGCAGCCCTGAGGGTTGTGAGAACAGCGCCAGCGGGTTCTTGTGCTTTTCGAAGGAATCGGACGGTAGGTGGAACTTCCAATTATCAAAAGCTTCTTGCCAGATTGAGAGGTGATGAAATGGCCTGAAATGAAATTAATCCTTTAAGTAAATTATTTGAAAAACCAGTTTTTTTCTATTTTTTAATTCCCGACCTAAAACGAGGGGTGGTTGAACTTTATTTTATTTATTTCTTTTTATTAGGGATAACAACAGCTTATATACTAACGCAGTTTTACTTAATATATACATACATAAAGAAGCCAATAACAGTTATCCACAGAATACAGTTTTTAAGTATGAACTGTTTGTCTATGTATCTGTGTAGTTTTGGCACCGTGGCTCTTGAATAAATAAACCGTTTTGAGTGCGGTTCATTAGCTCATTGGTGGAATTCTGCAATTTTTAATTTTTAATTTACAGTTATCAATCCATGCAACATCATAATCTCACAGCATAACCCTTAAACGAAGCCCAGTTCTTGTAAGTGTAGTCCACGGCAGTAAGTAGTATTAGTAATATTAAGGGTTATGCGGTTACTTACATTAATTAACCGCATAACTATTAACTAATTAAAAGAAAGACTGTTGATAATGCAAAAGTTGTACTATCAGTTCCTCATCAACTAATTTGCTCAACAATGCGAAAAGCCACACTGATGATAAAATAGTCACAATTGCTCCTGAAGACTAATATAGCAAAAGAAGAGAGATAAGGAAAGAAATCATAGACAATTCACTTTATCAATTTTTCTTACAAAACAACGTTTAATGATTGTGAGAAGCTTCGATACAAATTATCTCGTCATTGAAAGTGATGATGTAAGCTCGACAGCCTGCAGGGCTATGAGTGGAGCAAGTCCACCGAATCTTAGGACCCTTGGTCCGTGAGCGGTAGGTATAGTTGCCTAGCTTCAACAGTTTTTTCCCCTTCTGCGATACTACGAATTCCAATGGTACTGAAAAATATATTGGTATTATTAGGAGATTACACAAAGTACTAGGACTTGTAGTAGCGCTATAAGAAAATAGAAAAAAAAAAATAACTTTCATAATAAGTGTTAATGGTGTAAAAATATCCGCATGATGGACAAGTAGAAATTTAAATGAAAAACAGCATAAATATTTATTAAAATTGAAAATTATATTATTTTACAATATTTAATGCAATGGTGTTTTCTGTAATTTTAGTAATTCAAATTATGATTCGCTTTCTCGTTTTAAATACCGTCAATTTTAAATCTTTTAAGATTGAAGTATTTTCCTTTTCTTTCCAATAAGTATCTTTGTCTATTTTTTACTTGTTGTTTCTGCCACAAGTCTTTATCGTTTCTGATTTTTTCGTATCTTTTCCTTTCTGCAAGTTTCTTTTTTGTAAGTATTTCTTCTCTAGATTGCTTACATTTTTTTCCTCTTTTGAATTCTGGTGAAGCAAATATTTAAGCATTTATTAAGGTTATAATGTGTTATGCCAAAAATGTGTAAAAATGGTGATAAACGTGCGATACCAATAAAACATTTACCTTTTGTAGGGAGGTGAGTTTGGAATATGGAATCCAGTTGTTAGTTTATAACTCGATCAAAGGATAAGGTTATAAAATAGATAATACTGATGTATTTGTGTCAAAAGTGTTAGTATCAAGTCCTCTTAAAACGCAGTTCAGAGATAAACACGATCCATGCTACTGAGTCATCGGGTGTGACCGTGTTTATAAAATACTTTATAAATATTTTTAAGATAAACGGGCTGGCTGTAGCCAATACTTTATAGTATGGTCTTTAATAAACAATAAAGTAACAGAATATTGATAAAATTTTATTAGTTGCCAATTATTGATAGACAGGTAGAAAAATAGAAAGTAATATTTATTATTTCTTAAACCAAGTTTTACATTAATGGTTGGCACGTATTTTTTATATTATCTTATCTTTTGGCCACAAATCCCCAAAACCAAGGCATGTTATGTAAAACAAATTTATATTCTCACTTATTAAAACATATAATTCCAACTCGCATGATTAAAAAAATCATAGTTTTAATTTTATTTCCATCAAGTCCAGGGTGATCAATCTAACTATACGACTAAAGTGCCCTTCAAAGGGATCATTCACATTTTTTTATTCCAGTATGATACCAATGGAGCAATTTCATTATGTAGAACACCTGTGTGCTATAATTCTATTTTCATACACCTTAATGCATAATATATTAAGAAATTTAGTTTTCTTCCTTGGATATCTGCAAATCCGACATCGTCACTTGATCGGTGGTCTAGTTGCCTTGGTCAGCTAGTAGATGCCACTTGGCAATTGGTTTCTCATGAATATGTTCACCCTTTACAGCTACGATGGTATCTTCTACTGTGTGTATCGCCGCCAAACAACCTACGTGTTGGTGGGTGGAACATTTCCATCTAATCTTAACTCCTTTGCTAGGAGTCGAAGCGTAGGTGTACCCGTCCAGCCTGATCATCTTCTTACCTTTCTGGGACATGACATATTCCACTAGAACAAAGAACAGTTGTTTTAGTTTCATTGACGCGTTCATGATATTGTTAGAAAAGATTACAGAGATAAAGATTTTGCAGTCTATACCTGGGGAAGATATCTTTCATAACTCTACATAATGTTCTCAAAATTGTATAAAGCCTTTTAATCCATACTTTTCTAGCCTTGTGAAAACATTCATAAAAATGTACTGCTTTTACATGTTTTAGTTAGTTTAAAAATAAAAATGTTATGTTAATTTAAACAATTAAGTCTAACAATTTTTGAGCCTGAGTGCTAAAGGACAGGTTTCCTAACTAAAGTGTCGGCGAGTTAACGATTATTTAATGAAACAATTAGAAAATTTCAACAGAATTTTTATAGTTATATGTATACGTAACAACCTTGTGGAAGATCTCACTAAATACGTCTTTAATTTAATCAAATAAGTAACAAAAGGATTTCATCAGGCAGACTTCATTTAGAAGGTGGATGTTTATGATTTTCCTTTACAGCAATGATGCTCTCCTTCATTGTGTACACTGTAGCACAGCAGCTGCGACGGTTGTGAGTGGAACATCTCCAACGAACCATGTTGGTTTTGGACTTGGACGCTGCGTAGTAAGTATACCCGTTGAGTTTGATCAAACATTTGCCCTTTTGAGACAGAACATATTCCACTGGAATAAAATCAAAGTTAAGGAATTCAAAATTTATGAAGTTTTTAACACTGACTCAATAACAAAAGGAACTTTTTTTAAGTTTTTGAAAAATATTAGGTTTTAAAATACTATCCCATTTCGACAGATTTTTAATGTTACCCTTCAGTTCATATCTTACCTTTATCTAAGAGTTCCTCCAGTCCAGAAAACCCAGGTGGTGAAAGGAAACAACCTTCTTTTAAAACCTTCTAACCTAGAGTATCACCACGATAAATCTGAGGGAGCAGAATTCTCAGATAAGGGACGCCTTATTCAGCAAGGTGCACCATAAATTAAAACGAGTGTTATAGTTAAGGGTTCATATTATTCAAAAACTTTGAATTTTCAATTCGTTTTTATTTTTTAACGTTCTTTTATATTGCTGCATTGTAAACATGGCAAAATATAACCTACAACATGGTGTTTTTATAATCTTCTGTGTACAAAAACCTTGTTTTTCAACGTATTTTTTTGCACTGTAAAAATTGCAAAACATACAAATGCACAACTTGGTATTATTATAATACAAGTTCTTAAGTAAGACAATAAATAATGACACCGGTCAAGTGTGAGTCGGGAACAAGGACGCCGAAAAAATTGTTTTTTTTTAAATAAGTAATAAATTATACCACATGACGTTGGATACGGAAAAAATGAACGACTTTTATAAAACTTATTGCCAATTCACACTTGACCGATATTTGAGGTGTATATAAATACTTTTATCTAAAACACTTTGATGAAATCTGACAAGCCAGGCATCCATGTTTCTTTTCTCCTACAATATCATTTCCCTAAAAATTAGAAAAAGTTATTTTTTAAATTCACATACAAAACTTTGAAAAATTATTAGATTAGGTTAGTTTATATTTTACAGATCTTTATACTCACTTTCAGCGTAATTTTGCCGCAGCATTTCATTTTTTTCCTGTTTATGCATTCCCACGCCTCGGTACCATTCTTATATTTTTCTTTCAATACG
This sequence comes from Hesperia comma, assembly GCA_905404135.1. Lineage (NCBI taxonomy): Eukaryota > Metazoa > Arthropoda > Insecta > Lepidoptera > Hesperiidae > Hesperia > Hesperia comma. The sequence goes on from FR990024.1 coordinate 3,494,470, forward strand.
TATTGGTTTCCAGAATATAGAAGGACTGTGCCACCACCTCTTTTTATGAAAGTCAAACGCGATACCCCTTTAGAATAGCATGGTATTTCTTCATCTGCCATTATCCCTGCAACATAACGATTAAAGACTAGCAAAACATTTAGAGGGTTTATATTTCTGATATCTATTAAAAAAGGTGCGGACACAAAATACGAAAGAAGCAAATATGGCCTATGGCTATGATGATTAAGCCGTAATAGGTGTTTATGCACACGAAGCTCCACATAAAACCTCTAAAATAAATAACGTAATAATAAAGCGTCGTAAATGTCACGGAAAACACAGATTGCAGATCAAGAAACGCAGATCGATACAGAATTGAAATTCAATATTTTATCCATCTCGAAAATAATGTTTCCTCAAATAGATACTGTCAATGATGACTTTAAGCATTTATTTCAAGAAATATCATATAGACAATATTAAGATAGTCCATAAGTATGCACTGCATAAAATAGTAGGTACGAAGTCTACGAGATAAAGACGTATTTTCATTTACCCTTACGTATACGTACGACGTGTAGCGTTAATAGGTAACAGTGTAGGTAGGTATATCAATATGATGTCAAGGATAAATACGAAACAAAACTCGAATGCCTGAGAGCCGTTAAGAATTATTATTGGTTAAACGACAATGGATAAAAAAGATCGGTCACCAATTTAAATTTTAGCTAGGTTCCTTCTGCAAATTTGTTTTTTGGAGCTTTTTTTGTTAGCAATACTTTCCCTATGGTTGTAAAAATAAAACAAAATGCGGGAAAAGAAGACAAATAAATAAAATGAGTCCATATTTCGTTTATTTCCAAAAAGAGTCGTATATATTTATGTAGTGTTCGTTTCTTTTTAGTTTTAAGATATTTTTATCCTCCTTTTATTGGTAACATCCAATGATAGAGATTGAAGTGAAGCATTCACTATCAGCCTAGACTGCGTATCTCTTTTATTTATCCAGTCACCCCTTGACAAGATATTCACATGACAAATTTTCTTTATTCATCATGGACTAGTTTTTTCATTCAAATTCTGCGTGACCTGCTTTTGTAGCGCTAATTATTTTTGGCCGAATTTATAGTAAAACTATTCTGCATTCAGAAACAAAAAACTGAGACAGGACAGGACATTTAGATATCGAAAAATTTCCTTAGCAACTTGCTAAACTGATATTTTCGATCAACAATACCAACTAGATAACAGCTCATCTACAAAATCGAAGCAAAAGCTTTCCGCGTCAATTAGATCTCACCTACACAGTGTTATCTGTTTACAAACAACTAAAACATTTTTTTTACTTTCAATTACAACCTTGTTACCAAGCAATGAAATCACAAATATTTAAGCATTCTCTTATATTTACGATCATTTTGACACTGAACAAAATAAGAGCTAACAAATGAAGTGGGATCTTATTTTGTAGACAGTTTTCTAGAACTTAGCCGACATCTAGGTACTTGGTATTGTTGATCGAAGACTTATACTTATTTTGTTTTATAAATCATATTCGTTTCGTCATCAGCCGCTTAGGAGGTTCATGATTATGATCCACGCCTATCTTGACGATGGAGTCATCAAACAAGTGCAGACTCGCTTTACAGCCTTTTGTATGGTGCGAGGAGCAGTACCATTTGGTGACAGACTTCCCGGTTGAATACGGCCATTCTGAATATCTGTACCCTTGCAGCCAAATCTGACGTTTGCCGCGAGCAGTTGTCACGAATACGGGTTCTGTGGGTATGAGATTTTGCATCGTTATTGATCTTTTGTATTAAACAGGTACTGACATACATACATAATCTGCATTAGAGGTAATAATACAGTGGTTTTATTATATACACTGTAACTGATCGCTGTCTGTCCATGGTAAATATAAAATAAACATAATTTATTATATCCTTTATATACCTACGCAAGGGAACCCAATACAATGTTTTTTCATTTTTCGGTTTGTCTGTATGTTTGTGCACGATAATCTACTAATCTACGACACGGCTTATCCAGTTTGAATCCAGTTTTCAGAATTATATTGTGATAGGCTTCACTTAATATTTTGTGTTGTTTTCATTTAAATCGGTAATAAATAATGAAGTGATGGTGAAATTTAAACAAAATCCACGCGGAAAAAGCCGTGGGTGAAAGTTAGTCACAAATACGACCCGAGGCAAAAACATTTGTGTCACATAAAAGACAGTCCCAGGCAGAGTTGCGTATTAGGCTTCGGGGTCGATATTTGTATACGATAATCTCCCCAAAATTCCAAGGACTTCAGATATTACACGTACACGGTATAAACTCCACTCCATCGAGCACTTCCAAATCTGAACCCATATCAAAACATGACTTTCATTGTATGAATAAAAATTATTAAAGACGCCATACCATTAAGCGAATAAAACGGTCAAAAATCCTTTTTCCTATGGAGGAAGAGTTTTGAGTGTTATATGATAGCTTACTGTAACGCGCCCTAAATAATCTGTTATATCGATTTAAAACAATAGCGGTTTGTAAATGAAGATAAGAAACAGGGAAGATTTCCAAAAATTTGACGATGAATAATATGGCTTAAAAATAAAATAAAAACTTATAATTAACAATTTGATTTATTCAACCACACACATTTTAAAAAAGACGCGATGCCCTGCATACATTTTTCGTGAACTGTACTTTGGAAATTATGTTGTTATGAAGTAAGAGTTACGATTCTCATATTGAAATCATTAAACATTATATTATTTGAAAATGGCGCCGAATAAACTGATACATTAATAAAAAAAATCTAGTTTCACTTGGGATAGTGTAAGTATGGTGAGAATGTTATGTTTATATGGTAAGTATGGCGATAGGTACTCTGTCTGTCTAAATCTGTTTAGGCATTTAGAAGTTATGGTAGAATAAAACAAATCCTTCACATACCTTAACCTTGAAACCATTAGGGTCCCTGCAAACTGACCGCAGTCACCGGCGTCCATGGCGCTGTGGCGCTTCTTTTTAGAAGCGCGATCCTGCAACAGCCAATAGCTCCAATAACAGTGAGCAGAATTCAGCCGAAGCGGCCGGACCGCGCTTCTAAAAAGAAGCATCACAGCGCCACAGCCGCCGGTGGCTGCAGTCAGTCTGCGGGGACCCTTACTCTCATTTTTGAGCAGACGTGTACAAATGTATATGAATACATTAACATTATAATATATAACATATTACTTCCAACTGCTACAGTTTTGGGCGAAAGAAGATCACGCGCGCCCTGACGTTGAAGATTATGAATCAATAGGTATTTTCTCAAAGATGCAATTGCGATTTATACGGCGTCTTTCTTGAGAGTTACCAAACTGCACGATGAATTCATTACACATAGCGTTCATTCATTGACCATCAAAGCCCACGTAATCCCGTCGTATTGTATTCTTCGGTGGATCATGATTATGGACTTGAATAACTTTCAGGATCGCGTCTTCGATAGTGTGGAGACCAGCCTTGCATCCTCTGGCGTGGTGGGAAGAGCAATACCATCTCAAGATGGGTCTACCTTCAGAGTTCGGCCAGATCGAATACCGGTACCCTTTCATGATGATTTGCCGCTTTCCTCGAGCCGATACTATGAATGTTGGATCTGTGGAGTGAGAAATGGGTAGAAATTGCGCTTAAAGGATATTCTAAATTCCAATTAAAATTTTTGAATTTAGATACATATTGAGAACATCACAATGAAATCTCGACACTTCTTTAATGTGACATTTATAAGCATATAGATTTTTTTTTCTTTCCGCTGGAACCTCTGAATTTCCTGAATTTTCTGAAACTTTAGTGAATCCTTTTAAATTCATACAAAACTACAAAAAAGAATGTAAGCAGGATAATAATCCAGATGTCCCGTTAAGTAATCTGAATCTTCCTTTCATTCAATACAGATCCATTTTAGATTAATTAGTACACATTAATAAATTATTTTGGAATAACGTGCTGCTAAGGGCGTATTCAAGTAGAACGCTGGTTACCGGCCGGCGCCGATCTGCCAGCGCTTATGTTGCGCTTATGCAGCGGTCTTGTTTTTTTTTCACTAAAATTTTGTCAGGCGCGCTTTTTTTGCTCTAGTGTCTAATCCATAGTCCTACAGATCAATGATTGAGAGAGACTGCCAGCAGCTCCTGCTTATACAAGCTTGCTTTATGTAGAGGTTATCTCGACGGACCAGTACCGATAAGCGCTGGCAGATCAGCGCCGGTAACCAGCGTTCTACTTGAATACGCCCTACGCTATTTTTTCCGGTAGTATGAATGCCCCAATGGAGTTAGTTTTACAACAATGGTAGATAAAGGTGATATGCACTACATACTACTGATAGGAAGAAATAAATATAAAAAAGAAAGTCGATTACGGTGAAAACAAAGATACTTTAAACAGCAACATATTGTTTAATGTTTTGGAATTTTATTAATATAACATAAACCATAAAATAAATGTAAATTATGTGTGTAACATTTCTATTTTTTAAATAAAAGTCGTTCAATGATTATGACAAAGCTTGACCGAGGTAATTGTATCGTCCAGGGTGTAAATCACAGCTTTACAACCCTTGTGATAATTATAACAGTACCATCTGGTCTTAAAGGAATTTCCATGAACCTTCTTGGAAATGTGTATTCTGTAAAAGTAATCGTTGAATTTCATAATGCGTCGGCCATTGGAACCAAAGTGAAATGTTACACCTGTGAAAGTATGAAAAACTGTAGATTTCGTAATACCAGAACTTTCCAATTTATCATAGATTCATGGAAAAAAATTACTACTGTTTCCACTTCTCGTTGAGGAGAAGAAACGGAGAAAGGAATTCCTTGGTACCTACATCTTCGAAAGCGTTAGAGAAAATGTGACCTGTCAGACTATTTGACAAGCATAGAAAGAAGGAAACATTGAAAGAAAATTTTAAACTGTCGTGTATGAAAATGTCTATTTTATCTTAACTTAAACATTTCAAATACAGTTTTATTTTATAAGCTAACATTTAAATGGAATATTCCAAATAGTTGTTACCATGTAGGTGTACCATGTACGGAACACATACAGATATCATACACAGGTACACTTGTATATAATATAATAGAAGAAGATGAAGAAGTATTACTATACAATGGGCGTACACATACATGATCTGATTAAGAAGTTGAGGCAACTCGGATTTTCAATGCATATTTTTTAAGAGAGTACTAGTTATGCCTGCGAAGAACTATGGTTCTTTCATTCTTTCTAGATAGATAATAACCGCAGATACTTCATCCCAGGTCCAGAAAGGTGATGCAAATGCTACCCTCTGCCTTTGCCTTATTACGCCGTTGCACAGTATATCTCCTACAACCATGTAGTCACATATATACTACTGTTCATCGTTATATGCAGTAATGTGAGTAATATATTTCGAAGCATCCATAAAGTTCTCCTTCAATCATTTGACTGTCGTATTTGTCAGAGCAATCTTCAGTTGTTTATAATTAACTCATATTAGGATGATTATTATGCACAGTTTTGGCTGAGATGATGACGTCATCAATAGTGTACACCACAGCTTTGCAGCCCCGGTAGTATTGCTGGCAGTACCATCTAATCTTCTTTAGCTCACCAACCAATTGGGTGCGGTGTATCGAGTAGTAGAAACCATCTATTTCCAGGACCCGATTGCCTCTGTTCCCGTAGAAATATCTTACAATTCCTGAAAAGTGGGATTTATGTGGTGAAGTGATAGAATTAGGAACATGGTAACTTGAGTATTATGAAAATGGCACTTAGCCACTTAGCCAAGGATGAGACATTCATTCCAGATATTTCATCACACTTTTATATAACCTTATCTTTTATTGTTATACTCGTATAGCCGAATAGACTGGCAAACCAACTAATGCTAAGAGGATATAAGTAATTATTGACGCGTTGCTGGCCAAGTTACCTGGGGACGAGAAACTAGCTTTCTCATACTGCAATTGAAATTTGTGCAAAATATTACAGTAGAAATCCAAGCAGATAACTAAAAACAATTGTAATTTGTACAAATACTTGGATTTCGTGTGGACAGTGCAGAGACCAGCTACCTCGTTAAAGGAGAATGTAGGCGTCAAAGTCTCGTCCGTTATAAATGAAGACACTGATTGAGTAGGAAAAGATAGCTTGGATTCAATGAAAGATGAAGCCACTTTAACAGACAGACTTTCTTATAGGCTGCCATCATATCGTTGACACCCTAACATTGTCTAGAATTAAATTGCACAGAATAAAGATCCCCTCCTCTGGAGTAAGTTGTCGATTTCAAGTGGTTTTAATTTTACTCATATTGGTATATTGACTCATAAAATCTGATAGATAGATGGATAAATTCATGGATGGGGAGGTGAACGCATAGTTGGAATGTAAGGCAACACTTGAATATTTAACAGCAGATTTATGATTTCACCTGTAGCCTTTCCGTGGAAAACCATCACACATAATCAGGCTCATGGTTGTGGTAAACGTTTGTTTTGACCAGGATATCATTCAACATGTATAAAGCAGCTCTGCATCCCTTGGAGTTCCTGGTGGAACATCTCCACCTGACCCTCGCGCCTTGTGGTGAGGGTCGGATGACATGGGCCGAGTAGTGGTAGCCTGCCAGCTTTAGGAGAAGGTTTCCTTTCTTCCCCATCACGTATTCTACGCTGTCAGTATCTGTAATAAGAAGACCAATCAGATTTTACAATCTAGGTGGATTTTCCACAAAAGAGCCTGATGGAGATAACTAGGGTTCCGCAATTTAAACCAATTTTAAAGTGCCTCGGTGGATGTTTTCCGTTCTACGAAATGTCCCAAGCTAAACGCTTGGTATTCGATATGTCAAAGAATATGTACTGGAGATATTTTAAAAAGAAAACCACCACGACTAGGCTTAATTAAAAAGTAACCGTGGTTCATCTTACAATTGCGAAACCTTACGCTGCATGTATTCTAATACTCATTTGGCCGGTTAATCTGTTGGTACTCACGACGTGATGGTATGGTATTGGGGCGGCAGAGAATAACTGACCCCAAGCTTATAAGCTGACACCCGAATGCTTCTGGATTCAAGTCCCAGCGAGACGGAAATTTGAATGATAAGTTTAAGTTTCCGTGCTTGGTCTGGGTGTGTGAACTCTTGTGTGTTGTCCATGGCACCCACGACACAGGGAATTCGATTGTGGCGCTGTTAGTGTGTAGTGTTATTTATTTATTTATTTATTACACTTTATTGTACACCTTAGTAATAAATAAGAATACTATGCTATAATTAATATTAGTAGTGCACAAAAGGCGACCTTATCGCTCAATAGCGATTTCTTCCAGATAACCTTTGGGAAGATGGCAAAGGGAAAAAACAAGAGATGTTGGTAGGGTGTGTTACTTATTTGTGTAGGGTTATTTATTCTGGTAGATCAAGATGTCATAAGAGACGACAGAGGCTGCGCAGTACGAATGGTCGTAGACACATCACACACTGAGAACACGGAATACATCCACTTAAAACACAGAACTGAAAAGAAAACTGGATATAGGAAACATAAAAAAGAAACTGTAGTTATGTCACTAAAATGTATTATATTTGGAAAAAATATCCATTAATTAACCACTTAATAACAAACCGAATTATGCAGTTGTTAAGTAAATGTAAAGACCAAAATAAAAAACGATCAAGCAAAACTAGGTAAGGTAGAACCAGAGTGGTCCAAGTGACAATTTTAACTTTTCGAGAAAACGAGGGAAACGCGTTTGTATTTATTGTAGCGAAACTAATAACTTTTAACTTGCAATTCTTTATTGAAATTACAGCTAACAAGTTAGATTAAAGTAATAAGATACGTATAATCACAATCATTTGTATTTAGTATAACAAATTGATGGTTTTTCACAAAAAAATGCACACAGACCACTCTGGCACAAATAAAAATTTAAAAATTCTTGCACATGGACCACTCTGGCACAAACAAAAATTAAAAACTCTAACAAATTTATCTATATGTCCGTAATCTACTTATGTTTGTGCACGCTAATCTCAGAAACGGCTGAACAGATTTTTATGGAACTTTCACTTGGAGATAGATGAGGTTGTGGAGAATCATATTAGCTACTCTTTATCCCGGAATTCGGGATTCCCGCAGGAAAAACTATTATTCTCAAACGAAGTCGCGGTTTCAGATTTTTATGGGACTTTCGTTGGAGAATAGAGAAGGTTGTGGAGCAACACATAAGTAGGCTACTCTTTATTCGGAATACCCGCCACATCGGGATTCATGCGGGAAAAAATACTGTTATCGAATGAAGTTGCGGACTTTCACTGGGAGATGGAGGAGGTTGTGGAGCAACATGGAGGCTACTCTTTATCCCGGAATTTTGTGACATACTGAATTTCACGCGGGCGAAACCTCGGGCACAGCGGCACAGCTAGTTTATTAATATGATTCAGAACTAACTTTTTACAAAAAAAATAACCGACTTCAAAGTCAAGATAACTCAAAAACCACCGGCCAGATGTCGCTCCAATGTACAAGGTACCATAATTATGACAAGCACTACTTTTAGGTAGGTAGGTAGGTGGTAGAGCCTAGAGTTCGCCCGGGGTAGTACCACCGCCCGCCAAGGTACTCAGTACCATTCCTACCGTCATAATAATTGTTTTTAAGAGCAATTGTGTTCCGGATAGGAAGGTTTGTGGAGCCGGTTTCACTTTTTTAGAGGCGACCATCTCAGACCTCAGGGGTAGCAACGCATCTGTGACCGAATTGGAACAAGACTCATACTAACAATAACTAACTGGACTATTACTAACATTAACTAACAGGACTAATTATCACTAACATACCCTGTCCTCGCACTTATTAACAAACTAACCAACTAATATTCTAACACCATCTACTAACTGGACTAACCATCCTAGTCCCTTTGAGTCTAGTTCTAGGTCGGTCACAGTTGTTATGGGCGGCAGGGGAAGGGTGGTACTGCATGCTCGTTTGCTATCTTAATTCCATAAAAAAAAAACCTTCGAACAAAAAAGAATCTAGTGAAATTTCCATAACGAACCGTTCAGCCGTTTCTGAGATCAGCAAGCACAAACATACTACAAACAAATAGAAAAGTTAAAAAAAAAACTTATTCACCGATCCTTTTTTTATTTTTTTTTATCTTTGTTGGTAAGTTTGTGACCCCATAACTTCGTGTTATGTGTGTGTTAATTAAAATAAGAATCGTCAAAATTGGAATACCCAGTACAAAGCTATGAGATAACAAACATAAATACACATTAAGGATAATTCAAAAACCAATCGTCAGTTGTTATTCAAATTTATACGGGACCACCGACAAGTACCAGCTTTCAAATAATACAATAACTTTTTACAAAAAATAACCGACTTCAAAATCGAGAAGTATAGATAACTCAAAAACTACTCGTCAGATGTCGCTGAAAATTATATATGACCACACGTCAAGTAGGTACTAGCTTTCGAATAAAAAAAGGAAATATCAAAATCGAAGCATCTAGTGACAAGTTATGAGGTAACGATCATAAATTAAATACACATTATTAAGAGTAACTCAAAAACGTTATGTAGAGGTTATCTCGACGGACCAGCGCTGGCAGATCAGCGCCGGTAACCAGCTTTCTACTTGAATGCGCCCTTACATTGCACTTTGATCAAATAGTCTTTTCACAAAATTAGAACCATAATCATCCAAGTACGGATTTGTCACTTGGACCAGTCTGGCTCACTAAGATTTTCCAAATTCCATTAAGTCCAAAGTGAGAGGTTGCGTTTTTTCCTAGACAATGTTTCTGAATGACAATTGAATCAAAGTGGAATAAAAGAATATTGAATTTTGGAGATGTTTTTGCCAAAATCGGGTTTTTTTCAAAAATGTCACTTGGACCACTCTGGTTCTACCTTACACAACTATAGTCTTTTAAAAGAAAAAAATGACACTTATTAAAAAAAGACATGCAATATTTTATGCGACTTCGAAAAAGTCAAAGTCAAGTAGGGTTTTGATTCCAACCCGTAGTTTTCTCCATTTTCATTCTTATGCTATTCATCTGTTGTACACGTGTATAAATATGAAGCCCTCAACACATTCACACCAACTTATTGTCCTCCGCCGACTGTGATTATGCTTACTGTCAGCCCCAATATGAACGTGTACTCAGTTTAAATGATCGGTTCGGTGTGAACGAGAAGTTGAATAGGTATATGTGGAAAAACAATAAACTGCGTAACGCGCGCTCACAGTCAGCGACCGACAATACGTTTGGTATAAACAATACCTTAGAATTCACAAAAGGAAATTGTTAAAAGGTGGCTTATAGTTTCTTGTATTGTATATTATTTCTTGTATATTATACTCTTCAAGGACCAATCTTCAAAGTCAGTTTTAAAATTTTACACTTGAATGTTGAAGAAGTTATCATTGTGAATATGATAATTAATTTCTATGCAAAAACTGTAATTCAAAATAACCTACATAATTATAATTCATTGCAAAAATTAAATCCTCGCGCATCATGATTTTGCTAGAGACATGACCATTAAGAAATAATTAATACAAGAATCAAAAGAACACAATAATTGGTTCAGCTGAGAACTGAATCCTAGACCATTCATTGGCGGGTACTATCACTGTCTCACTGAGCCACATTTTCAACACCTTCCATATTTTTATTCACGTTTGAGTGTGTGTATGTGATGATTTAAAGGCAATAATGACGTCATTTATAGTGTATATGGACGCTTTGCAAGAGTATACGTTGTGGTGAGCGCAGCGCCATCTGTGCTTCTTGAAGCCTCCGATAGTTCTTGAGAGATGGAGGGAGTAAATGTATCCATTAGACTTAAGGAGTCGCGTACCTTTCCTACTTAACACGTACTCGCATATACCTGTGAAGAGAAAAATAAATTACTACTAGTTATGCTTATAACTCAAAACTAGGGAGAATGAGAGAGAAACTTGTAGAGATAACTCAAAAAGTTCTCGTCAGATGTCGCTCAAGTAAATGGGACCAAACGATAAGTACTAGCTTTCGAATAAAAAAGAAATATCAAAATCGGTTCACCCGGTAGAAAGTGATGAGGTACTCGTTCACAAAAAAAATGCAGTCGAATTGAGAACCTCATCCTTTTTTTGAAGTCAGTTCATTAAAAGTCTGATTTCCCTGTGCTTGTCATCACTTAAATAGAATTGTTCTGTAACATCTGGATTGAACATCTCTATTATGGAGAACTTAGGAAGCCTGGCTGGCTATAACCCATTAATGGCCCACTACTGAGCACGGGTCTCTCCTCATTATTGAGGAGGCCTAGAGCATACTCCACCACGCTGCTCCGATGTGGATTGGCGGAGGGATTGGGAAGGCCTTCCTACATGGCTTAACGACTGCTATCTATCGATGACAACCGGGGCTTTACGTGCCCTCCGAAGCACGGAAGCGATCAAGAAATTTTTGCCACTAGCGGTCACCCATCCGACCACCGACCGCCCGCTGTTGGTTAACTTAGGAAGGACCTTTGTGTATTTTAAAGATAGATAAAAACTAGATTAAACAAACTTGATTAAAGTCAATACGGAAATTTAAAACAATTTTAATGGTAACTGACAATTACACAATAATTTGGCCTATCGAGGAAAATAAACTCCAGTATAATTTTGAAGGCCGCTGTACAGGCTTTCCACTATTGTTTTAGTATAAATTGAAATTTACAAAAATCTAATATTCCACAAGGCCAGAAGCGATCACACTCCAAAATTCTCACGTCGATAATGTGATAAATACAAATAATAACAATTAGGAAATTTATTCAGATTTTAAAGCATTATCAGATATTCTTAATATATCGTATGTAAGTATAGAGTATGTATAAAAGAAGTATGATATAGTTATAGCACACCTTAATAAACTTACTTTCATAAACAACAACATTCAACTATACCATCTAGAACGAATTACTTACAAAAATCTAAAAGCCTAAATAAGATCTCACCTAGACAGTTATCTTTTTACTAACGTACTAATCCAAACGTTTTACTTTCAATCAAATTAAAGTCACAAATATTTACCTAAACATTATCTTAAAGTTACGATCATTCGTCACCAAAGAAAATAAAGTGGGACTTTACATGTCAGCTCTTATTTTTGTACACGGTTTTTATCATTGAGCGGACTTGTGGAGGAAAAGGGGAGATCTCCCGCCAGGCGATGTCACTGCCTGGGGACCTCGGTCCGAATGTTAACTCGGACCATTTGTATATCTTGAAATCTTGATAGCGCGGTTGAGGATGCGTCTTCTGATTGGCCAGTTCAGTATGACGCGTATGACGTAGTCTATTGTTTACTGCACTCGTTGCTTGTGGTTGCGTGGTCAGCATTATGTGCGGCGCGCGCTCATGTTACTGTAGGTATGGTGCCGCTACAGTCTTCTACTTGGCATTGTGGATCATAGGTGTTTACACTGTGGTTATAGCTGAGATCATGTAGGTATGGGAGGTGCGGCCCGATTAGGTACCTACATATCGCTATTCAAATATCCACAAGTTATTTCTCACAGGCAAAGCCCCTCGCCCAAGAAAGTATTGTATTCAAAGTTACCTTATTGACTGTAAAAAATACAACATTATATGAGTCTGTATGATAATCTTGATTCACTATTTTATCCTTATTTACGAAATCGTTAAAAATAAAAATAGCAATACAACATAAGAACAAGATAATAAAAATAAAAAACATATTTAAAATTCAAAGTATCGCTCCTAAAAAGTAAGTGCGTAGTGGAAAAATGTTTCATATTTTGGAAATTACTAAGTTTCGGCTCCAAGGAAGTGCCATATTTTCCATATAATTTAGTGAATGTTAGTCTATAGCAGGCAGACAGTCTTAGTTGTGAGGAATCCTTCTGTCCTTCTGATCGTTTTCCTTGAAGTTCTTCAATAGTGCATGATCTCGCACAATCAATACTTGGCCATCGTATTGGAGTACAAATTCCCTGGTTTTGTGAGAGGAGGGCCATTCCCAATACTGGATAACTATGTGGTGATAATATTCCAACAATATCAAAGGAAATACATTTGATTTCGTTTACAGAAATAACTAACATCTTCAGACATTTGTTTTGACCTGAGTCATAATTTAATTTAATCTCAAGAAAATTATAAAACACTAATATATTTTTATACCTATATTTATTCTAAATACAAAAAAAATCTGGCTAACATTAATCTTAGCAATATTTAATAATAACCTCAAAATTGATATAAAGATTATACAATAGCTACTTTTAAAGTAGGAAATTATCCCTATGTTCGATTTTTATCCATTTTTACATATAAAAATGCATCTCGAAATACTATCAATCAATAAACAACGTAGCCAAATCTGTTCAATAGCTGGTTCAATATAAAATTATCAAACAATACTTAATTGTAGAAACAGTCAAGAAAAAATTGCAAATTCAATTTCTCTACTTAAATACTTCATTTGGTAACATTTTTTAACTTTTCCTCTTAATCCCTAGCTCATGCAGGTGCTCCAAGTTGCTGGAGATGATGACGTCATCGATGGTATGCACCACCGCCTTGCAAGTATTGTTGGCGGAACACCGCCACCTGGTCTTTTGACTGCCCCCGACTTGAGTGATGTGGTGCATAGAAAACGTATATCCATTGAACGAGAGCAGTCGATGTCCCTTTCTGGATACAGTGAAATACGCTTCAGCTGAAATATATAATTACTATGATCCTAATTTTACTGTGGGTAGTAAACATTTCAAGTACGGATACTCACGATATGACGATAGTCTTATAGTGACCGTGACCGTGGAGGAACATTAAACGTTTTTAAAAAGGATTTTTGTAGTTGACTGTACAAATTTACTTCATATTTTTATGGTCGTGCGAGTTGATGACGGAATTATTAGGTAAATTCGAAAGGTGCCAAGTCGCCCGATAGTGCGAGTTTTTGTCGTGCGAGATGGCGACTAAGCCAAATTAATAGACAAATTGTGAGCACCATTCTATAGTAAAATTTATTCCAACGCACGATACATTTTATAAACTGCCGCGAATTTGTAATAACACCGGACACAATTAAGAGTAAATTATACAAAGGAAATTGACCATTGAAGTATGGTACAATGATCTAAACTTGCTTCTGAATCACTTAATTTTTAAAGTATGTTGATAAAATCGTTTACCTACAAAGCGACGTAAATATTTTTGAAAGATAAACCCGGATTCCAATTATATTTATGATAATAGATACTAATTTAAAAATTCATAATAACTAGTTTATTTTATTCGAGCAAAATTCGATTAACTTAAAATAATTATTAAATTACTAGCTGACCCGGCAGACGTCGTCCTGCAACATATTATTAGGTAAGTAGGCGCCCTTGTTGCTCTACTCCTTTTGGTCGTAGCGTGATGGTATATAGCCTATATAGCCTTCCTCAATAAATAGACTATTCAAAACAAAAAGATTTTTTCAAATCGGACCAGTAGTTCTTGAGATCAGCGCGCTCAAACGAACAAACAAACAAACTCTCCCGCTTTATATTATTTTTATTAGTATACACACTCTTAGCCTAGTCCTAGTTTGTTTCCTTACTTATTATCTGTAACAAAATTCCCTGGTCCAAGAACTGATTCTTATAGCGATCATTAAATTAAAAAATAATCTATCTATTTTCTTCTATCTACAGTACACGACAGGTCGAGATGGCATTCAAGGTATGAGGTGAGACACGGGGGAGAGACGGGGGGGGGGGGGGGGGGGGGGGTCAAAAATATATTAATTTTAGTGTAGTCATACATTCTAATCACAATAGCTGAAACTGAATAAATCTGATTAATTTACATTTTACTTATAATAAACCTTATTTTATTAATGCTACTTTATTTTGTTGCGTTGAAAAAATATTGATATAAACCTAACCTATGTGATGCCACATCACTAGAAAAATGCCATCTCAACCTGTCGCATACTATATACATGTACATAATAAGGCCGAGGCCGCACTACGGCTAAACCGCCGCGGTTTCTTACCGCGTAAATTTTGTAACTCAAAGAAAGCAATACAAGCGGCCGCACTTTCGGTTTCTGATAATGTATGCGAATTGCGCTGTTACGCAGTTACCGCCGCGGGAAAAAACCGTGGTCCGGCCTCGCGCTATTTCTTAAAAATACTTATAATCATTACTTTTTAAGTTAAATAATGCAAAATTTTGTCATTTCCATATATTATTATCATGATTGATAAGTACAAACTATGATCCATCTGAATTATGGCTTAGTGGAAACTAGCCTATTGAAGGAATGCGTTTCTTCATAGCAACTATAACACATTGGTTGCGCACAACCTACGCACTCTGTTGATGTTTTTTTTACACGTTTGTCAGCTTCCTTACTCATGTACCTCGCCCTAAGCTTTCCATAACACGCTCGGCACTTTCTCTTTTTTTGAGCCCTTTGAAAATGATGATCAACTTCCGCAGCCATATCTGTAACAGACGTATAAGTTTAAACACTGTTCATTATAGCAAACATTCAAATGAGTTCGCGTTTGCCATGAAATTTATTCTAAGGCCTGACCAGGAATTTAGAAAACTTGCATTAAGGGCACTAAAGTTTCCTTTTTTATAGCAGCAGTAGTTATAGTACAGTGCGCCCAACTTATCTCTGAAATGGCAAAAATTGGAACTAATGCCGCCATGTTAAAAAGTCATTCATAAGCAGGTTAAGGTCATTCATCTGTCAGTTACTACCTCTCGATGATTGGTCCAATGCGTCCGACAGCGCCTCTCTTCATTTCAATCAAGTTGGGTTTACTATACCTAACGCTCATGTCATTTTGACAACTAAGTTGCAAATTAATGTTATTTTAAATGAAACGTTATTGTAGCACATAGAAAAGCACTTTTCTTTCATGACGATAGTTTTTGGCATTTTAGCACAAGAATATTATTAAAGCAACAAAACAAACCACGAAAAAAAATCATTGGACACGTAATTTACAAGTGACGTTAAGAAAGTAAGTGTTGCCAGTAAAATAAATTGATTCCCTGAGCTTACCGCAATATGGCGAGGTTTTCTATGTTCCTAGTCAGGCTTTAATTGTATTCCACACAAATGCTAGTCACTTAAGTTTTAGTAAACTTACCACTGGATTTAATGTTTCCGATAACTAAAATTGTTTTTTTTCATTTGTACTGTCTCAGGTTTTTTTTGTTGTTTTGAGTTTAATGATAAGTAAATTAATCACAAATATATATATATATATATATATATATATATATATATATATATATATATATATATATATATATATAGTATGTATAATAACGATTTTGTGTTTAATTTCACTAATTCTTAAGAGTGTGTGCAGGATACGTTTAAGTATAAACACCTTAAGCAGTTTTGATGTCTTATATTTCAGTCTATAAATAACACATTTTTCAATGACTAGAGCCAATGATTTATGTTCTTGTGATAAGAATTACCATGTTTAAATCATTTACACCTTCTAAAAAAATCCAAATCATATAACCAAGAATAACATAAATTACTTAAGAAAAAATGTAAATTGGGTTTAAACTTAAAATTATAACCAATGATAAGATAAATTAGGTAATTAACAATGTAAATATTTTTTAACTCAAAATATACTATAATCACACGTATCTAAGAAATTAAATAATGTAAATACGAGTAGGTCCATTTAAAATCACTTTGGCCTTAAAATTATATGTATAAAATAATTAAGTTTTAAATTAATGAGAACCCATAAATAGTTACGACTAGCACTAGGGTTAAATTAAATAACATTTTGGAATAATAATACTTTTGGAATAATTGCGTTTTGAAATTAAAGAAATAATTTGATAACACGTACACTCGTAGATACGAATAATTTTGTACCCGGTAGTAACATAAGACTATCATTATATATACAGTCGTTCAACCAAGCAGCAATTCAACATCAAACTCCTCGACTGGAAATTGTTCAGAAAGAAAAGAAAAAGTCCAGAGAAAATGTCACTAGTAATTTTCTCTATTGATGAGGCCCATTGAAACAAGTGGACGATTACGATACGGCAGTTAACTCTATCTATCTATAAACACACAATTTTAAGAAGCTTCATTTAGAAAATCAAGAACATTTAATGGGCGATATTTTGTTACTCATTTTATTACAATCATAATGAGTCTTTTCTCTCTCTTTGATAAACCTTTTTCTTTATCTGAGTATACAGTTCTAATGCAATGGTACATATTGTTTGTAACATTCAGGATTCTGTTACCCAAAATTTGGTAAGGTCAGGTAATAATTCTGTATTATAATATTAAATTTAAGAATCACATGCAAACAGGACATAATATTTATCAGGGCAGCAAGGTTTTCATAATAAACATGGACACTCTTAAATTTTTCCGATAGTAAACCGAGATGGATCTTGAGCGAAATCTTCATCGTCGTCATCACTTCTTGCTCCTGTAATGGAGCTTATGATGAACAACGGTGGACTCTCTCGGTCTTCAGATTCTTCTGGTGACGGATGTGGTAACTGTGAAAATACGTATAGTAAGGAAGTAGGAATTTAGACTGAGATGAAAGTGCTACACGTAATTACTACAGGGCATGGATATCTCATCATTAGTAAATCAATCTTATTTATAATACATAAATACAAATATTTGCGAAATTTTTTGAAAATTTAATAAATAAATGAGTGATATTGAAATATTACCTAAAATAGGGAGAGTAGATATCTCCATAAATCTTGTGATTTAGATAATTACGAGTATGTATCTACAAAATATCTTTATGCTTTAATTTTGTAGTCATGATCTTTTACGCTATCATATAACAAATTATGCATTATCCAAGTGTGCATCGAAATCAATTAAATAAGGCTATAAATATAATAGTATGAGAGACATGTACATAGGCCGTGCTCTGTAGTTGAGTAAAAAAATTATGTAAACCATAACTTACCATAAACGCGTCGAGTTCATATTGTTTCTGAGACGCGATTATTCTTTGAAAGGAGAGGTACTTGATACGATCCTCGCCCAATTCTGGACAAGATGTACTGCGATTAAGAGTTTGCTGTAATCTATAACACGTTATAGGTGTTGCTGATGATAAAAATGTTATGTCTTCAAACCCACAACCCAGATTATCATTCCTTGTACAATGTAATGGAAGGTTCTCAAATTCAGGAACCACATCTTCGTCAGAAGATGGAACTAATTCGTTTTCTTCGTAAACAGTTTGGTTGCCAAGTATTGTTTCTTCTTCATCAGAAGAATCTGCTAGGAGAGCAGCTCTGATATCTTCTGAAGATGGTTCCTTTTTTATATTCGCTAAAACATCCGCATCAAATTCGTTTGAATCTGAAAAGTAAATCATTAAATATTAAAAATATCCTCTTTGAAACACGCTATGCCGCCCTACAATTCTATATCGTTGGTAGTCAGAACCAATGATGAAATTCCCTAAGCCACTCAAGTAGAAATATATCATACATCAATTACACATAATTATCAGCTAAGCCAGTTATAAAACCAGGAATCGCACACTAACTGGGCTTAAAGGCGTCATATATAATTGTGTATATAATTACTACTTATGTTTAAAACTGTGCCGTTAATTGTCAATATATTTATAAGATTAGTTTATTTTAATAACCAAATTATACACAAAAAATACTACTACTATTATGTGTGTGTATAATTTAAGAGGGGTCGCTAGTTACCGCAAAATGTTGGAGTTCAAAAAAATATTTTGCGTAATAATCCAATTCATTTATTTTTAATTGACCTAATAAAACATCCTTTTTATATTCACATAGGAAGAACCATAAAAAGCCTTGTATGAATCTCGCGTTTGAGGTCTTACATGGTTTTCCTCTAAAAACCTGTAACCGCCTCCACACAAACTTTTTAAAACACCACAAGAAGTAGTAGAAAAAACTGTTTACTTAAATCTAATGAACATCAAAACAATTATTGTAGCAGTTGTTGCAAACTTTTTTCGTGTGGAGAACACAGATAAACTTGACACATTTGTGGCATTTGACAGTTGTTTTTCTGTCCCTTAGTCGAGGGCAGATATGGCACCTTGATCGTTTCACTGATGACAACCCAACGCTGGATGGCACAGGATCTGAAAAATCAAGATCAAATAAACAACTTTTTTATGTACCAGCCAAGGATACAATTTCTTTTTATTAATCTAAGCTATTGCTCCTAATTAACGGCAAAATAAAGTTCAATACGTTTTTGTTAATACGTACAATAATATTCGTAACCCCCTTCGCTTTTTATCGGGTAATTTGTGCCTTACTATCTTCAATGGAAAAAAATTGTGATTGTTTTTATTTTTATTTGTGAACGGATTAAAAAGATATATGGTCATTATCTGATTATCGATTTCTCTATTTGTCTGTTTGGCTGTGCGTTTGTTCTGCTAAATCTCAGAAGCAGCTTATCCAATTTATATGTGGTTTTGATCGATGAACGTTGTACGTATACGAGTATTATGAAAGCTTTTATTGTTTGTTTTATTTGATCGGTTCACAAATAAGAAATATGTGTTGATTTAAAAAATAAATGTCTAAACAATTGTGTTAAAGAAAGTCGTTAACTAGGAATGTTGAAATATAAAAAGTTCCCAAAGTTAACTGGTTAACTGGTTAGTTAGAGTTATAACAAAAGAGTAAAGGATGGAATTATCCATCTTAAAAAAATACATAATATTTTTATTGTAACTTTTATTGGGTGTACTAACGCAGAAATGAAACATGCTGGATATTTAAATATTTATGATTTTACTTTTTTAAATTTTACATCAAAATAAAATTAAAATGTAGGTAATTTGACCAACTGTTTGTATAAATGTGCACAATTATCGTAGTGTTACCTACACTACGATAATTACTACATTTAAACCAGTATGGTAGGATAAAAAGATCTTTTTATCAAGTGGTTCGAAATAGGATATTGCTGACTTTACTCATTTAAGTACTGACTAGAAAATTTTGGAACCTGAGATCATACAGTAATTTTTTTTTGTAGCAACAAAGAAAGACAAAAAACAAAATTTAAAAAATAAGCGCTGAATAGCGTACCTAACAAAAACTGACACAGGTTTTAGATAAAAGACGCAGGCCTCTTGGAAAAACACGATTTTTCCGTGAATAATTACGGTTGAATCGCCGTGTCTACACTGTCGTCAACGTTTTATAGATCACTATGGAGACTTATTGGGAGACACGGCGCTACGTCTTTGGCTTGGGCGCTAAGAATTCACCCAGAAATATTCTGCTTGACGTTTGCTGGGTCATACCAGGTCACATGTCTATTTAACGGCACGGCTAACACGGCGTACGGGTGACAAATCGTGCCGTAGACGACAGTTGACAGGAAAGTAGATGTGAATCAACATAGTAGTGTATGCAAGTATGTTGTCCGTCATCAAACATGATTGTGTGTGAAATTACCAGATAATATACAGTCATCGACAGTGTGAATTACCGCTCTGCACCTTTTTGAGCGAGCGCAGCGCCACCTAACTTTAGTACTGGTTCCCAAAGGTCTGGACCGATGCATAGAATAAGTGTAAGCACCATGTTTAAGTAGCTTCGTGCCTAGTCTGCTTAAGGTATAGCGCACTGTGGAGAAATGAGAACTCATTATGTATAGTATCTTGCAAGTAAATGTTTTTTTTTCTACAGTTTTACAATTTACAATTATGAAAAAAATTTGTGCCTCTTTCGATGGGAGCGAACTCGTTCACATTCGCGCAAACCTACAAGGGACCTTCATATGCCTTTCGGAGCACGTAAACTCAGGAAATTTTGGCACGAAAGGCACAAATGCACACGTATCCTTACGACTTCAAAATTCCCTGTCGTGACTATGTTCCAGTTTGCAAGACACGAAGACGTCGTCCAACGTATTGATGACGGCCCTGCATCCTTTGCTACAATGCTTCATGCACCTCCATCTAATTTTCTTGCAGTTCCCATACAACCTCTCCAAATGCACCGTGTAAGTGTAACCTCGGTATAGAATGATACGGTTTCCTTTGGGCCCGATCAAGAATTGTGGATCTGTGGAATAACATTGGGGTTAGGAGCGGACTCAAACAAAAATAAGTTTGAAAGTTCATTGCTTTTTTGACTGACTTCAAATAAAGGAGGAGAATTCATCATTCTGTATGTTTTTTTTAATATCGAACTTCGTACTGAGTGAACCGATTTCGATAATTCTTTTGCCACTGGAAAGGCAATGCTGCCGTCTGGTCCTATAAATTTTGAGCGACAAATGACGGTCAGTTTTTGAGTTATTCTCAATAATGTGAAATTAATTTATGCTCATTACCTAATAATTTTTGACTGGGTGTTCCGATTTTGATGATTTTTTTTTGTTCGAAAGGTAGTGCTTGTCGTGTAGTCCTTTATAAATTTGAGTGACACCTGGCGAGTGGTTTTTTGAGTTATCTCGACTGTGAAGTTGATTTTTTTAAGTATATTAGGTAGGTTTCATTTATTTTTTATGGATCACTAGCGAACCGCCCTCGCTTCGCTTCGGGACCCGTAAGTATCAACCGCGTAGGTCCCGCTCCCGTAGGAATTTCGGGAAGATAATAAACTATCACCAAAATTAATTCAGGTTAAATTAAATTAAACTTAGAAATAAAGCTTACGACAAAATAATAGCAAAGTAGCAAAGGATCACAGCAAGATTAATTCAGATTAAACTTGGAAACGCGGCAAGTTTGGTATGGCAGTGGGTTCGACCAAATTTGATTACCATAAAAACGGTTCTAGTGTGTTAATCTTAAAAGATAGTCATATACTGTCGTGGACATTTTTTTAGATCATTTTAAGAGGAATAATTCTTTCATACATATATTTTTGGCATCTTGAATCGTTTTCGCAACGCATGCAACGAAAGCCCTCGAGAATGAATAATTTTCCCCGTTTTTTCCACATTTTCCATTATTTCTTCGCTCCTAATTGTTGCAGCGTGATGTTATATAGCCTATAGCCTTCCTCGATAAAAGGTCTATTCAACACAAAAAAAAAATTCAATTCGAACCAGTAGTTCCTGAGATTAGCGCGTTCAACCAAACAAACAAACAAACAAACAAACAAACTCTTCAGCTTTATAATATTAGTATAGATTACAAAAATAGAAATACCATGTACATAAATTCGTAAGTACTTTATTTTAAAAGAAAAAGACAATCAATCTCCTTCATGTTTTTTTAATGTTTAATGTACCTATAGGTACGATATTCATAACAAGTAAAAAAATATTGAGAATAGCCCAGGGATTAAAAAGATCAGCTACATAATTATATTTTATCTATATTTTTGTTCGTTCATAAACTTAAGTAGGTATATTGCTTATTAATTGTCAAATGTCATTATATTATCATCATAATTATATACCATCAAGATAATTTAGCCTATTGTTCCTCCACTACGTATACAGGGGGATGATTATGTATACAATTCATTTTGATGAGTTCTTGATCCAATGTATAGACATAGGCCTTGCATCCCCTCGAGTTATGGGTAGAACACAGCCATCTCTTTCTCCTTAAATCTCCAATCGTATGCGTCTCTCTCCTATAATACTTGTAGCCATCTAAGATCATCAACGGCTTACCCCGAATCGACTGCACGAATATAGGGTTATCTGAAAAATAATGGACAGATCTAAATAATCTGGAAAAGGATAAAAAAATAACAGGCCTACAAGATAACATTAGTGATATCAAAAGTATCAACAGTGCGTTGCCGACCAAAAAAGGGAAGACACGAGGAAGAAAATTGTGGATCTAAAACCCATTCGCAATACAACTTAAGAAGTAAAAACTATTGTATTTTCATATAAAAACATAATAAATATATGGGGATTAAGTTTACAAAATAACTCTTGGGATAAATTTCTTCACATTTCCAAATTTGAGAATAAATGAGATCTGAATATTTTGGCATAAATAAGATCTTCTCAAATCTGAAACTTTTTAGGTTATGTAAAGAAGTTTTTTTGGGTACATTAAGTTATTGAAACTGGGGAGTAAACAAATCAGAGTGTTAAAGATACTTCCTCCTTAAGAAAAAGGTTGTTTTGTAAGTTTTTGCAAAAAATTAAGATACTGGAAAATCGTTTTTATTTATCACATTTTAATAATGATTTGTCAGTGTATATTCATTCTCTGACCTCACGGTTTCTACCATATACTAGTGATAATATTCCAGGCTTAGCTTAACACTTTTTCACCAATACTCAAGATGACAAACAGAGAAAAAGAAAAATTTAAGAAGTTATAGAATTAATTTCTATAATAAATTCCTAAAATAATAATTCAGATCAGTCGATCAGGTTAAGTCGATCAGTTTTATTCTACAAGTAGCTGTTTTATAGGTACATACGTTTAGTTTATATATTCTTAACTTAAGGGAATATCATTTCGCGCTCTGCCCCTTGGTGACAAGCGGCCAAGAAATTATTTAAACAAAAATAACAGTCTTCTTTAGCTTTTACCTAACCTAACGAAACTTGCCTAACTAACCTAGCCTAACCTTGGTTCCTTAATGCAGGTTCTCATAACACCGGCATATGGTTATGCTCCCCAATAATTTTGCACACCTCGTCATTGTATGTGATCACTGAAGCCTTACACCCATAACGCGTATGTGTAGAACAGTACCACCTTTTCTTCAGGGAAGTGCTGTATTGCTTATGTTTTTGGTAGTACTTGAAACCGCCCAGACACAATGATGAATTACCCCTTCTTGAGATATCGAAGATTGGCGTATCTGCAATACAATGCTAGAGTTAAAAAATTGTTTCTAATAAAATCTATGTAATATCTTTAAACGAGCAATTGTTGTATATAAAAATCTCGTGTCACAATGTTAGTTACCATACTCCTCCGAAATGGCTTGACCGATTGTAGTGAAATTTTGTATGGATATTCAGTAGGTCTGAGAATCGGCTACTGGCTATTTTTCATATCCCTAAGTGATAAGGGTTGTTCACCCTTAACATTTTTTTTTCAATTTTTAGACAATTTTTTTTGTTTTTATTTTCCTGTAATGTGGCATTAAAAATACATACAACCCTAAATTTTCACCCTTTTATCACCAACTCCTGTTTTTTAATAGACATTTTAGTAATTTAATCATTTTTGTCTACACTAGAAATTATATACACTAAAAATTTATATGGCAAAACAAAGTTTGCCGGGTCAGCTAGTATAAATATATGATCTGAATCTCGAAAACGGTTTCAACGATTTTCGCATTAGGTTAGGTCAAGATAAAAATATAAGAATTCGATTATTCGATGCGGCTCCGATAATTGCTTCTTTCCGTTATGACGGAACAGGGCATTTTCAATCTCGTCCTAAAATTTTGATTCAAGCGTTACAAGTTCTTTTAGACCCTGTAACGTTTGAAAAAGTAAACTCAGTTTTTAGCATTATTTAAACAAAAAATGTATGATTTTTGCCTTGCACATATGTATATGTATATCCAAAGTTAAAATAAAATAATGCGTCTTTTACACCCTGTAC
The DNA here is from genome assembly GCA_905404135.1 of Hesperia comma. Lineage (NCBI taxonomy): Eukaryota > Metazoa > Arthropoda > Insecta > Lepidoptera > Hesperiidae > Hesperia > Hesperia comma. Next base: position 3,519,129 of record FR990024.1, read on the forward strand.
TGCACTGAATACGCGAAGTTTTACACTAATTTAGGATTAGTAGTTCGTAGGATAAGGGGAAGTAAAAATATAGATTAATATGCAAAGTTTATTGAAAAACAACTCATTCAATGCTTTTCATTATAACAAATTAAACAAAAGTGTTTTTCGCAACCAGTACATCTAGTTAATATTTTTTTAACTTTTTTGGACGCCTCTCGGCTTCCTAAAAAGGTTCGCAATTTTTTGTAACACCCCACACAATTTCTTTTCTTGTCACTTTTTACCAGATGGTGTTTATTTACTTTCGCTGCAGGCTCTGAGAAAAAAAATGTATGAGAAAAAAATGAATTTAAAAAATGTTTTTCAATGTATATTAAAACGTGTGTTAGTGAGCGCGCGCTTAAGTATGTGTGTGTGTGAGTGCAATCTTTTAATTGTGGAAAAATTCACATGTGTCAGATTCCAATCTATTATTGGAAAAAGCTTCAATAAGTTTTTCAACAAATAGTGACTTCGGTAATCGAATTATGTACGATCCAGGCGTTAATGACAACTGTACCAAATCATAACTCCATTACTACTTACCTCCTTCTCTCTTTTCTCTCCCTGCTTTTTCTCCTCGTCCTCACTCATTTTTTTAACGTTGTCTAACAGGATGACATTCGGTTCAGTGACCGAACCTCACTTTCTTTTTGGTATAAATGGGGCATTTCATACCAATCGGGCAGCGAAAAAAATGTCAAGGTCTAGATTTGGTTCATAATTGGGCTAATTGAACATGAATAAATCCTCATCTTAATTTTTTATTTTTTTTACTGTTCGTAGTTAATCGATTTCAAAATTTTGATAAAATTGAATTAATTAATATGAGTTATAAGAAATTCACACAACGAATTAGAACTAAAAAGGCTCAAAAGGAATTTAAGGACAGTACTACATGCACAGAAATTATCCATAAAAAATTTGATCCAGTACCCTCCACGATAGATGTGCATAAATGCAAACATTTCGGTCACTTTGTTTCTAATGAACTATTCAGATTTGGTGCTGATCAAAGATATACTACAGTCAATGATGTTTTAAATATCTAGATTGCGCGTCGCCCTACAATGAAAACAAAAAAATCAAGACAAGATTATCAAGCATGTGTGCGTGCAGGCGATGTTTTTCGCGTTCATTTACTGTCTATGCGTGCGTAATCTGTGCGTAATGATATAAAAGTTGTGGCCAACAGTTGGCCACAACTATTTGACACGTTTTCGCGGATTCGATTTTCCATCTAGATATTTTATACATCTTTGACTACAGTAATGCAAAATATTCTCGAGGTGTTGAAAAACGGTGACAAAAATAAAAAAAATGTGTGCGTGTACTAGTGTACACACGTATGAAGTGAAACTTCTTTACGACAATATATTTAATAATATCATAATATAAATATATTGTTATAATTATAAATAAATTTAATTGTATTGTATTGTTCATCATCGTCATTGTTCGCAACTCAGTGCATCAATCGCTAATTATATGTACATTTCTCCCACTCTGTTTTCATCTGTGAGGTGAGGAGACTTAAGCTCCACTTAAGCGACATGCTATCCCTACTCCACCGGAAAAATCACTAATAGTCATCCTAAACTATCTTTGAATACTTAGTTATAATTTATTTACTGTTATATTGCAGTTAAAATCTTTATTAAATATTTTACTAAAAAGACTAGTCGTTGCATACCGTATAACGAAACATTAATTAGCTAGTCTGTGCATATTATGTCATGTCAATGTGCCACAAACAAGTCAAAACAAACCTGGCTGGTTATAAAAGAGACGTCAGAGTTACATTGACAAATAATGTCATCAAAGTAAACAAACGTCATGAAATCGTATTTAAAGTATTTAAATTTATCAATAAAAATAAAGAAGGAATACAGGAAACATTAAAAAAGGTAACATTTAAAATTTATAAATAGTCCCAGAAGTCAATAACAAAGTAATAATTGGATACATACATAATCTTAAATAAATTTTACATCAAAGTTCAAATTTGACAATGATTTAAAATAAAGATGGCGCGTAACGCGTCAAAAGCGTAACGCGTCAAAGCCATGTCAAAGCGTAACCGAAAAATGTGACGAAAATTTTTTTCCAACGCCGATAAAGAAGTTTCACTTCAAAAAAACTAAGTTTAACATAAATTAAACATTTTTATTAGGATTGATTAATGAAGTAAAAATTAAAAATCTTTTATTGAAATTAATAAGTAATCTTAAACTATTGTAATTATTAAGACGAACTTTCTTAGATCTATGTTAGACTATCAAGAATAACCAAGTGAATTTTGTTTACGAATTTGTAGTGAGTAAATGATTAAATTATCACATAATTATGTTATTAAAAAAATCATTAACATTGACCTGGGGTTGATCTTAGTTACTATTATATACAACACTCACAATAATCAACTATTTGCAATAATTTATTTCAATAGTTGTGAAATTCCCTGAAACAGTCGAGACACAGTCCTGGGAATCCTGGACAATCGGGGCATCCAAATAATACGTGAACTCTTTTTTTTGTTTTACTGTAACAAACTCGACACCGTTTCCTCATTGTCTTCCCTTTTCTTTTGGGCAAATGCGCCGGAAGATGATTTTTTCCCTGCTGTTCCCTGTTCTCCTGGTGTTTATTAAGTTTCGGTGGAGGCTCTAAAAAACAATGTAGGTATTCAAAATTAATTATAAAAAATATATGAACGACATATTTATACCTTAATTTGCATCAGGTGGCAATGAAAACTTTAAAAGATAATACATTGAACATGCTACTAAAAAGGAAAAAAATAAAGACACTAAATATAAATGAGTATACTACCTATATTGCAATTAATATAATTTTAGCCAGACGAGTCTTCTTTACCTACTAATAACATTTGTTCGCCGTATACTAGGTAGTAACACATTGAGATCCACGCGGGCGAAGCCACGGGCACAGCTAGTAATCAATAAATATAAAAAAGTAAATAAAAAATCGGCCAAGTGCGAGTTGGACTCGCGCACGAAGGGTTCCGTACCATTATGTATAAAAACGCCAAAAAATCTGGTCTGTTGTATGAAAGCCTCACTTAAATATATATATTAGTTTCTTGTAGACACAAGCAACGCCATCTCTTGGACCGAATGGTAACTAATTTATCGCTGAAGCGTTGAAGCCATATTTCGACTTAAATAGTTATTTTATTCAGTGTTTTAGTATTTGTTGTTGTAGCGGCAACAGAAATACATCATCTGTGAAAATTTCAACTGTGTAACTATTACGGTTCATGAGATATAGCCTGGTGACACACGGACGGACGGACGGACGGACGGACGGACGGACGGACGGACGGACGGACAGCGAAGTCTCAGTAATAGGGTCCCGTTTTACCCTTTGGGTACGGAATCCTAAAAAGATAATAAATTAAATAATGTTTAATCGTTCGTAGTTTATTGTATCAGCAGCATAACATTGAATTTATTAATATGATTAATGAGAAATTAACACACCGAAAATAAATCCATGGGCTTATTAAATTTAGAAAAACATCTAATAAAAAGGTTGACATTAAAACTTTCACGATAAGGCTGTAATAAAAAACAACAGTACATTTATTTACTAAAAAAATCTATTGTATACAGGGGGATGGTTATGCACAGGGTTCGTTTTAATGATTTCTTCTTCCAAAGTGTAGACGAATCCCTTGCATCCTTTAGAATTGTGGGTGGAACAATACCATCGACTCTTTGTCATGCCGCCCAAGCTCTGACAGTCTCTCTTGTAGTACTTGAACCCGGCTAGGAGCATCAATGGCTTCCCACGGACCGATACAGTAAATATTGGCGTATCTGAAAATAAATATTTAAATTAAATGTTAATAAAACAATTAATGATTTTTTGTTCCCAGTCATGCCAAATACTTGGGTTCGACACATTAATGGTACCTAAAAGCACGTGTCTCACTGAGAAGGCGTAGAATCGTGGTCGATAAACTGCGTCGTCGTTCAAGTTGGGCATTTTTAATTACTTACATTACAGGGGTATGACAATTCAAATAATAAGTTAATATAACATGTAAATGAAATTGAATAAAAGGTTTGATTTGTTTAATTATACACACAATTCGCAATGGATACAATAAGTATTTAACAACTACTAATCAAGGAAGCAGTTTTTTAAATATGATAGCAGCAAATGGGGAAGCGATTTATTTTCAGTAGCTATTACACCCCATAGACGTATTTTCAAATAAATTATTTATCATATCATAGTTTATTACTCCTAAATCATAAAACTATGATTTACTATTCATCGACATATTTCATTTTTAATGACGTTAATTAATATAGATCACTCTATTAGTAGAAGGTGAATTGCTTATTGATTTTGTTGTAATGAGTTGATCCAAAGTGCGTAGATTCATGTTGTCCTGCCGTAGATAAGAGCACAATATTTAACAACAAATAAATATTTTATGTACTTCCTGATACTACCAAAACATAGCTTACATTCATACATATTATTCGATCGTTCAAAATGGAAGTAAAATTAGTAACTTTTATAAATTACGTATGCCTATTTAAATATAATATAATAACTACAGACATAAATTTTATTTTGTAAAAATACATAATAAATAAATAATTAAAATGTTTATACGTATGTATATAAAACCTGTGTTTGTTTGTGTAAAATAGATATATTATGTATTAAAAACAATAAAACTGTTTAAGCTCTGCAATATTAGAACCATTCTGTATATAAGAGGTACCTAATCACAACACTTTTATATATTATAATTTTAACATTGTTAAGCCTCTAATATACAGAATGGTTCTAATATTGCAGAGCTTAAACAGTTAATTTATTTTAGAAGACGACAAAATTCCAAATTGAAATTACGTGCTAATTTTGTTTACTTATTTGAAAACATTATATCATTACTTTACAATTTTTTTTTTTATTTGGTATTATTTTAAAAGGTTACCTAAGTCGAAAAATGACATTTACACGTGAGTTAAAATAATTGTTTTAATAACTTTCTTGCATCCCACATTAAAATACATTTTGATTTATTTCTCAAAACTTGCAAAAAAGTACCTAAAACCATAGCCATACATATTATAGGGTCTTTCAACAAGAACTTTGTTTTCCAATTGCAACAAATACCGACAACATGATAGTTTTATTATTTAGTTTTTCGACGTATTCTTAGTAGATGCATGGACAATTATTGTTAGAATGAATTCAAATTCGCTCGAAATTCCTATTAAAATAATCAAAATCCACAATGAAAATCCACAATCAACTAATTCTGATAGAGTTATACCTCGTAAAATTCATGATATTTTCGAACAAAATAATTTAGGATTAGTTTAGTTCGTAGGATTAGGGGAAGTAAAAATATAGATTAATATGCAAAGTTTATTGAAAAACAACTGATTCAATGCTTTTCATTATAACAAATTAAACAAAAGTATTTTTCGCAACCAGTACATCTAGTTGATATTTTTTTAACTTTTTTGGACGCCTCTCGGCTTCTTAAAAAGGTTCGCAATTTTTTGTAACACCCCACACAACTTCTTCTCTTGTCACTTTTTACCAGATGGTGTTTATTTACTTTCGCTGCAGGCTCTGACAAAATAAATGTATTATTAATGAATTTATAAAATATTTTTCAATGTATATTAAAACGTGTGTTAGTGAGCGCGCACTTAAGTATGTGTGTGTGTGTGAGTGCAATCTTTCAATTGTGGAAAAATTCACCTGTGTCAGATTCCAATCTATTATTTAAAAAAGCTTCAATAAGTTTTTCAACAAATAGTGGCTTCGGTATTTTTTCTTTAATCGAATTATGTACTGTTATAACCCTGAAATGAAAGAATTATGCAAAATCAGGGCCGGAAAGTGCTGACCCGCACTTTCCAGCCCTAAGCTACTGTCTCCAGGAGAGCCAGTTGGGTCTGATCTGTCGCGAAAGCCACACCTCTTCTCTCGTAAATCTCGTAATCGCTGTTTCCCTGATTTTGTTACAATTTCATTCAATAAAACCCTGTTCCTGAAAAAAATTTTTTTTAAAAAGGCAAATCCCAAACCCCGTATAACAGTACCATCCAGGCGTTAATGACAACTGTACCAAATAATAACTCCATTACTACTTACCTCCTTTTCTCTTTTCTCTCCCTGCTTCTTCTCCTCGTCCTCACTCATTTTTTTAACGTTGTCTAATAGGATGACGCTTCAGTGACCAAACCTCACTTTCTTTTTCCTGTATAAGTAAATGGGGCATTTCATACCAAGCGGGCAGCGAAAAAATGTCAAGGTCTAGATTTCGTTCATAATTGGGCTAGTTGAACATGAATAAATCCTCATCTTTATTTTTTTGTTTTTTTACTGTTCGTAGTTTATGCGATTTCAAAATTTTGATAAAATTGAATTAATTAATATGAGTTATAAGAAATTCACACAACGAATTAGAACTAAAAAGGCTCATAAGGAATTTAAGGACAGTACTACATGCACAGGAATTATCCATAAAAAATTTGATCCAGTACCCTCCACGATAGATTCACTTTGTTTCTAATGAACTGTTCAGATTTGATGCTGATCAAAGATATACTATAGTAATGCAAAATATTCTCGAGGTGTTGAAAAACGGTGACAAAAAAAACTAAGTTTAACATAAAAAAAACATTTTTATTAAGATTGAATAATGAAGTAAAAATTAAAAATCTTTTATTGAAATGAATAAGTAATCTTAAACTATTGTAATTATTAAGACGAACTTTCTTAGGTTTATGTTAGGCTATCAAGAATAACCAAGTGAATTTTGTTTACGAATTTGTAGTGAGTAAATGATTAAATTATCACATATTAAAAAAAATCATTAACACTGACCTGGGATTGATCTTAGTTACTATTATAATTATTTACGTACCCAACACTTACAAAAATAAACTATTTACAATAAATGATTTCAATAGTTGTGAAACTCCCTGAAACAATCGAGACACAGTCCTGGGAATCCTGGACAATCGGGGCATCCAAATAATACGGGAACTCTTTTTTTTGTTTTACTATAACAAACTCGACACCGTTTCCTCATTGTCCTCCCTTCTCTTTTGGGCAAATGCGCCGGAAGATGATTTTTTCCCTGCGATGGTGGCTGAGCAAGTAAGTTAGTAACCTCTGGTATCGGCAGTAAAATTTCGGTTGTATTTCTTTTCTTTTCACCCTTTACTAGATGGTGTTTATTTAGTTTCGGTGGAGGCTCTAAAACCAATGTAGGTATTTAAAATTAATTATAAAAAATATATGAACGACATATTTATATCTTAATTTGCATCAGGTGGCAATGAAAACTCTAAAACATAATACATTGAACATGCTACTAAAAAGGAAAAAAATAAAGGTACTAAATATAAATAAATATACTACCTATATAACAATTATTATAATTTTAGCCAGACGAGTCTTCTTTAACTAATAACATTTTTTCGCCGTATACTAGGTAGTAACACACTGAGTTCCACGCGGGCGAAGCCACGGGCACAGCTAGTAATCAATAAATATAAAAAAGTAAATAAAAAAGATAATAAATTAAATAATGTTTAATCGTTCGGAGTTAATTGTATCAGCAGCATTGAATTTATTAATATAATTAATGAGAAATTAACACACCGAAATAAATCCATGGGCTTATTAAATTTAGAAAAACATCCAATAAAAAGGTTGACATTAAAACTTTCACGATAAGGCTGTAATAAAAAACAACAGTACATTTATTTACTAAAAAAATCTATTGTATACAGGGGGATGGCTATGCACAGGGTTCATTTTAATGATTTCTTCTTCCAAAGTATACACGAATCCCTTGCATCCTTTAGAATTGTGTTGTGAACAATACCATCGACTCTTTGTCATGCCGCCCAAGCTCTGGCAGTCTCTCTTGTAGTACTTGAACCCGGCTAGGAGCATCAATGGCTTCCCACGGACCGATACAGTGAATATTGGTGTATCTGTAAATAAATATTTAAATTAAATGTTAATAAAAAATTGTACGTTTGATGTTGAAATTATTATCAATTAATCATTTTTTTATTACAATTCAAATAATAAATTAATATAACAGTAAATGAAATTGAATAAAAGGTTTGATTTATTTAATTATACACACAATTCGCAATGGATACAATAAGTATTTAACAACTACTAATCAAGGAACCAGTTTTTTAAATATAACAGTAGCAAATGGGGAAGCGATTTATTTTCAGTAGATAGGCCATGGACGTATTTTCAAATAAATTATTTATCATATCATAGTTTATTATTCCTAAATCATAAAACTATGATGACTATTCATCAACATACTTCATTTTTAATGACATAGTTCACTATTGATCAATATAGATCACTCAATTAGTAGAAGGTGAATTGCTTATTGATTGTGTTGTAATGAGTTGATCCAAAGTGCTTACATTCATGTTGTCTTGCCCTTTGATGATCTAATGTCTAGATCTAGATGGAACATCGAATCCGCGCAAACGTGTCAAAATATTGTGGCAAACTGTTAGCCACAATTTTTATATCATTGTATCATTGATCACGCACACATAGACAATAGACGAACGTGTAAAACATCGCCTGCACGCAAACATGCTTGATATTGTTGCCTTGTTTTTTTGTTTAGATTAGATTTAGATTTAGACATTAGATCATCTAAGGTCTTGCCCTTGATAAGAGCACAATATTTAACAACAAATAAATCTTTTATGTACTTCCTGATACTGCCAAAATACAAACATAGCTTACATTCATATTATTCGATCGTTCAAATGGAAGTAATTATATTAGTAACTTTTTATAAATTACGTATGCCTATTTAAATATATTATCTACAGACGTCAAGTTTATTTTGTAAAAATACATAATACATAAATAAATAATTAAAATGATTATACGTATGTATATAAAACCTGTGTTTGTTTGTGTACAATAGGTACTTATATTATGTATTAAAAACAATAAAACTGTTTAAGCTCTGCATCATTAGTACTATTCTGTATATTAGAGGTAATCACAACACTTTTATTTATACGAGTATTATAATTTTAACATTGCTTAAGCCTGTATTAATTTATTTTAGAAGACGACAAAATTCCAAATTCAAATTACGTGCTAATTTTCGTTACTTTAATTTATTTGAAAACATTATATCTTTACGTCTTTACCAATGAATTCTTTGTTTGGTATTATTTTAAAACGTTACCTAAGTAGTAAAATGTCATTTACACGTAAGTTATAATAATATTGTTTCAATAACTTTCTTGCATCCCACATAAAAATACATTTTGATTTATTTCTCAAAACTTGCAAAGTACTTAGAACATCTTAAATCCGATAAAACATGTAACACTATGTTTTATTTAAGTACTTAAGTAGCAAAAAGGACTATAATGTAAGGAATCATAAATTTAATACCCAGAAGCCCATTTTTAAACAAACAATAACCCTATCATCATATTATCACCATTACAGGCGTGTATCTGAAAGATTTAGATTAAGGCCGAGGCCGCACTACGGCTAAACTGCCGCGGTTTCTTACCGCGTAAATTTTGTAACTCAAGGAAAGCAATACTTACAGGCGGCCGCACTTGCGGTTTCTGATAATGTATGCGAATCGCGCGGTTACGCGGTTACCGCCGCGGGAAAAAACCGTGATGCGGCCTCGCGCTAAAGCCCACACGGCGCATTGCGTCAGCGGTACGTCAACGTAACGCAGTGTTGTGCATTTTACATATCAACCAAAGTATAGATACACACATACACACGGTGAGATGCATCGACGCAACGCACACACCGCTGATCACAGCTCCCGACGTAGCGCTACGTTAAGTCCACACGGCAAGTTGCGTCAGTGTTGTGTCGACGCGGGCTGATTCAAGTGCTGACGCAAAGCGCGGTGTGGACTGAGCCCTTCGTCATTGCAACACTGACGCAAACCACATGTGGACTAGCCTTTCTTCAGTGCAACACTGACGCAATGCGCCGTATGGACTTACTCTCACGCGTACATTATAAACTTATCAGTAAACTTTGGTATACGTAATACGCATACACGCATTTTGCACGTGTACACTCAACTCAAACCTATGTAGTTAAATTTCACATATAGCAACGTTAAGTATAATAAAGTTATAAAGCAAACATGAGGAAAATGTAATCAAGATTAGGAATTATGATTACATTTTGAGGCATGGTAATGCCAAATAAGTTTAATAACAATTAATCATCATTTTACGTATATAACGCGGCTTACCTCACGTACTGTTTTGTCGGATTGGCCCGACTAGTTTCGAACCGATTCCGAGGTTCGTCATCAGGAGCCACCGGCGACGAGAGCTCGCTTGTGACTGCGTTCAAGGGCGCGGCGTGCGCGCTTCGTCATCGATGGTCGGCCGGTCTCGTCGGTTGAGTTCGTGTCGCTTTCGTCGTCGGTCGGGTCATGCGATAGTTGCACTGCGCTAGGCTGGGTACACACCACGCTCACGGTGTCAAGTTCTACGACGCGTACGACGCGACGCGACGTAGAACGCAGTCACAAGCGAGCTCTCGTGGCCGGTGGCTCCAGATGACGAACCTCGGAATCGGTTCGAAACTAGTCGGACGAATCCGACAAAACAGTACGTGAGGTGATATACGTAAAATGCATTATATACGTAAAATGAATTCAAACACTCACGAATCATTCAGTACTAAAATAATCATGATTTAATTTTACCCAATTCTGCTGTCAAGCAAATCATTATGAAAGTAGTGACAGCAACGATTAAGTTAGTCATACATAATGTGACCAGACGTCGCGTATTTTACCGGTCAGTCCTATTTTCCATTCGTCGTGATTCGAATGATTACTTTGGGATATTCGCGGAAACAAAAAAAGGTATTGCAGGGTATGCAGGTAGTACGGTGTGAATGTTCACAAAAGCTAGTAAATGACGAAAACAGACGATGTCCGGTTTTGAGCCAAATAGAAAATTGTCATGTAAAACGTGTATCACCTAGCTTAATAGATATTTCCTTAAAATATCCCGAAAGAATAGTATAGTTAAACTAAAAATTGCCATCTAATCCAGAGATACAAGGTTCACCATACGCTGGTGGATGACTGTGTTCGCTATTTCCCTTAAATATTCTCGTGTCCAGTGTATAGAGGAATGCTCGGCACTTCCTAGAGTTATGAAGGGAGCAACACCATTTGGTTTTGAAGGAACTACCGACTTGTATAGTCGTTCTCTTATAATATTTGTATCCATTTAGCAACATTGTAGGTTTTCCCCTCGCTGATTTGACGAATAGTGGACCACCTAGAAATAAATAAAATATGTTTGGTTAGTAATGAATAAATCAGAGTAATATTAAACTTATTCTAGGTGTCTAATAAGTTTCACTACTAGGATTCATGCTATTTAAGAAAATTTCAGAAATCGATAAGTAGGAATATCAAACTTATATGTGGCCAAACGTGAAGTAATGAGTAAGTAATGATTAAAAAAAAGAATTATCAAAATCTTTTCACGCAGTTACGTTAAGAGGTAAAAACAAAAACAATATATTCGAATAGAGAACCTCTTTTTTGAAGTCGTTTAAAAATCAGTTTATGAATGAAACATGACAGATCAGTTAACATTTTTATGGTCGTGTTGTCCGTTGACGTAGACGACCTCGTCATCGATGGTGGTGATGGAAGCGTAGCAGCCGCGGCCGTGGTGGGACGAACAGTACCACCTCTTCCTCACCGCATCACCACACTTCGTTACATTCTTCAAGTAATACTTGAAGTCTTGGTACATAATCAACGGCTTGCCTTGCTTCGATGTAATGAATTGAATCTCTGAAATAACATAGGTATTAGTGTATTAATTAGCATTTCATCGACATGCGGTATTGAGGTGGTAAAAGTCTAGAGTTCATCAGAGGAAGGACATTTTTATGCGGCCCGAAGGCCTCCGACATGGCTTAACAACTGCTACCTAATGATAACAATCGGGACCACGGCTTTACGTGCCCTCCAAAGCACAGAAGCGCTCAAGAAATGTTGCCACTAGCGGTCACCCATCCAAATACCGATCGCACTACTTAAATTTGTCGAACACTTTTAATCGTCGCAATCCCCGGGCTATTACTAACAACTAATAAAACTTACTATCATTAATCACTTGCCTACACCAGTATCTATAATAATTGGTAAATTAAAAAACTAAAAAAGGGACGGTAGGTTCTATATCCGGTATCCGGTGAACCTTGAACTCCCACACCGGAGGTCCGGGTTCAAATAAAAAAAACTAAAAACAAAAACTACCTTACTATTTAACAGATTTAATCAATTTTTCGTAAAAAATCGTCAATTTAATAAAAATAATAAGGTACTAATTAGGCAATTTTATTAACAAAAATAATTACAAAATCATCTTTCTTAACATAAAATATAGGTATCTACTTATTCATGTTTATTCTCGTTGATAGGTAGGTAGGTTAAATAGCCTAGATATTTAATTATTGAAATATGACTATTAACATTATGGCGTAAAATATTTTATTAAAACTGAACAGTAAGTTTAGATTGTTGGAGAATTACGATACAATAAACGCTTCTTCGTCTTCTCAGTTGTTGAAGTGCGCGTTATGATCGCGCTTGCTTTAAAACGATCTGTGTAGGTACATTAAGAAATGGATGCTGGGGGCTTAGTACGAGTTTTACGTGACGTAACGCACACGCTACGTAAATGCGAGTAAGCTAAAACTTGCTTCGATCCCATACAAATTTTAGATAACTCGCATTTACGTAGCTGGCGCGTTATGTCACGTAAAACTTGTACTAAGCCCCCTGGAAACATTTGTATCGTGTTAAGTATAAAACGGTACAGCTTCATGGTTGTGAGAACTGTTCATCCTGATGATCCGGTCGTCTAGGGTGCAGATAGTGGCGGTGCAGCCTCGGGTATGGTTGGTGGAGCAGTACCACCGCTTCTTCACCGAAGCACCGCAGCGCTGCACCACCTTCGCGTAGTATCTGTACCCGTTTAGCGAGATCAGCTGTTTACCTTGCTTCGATGTTACGAAGCGTGGCACGTCTGAAAGGAAATTAGAAATGTAATATGTATATCGGAATTGTAATTTGATTCGGGGTTCAATATTAAATTTTATTTTATGTAGGTTCATTGCAACTGTACGGATGGAGGCTAGACAATTAAAAGTGTAAGATTTTTGCATGACGGAAATTCCAACCGAGTGTTCTACGTCACTCACGCAATTTTCATTCTATTTTTTCTTCTATTCTATACAGGTCTTCAAAAACGCAACAGTTAAGTCAATATTTTCATAAAAATTTAATAAAAAAGTGGAACAATAACAGTACTCAATATCTCATATTATTCATTTTTTGCGCACGAAAAACACAATATAGTACTTTGAGAATGCTTAGGACATACGTATATCTTACAATTTTTACATGTTTTATTGGTTTTCAAGGCCTTTGCGGACGGGCATATTCTACACCTCTTTCTTTTTCTAGGGTTTTCCTGTACATCCGATGTAGTCAAATGGGCATTTTCTGGTGATATCCGCCTTCGTCTTCTCGGTAAGTGTTTTGTCCAAACACCTGAAAAAACTGTGGAATTAATTTTTTTGCATATTCTATTACTATATAACTGATATAAATATGTAGATTTTTACCAAATAGCTAAATACCACCGCAAGTAAACTGGCTTTTCATAAAAACAACCGCACTCAAATCGGTTTGTTCATTCGGGAGCCACAGACATACATACAGACAGTAACAGTCAGGTAAAACTTATAATACCCCTCTTTTTGTGTCGAGGAGGAAAATTTTTCCTCCTCACATCGCTGATCACCATAGCCCAAGAACAAACATCGTTCATCTGACACCACTAATATTTTCCCCGACCGGGAAGCGAATCCGGGACTTCTCCGTCGGCAGTCCAATGGCAACCCACGCATATGCCAGCTATATGGGGGCAAGAATTTAAAAAATCTTAAGACCTTACAAGCTAAATTGAACAGTAAGTTCGCGCAATATATTTCTTCTAGCGAGGAGAGGCATTCAAATTCTCTGCGACTCTAGTAGGTCTAGGTCTAGGTATAGAGGCCCAAGACGGCTAGTAAGTATGTAAAAAGTAATAAACTTGGGTCCCTAATTAATTATAAATAGTAACCAAAAGTAAAAAAAAGCTGTTGCTAAGAATAAACTTTTTTATTTTACAAACATTCACAAAGCTATTCATAATAAGTACCTAACCATAAATAATAGATATTATAATTTCAAAAACATAAAATTATAGATGTTGCCATGATTACCTATAATATAATTTAATTTATTTATTTATACCCACCCATATAAAAATGCTTTGTAATACAGAAGTTACAACAGGTAATTAATTAATATATTATTGAAGATATTGTTTAACGCAATAGATTGCATAAATGCCTATCTGTCAAAATTTTTGTCTGTGTATTCTCAGAAACGCCTTTACCGATTTTAATGGGGTTATTACTAATGTCTTGTAGTAAAATTGGAGTAACAATCTTCTTTATTTCAATCTTCCCGGATACCCAAAATATATACCCACTAAAGAACCCACAAACATTTATATAACAACAAAAAACTAAGTATCTCAAAACAAAGGCTTCCCACACTGATCTAAAATTCATTGCGGATTGACGGTGAGAAACAAAAAGCCGTAAGTAAATTTTGCGTACAAGCTAAATTGAACTCTAACCACTGTTACAGTACCCGGCAAGAAATAGGTGCACATCGGTATTCAGAAAGAGATAATCGGTTAGTTACGGCTTTGTAGAGCGTTGTCTCTCTCGCACATTGCACTAGTAGTGCAATATCTATTAAGAGCTAATAAAGCACCCTATCAAGTACTTATAATAATAATAATATTGATGTTCCATTGGAGGTTTTAACAACTCTTTATATTTATTTATGAGTGAACGCGACCGTCTTCTACCGAATTCGAAAGAAAAGTGACAAGTCAGCGGTAAGGACTGTGTAGTAAGGACAACGCTCTACAAAGCCGAAACTAACCGATCATCTCTTTCTGAATACCGATGTGCATTATTTCTTGCCGGGTACTGTACCTTATTAATTTGGAGTAGCAATTTTGTGACTTCGACTCAGGTATACGAGTCGTAACAAATATATTGATCTACGATATTTTATTATGATTGTGTTCTTCAATCAACTTAACAACGGTGTTGTCTATGGTGTGCAGGATGGCACGACAGCCGCGAGCGTTATGGGTGGAACAACGCCATCGCTTATGCTCAAAACCAGCTGACCACTTCATAGCCTTCAGGGAGTACTTGTATCCCCGCAGTAAGATCAATACGTTCCCACGATTGGACTTCACAAAACACGGCGTGTAATCTGAAACATTTTTCAACGTGATTAGCTTTTTAAATAATGGCATTTAACAAAAAATAACCGACTTCAAAATTGGTAAGTAAAGATGACTCAAAAATTACCCAGTAAAAAATAAATAAATAACTCTATACACTCATAGCCCCACACTAGGATTTCCTGTGTCGTGGACGCCATGTACAACACACAAGACAAGGACCCAGTTGTCGCTTAAATTATATAGGACCAGACAAGAAGGACCTACCAGCTTTTGAAGTAAAAAGAATTATCAAAATCAGACTTATCAAAAGGAACATACATACATGCCCTATTTCACCTTCTTGCGTTCATTAGTTTCGGCCAATGATGTTTTAAATATCTAGATTGAGCGTCGCCCTACAATGACAGCAAAAAAAACAAGGCAACATTATCAAGCATGTGTGCGTGTAGGCGATGTTTTTCGCGATAATTTATTGTCTATGTGTGCGTAATCTGTGCGTAATGATTTATAAAAGTTGTGGCCAACCGTTGGCCACAACTTTTTGACACGTTTTCGCGGATTCGATGTTCCATCTAGATATTTAATACATCTTTGGTTTCGGCTTTGTGGTTTCTGTCAATCAATTAGCCAGTAACAGAAAAGATACCAGAAAAACTGTCCCGCATGATACTTGTGGGCCGTCAAATCAAACAAATCATTGAAGTTTGTGTTACGAAATCGTTTACTTCTCCATTTTAAAATGATGATTGAATGATGATAGTACCCTATATTTGACATTTGCTAATAAAAATAAAAAGACACACAGAGTAGCACAAAAACACACATAGTATTGGAAGAATGTTACGTCACGTCTTACAACAATGTAATAGATAACAATGATTTTTACAAACATCAAAACATTTTAAACTTAATACAAATACCTACCTCATTAAACTTTTTTTTAAATACTTCACGAAATATGTATTGTAAATATTTTTAGTTCTAGTTGACAGGATCGAAGAGGTCGATTTACCTAACAACTGTAAGTTTTTAAATTCACTTAAAAGTAAAAGAACAATAAAATATACGGCTATATAAGTATTTGCGCGGACGACGCGCGTTGGACGTTTTTAAACGAGAATCAATCAGTGCCGATAAACACATACATATTTCAAAGTTCAGTGGTATTAAAATATGAGCGTTAGAAAAGGTTATAAAATAAAAGCGTAAAGGCTCATAACCCCGCCATAGTTGGTAATTCACGTGTTAAGATTGGCAGGATATCACAGTTGAGACATTTATCTGTCTTCTTCTCAAACGAATGGGAATAGAACCTGAGACCTCTCGGCCTCTCGCTTTGCAGACAATTTCGACTTTGCAGACGCGTTATTGATTTGTTATATTGATTTATTGTGGTTTTCGTGACGTACGGCGTTTTAAAATACGCAATTAAAAAATAAATATTCAGCGAGCATAAGCAACATTGTAATTCGCGCGTGCTATCTTTGGTATTTAATTACTTGTATCTTGATTTGTTTTCCTTCTCCTATACCTATGTAAGGATAAACTATTCTTCAAAGATCTAAACGGCGGAATATCGTGTAGATGTTGGTACCCTGCTTGTTGTAATTCGTCTATCATATTTACATAAATAGTTCGTAGCGGGGTGTCTTCGTCGATAGCTCTCTGCATACATTTCTTGAGCTGTACCTTTATTTCGTCAGGCATAGCGTCGGGAACACATTCGTGTTTCATCTCGTTTATAACCTTATGGTTTAACGTGACAATCATACCTTTACATGTTTTCCGTTTCACGCAACACCACACTATAGTTCCGCTGTTATTGGTCCGTTTCTTCTGATAGGTATATCCGTTTCGTAATAAGTTCTCTCCGCCTCTTTGCGATGGTATGATTTGGAATTGGTTGGATTGGGATACGCGAAAATCGTGTTCTTGACCTGGAAAAGATTTTGACGAATAAAGGATGAATAACGTAGACTGTCATGAATAAAGTATTAAACTCATTATTATTTTATACAAAACAATTCAAACCCAATGAAGAAACAAACGACTCACACAGGAATGCAACTGAATAAATATAATAACTCCAAATATGTTTTTATTCATTAATTTACAATATTACATTCCTAATGGACTTGTTTGACTCAGGCTAGTAATCGAATCTGGGACTCCTTGCTAGGCAGGATCACTACCAAGTAGAATAGGGTCACAAGTCACAATTCACAGTACAAAAAAAGATAGCATGGTGTCGCGTGAACAATTATGTTTCCTCTCCTTTATAACTCTTTTATGTAACGTAACGACAGACCCTTTACATGTTTTCCGTTTCACGCAACACCACACTATAGTTCCGTTAATATTGGTCCGTTTCTTCTGGTAGGTATATCCGTTCCATATTAGGTTCTCTCCGCCTCTTTGCGACGGTATAATTTGGAAATCGCTGGTTTGGGCGCTAAGAAATACGAAATCTGGAAAAGATTCGGTAATTAATTCATCGATTTCATTAATCATTAAGTCGAGTATACTTTCCTTAATATTTGGCCAATATTGCACGGGTAGATTTAATTTTTTATTAATTTTATTATTTTTACAATCTTCTATTTAACTTTGTAAAATGGTCAAGCCTCGCATGCTGATTAAACACCATACAATGTGAATTTATGACAAGTATGATCGGATACTAAAATACTCAGGGTTGGCTCCTGACAAGGAAACTCTTTAACGGTTAACAACAATTATTAAATTTATACTTACTACACTGAGCATTAAAAAATCATTTTAGTTTCCCAAACTAATAATTTCTATGATGGGTAAGTTTATTTCAGTCTTCGTCGGCATTTTATATTCAGTCCCAATAATGGATGCTTTGAAATGAAACGTCAAAAATAGGCTAGGGCTATTTTCCATAAAAAAGAAAACTTGATATAATTATAAAGAATCAAGGATATTACAACAATTTATTGTGAATCAATAAGTTTCCTGTAATATTTACAAATAATTATAATTAATACAAATAAAATAACTACTGCAAATAATTTTGTATATTAAGAAAAAAAATAATAATAAAAAAATACTCAAAATGGCTGGTCAATTTATGAAACAGTTAAAACATGACAAATGGTTGAAACGTTTTTCAAAAACTACGTCCATTTTACCATTATTTTACATCATAGAAGACTAAGGCACTTCTCTCACTACGCTATTTATTAGCTACGCGACTGCAACGCAATCCAAAATTCGCTGTATCTGACACTTCTCACTGACAGGATGTGCATCGTAGACGTGTCGCTTCATCGTCGCTTTCATACACTGACAAGATCCGAGTCGCTTGCAAATAGCGTTGTGTGAGAAGAGCCTAAGTAATAGGTACAGGCGCATGGTTATGTATCGAATTCATTTTAACTATTTCGTTTTCGTACATAATAATGTTGGCAAGGCAGCCTTTGCCGCTGTGAGTGGAACAATGCCAGCGCTTCATACCAGCTCTACTAGACGCGGTCTTTGGAGTCAGCTTCAAATAATACCGGTATCCATCCAATAGAATCAGGGGGTTCCTTCGACGAGAGAATATAAACTTCGGTTGCATTCGGTCTGAAACGTATGTTCAGTTTTAAATCTTTACAATTATATTTACATACCTCTTTGGAACGGACGAAGAAACGATGGAACTTAAAGGAAAAAAGTTTGTTTAAAGTTGGTTTTTTACAAACACTTCGAACCACAAATGCCATCGTTACTTCAATGACACGAGTGATTTTGAAATAAGAAGATTCGAGAAAACTATGACTCTTTTTAAACGACTTCAATAAACGGGGTTATGAATTCGATGTGTAGGTATGTAGGTATGTAATATTTTCAGAATTGCACATTTTTTCCAAACACGTGTGCCAAATTTCATAAGTGTATGTTTGATAACGAATTTCTCTAAATTATTGATTATTTTTAATTTAAGTTAGGTATACTTCAACTTAGGGCACAATAGAAGTTTTGTTAAAATCGCTTCAGTAGTTTCAGAGATAAGGGGAAATTAACAATACGTCTGGTCCCATATAAATTTAAGCGCTATCTGACGGGTACTTTTAGAGTTATAGAGATATTATCGATGTTGAAATCGGGTATTTTTTGGGGTTTTGGTAAGTTTTTTAAGTACTCTATGGCTATGACTATTTATTGATTACTATTAATTATTTAATTATTTACGATTTCGCCTTTTGAAGTATAGTTATTTGGTTTTTGCAAAGCTTATTTTAAAATTCTTAATGAAAATGGTAGATTAGACCAACAATTTTCATTAAGAATTTTGAAATAAATTTCACAAAATAACTAACTCTTTGCAAAAAACCAACCATCAGATGTCACTCAATTTTGTGTGGGATTAGACGACAAGCATCAACATTCGAAAAAAATGAATTATTAAAATCTGAACAAAATTTATAAAACGCATACCTAATTGAGAATATCATACTAAAAAGTACCCACTTCAATCGCTTAAATTAATGTGGGACCAGTCGTAAAACACTAGGCTTTCGAATAAAATAAGAAATTATCGAATTACTTTTTGAAGTAGGTAAATAACGTAATTTTCACTTGATTGGGGTCACAATCCTGAAGAATTGTGATCCCACTGCAAAAATAGTTGATGTGAGTGCTACTTTCGTCCAAAAAGTATGAATAAGGCAGTTCTCACACAACGCTATTCATGAGATACGCTACTGCAACGCTACCCGAAATTAGTATGTATTTGACACTATGTACTGACAGGACGATGCGTCTTCTGTTAGTTAAAAGTGTCAAATACACACTAATTTTGGGTAGGAGTGTTGGTTATATTAGATAGCTGATAAAATAATCAAATATTTATTTATAATCTTTCAACCGGTTATTTATTATAGCTGGCAAGCGTTATAAGTTATAACGTTGAGCGATTATTAGCCACGTTCACAACGACATCGCACGATTCAAATCACGAATGTTCTATGCGAGAGCGAAACAGAAACACTCGAACGAAAGAGAACGGAACAACCGAAAATCCATAATAATATTTTTGTCGCCTACCAAATTATGCTTTAAGATGACCGTATATGAACTATATTCAGTTACATGTCCAGTACTGATTTAACGAATATATTTTTGTTCGGCTATATATTCATTCTTACGTTGAAACGCTATTTTTGCGTTATATTTTCTGTTTGAATAAAATTAAAAATCAGTGCGATTATCTCGCAGGACGCGTAGTGATAGTTTACCGTGCGTTTGTGATATTTACGAGAATATTTGTAAATAAATGTTAGTTTTATTATTATCACTTTAATAATATATTTTAATAAAGTTTTAAATAAATAATGGTCAGATCGATGAAATTACTATTGTTGTAAATATAATCAATAAAATTTTAAGTACGCTTAACAACTTGCTCATTAAACTAAAAGTATATATTTATGTTGTTGAATTATCATAAACATTCAATACATTTTATCGCAAATAAAAATTTCAGTCGGGGACTGCCTAAGCCTGCAAAAAGTACCTATGAAGGAAAGTTCAATGAATTTATTTAATTAAGTATGCACCTATTTAAAATGCAATTAATTCGCTCACACAGTAGTAATGTGCTGAAAATGTGTTAAATTTTGTGTGTCCTTAAATATCCTTAATAAATAACAAGCACACAATAAAATAATTTGTTATCTGTCGCCAAAGACGTCTCTTTATTAGGCGTCCTCTACAACGATAAAATCAAAACGCGTCGTTCTACGAAGCGAACGAATATATTATAGCGTAAAAAATAATAGGCGTTATAAAAGTAGCGTAATGGTACGGGAGCCGACGATGCTAAATGTGTACTTGCTCGAGCGTCATAGAGACCTATTGGGTTGCAAAGGTTAGATGATAAGGAGAAAAAAATGTTATATAATGTATACCTTTTCATCGGTGGGGGAAGCGGCTATAGATCTTTAAATATGTAAAAAAAACTGCCGCATGGACATACTCGAGCGCGTCAGATATTGATACCATCAATGGCCTACGTATTTTTAATAATGTATGTATGTTAATCTGACCGTTTGCATGGTGGGGGTGATCGTACGTAAGGGTTGAAAATGAAAAAAAAAAATTTAATCGAGCGCGTCAGATTTTCTAAGGGGGTGTTAAGTGCACCAAAAAAAAGCTCTAATTCAATAATCTGACGATTTGGATGTGACCCAAACTCGCAGTCATTATACTATTATGCAAAAAAAAATCGCCATTTTGAAATACTCAAGCGCGTCAGATTAAGATATATATGGTTCATCTTTATGTCCTAGACTTGCTGTCTCTTAATCTGACGATTATCTAGAGGGATTTCCCTAATCTGCCAAAAAAAAAATTAAATCATTGAACTTCATTTATAGAAAAGCTCAGGAAATAGCATGCAAATAAAAAAGTGTATGTTTTTAAGTAGAATACTTGTATTTACATAATATAAGGGCCGTAATATCAATCATAGTTTAAACTATGCTTCAGAGTTTAGTCACGAATTATATTTTCTTAAGATCAACGGTAGATAATCGATCAAGTCCAGTTTAAATTATTTAAACTCTCCCGAAGGTTGGTTAAAAACCTCCTTGTGAGATTAACCTTTCGTTTAATTTGACGTTTCTTCAAGATAGTTTTTGAGTTATTCATAATCATAATAATGTGTATTGAATTTATGGTAGTTGCCTCATAACTTTTGACTGGGTATTCCGATTTTTATAATTTTTTTTTATTCGGAAGCTGGTGCTTGTCTTGTGATATTGTATAAATTTGAGCAACCTCTAATGGGCAGTTTTTGAGTTATTTTTAATAATGTGTGTTTATGGTCGCTACCTCATAACTTTTTACTGAGAATTTAAATTTTCATCCTTTCATCCTTTTTTTTAATCGAAAGCTCGTCGTATGTTTTCGTATAAATTTGAGCGAAATCTGACGGGTACTTTTTGATTTATCTCTACTTATCGATTTTGAACATTAAACTTTAATGACGAATTTTTGTTATTTCGGCTCTTATAAATCGTCAGATTATATATTTTTCGTTATCCTTGAATCATTTCCTTCAAAATAAATAAAAAATTAGCCACGCTCGAGAATGTCAAGATGGCGTTTTTTTTTAACAACTTTGTAGCCCTCCCCTTTCATTGCGTCATTCTCAAATTGTCAGATTAGTGGAATACACACTTTTTAGCATGTAATTAACTCACCGTACCTTAATCTGACGCGCTCGAGAATGTCTGATGATCAATTTTTTTTTACTAATCTGATCCTTTATTCTTGAGGCGCGGCCTCATATATGGGGCTCATATTTGGTGGAGCTACTTAACTGGGTGCCAGATACCTCCTGTACCTTAATCTGACGCGCTCGAGTAAGTACAAAAATCCCCTCTTGGGCTCCCCAGCTATAACGTTATATCGCGTTTTTAATATATAGCCGTTGCGAACACCTCTAATTTTGGGTAGCGTTGCAGTAACGTATCTCATGAATAGCGTTGTGTGAGAAGTGCCTAAAAGGCACACGTTGCCTAGACGATTACGATCGTTCACTCGCATGCGTGATTCAGAAATCTGTACAGCGCCATCGAGTTTTGGATAATGTAAGGGGTTGCCGCATTGAGAAATACTTCTATAACATAGATAATACTAGATGGAACAGGTCGCGTAAATTACCAGTTGGATTTTTTTTAAGGAAAACTGTAATAAAATAAAATAGGTAACACTTTATTGCACATTACAAAGTACTATTTTAACGACGTCAATCGATAGTTTCGGCTAGACCAATCGATCGATCGACGTCGATTAATCGATTCCATCATCGATTGATGGCGTCGATCGACGATCGATCGATTTGTCTGGTAACACCCTTAAGGTCATCTTTGCTACACACAATATGTAGTTTTGAAGGACTTAACAAAAAGATACAGTGTGTTCATTAAAATGACTATTTACACAATACAATAATTATACTGATTTTAGCAATGACAACATGGTTTCAAATTTTTGAAATTAGAACACAATTATTTTTCGTGAAAATCTCTAAAGCAATTTCTTTTGTCATTATAACACAAATAAATTTCACATTTCGCACATTTTGTAAATGAACGGAATTTTTTACAATTTTGACATCTCTTTCGTTCTGGTTTCATCCATGGTTGAGATTGTCTGATCGGACAGAACGTAATGGTAGGACTTGTCCTCTACCTGGAGATTTCCGGCTCTTTTTGGTTGGTGTAGGATCAGGGAAGACAGATGCTTCTCGGCTTGAGAATGGAAAAAACATCCGCAGCGGAAGACGAAGTTTTCTCTCCGTAAGCATTCCTGTCCATTAAGAAATGTATTTTTCATTGTGATTTTGTTAATTATTTTTTAAAGTTAGTTTTCGTATCTAATAAATGTAGTCTTGGTGAAGCGCTCTAGCTTTCTACTTGAGGTTTTATAATTAAATTCAAAGCTTTAGACACGCACTAGATTTTTCAAAGACGTGGCAAAAATAATTGGCAAAAAATATCAAAGGATTGCCACGACAGTAATTCAGGTAGGTAAATGATGGAATCTGTGAACAAGATTACATTATGGCATGGAACGGTTGACGTTTACGGTTGACAGTAAAACAAACTGGGGTCGTGTAAATTGTAACAGGGGTGACCGGTCACCCCAGTTGGGTAAGTTATGAAAGGACTTTAAATGAAAATAATACATATTTAATAGTAATCGAATATTTAATTAATTAATTATACATTGTTTTATTAAACAATAATGCTTTAGAAATAAATGATAAGAACCAAAAATTCAAATTTCTATTTCTATTCAAATTCTTAGCAATCAATACCTAACCTAAATTAATTTCTACCAACACCAGTTTAACTGACAGGGTCATGATTATGCTTGGCGTTGATTTGAATGATTTCATCGTCCAAAGTCATGAGACTGGCCCGACATCCTCGGCAATTGTGTGTAGAACAGTGCCATTTCTTCCTCACTGCTGGGCCTAATTTTTTTGTATACTTCATGAAGTACTTATAACCTGACATAAGAATCAATTGGTTCCCTCGTTGAGAATTGATGAATTTTGGTGACCCTGAAATAAATATAGTTATAATAGTATAATAAACTATCATAAACTATTACACGTGTAATCATTAAAACTTGACAGAGAAGTAGAGGCTCAGACCAATAAACCATAGACTGCGCGCCGTGAACGGGGGCGTGAAGCCGGCAAAAAGTGCGCCTCGCCTTGTAATACACACGGCGGCACTCACACCAAAACGACTTTTGTGTTCTAAATAATAAAAAATAAATGAAGCTTTGTGTTCCAAAAAATAAAGTTCAAATTTGTTCTAGTTCAAACTGTCAACATAGGGCATTCTATTGGATCCGATGTGTGTTTTAGGCGCACTTTTGCCGGCTTCACGCTTTTGTTCGCGGCGCGCCGTCTATACATAGTTTATTGGTCTGAGCACACTACATTTTAAAAGATGTGGCTAAAAATAATTGGCAAAAAATATCAAAGGATTGCCACGCCAGTAATTAAGGTAAATGATGGAATCTGTGAACACGACAACATTATGGCATGGATCGGTTGACAGTAAAACAAACTGGGGTAGTGTAAATTGTAACAGGGGTGACCGGTCACCCCAGTTGGGTAAGTTATGAAAGGACTTTAAATGAAAATAAAACATATTTAATAGTAATCGAATATTTTATTAATAAATTATACATTGTTTTATTAAACAATGATGCTTTAGAAATGATAAGAACCAAAAATTCAAATTTCCATTTCTATCCAAATTGTTAGCAATCAATACCTAATCTAAATTAATTTCTACCAACACCGGTTTAACTGACAGGGTTATGAGTATGCTTGGCGTTGATTTGAATGATTTCATCGTCCAAAGTCATGAGACTGGCCCGACAACCTCGGCAATTGTGTGTAGAACAGTGCCATTTCTTCCTCACTGCTGGGCCTAAATTTTTTGTATACTTCACTGAGTACTTATAACCTGACATAAGAATCAATTGGTTCCCTCGTTGAGAATAGATGAATTTTGGTGACCCTGAAATAAATATAGTCATAATAGTATAATAAACTATCATAAACTATTACACGTGTAATCATTAAAACTTGACAGAGAAGTAGAGGCTCAGACCAATAAACCATAGACTGCGCGCCGTGAACGGGGGTGTGAAGCCGGCAAAAAGTGCGCCTCGCCTTGTAATACACACGGCGGCACTCACACCAAAACTACTTTTGTGTTCTAAATAATAAAAAATAAATGAAGCTTTGTGTTCCAAACAATAAAGTTCAAATTTGTTCTAGTTCAAACTGTCAACATAGGGCATTCTATTGGTTCCGATGTGTGTTTTAGGCGCACTTTTACCGGCTTCACGCTTTTGTTCGCGGCGCGCCGTCTATACATATGTAGTTTATTGGTCTGAGGGTAGAGGTGTCATAAATTTATCACAATTAATACTTTTTTCTATATTTAAAACTGACAGCTAACATTACGGGTAACCTTAATGTGTTTATATTTGCAAAATGACATGACAGTCTAAGTTATTAGTCTATCAGGGATATAAATACAGGTAAAACTTCATGTTTCTTTATGAGAGAAATATGCGTACCTATATAAAAAAATCTATAAATAATGAATTACTATACTCACTTTAAAATTTAGCTTCTAAGTATAAGAACAGTGTGAAAAGTTTACAAATATTATTATTATACCATGTGATTACTAAAAAGTAGTAACTTCCATTATTTATAAGACTTACATAATTGAAAATGTAAAATATATGATTAATTTGTTAATTGCAAACAATACAACTTATATTGCTTTTGACTTGGAAAGTTACATAAAAATATTCTTAACTTGTACTTACAGGAATATTTGTTCAGTAATCACCCATATAAAACTCGACACCTACGAAAACTAACATCAATAACAGACGCGTTTTTATGACATCATATTTACATTATTACGCACTAAACTTCTGACTTTGTTATTTTTTTTTTTTAATCGCCACAGGCCCGTGTACATGCACAGTGTTCTTTTTCAATACAACACCGTCTAACGTGTGGATGGATGCGTTGCAAGTCCTGTTGTTATGGGTGGAACATCGCCACACTCTCTTCACCAAACCACCGAGCACCCCTGATCTCTTTAGAGAGTATTTGTACCCTCCGAGCATGATCATCGGGTTGCCATGACGTGATTTTAAGTAAACGATAGATTCTGTGAACATGATAACATTATGATAATATCTCAACCCTATTAATTTTGTTACTATCTTTAACACGGAATACAGGTGTGCGTGCAGGCGATGTTTTACACGTTCGTCTATTGTCTATGTGTGCGTGATCAATGATACCTACAATACAATGATATAAAAATTGTTGGCCACAATTTTTTGACACGTTTGCGGGGATTCGATGTTCCATCTAGACATTAGATCATCAAAGGTTACTTACTATACCGGGCGTCCCACGGCTATGCCACATGAATGGAAAGTACCATCACAGATTTTTTAAAAATCGCCTACCTCAACCGGGAATCGAACCCGCCAAATGGGCCTATTCCGATCCAATACCAAAAAACTAATACCATTGGTATTAGTTTATTACCCCAGTGAATTTCTATTCCGAACGAATACCAGTTATAAACGAATCCCAAAATTATTAAAATGGTATGAAGGTACAGTCAGTAATAAAAATGCTGTGAAATGTGATATTAAGTAATGTATATTTCAATCAAAATCAGTCTTATTAAACATATTCAAGTGTAGTAACAAACAATTGCACAAATACCTAAAGAATAAAAATAAAGTTTTTCCAACAAATCACTAAGTAGGCATAATTTTCAACTTTAAAATAGGAAATAAAAACTATCACAAAAAATTAAAATTACAATTAAATACTTACAAGAATAATTATATGTATAGTAAAAATTTCAATCAACAACGATTTGTATAAAAACAGACCTTATTTTATTGTCTTAACGTTCATTAAGCAAAATATCAAAACGCTAAAGGGGCTTCGTTTGCTCAACCCTTGACTGTGATTGATTGGTTTGGATTTTTAAACAATAGGAACGAGCTCACCTTTTTTGCAGTTAAAAAAAAATTGGCAAGTGATTCTTCATAAGTAAAAATGTGTGTATAAAAATTTAGGATTGAATTACGATCATTATAATAAATAATGATAATTGCTTTTTACAAAAAAAATAACCGACTTCAACCTCGATAAGCAGAGATAACTCAAAAACTACTCGCCAGATGGCGCTTAATTCAACATGTAGGTGTAAAGTTCTCGTCACTACAAATTAATCAAGCCCAAACACTAGATAACTACAGTAAACCGTTGAGGAGTTCCCTCGACTGTCTTTCGGCTTCATCAGATCGACTCCAGACCTTCATGAAATTGTAGCGCGTTCATGTACTTATGAAAACATTAACAAACACACTAGTCGTCCCTACAATTTTCGAAAGTTGCCCTCGATTTCTCCAAGATGCTATCATCAGATCCTGGTGATCCTTTTAAAAGGACCCCACTGCGCATATCTACTTTACAACAAAAAAAGAATTATCAAAATCGGCCCACAAACGACGAAAAAATCGCTGAACAAACATAAAAAAAGCATATATGTATACGGTTGAATTGAGAACCTCCTTCTTTTTTGAAGTCGGTTTAAATAGCAAAAGAAACGTTTTCTGTGACTGTACTAAGAGTTATGTTTTGGTATTCGTTCGGAATAAAAATTCACTGGGATAATAAACTAATACCAAATGGTATTAGTTTTTTGGTATTAGATCGGAATAGGCCGCCAAATGTGGTAGAAAAATTACATGTATGCTTCCAACAATTAACATTATCATTTCAAAGACCTACCCACTTGAGATACGAGATTTCCGTGGTATAAGTACATGATAATAATAAAGCGATACATGAAGTGTAGTAGGTACTTGTATGCATTTCTTCATGAGCTCACAATTACCATGAAACTGAAAGGCGATTTTTAAAAAATCTGTGAATGCAGTTCTACTTATTATTAAAAATAAAACGATGTCTTCTTTCAGTAAAATATCCTATCTTTAATATTTAAGGTACTTTCCATTCATGTGGCATAGCCGTGGGACGCCCGGTATACAATTTAATCAAGCGGTAGATGATAGCATCACCCCTGTTTGGTCACCACTCACCACTAGTTGGTAATGAAATAAAGCAAAATTTGAATTTGAATATATTTATTAATAAAATTACAATACCTACAAAATAAACTTGCTTCTTGTCAAATCAGTTTCTTTTTTAATCATTATTTAATGTGAAGTTTAAAAATATAACGATGTTTATGGTAAGCGTAATTAAGTAAGTACATAATTTTGATTTTTATATATTTTTCTTGACCATAAACCATGGATGGCTTCCTTTTGCAATATACTTACTAATGGTTTGCTTTCAGTGACTTCTTCAGATATGCTATTTATTTTGAAACAACGGTTAATAATACAACCAATTCCTGTAAATTATCTATCTTTCAAACAACGCAAAATCATGTGTGATTTTGTTCCGTGACATTTAAAAATCAAACATTAATATATCATTTGAAATCATTCTAAAATTAACTTACGAGAAATTAAAAAAAGACTGTGAGTACTTTCTTACTATTTAGCAGTACATAGCATCTCAATGCTATTTAGGTGCATGTTATTGGTTGGTGTATAACCCTAATTATTATTACGCAGAATAATTGGAAAAAAAAGTTGAACAAAATGAAATAATGACAGAAATTGAAATAACAGAGATTGAATGCTTTTAGCATTAAGTCCGCCTTTTGTATCTATACAATTGTATGGTGCATGAAGTTTAACCATAAACAAATAATAACAACTATATTATCTTTAAATCTGAATAGAATAACTTTAAGCAAATAAAAAAGATCCAGTAAATCTATATATTTAATAAAAATATTACATACCCCATGGCCGTTTCCGAGATTCGATACCTGTAACAAAAACGCACATTTTACCATCTGCCATCTTTTAACTGCAAACATAAATATATTGCGCCTTCTTTGTATGCGACATAATTGCAGACACTGTAAAATTGCAAGCCCTTTATTTCTTAATTTTACTTACATATTTTAAAGTAGATGTTTTAATGAGTATTATTTTTATAACTATATTTTAAGATTTTAACTATTCTAAAAATTTACATATAAACATGTCAACCATGGTGCCATTAACATAATATACATACCTATTTACAAAATAATAATTAGACATAAAACTATAAAACAATAAACTTCTTTCAACTTTCTTCATTGTCATGAATTATACTGGAAAACAATTATGTACGCGTTCAGTAGTCAATACATCTCAGATACGAGGATAGGTAGATACATAAAAATTGTGCACATAAAAGTATGCAATATTTCCAATGTAGGTATGTAACTCTTCTATATAAAATGTTTTCTATAGATATAGCAGTACCTACATTTTATAAACACATACTTTTTCATATTGCACGTTTGTTTAATACAATACTCGAAATTTGACGTACCTATAAGTACTACTTTTGCACTTGGGACGATGTGCTAATATGAAATCGAAGAAAACCCTGTCTAAATAACTATGATATGAACATTCCAAAGCCAATACAAGAACCAAAAAAAATATCTTATCATACACCTAAGTATGTGTTATATTTTATCTTAACACCTATTTATTAAAAATGTAATTGGGTTTATATGTGTACATGGAATATTTTTGAGAAAAATATACCTAAGTATTAAGGGTCTTCATAGGGCCAAAAATATGAAGGTATTATTTTTAGAATTTTTGTTTGATGTTTCACACAAAAAAAAACTAAATGAAATTTGATGCAATTCTTGCAGTTGTATTGCTAAAGGTATATGTTTAAATATAGATTGAGATGAGATATAAATATTAATAAATAAAATGGTCAATTGTAAGAAAATGTCTGCCGGATCAGCTAGTCACTAACAACAACAGTATTCAACACAATATGCATGAACCATAATAACTAATAGCTAACAAAATATAAATTTAATATTTAGGAAGATGATTATGTTCATTTCGTAACGTGAGGATAATATCATCATCTATGGTCTGAACCACTGCTTTGCAGCCGAGCCAGCTGTGAGACGCGCACACCCATCGCATCTTGATCTGGTTCTCCCTCCTCGGCGGCTGCAGGCGAAACCGATACTGTCCAATCCGTAGCCTTCTGGACCCAGTTGACGAATTGTAGAACACCGGTTCTGAAAAAAGTACCAGGATTTAGTTATTAAAACGCTCCCACAAAGTGTGTAGGTAATTGTATTATCTATACTTTTTTGTAACGAAGCAGAAGCTGTAAAAGTTATTATTACTCATATCAGCGAACAGGACTAACTATTAACTAACAGTCCCTGTACACCTGTTAACAAACTAACCAACTAATATTCTAACACCATGCTAACTGGACTAACCAACCTAACCCTAAATCGATTCTTGTTCTAAATCAGCCTTTGACATGGGCGGCAGTGGAAGGGTGACTGGTGCTGCCTGCCCTGCCCGTTTCCTACTTTACCTAATTCCATAAAAAATTAAGCTTTTAGCATGACGGCGTTTAATTTAGACATGGTATTATCCTCAAGTCATATTCAGCGCTAAGATCCCTGAATAATTATCGAATCGACATGATTTACTTCAATGCTACAATGAAAAAATTATTCAAGAAATTGGCTAAAGAAACGATATTATCAAAATTATATTATTTGTTTTTGTACCAATTACATAATGAAAATCAAAATCGATAGTTTTATTTACAATGTAGACGTGTGACTGAGATAAGATCTCGTAAAAAATTGTTTATTAGCTAGACAATTATTACTTTACTAATAATGTCGAATACATTATGTAGTGTTCTAGAACATTCAAAAACAATAACAACAGCTCTCATCCAACGACAGTTACTATTGAGTAGTTAGCAAAAGTAATTTAAATTGTTTTTATGTTCTTGAAAAAAACATGGTAAACATAAGTTTTTCATGCACTGTACACATTTAGTCTTGATTTTCTTCACTTTTCTTTTGGCATCGATGCAGGTCAACGACTCCCTGAGCTTGCGATAGCATCCAGCACAATTCCTTCTACGGGTCCCCATAACCATTCTGTGCTTGTACTTCTTACCTAAAATTTTGTTATACAAATCAATTGAACTCAAAAATTCACTACGCGCTTAGAATAATATTATAGTATAGAAACCAAGTCAGCGCGGCCATTTTGTAGCACCTTCATTGGAGCCGGGCTCCAAACACCGTTCCGCTCCGTAGTATTCGCGTATTAGTCTGGCGAAAAAAAAAATTATGACGATTTGTGCTGTTAAATTTTGTCACAAAACTTCCGAAAAAAACATCACTTTTCACAGTTTAGCTTTCAATAAGTATTTCATAGGGCGCATTCGAAAAGAACGCTGGTTACCGGCGCCGATCTGCCAGTAGGTTTGGGTAAAAAATATCGATATATCAAAATATCGATATTTTTTCAGAAAATATTTTTTCAGAAAAATATCTATAAAATAAAAATATATATAAAATAAAAATAAACTAATCTGACCCGGTAAGAGGGGCGCTACTGTCTTGGTCTTTGTCTGACAACAGTATAACATTTGCATTAGTTGCAATTTTGGCAACCGGACCAGATAAGTTTGTGGCACTGTATGTTGATTTTTTCTTGGCTACAGATACATAAACATGTTTTTTAATAATAAAACTGATGTCATAACAGCCAGATGTGTATTTAGGTACTTTAAAATTTCGAATATTTTGGCAATTTTTATAAATAATTGCACATTGGGCAAAACATACCGATATATCGAAATATCAATATTAAATTTCTTGGGTGGTATATATCGATACATTTGGAAAATATCGATACGATAAATGTCGATATGTTTTTCCCATTTGCCCATCCCTGTCCCTATCTGTCAGCCCGTATCGGTATAGTCTAATATCCGTATCTAAATCGACATTCATCGGGTTGAAAAGAGAATCAAAATTATAAAATAATAAATTTCGTATATATTAGAAAATATATTAAAAATGGGTAGACAACAAAAATCCTGGACAGAATATTAAGTATTAGTTTATACCACTCTTTAGTATTAAACAAATATTTCTTAGTATTTAAAATGATTTTTTTGTGTTTAATAAATCTGATATTCATTTATTACATATTAATAAACCTTTTTAAATACTAAGAAATATTTATTAAGCACTAAAAAGTGGTCTCTAATAAATTATTTGTTAAATATTAACAAATATTTTTAACTATCAAAAAAAGTTTCTATTAGTGTGTTTGATTCTCTTATCAACCCGATGAATGTCGATTTAGATTCGGATCTTAGACTATACCGATAAGCGCTGGCAGATCAGCGCCGGTAACCAGCGTTCTACATGAATGCGCCCATAGAATGGCCGGCTCCACACGTTGGCGTTGGCGCCAACTCGGTTAGTGCTTCATTTTAGATCGAGCGCTTGTATGACTACAGTTACTGTCATTCTATACTATACTATACCTATCAATTATTCTAAGACTACGCGATAATTTGCTTATTATTAAGTAGCCTTCTGTTTCTTATTCTCAGTGTGGAAGGTTTATATGACTCTTGGTTTTGGATCGAAGCTCCTTGCGGCACAGAGCGGATGGAGGCTAGGATATAAAATGTGTAAAATTTTTCCGTGATCACGTATGTTATTAGTCCAGGCATAGTTACGCGCAGTGGTTAATTGCAGCCGATAGAGTTGCAGAGCTGCGCCGCTGTCAGTCAGGTCTAATCGTTTTGAAACATTTTGATCATAGATAGATTAGATATACTGTAGGTTAAGTTTTGTAAGTTTTGTTTCAGATATAAATTAAAAACACGTTGGAAACATAGGTAATAGGTATAGTTAAAAGGGGTTACCCTTGTTTCGTATAACAACTTTTGATATGATTTTAATAAATCGAACAACGTTTATGATAATAATCAGTTTGTATAATATCGTTTGACATAATTTTCATTTGATCGAATATTCATTTTGTGTAATATTGATTGATATAATGTTCATTTGATCGAATATTATTTAATATAATGTTCATTTCATGAAATGTTCAGGTTATAAACGCCCTAAAGTCGGTTCTGGCACTCGCCGGCCGCTGCCGCGGCACGCTCGCTTCGCTCGCTCGGCTCGTGCGATGGTTCCTGTTAACCTAACACGCTCGTCGCTTCGCTCCTC
Source organism: Hesperia comma (assembly GCA_905404135.1). Classification (NCBI taxonomy): domain Eukaryota; kingdom Metazoa; phylum Arthropoda; class Insecta; order Lepidoptera; family Hesperiidae; genus Hesperia; species Hesperia comma. Next base: position 3,552,856 of record FR990024.1, read on the forward strand.
GCTAACCTAATTACTTTAATTAAAATTAGCGCATTTGAACATTCGATAAAAAGATATTATTCGAAACAAATGATGATAAGAAATAAAATTATGGCAATCAAATATTCGATCAAATGAATAATTATGTGAAATGACTTTATTCCAACTAAAATTAGTCGAAGCGATTTTCGACGAAAAGTTGTTATACCAAACAAGAGGCACCCTAGTTAAAAGAGCTTTATTAGTAGTAATAAAAATATATTGTGTAAGATTTACGTAAAACTATTTCAATAGTTTTGTTATAAGTTGCAGTAGTTACCAAAAAACGATAAATAAAGGGATATGAAAATACTTTAACGAATTGACATTTTAATACACACTTTATGGAAATATAAGAACATGTTTTTAAGTGAACAAATTAACTATTAATAAAATATTTTTATCGTAAGAATTCCTTCGCCTTATAACAAATAACAATTAATTTATATTATTTTATATGTACATTACACGGCCGACAGTTCTTGTTGCAAAACGTAAGTGTTTAACGCAACGCATTTAGGCATCAAACTATCATTAAATTAATTTTATAATTATGTTAAATTGTATCTCAACAAAACTTTATTAAAATATACGTATGACATTATAATTTAATGTTCTTAATACAACGAAGCACTAAATTAAAGTAAGTTCATAAAATTGAAATAAATTACTTGTGAGTTATTTATCTTTTTGTTACTTTAAAATCTTTATAATTAAAATCTATTATAAATAGATAGTTATTTATTTGTTTCTGATGTGGCCAAAATTACCATTAATTTATTTAGGTACTATAGTTTTTAATTAAACTGTGACGTTAAATTTGGCTAGATTACAGCTTTAAAGTTGTAAAGAGTTATTTAAGTTGGTTCCAGATTTTATTATAAAAATGATGATCACACCGTAGAAGCAGAAGAATAGACACTCCTCCAAATGTTTTCAAAAAGAAGATTATGAAGTAACAGTGTATAAATAACTCTATGTAATGAGGTGAGAAACCTAATTAATTTGAAATCACAGACGGCCACTTACATTTTTTTGTTATAATATCAAGTTATCCAACAAAAATAACTGAAAAACAATTCCTTAGTGATTATGTTTCATATGAAACTTAATTATTTTATTCTCAGAAGTGTGGATGGTAGCGAGGCATCCGCGACTGTGGGCTGTGCACCTCCAATACGTCTTCCGTCCATACTTAGCCTCTTTCTTAAACCCAAACGAATACCCTCCAACTTGAATAAGTCTGGTGCCTTGTCGAGATCGGACGTATACAAAATCGTCATCATCTGTGAACAGACACGTGATATTCGTCATCATATTCAAAACGAAATTCATATAGAAAAAAATAGGTTTAGGTAGAGTAACAATTTCGGTGGAAATGTAAGTGTAAGGATTTTCCCAAGCAGTTTATGAGATCAACTAGAATAATTTTCTCCTACATTTAGAAACGGTTTGCCTTTCCTCGAAATCTGGAGCCGGCAGTCTGAAATTATTGATGTCAAGATCATAATTATCAATGTCAACGTAGTTATTTGCATACTAGTAAAGAGCGACATCTAGCGAATAGTTTTAGAGTTATCCCTGCTCATCAAAAATCAAAACTGAAGTCGAGCTTTTTTTGTAAAAATTTAAATTAAAAAGATTAATTATTAAGGTGATGTAATAAGGGCATGCCCATATTACCCATACAAATTCATATAAAGAATACTAACCGCGCGAGGCGAGGGGTTGTGGTTGGGTACCGGGTAGCTGTAATGAGCTACGACCTTTGATTAAACAGCAAAATAGATATCTTAAATAGACGAAATAAAAACAATTAAAAATGTAACAATTTAATGACATAATTTAATTATATAAATAACATTAACTTTAAATTAATGATTATGTTCAGTCCTCGCTTTGATGACATCACCATGTAGAGTATAAATCACAGCTTTGCATCCCTTGGAGAAGTGAGTTGAGCAAACCCATCTCTTCTTCTCATTTCCCTCACCGCGGTATATCTTCTTATTATAGTATTTGAATCCCCCAATGTTTAGCATTGGGTTGCCATTTCGAGAAACCTGGTAGTAAAAGTAATCTGAAATTATATACAACATGATATACTTCATCGTCATTCGTAGGATCATCTTGAGTACTGGAGTGTGCTCTATCAATTTTTGAGTTTTTGGCAAAGGGAGATCTTCTAGGCGAGGCTTCATCCCGGGAGATAATCTGAACTCTGACTGGTTTACACTTGGAATTTGTATGGTACTCGTTATGCGAATTGTTTAAAACTTCAATAGCGTGATTCAGGATGCTGACATCACCATGTGTATATGATTTCACCATAAGTCCAAGCAAACTCCTTACATTCTCCAGCTTAGTGACCGCACCCTACTGGACAAAGAAACATCCGACCAAATGTAGTTTCTTAACATCACACAGCGGTAAAAAATTCGCGCAGCTTATGTGAAAAATAAAGATTCACTATATTTTTTAACTGATACAAAGTAAATGTTCATGTTTTAAACTACAGAATAATGTTAAACAACCATATCTAAAACTGTTGATAGAAAAATAATCGCTGTATCTATAAATAGTATTTTATACAATTAATGAAATAACAGTTATTCTGATAATTCAGAGTTTATTTCGTTATTATGAATTTACTCATCGATGTAAATGTAAGAAAGATGTTTCTCACGGTAGAAATAGAAAGAAATTTAAATGTGCATTTGAAAGAATTGAATTAGTCATAATTTTTTAAAGTCTATTCAGTTAATTTGGTGAATGAATACTTGGAGTGTAATGGGGCTCCTCCCATCATTGAGTTCAAGCCGACCTACCCTGATCATGATGCACCCTGCTGAACAACGAACGAGGGTACTGCGCCCAGTTCTTCTCTTCTGAGGTCTCTGGACTCAGTATCATCAAGTTTGATTCCGAAGGTACTCTACGCTGCTGCTGGTTGAGTCTCGAACCCGACTGGCTAGCTACCACCATCGTGCTTGAGTCAGCCGCTAAATGTTTTCGTATCCCGGCTGGGGGCCTGAGAGCCAGTTTCTCCCCCTCCCACTCTTCCTCATGCTATATACTGTGACTCTTTGGTGTCTTCCCGGGGTCTTATGGACTCTTGAAACTTCGCTGTTCGGGGATACGTGATGTGTTGGCGCGGCGGCCAGGAAGACCTGATGAAACGACTTGCCGCTTGCCGCACGTCGTACAGTACAATATCATGGAAATTTCAAGTGACGTACTTAACGGTAGCCAAACACACATCAGTTCCTTCTGTGTTCATTTACCAAAATTATTCAAAATACTCTTTTCTTTGGTAACAGTGGTTGTGTATGTTTTTCACTCTAACCAGTTCGTCACCGATGGTCAGCGCAGACGCATTGCATTTCATGCTCTCGTGAGAGGAGCAGCGCCAACGCATTTTTTGGACTTTCCCGAAGATCCCTGATGCTCGTGCTTTACAAAATCGAAAGCCATTGATGCACAATATCCTGTTACCCTTCCGAGATGCCATGTATTCGTATGGAACGCCTTTAAGAAGTAAAAATATGGTTATTGGGCTTATTAATAGGAAAAAAATACTGAAACCAACCGGTTTATTTATTAATTTTAATTGTAAGTATTTGTCTGTTAGTCCGGGCTAACCTCCTGAACGGATATTTGGGACGTTCACTCGTAGATAGAGGAAGCTGTGAAGCAATATACCTATAAGCAACTACTGTTCATCCCAGAATTATTAAATTTTAAAAGTATTGTACTAATCCTTCAAAGTAAGGGTAAGAATTTAAGAAAACAGCAAGAAAAAAGAAAAATAGAAATGACAATATTTATCATAGTTCGATGTACAAATAAATAAGAGCGTGTAACAAAATAAAAAAGAGACTTTATTTAACATTTAAAATATTTTTAACAGTATACCACTTACAAACATAAAAGGCACTTCTTTTACCTATAATAATTTTAATTTATTAATATTTTGTGATCCCATTTCATATTGGTCATAATAAGAGACTTTGGCTATGACCATTGAGTAGTATAGGTATCTACCTACTATATAATTCCTAACTTTTTACATATGAATATGTATAAATAACAATGTACATATTTACCTACTTTGTTATGAACATAAATGGATTTTTAGAAATTCCCACGAAAATTTTAAAGTTTTAATTTTCCTTATTTTCACAACAACACCTAGTTTCAAGGCATGTAAAATGTAATCCAATACTGAAATCTTATTTCAGGATTTTGTGACTTCGAATTAAAAATGTTTTTACATTGTACATAAAAAACTAAAAGGGATTTCAAAAGGATATAAAAAATTTAACAAAACTAAAAACAAAATTATAATACTTCACTGTAGAGTTCACTCGCTAAGATGGCAATGCCATCGACCATGCATAAGACCATTTATCCATATGCATCGAACCAGTCCAGTTGTAACTACTATAGCGAGTACGAAGCACCATAAAACCCTCATCCTCCACAAACTTACCCAATAACAAAAACATGTTCCTAATATACAGTGATGTTAAGTGTAGTAAAGAAAAAGGCTAGTGACACAGCTCCGAAGCTCCGATCAACAATACCAACTAGATAATGGCTCACCTACAAAATCGAAGCTAAAAATCGTCCGCGTAAAAAGATCCCAAACACAGTTTTATCTGATCGTCCGCGTTAAAAAGATCCCAAACACAGTTTTATCTGATCGTCCGCGTTAAAAAGATCCCAAACACAGTTTCATCTGTTTAATAACAAACTAAGGCAAAACTTTTACTTTCAATTACAACGATGTTACCTAGCAATAAAGCCAAAAATATTTTCACATTATCTTATACTTACGTCACTATTCGTCCCTAAACAATATATGGGCTGACATACGCAGTAGGATCTTATTTTGTAGACAGCTTAGCTGAGCTCACATCTACTTAGTATTGTTAATCAACGAGTGGCAGCCCTAATCTTCATATCGATTCAACGGATGGTTGTGCGTATTATCACAGTAAACGACATCGTTGCCGATTGTATACACCTTAGCAGTACATCCAAAGTGACCTCGTATCGAACATAACCATCGAATCTTACACGAGGCTCTCCGCTTGTCTTTCACTTGTGTGAACTTGAAGCCATCAACGGACACCATAGGGTTGCCCCTGTTTGATATTATGAACTCGACTGAAAAATAAATAATCGGTTTATTTTTAATTAACTTAACGATTCAATAGCATTCACTTGAATTTGGGAAACGCGTTTAGCTTTATTAATAACAGTTAGTAAGTATTAATAATTGTTTTATTGATCAATTAATTTGAGCATATAAAAGAAATTTGATTATAAAGGAGGAATTTGATCATATAGGAGAAACTGTTATTTTGTAATTATTTCAACTAATGGTGCCTCCTGAAATGCATTCTCAAATTAATCATTAATGAAGGTATAAGGAACCAGATTATATTTGAAGAAGAAGGCTATCTTCGACTATTTAAAAAAATAACAGCTTATTTTTGCACATAAATCAGTTCGTAAGCGTCTTCTGCGCACGACGAAAATATTTGTATGGGACCTAGGGCCTAGGCACGCGGTAGCGTGTCAAGCCAAGTTCTAGCTAAAGTCTACCTATCTACGGCACGCCAATATTCAAAGGTCTCTTGGTGTTTTGTTAAAATATAACATATTTCTTTGTGTACGTGGATGGATACAATACGCATCCTTTATGCAATCTTTGTACAATCCGCATATGATGTTACAATGTGCATCATAAAATATTACAATTTAACTGTAGAATTTGTCTTCGGCGCAACTAAAAAAGATACATCATCAGGATTTGTAACAATTGAACTTTATTGAACCACAAGATTAAATTAAACAAGTAAGTACATAAATATTCTGATATAATAAAAAAAACAATATGTGTAACTGTATATTAAATCTTGCTCAAACAATAACACTATTATATTTATATTTTTTCGTTATTATACATTTCCGTGGTTTCTATCTTTTATTATAGACAGCCCAGGGTTCGACATCTGACCTAGGCACACGTTTATTCAATGAATAAGACACTTTATTCTTGCTACACGGGTGTTATTGAGTTGCATATAGGTACATTTTTTAATCGATTATTTTTTTACTTAAAAATGATGTCCCTAAAACTTTTTGGTTCATGCGTGTGTTCATTTCTTAGCCTACAGATGGCGTTTTCTATGGTATAGATGACGGCTTTGCAGCCCTTACTGAAGTGCGTTGAGCACACCCATCGCTTCTTCACCGACGCCACGACACCTGGTCTGTCTCCCTTCTTGTGGTAGAACGTGTATCCATCCAGGTATAGCAGAGTTCTCCCACGCTGAGACTTCACTACTTGTACTGGGAATGGCATACAAATTACACTTTAACATTAAAACTATATAAGTATTTAATTTACCCAATAGTGTAATAAGAACGAAGATTATGTATGTTTTACTCATATTACTTTAATTTTTTATTTTCATCGTTTAAATAAAACTTGTTCACTTCCCACACATAACTATCATATCCCATACATACCTATGTTAAATGACCGTATTATTTTCTTTTTGAGACCCTAGTATATGTGACCGCTAGTGATAAAATTTTCTAGAACGTTTCTGTTCTTCGGAGGCCTCGTCAGTCAATATCTTAAATATTTTTTTATAATTCACAAATTACCACGCAAAAACACAAACCTGCGCATATTATTTTTGTAGGTAAGGCTTAAAAAAGATGAGATTTTAAATAGTAAAATGACTTTATTTGTAAAATGCACTTACATCTTCTTGACACAATAATGAATTGAAAATGAGATATAACACCAACAACCTGTAGGTACCTACTTCAGACCAGATATTTATTCGTCGTTTAACTCCTTATTTGTTTGAATCAGAGATTTCTATCAGCCAGTAATGAAGCTATAAAGTGAGCTATGGGACTGACATTTACTAATAATAACTAATATTAACATTGAGGTCCCTTAAATTGAAATCGTAATGAGTTGTTTATAAAAATCAGTCTTTTTACTTTGAGGTGCTGTTTGGGTATCTTGAGTGCAAACTCCAAACCAGCTTCATTTCTTAAGGTCTGAGAATTTATTATAATAATAAATCTAAATCTTTCGTTGAAAGCTAATATTATTATATGGTATATATTTATTATATTATATTGTATATATTATAATATGTAGTTTGTATATGTTAATTATATACTTATAATACTTATTTTATGCATTTATTATTTGGGTATTTATATAGGTAGGTACATAATATATTTGTTTTATACCGCTCATCGTGTTTTCTCTGTTTAGTCTAATGGTTAGCTGGTAGAGAATGCATTAGCATTAAGCTCGCCATTTGTTCTTCAATATTTTTATATTGTGGTCAATAAAGTGTACATAAATAAATAAATAAATAAATAAATTATTAAACAAAACTTAGAATATCATTAGGGCCAGCCCTATTATGTACCTACAGTGAGTGAAGAGAACTAGGTGGTAAGAGACGCCAATAGCAGTGGTTCTGAGTTGCTTTAAAAATACTAATAACAAAATACTAACTAACTATTCCAGTTCTGATTTGAGTTGTTCTGAGGGTGACGTCAGAATGGCGCGTTAAGGTAACGTAAGTGTAAGGCACTTCTCACACAACGCTATTCGCAAGCGACTCGGATCTTGTCAATGTATGAAAGCGACGTATCTACGATCCGTCTCCTGTCAGTGAGAAGTGTCAGTCGCATAGCTCATAAATAGCGTTGTGTGAGAAGTGCCAAAGTCTCATTGCTGCTGGCTGATGGATGGATGACCATTACTACGTCGAAAATGGATTGTAATTATATTTAATTATATGTAATTATATTTAATGGTCCATTAAATATAATTACAATCCATTTAAATAATTTAATAATTAATTTAATGGCCCATTAAATATAATTACAATCCATTTTCGACGTAGTGTATGCTTGACGATTGTTGGACAAACTCGTGGCTTGGAGCGCAGAGGTGGACCGTCAGACGTACCGCTATACCATCCTGCAAAGTTGTATATTTTAATAGCTAGTAAATCATTCAAATGATACGTATTACGTATACGTATGATTCAGTTAACTAACAGATTTTTTATTTGTGAACCGATTTAGATAAAACAATGTAAAAGAGAGAAATAAAGGACATTATATTCATTTTAAATAAATTAGCAGCAATAGCCAAGTGGTTCTGGATCGAGTCCTGCAAACACCTTTATTTTTTAAGATGTGCATATTCGAACGTAATTAGCATCGGTTTACATCGCGGGGAAACATGCAAACACAAGAATTCTCCGTAATTTTCTCAAAGGTGTGTGAGGTCTGCCAATCTGCTATAATCCAGACAGCATCGTGGCGGACTATGGCCCTTCCCCTTAAGGGAGGCAAAAGAAGTCCGATTTTTCTCTCCGATAGTCGGTTCCGATAGTCTGATCAGACAAATTCAGGCAATAGAATCGGACGACACTCGAATCGGACGTCTATTGTAAACAAAATAAAATGTATGTCACGAGTGCCTTCCAATTGTCTGATCAGACTACCGGAACCGACTATCGGAGAGAAAAATCGGACGTCTATTGTAGCCGTAAGTCGTGCAAATAGACTCGTAACCAATAGTGGGATAGTAAAGTATTTCAATGATGATGATGGTCCTAAAAATTACCTTCACAGTAATGAATCCCCTGCAACCATTTCTGTGGTTACTGCATCGCCATAGCGACGCGCCATTTTTGTAGTCCTTCTTTTTCGTGTATCTGTGGCCACTGTAGTGCAAGATCGTGCTGTTGCTCCGACTAATGTAGGACACTGTCCGGTCGCCGTCAGGAAGTGGTGCCACCGTCGTGTTGGATGTTTTGTAGTTGGTCGCGACTGGAACAAATTAAATATTAATTTTTTTTTACTCGAATTACTTCTATCAAAATTTAGCTGTACCTAAATCATTTTCTGTGTAAAGTTTAATAAACGAAATCTCAGATTATTTGCTCTTAAAAAGGGACAATAGTTAGGTATCTCTTTAGATAGTTAGATATGTATTATTGCATTTTACTAACTCACACATGTACCTATTTAACGATAAGTTACAATTAATTCCTAAAAATAAAACACAACTTAGATTGATATATAGGTAGGTACTTATTTTGTATATTATTATTGATTCCAATTATTGTTTATTAAGTAGTAGGTAAGGTAACACAGTATTCCTATTAGGTATTTAATGTATATAGTCAATAATTATTTATAATGATAAAATTGTGTGAGTATGAATAAATATATTTACAATATTTACATCACGAAATATCTCACCACGGGTTTTACAAACAATGCAATAAAATTATTGACAAATGGTTTCTACATCAATATTTTTTTTATAAATTACAATTGAACTTAACGTTCAATATTAAATAAATTAAAAAGATAAATAGAATGACTTATAAATATAGTCAGTTTGTAAGTGAAAAAAAGGATTAAAATTTCATTAAAATCGTTCTACATAAGTAGTTTCTTGTAAATATATTACAAGCAATTTAGTAAAGATTCTATCTATCATTGCTCCAGCACTCGGACTGTATCAGTCTTGCAATTTTTTCTCATTTTTGACACAATTCTTAGAGATCATTAAACATTTAAAATATTTATTTAAAATATTAAACGCCAACATAAATTCTTATTCCATTCTCTTTGTTATATCACCACATAAGATATGGTGCAAATCAGTCAATATCCTTACAATATATTCTTTGGTTATTACCCATTTAATGGCACTACCCTACAAATATCGATCACTTTTCATAATCATAATAACAAAAATAAAGCTTGCAACAACAAACGTAACTCAATTGTGACAATAACCACATTAACATAACTAATCAAAATAATATAATCTTGTACAGTTAATACTGTAAAATAAAGGCATAAGGTAAAAACATTTAAAATGAATGCAATAAATAACCTCTATTATTAGAATCGCTAAAATAAAACAACTGGTAACTATAAGTTGCATATACCTAAGTACCGTAAAAAAGATACAATTTTCCAAAACTTGTATGTTAGAAAGAGCTTTTAATTTTCATCTTTTGATGTCAATCACTACAGTAATATATAATAAGGTAGGTACAATTTATAATCTTTTTAAATACATATTAAAATATACACAATACTCAACTACTCTTTCTCCACTACTAAGATAATATCGAAACGTTCATCAATAATTATTAATTAATTAATATAATTAACATAATTATAATTATATTAATATAATTATGTTAATATAATTATGTTAATATAATTATGTTAATCAATTATAAATTAAATATATTATATTAATATAATTATGTTAATTAATATAATGAATTATAAAGTATATTTTAGCGTAAGTTTTTGATGTTAAGATGTCTATAATTTAATAATGATAGTTTCTCAATAATTGATTTTTGTATAAATTAAAGAATTTTATTTCGAAGTCACACTTCTGATAGTCCGGCGCACAAATATGTGTGGTGAGACGAGCAATCGAGCCTTCCTAAAAAGAAATTACCAGTAAAAGTAAAACAGTTAACTTACTAAATCTAAAGATCTACTTTTACTTGTGTTGTCGAGCATATATGGAATTGCCAGTCCACGCCAAAAGCAAACTTATTATCTGTGCGCTCAGTTCAATTTAGCTTGTAAGCAAAATTCACTAAGGACATTTTTAGATCCCGCCGTCAATCTTAAATGTACCTTAATCGCATAGGCGGAAAGCTGGCATTTATGTGCCATGTAATTATAACGAAGGATTGGAGCAGAGACTGAAAGAAATACCTAATAAGTCCTGTTACCTTGATAGTGATGAATCCTTTGCATCCAGCCCCGTGTCTGACACACCTCCATATAGCCGAACCGTTCTTGTATATCTTCAGCCTCGTATACTGATGACCAGCATGTATGAGGATAATAGCCCTCTTGCGAATTATGTAACTAACTGATTGGTCTAGTTCCGGCAATATGCCAAAAGGATTATAGTATCTTAATACTGAAACAAATGAACGATTTTTTAGCATCTACCTTCCCCTTTCTTTAAAATCTATTCATGAAGTCTACCTGGTAAACACGAAGCCAGAGGATAAGAAAAATACATACCTTTCTGTTTGTTCACTAAACATCCACAAACGTAAAAAAATAAAAAATAAACCTAAAGTTAATCAATAAAATAATAAATTTCAAAAAAGAACAATAGCTTTATTATAAGTCTAACCTAACCTACATAAGAAAAATAGGAATCATATTTAATAACTATGCGATTTTTTTTCAATATCGTTATTGCCAAATGACTTAATAATAAGACTTTTATGGAATAGCCAATAATCGAGAAGACGAGCAATTTGATGCGTTTCCAGCAAAGAAAAGGGCATTGACTAGAACTAGTCCTATACGTATACCTAAATTTGATACCTTAATTAAATTTAATCTCACAGTCTTTCTTATAACAATATGTCTCAATACAAACACAAATAATCCTTTTGCTTCCTTTCCTTTCTCTCGCAGAATGTACATCCATATAATACAAGCGCATGTATAGGATTCGGACTAAGCGTCATATGAGATTAACTTCTAAACAACTTAATCAACACTACGTTCAAGAGTACATTCAATATTTTTATACATAGTTACTAGAGATCAGGTATGAAAATCAACCCTTATAAAAAACATTAATCTGCAACTTATGTCTAAAGGTTATTCATTTGCGACAGCGACACATCGCTTCGACAATACGTCGCTACCAATGATGCAATAAATAGGTAGATTGAGCGTCGCCCTACAATGAAAACAAAAAAAACAAGGCAACAATATCAAGCATGTGTGCGTGCAGGCGATGTTTTTCGCGTTCATTTATTGTCTATGTGTGCGTAATCTGTGCGTAATGATATAAATGTCGCCGCCAACAGTTGGCTGCGCTTTTTTGACACGTTTTCGCGGTTGGTCGCTACATTGGCCACAAATGTGCGACCATGATGATGCTAGCGACTGATGCCGCGTCAATTTAACTACTGGCGACAAACGCTATCCCTCCTATTATATTATCTTATTATACGTTACTTTGTCTTGTCTACAATATAATTTTTATGGTTGAGACAACTCAGTGTCGTGATGTCGATGTCGCCTACCTACAGAGTAGTAAGCACCTACAATGCTTACGGACATTTTGTCTTTATGGAGTCGTACCGTATGGGACAGCCCCATATGATCTTTTAGGTTGTAAAAGATAGGGGTGAAAGAGTTATTGTACTATGACGTAATTAGTGCAACATCTTCGACTACGCCTACTAGATTGGACTGGATTTGAGTCGTTACTTACTAGCAGAAGGTATTATTGTCACACATTATTTTGATGTGTAGAAAACAACTACGAAACAATGACGACCACATCATAATCACCACCGACGTGGGCGAGTTATGCTATTATTTCGCGTTATACATAATCTAATATGAAGCACAACAAAACAGTCGCAAGTGTGAATAGACACTGAAATCGACAACACCATTGCAAGCACGACGCATCAATAACTGCGCAGGGTTGTCAATGATTGTGTTCATTTCTAAATGCCAAAATGATCCCGTTATAGATCCGTACTGCTGCACGGCACTGGTAGTAGCTTTGTCGGTAGCAGAACCATGTTGACGCTGGACCACGACTGCGATTGTTGCAAAAATACTGATACCGGCCTATCTGTAGCAGCGGTGTACCTTTACTCGTTGTTTTGAATACGGGTTCTGAAAAAATAATGGTAAAATTATGGGGATTATTTAAAATAAAAAATACATGACATAAAATTACGTATATCGCATTTTACAAGATAAATTGCTATCCCGGCTATCATTACAGTATTAAAAATTAAAATTAGTTTCCCTCTAATACGTACTTGTTTCTAAATTAGGCCTGCAAGTTTTAAATTGCTGGCTAAGATTAATAATTATGTCATTAATATTGGTGACCATTTATTGTTGTACCATACAATATTATTGACCATTCCATCGCATGCAGAAGCCTATGTCTAGCTAGCCTTCCTCTACTCGCGCAGTTTTGCGTTACAAACACGTGTATATGCGCACGGTGTCACACACCGAAAAGTTAATGTTGCTTATCTCAAAGAAATAATATTATTTGTGAGTATTATTGACACTTTTTTCAAAGAAGAGGACATGGAAAAATAAAGAAACTAAAAAATATATCTACATAACTTTTTATTGTATACAAACAATCATGTAAATATTGAATGACATATTGTTGTGAAAAACGTATTTAAACTTTTTTCTTCATGTTAACTAAGAAAAAACCTAAGAAATGTAATAATTTAAAGTATGCAAAATAATAATAATACAAAGAAAAGCTTTAATCAGTGATGGTGTCATTGGTATAACAGTCGGAACATACCATAACAGCATGCTCGAGACAAAAGTATTTCTGGCAAGTCGTGCAGTTGTATCTGGTCTTACGATTTTTTCTTGATGAGCAAAATGAACAACGGCCTCTTAGATGAATACCAGAAGACGAAGGAAGAGGATTATCAATTTTGCATGTTTCTAGTACCCTCTGTCTGTCACAATCCCTTATTTGCTCGTTGTCCATTGTGGATACAAATTTGACTAAAACAATAAAAAAACTGTTCTGAAATATTGTTATACATTATACTCAATAATTAAAATATACAAATAGAATTATATTTTAAAATTTGGGCAGAAGTTAGGTATTATATAAAAATTCATTAGATAAGTATACTGAATAATTAATTAAGATTAATAAATAAGAAACAAATCTTACTTACACATCATTTATTAATTGATTATTAATTACTCATAACATAGCTAACAATTAATTCTTACTTATTCGACTTTATACTTACGGGATGCTCTTACGGGAACGACTTAGTGTAATAAATAGTTTTGTTACTTATTAGCCAGGTAAAGATGAAATATTAGAGTACTTTATATGCTTATTTAATATAATATATTATACAACTTATTTTTTAACTACATCACGCGTTAAAGCAATCAAATCTTTTGTTATTATCATAGTATCTAAGTTGTATTATAATAGAGTTCCATTTTCGACGGTACTTTAAATTCTAATAAATAATTAAAATTTCAAGTACCCACATCGCTTCGAATATGCGGGTGATTCCTCGTGGTCCAAATGTAGTTGCTCTTTGGAAGCCACCGCTTCCGGTCGTCTTGACGAGTAAAATTAGATAAAAATCACACATTGTTTTCGCAAATTGTTTTTTAGTAGAATATATTATTAAACCTAATACATTTATTAACATACCTAATACCTAATAGTAATTATTTTGACACTAATCTTTTACTAAAAGTAATTAATTCTTAAAAATATATTACTGTTCAATACAATTAAATAATAGCCATACCCGAATCCATCGAAAGTGGTTTTATCATGCCTTATAAGTATTTTCACTTTTGTTTTCATATAATTTACAATTATTCGTTAATACCTAGGTATATAAAACATATTGCTAACAGCGCTTTACTGTCTTTGAAATTGTTATGAAATTATGGCGTTTAAATAGGCGTTGCAGTTAACGTCTTATAAATACCTACGTCTTATAACTAGTAAGTACATCCGCCCTCTTTTCGCTTCGGGGAACAAGTCCCTTCAAAAATCTCGATAAATTTTAACAAATTATGTTATTCTGATGTCTAAGGTATATTACTGCAAAGTTTCATGAAAATCCGTTCAGTAGTTTTTGCGTGAAAGAGTAACAAATCCACACACACACTCACATACATCCTTACAAACTTTCGCATTTATAATATTAGTAGGATTAAGAAATGCTATAAATACAAATAACACCGCTAATTTTCGTGCCTAAAAAGGGAAATATTTATAAAGGACCAAATTATAATTATTTAAAAATTTCTTATTAAAATCAAGAACTAATATAATATACGTACTTCGGAATTACATAGCTTTACATTTTTTTATCCCAGTTCCTCATACAACTGGGTACATCATATAATATCATGCTTGAAAAAAGATATTGACAATCCATATTATTATCTAACTGATTAACACTGGACGAAAAAAGGAATGTTTTGACACTAAAATACACAAGCTGCAAACGTCTACATAGTCGACAGCAAGTTTTTTTCAAACCGAGGCGTGATGTAAATGGATTTTGACGAGAACGTCAAAAGTTCACCCCTAACACTGGTGGTGACCATCGGAGGGTGACAATGTACGTTTTCACACAAAACTATCTCGTTGTTGATCGTATGTATCCTCGCTTTGCACCGAATCCGACTGTAGGAAGTACACTCCCATCTCACTTTATCCATGAACTTCGACACATACGTCCTTTTGGTGAATTTGTACCCTTCGTAGACGATTCCTTTTGTACCCCTCTCTGACGTCACTAGTACCGCTGGAACAAAAAACGTTATTGTAACCACGGTTAATTAATGTGATTTAAAATAACTACTTTAAGTAAAGGGTAAAACCAAGTGACTCATTTTTGCAAAAATTTTAGATTTACCTGTCTTAGGTAAAACTAATATTAAAATTTTCCCTAAAGTCAATATAGCCTAAAAACTTTATAAAAAGTAAGTCATTTAATAAGCTAAAATACGTAACGGGTAATATTAAAAGAAAAATCTACTTTAGTACACTGCGACAGTACTTTTTTCTGTTTACGGAAATTTAATTTTTATAAGTAAGTAGGTACTAAAACATTTACTTATAGTAACATCCTTATTTATAGGAATAAGCATTTTGTTTTCCGGTTCAAATAATAAATTCATAAATATATTATTTAAACAGGTATCAAATAAATTGCATGTATTTTTGAACATAATAAAAATATTATATTTATAAATAATAATGACACTAACAATTTTTAATATACAGAAAAGTCACAAAATGAAAAAATATGTTAAGTCGTCGACAGCATATTCTTTTCAAATCTCGAACTAATATAAATAGATTTTCATACAAACTTCAAGGGTTGTCCCTGGACACTGGCAGTGACCGTCGGTGGATGGCAATGTACGTTCTCACAGAGGGCAATATCATTTATAATTGCTTTTTACAAAAAAAATAACCGACTTCAATCTTGATAATTAGAGATAACTCAAAAACTACTCGCCAGATGGCGCTCAATTCAACATGTAAGTGTAAAGTTCTCGTCACTACAAATTAATCAAGCCCAAACACTAGATAACTGCAGTAAATCGTTGAGGAGTTCCCTCGACTGTCTTTCGGCTTCATCAGATCGACCCCAGATCTTCATATAATGGTAGCGCTTTAATGTACTTATGATAACATGAACAAACACACTAGTTGTCCATACAATTTTCGAAAGTTCCCCTCGATTTCTCTGAGATGCCATCATCAGATCCTGGTGTCCCTATCAGGGGACCCCACTGCGCATATCTACTTTACAACAAAAAAAGAATTATCAAAATTGGCCCATAAACGACGAAATAATCGCTGAACGTACATAAAAAAAGCATATATTATACGGTCGAATTGAGAACCTCCTTCTTTTTTGAAGTCGGTTAAAAAATGTAAATGGGATAAAAAAATCCAATATTACATAAATTGTATTTATCAGTGTATTAAAAAGTTTACACATATTGCTTTTTTATAATTTTGAATATCTAGCTGTGTAAAAATAATTTTAAAATTTACAATAAGTAATTGATTTTTCACGATATTTTTATTTCTCTAAAAAACAGTTTGTATCAAATAAAAAATACATGCAAACATCTTATTTCTTCTCATGACTGTGTTCATTGTATATTGCAACTATTCGATTGTTGACAATGTGTAGTCTTGCTTTGCAGTACTTGTTTTGCGTGCAGCACCACCTCTTCACACCTGCCGTAGAGTTCCCATTTTTCAAGTAGAACGTGTGCTCACCCACTCTAATATTGGTCTTACCTTTCTTCGTCTTAAGTACGGTAACTATAAAAAAATAAAATTATTTATATTTTTATTTGCCTATTGATAAAATTTTTAGTGTAAAATAATATTTATTGTCATTTGAAAAATCTCTAAATCTTTAAAATCTCTATGACAATATGGGGAAAATACAACTGGATACTTTCGAAAGTGATATGAATGAAGGATTTTATTGGGTGTTCAAGGAAAAAAAATTAAACAGATTGTAACGCAAATAACAAAAAAGTAACAAACACATGTAGCCGTAAAACATTTTATTCCAAAAACAACTTCCAACTTAAGTTCGCAAGTAGACATTGCACTCGAAGGGATTTTTGCACATTTAAAAAATCCTTTATGAATATTAACTTAGTATTCACTATTGCGTAGGTATAAACAACCTATAATAAATAACGAATGCAAGAAATTCATACTTTAGGGAATTAAAGCCCGAAGTTATTAAGCCACTGGTAATTTTATGGCTTTTATTCGTGAGCGAAGCACTGATGTGTATACCATTAGTATACTTTATAAGGCAAAACATACGAGGAACGCACTCGGTAATCACCTACTCAATATTTTCAGTTATAAAGATCCGGGCGTATCACACATTATATTGCTCTACTGTTTGAATAAGATACATTTCTGAATTTGATACATATCTGTCAATAAATTGGTACTGTGAGTTTCAATGAGATATATTGACATACCATTATCAATCATGATTATGTTTGTTGTTCAACTTCAAGATATATTGGTTGTAAGTGTGCACGACTGCCCGACACTGTCTATGGTTGTGTGTGGAACACACCCATCTGATCTTCAAACCACTCATGCTTTGGGTGCAGAACGTAAATCCATCGATGCTCAGAAGAGTTCTTCCCCGTCGAGACTTCTTGTAGGTAACTGAAAAGAAATAATAGCATTCAATGGTTTAAGAACTGATCTGATGTTATCAACTAAGTTAAAAAATACAACTGAACATAATTTTGACACTGACAATGTCATTGAAATTAAGTAGCCACTATAAGCGGTTAATCATTTTCTGAATAATTAACTCAAAACCCGATTAATTTAGATTTTATATTATTTAAAAAGTATTGAGGAAATATGAAAACAAATCCTAAAAACTCCATTTACTGAATTTTTTTATGCATAATCGTAATGATCGGGAATTATTTATTTGCGATCGCCAAGTTAATGAAGTTCTTAAGTTTAAAATGAAAGAAGTTTCTATCCAATAATCCTTTCTACTAAGTATATATCCAATTATCTTTTCTACTAATATTTTAATACAAATGATAAATTTATTTCGACAGTCTTAACATCTCTTTACTATTATATTCTAATAAATAAATAATAATTCTTATATGTATTTTTATATAATATTAGGGTAAAAATTTAATTCTTTTATATCAACAATAGCAGACGTAACATGTAACAAATTCTTCACTTTAATTAATTACAAATTATCGATCAACAATCAAAGGTTAACTAAAGGTTATATTATAGTTATATTATAAGTTATATATTATACGTAATATTGTTGATAAGTTCAAAATTAACCCTAAGTACTTTCTGTTACATTGTCATGTCAGGGCTTAGTGTGGTATAATCTGAAACAATCTTTTGCCCTTGACAGACATAAATACACCTTACACTTTGCACAGCATATTTTACTACGACTAGTACATGTTTCAAATCTGCACGACCGAGGTGCTTTAAGGTCATCAAACTTAGGAACATGATTATATCCGTCATATCGTTTAGCTTCAGTAGGCGTTGGTGGCACGTATTTTTTCTTCGATGATGATTGTTCGACTTCATTATCCGATATATCACAAATTAGTTGTCTTTTATCCGGTAAATTCATCCAAGCATTAGCTGCTTCCATTCTGAACTCCAAAAGGTTTAATATTTTTGTTTTGGGACGTCTATCAGCGTCACAGTCGATCTTATATTTGCGCCATGCGTTTACAACGACTAGGTCTAAGAAGTGTAAAATTACTTTCAATGTCCACTTTTTAGTTTTTATATACGTACGATAATATTCCATCATCTGATCTAGTTCATTTACACCGCCCATATATCTATTGTAGTTGGTTACCACCCTAGGAGCAGATACGTCGATGTAAGATTTGGCCTGCTTGTCCCATCGCTTGACAAAATCAACATTTTCAGCACCCGAACAATTAGATGCCATTAATACTGATTTGTTATCTTTCCATTTCACCAACACCACGGAATCTCTCACAAATTGTTGACTTTCTCCTTGTGACATAGCCTCATCAGCTTTAAAATTCACTGTCGTTCTCCCAGGAATTCTGTTCATCATTATAGTACCTGTGCCGTGCATATTATTTTTGTTCAATTCCTCTATCAAAGGAACGGTTGAAAAAAAACGATCATAGTAGATACAGCTGCCGGGCGGAATGCTCTTAGTTAGATGTAAAACTACTGATGGACCTAGACCTAACTTTATGTTGCTATACGAAGTCTTTGCTCCTTTGTATATTTCAAAATCAAGTATGAGGCCATCGCTGGTAGTTAAAACAAAATATTTTAAACCTAACGGCTTCAGTTTATTTTTTACGACCTGTCTCATCGCATATCGTCCGGTAAGAGGAATCATTTGTTCGTCAATCCTGTAGTAACCAGGTACCCTATACAACTTAAAACACGCGGACCGAATCCTGTCGATTAGTGGTTGTACTTTCCAAAGTGGATTGGGTGGTTCATCGTTACGTGATTCTGGCGATGTATCAGAATCTATTACATGTAGAGCGTTCCGTAATTGCATGAAACGATCTCGATTCATTTGATCTGCAATCAATGGAATTCTTGTTGTAGATGATCGCCAATACATGGGTAACCGTGGGAATGGAATAACGCCCATAATCAAATGAATACCAAATAATTTGGCTAACTCTGTTGAATTTGTTTTTAATTCTTTGCCTGTTTTGCGGGTATAATACATGTTTGTGCAACGAGCTGCGTCAATAAAGAAATCTTGATCGAAGTATTCGGTAATATACTCTATAGGTGTTTTCACAGGTCCCGATGGATACTGTGGATATTCGTGCGTTTTATCATGAAAAGGTACTTGCTTCCAAGTACCAGAATGCTTACGTTCCAATGGTTCCCTAGTAGACGTACTTTGATGAGGTGGTACAAAAGAAAGTTGCACATGCTCTAATTCTACTTCAGAAAAAGGTGCTGCCATGGGATCTTCATTTTCTTCTTCTAGTTCATCATAAAAACTAGGGTCGAAAATCAGTCCATCCTCTGCATCAAAATCCTCTATATCTGAGTCATCACTATTGTTTAAGCTGTTTAGAATGTCTTCATCGTAAATTATCGTACCTGATAACAACAATAAATAAAATGAGTTAACCAAATAACATCAAATAATACCACATAAAACATGAGTAATTACGCTATAAAACGTATAAAACCCAGATCGTCAGGATCGTGATTATCCTAGTTTCCTTCACCTAGCTAAAACAAATTCATTTGTATATAAAAAGTACACAAATATGTATATATAAACAAGATACAGAAAAAATAACAATGAATTGGATAACTCCTCTTGGATAACACTGTCCTCGCTGGCTTTAAATTAGTTTAAACGCGGCTCAGTATTTTTGTTACTATAGTTAAAGAAGATCGTTCAACACCGCTTGTGTTGAGAAAAATAGCATGATTTCCTGTTAGAATTTTATTTCTTCGCGTAGTGTCATAGTAGCTATAAAGGGGTAGGGAAAATTATAAATAATATGAAATGAAATAAAATAAATTTAATATTTATACACTTTAGCCACTGTAATTTAAAAAATTCTACTTATGGAAACCGAAAACAAAATACAATACAAAATGTACATTATTTGTAATCAGGTGTTCTTGAAAGCGTTTAATCAGTGGTTATGAGTATTCTTAATACTAATAATTTCCTTGTCGATCGTATGAATGCAAGCGTGACACCCTTTGCCGTTGTGAGTGGAACAAACCCATCTCACTTTGGGCCCAGATACTAATTGTGTGCAGAATGTGTAATTGCCGATCTGTATCATCGTTTTCCCGCGTCTCGAAAGCACGTACGTAACTGAAAGTAAATAAAAAAACTGTAAAAGAAAACGTACAATATACAAATCGCTTACTGAATGACAAATACAAAAAATACAGCCTAACACCGTTAATTGGTGAAGTCCGTGTATCTATTATTTGTTTGGCATACTCTCAACCTTCGGAGTACAAAGCTAGTAAATATGACAATCATATATTATGTAAAATACTTAAAATTTTTGATAAAATAGAAACGAATTTCTTAAATATTTGTTAATGATCACTGCACCAGCGAGTCAGTAAAAATGCAATTTTTGTGGTTTCTCTTTCGTCGGCAACGCATAGGTGACGCAATTTATTTGAGACTGATCACCGGGAGCGCCGGCGATCGTCGATACTACTCTTAAGTTGGTACTCATTTGTGGACTAATTAATAAAAAAAACATAAAATATTTTTCATATAAAACAGTGTTATGGGAATGTTTTATTTCACAAATAGACAAAGTTTATGTCGAAGATGCACTTAAATCTTATATTATAGTCGTACAAGGATCTTTTGGCGCGTGGCTTACAGGGAAGGCAAACTGTAAGGCGCTGTCTCTGTCACCCACATGTCATCCACGCGCCAAAAGATCGTTGTAGGACTTTACATTTGCGTTTTGGACATATGACATTTGGACAAAAGTGTGGGAATAGTCAATGAGTGTTATAAAAAGACTATGTAAATAGTGCTGTCTACCTTTAATAAGTCACACGCACAAAAAAACTGGTTGTTGGTAAAGTCGGTTTATGGACGATAATTTTCCTTACAAATAATAACGTCATTAAACACAACATTGATGAAAATTTCCACTTTTATGAATTATTATTACCACATCGGTCGATGAAATGTATCGTTTTGTATCGCTTGTTCGCGCTCTCGCTTGCGCGCTTGGTTCAGGCGGGACGTGACACTTTTCGTGCTTGCAGCTTCATCGATTTAGAAGACGTTACTACGTCAAAAATATTGTTTGGCACCATGAAGCAAATATGTATAGAGAGGAGACGGCCTAAGCAACTGTGCACTGTGACTCAACTAGGTCCTGACATCATCACAGTGGACGTGGCCTTAAGTCAGTCTACTGACGGCTCTCACCAAATAAATTTTTACTCGACGTTAGATGGCGACACTTTGTATCAGGGGAAATAAAAATGTAATAGGTGCGTAGAGCTAACAATTACTATATCTTGATAATCATACGTACTGAAATTCGTCCTACATTAATTCCTAAAGAATTTTTTACCACCAAATACTATTTTTCTAGTTTTTATAATCATTTTGTAAACACCGCCATCTATTGACAACTACTTACAACAACAAAAACACGGCCATAATTGGTATTTCCCGCCCATTTCTTTATCCCCTCGCCCCGCAAAGCATCACGCGATCTTTTTTATATATATATTTGCTTCATGTTTGGCACGGAATATTCCTTCTGTTTCCGCATGATTATGACTATTATATACTTTAATAACTTCGTTGCCAATGGTTTGAGCGGTGGCCCTACATCTCTTATAGTTGTGGGTGGAACAGACCCATCTCGTTTTAAACCCTGAAGTTTTTTTGCAGAACGTGTACCCTCCAATTCGAAGCAACGGATTGCCTTTTCTCGAAGTTATCATTTGTACATCTGAAATCAAAAAATATATCTTTGGAACTTTGACCGAAAGTAAACGTATTAAAATATATACTGAATGACAAATACAAAAAATACAGCATAACACCGTTGATTGGTGAAGTCCGTGTATCTATTATTTGTTTGGCATACTCTCGACCTTCGGAGTACAAAGCTATGATTAATTAGTAAATAATATGACAATTAAATAATATTTAAATTACTTAAAAATTTAGATAAAATAGAAACGAATTTCTTAAATATTTGTTAATGGTCACTGCACCAGCGAGTCAGTAAAAATGCAATTTTTGTGGTTCCTCTTTCGTCGGCAACGCATAGGTGACGCATTTGATTTGAGACTGATCACCCAGCGCCGGCGATCGTCGATACTAATCTTAAGTTGGTACTCATTTGTGGACTAATTACAAAAACTTAGAATGTTTTTCCTATGAAACAGTGTTTTGGGAATGTTTTATTTCACAAATAGACAAAGTTTATGTCGAAGATGCACATAAATCTTATATTATAGTCGTACAAGGATCTTTTGGCGCGTGGCTTACAGGGAAGGCAAACTGTAAGGCGCTGTATCTGTCACCCACATGTCATCCACGCGCCAAAAGATCGTTGTAGGACTTTACATTTGCGTTTTGGACATTTGACATTTGGACAAAAGTGTGGGAATAGTCAATGAGTGTTATAAAAAGACTATGTAAATAGTGTTGTCTACCTTTAATAAGTCACACGCACAAAAAAAACTGGTTATTGGTAAAGTCGTTTATGGACGATAATTTTCCTTAATAACGTCATTAAACAAAACATTGATGAAAAATTCCCCTTTTGTGAATTGAATTATTACCACATCGGTCGATGAAATGTATCGTTTTGTATCGCTTGTTCGCGCTCTCGCTTGCGCGCTTGGTTCAGGCGGGACGTGACACATTTCGTGCTTGCAGCGGGTGTTCATCGATTTAGAAGACGTTACCACGTCAAAAATATTGTTTGGCACGGAATATTCCTTCTGTTTCTGCATGATTATGAGTATTATATACTTTAATAACTTCGTTGCCAATGGTTTGAGCGGTGGCCCTACATCTCTTGTGGTTGTGGGTGGAACAGACCCATCTCGTTTTAAACCCTGAAGCTTTTCTGCAGAACGTGTACCCTCCAATTCGAAGCAACGGATTGCCTTTTCTCGAAATTATCATTTGTATATCTGAAACCGAAAAATATATCTTTGGAACTTTGACCAAAAGTTATTGAAAATATTTAAGACCAATATTTTATTTTTGTTTTTTTTTTGGCAGCAAGAGTATCGGCAAACATCAACCGCAACTTAGCGTACGCAGTTGACACAACGTTACCTTATGAATCCCCTCTCAAGAAAATGTAAATTAGATTGGTTTGGATAAAAAATACCTGAGATTGAGAACCTTACCCACCAATTCATACCTTCACAAACGATTATTTTATAACTGTGAGACGCCATTATTTTTATATAAGGTAGATATTGTTAATCAGTCTTTGCATCGGAGTACGTATATTATGTTCCTTTGTGGCGTTCTTAATACCAAACGCGTCGGCTGATTTGGATAGTTTTTTCCTCAATGGATTTTTTTCCGTATTCCCGTCTGATAATGAGGATGTCCTTAACCTTAACTCTTGATTTCAATAAATTAAATCACCCTTACATCACCATTGACCATCATGATTATATGCAACTTATAAATAAATAAATAAATAAAATACTAATAAATAAAAAACCTATAATAAACTTATTATAAATATTAACATCTAAAAATCAAAATTTATACTGATAACCAAAGTAACACATAAAAAAGCAACCCATAATTATAAGTATTTCACAATGTTGATTATTATGAAAACACATTTGATTTGTTAACAACTTCTATCATAAATTATATTAAACATTCCGAGTCTAAAGTACGAGTAAAGAAACATACGGCAACAAACCCTGTGCGGCTCCGCGGCATGGCCTGCATGCTTATTAGGGTTAAAGGTTACACCTCACAGCCACCCGGCACCCATCCCGCACCGCCTCGTCGCACGGCGTCCACCCGTTGTCGACAGGTCGTCCACGGGTGGACGTCGCGTTATATCACCAATAAACGTCCCGCGGTCAACCAGTGGACCCCTCGCGGTCAACCAGTGGACCCCGCGCGGTCAACGAATGGGCGCCGCTTGGTCTACGAATTTTCGAGTAGTCTGTTAAAGGGGAAGTTTGTTGTCAAAGTTTACTCCAAGATGACGGTACTAGATTTTATAACATCCTGAGGAGTTACATTAATATAATTTGTATTGACAACTCTCCTTAATTAGTCTTTTTTCACATAATTTATTTCGTAACGTTTACTAGCTTTACAGTTTGTTAATGATGACAACCAAAACACACAAGAATCATGATATATTATCCTACTCAATATGTAAAATATATATACCTAGTATATTTATACTATATATATATTTTGTTTAATTTAAAATTCTTAGCTTTGCTATTCAAATCCCTTCATTGAACACACTTAACATTTTTTTTTTATGGAATTAAGATAGCAAACGAGCATGCAGTACCACCCTTCCCCTGCCGCCCATAACAACTGTGACCGACCTAGAACTAGACTCAAGGGGACTAGGATGGTTAGTCCAGTTAGTAGATGGTGTTAGAATATTAGTTGGTTAGTTTGTTAATAAGTGCGAGGACAGGGTATGTTAGTGATAATTAGTCCTGTTAGTTAATGTTAGTAATAGTCCAGTTAGTTATTGTTAGTATGAGTCTTGTTCCAATTCGGTCACAGATGCGTTGCTACCCCTGAGGTCTGAGATGGTCGCCTCTAAAAAAGTGAAACCGGCTCCACAAACCTTCCTATCCGGAACACAATTGCTCTTAAAAACAATTATTATGACGGTAGGAATGGTACTGAGTACCTTGGCGGGCGGTGGTACTACCCCGGGCGAACTCTAGGCTCTACCACCTGAAAAATGTCATTTTCAGTTTAGTAAAGTAGTTACTTTGATAAAAGGCATTAAAGTCAGAAAGTACTTCAACTCTATATTATAAGTAGGTAGTCAAAAAAAGGTGGCAAGAAACTCCTTAGGAAAATATTTTTTATTCGAATATAAAGAGGTTTATTTCTTATTTTAAATTTCACTCATTTAAAGACTTTGGTTCTAAAATACTTTTTATATATTTTACTTGTTTTACCCACCTATACAATAAACAAACCAACGAGTTACTTAAATTTAAACCTCATTGTCGCTACATTATGTAATTTTATTTTAATTTATATAAGTGTTTATGTTACATTTGTATTTTTATAATTACCGTTGAAATTACGTCAACATATTAATACAAATATAATATTACAGTCAACCGAGGTAACTTTGAGTTTTATTGTAACATTGAACAAGCTGTGCGATGTTTTTTTTCCTCAATTTAATTTATCCTAACTTAACCTTACACATTTACTTTAAGTACGCACACATTTTTTCTCTCGAGTTCCCTTCCTCAGCCCAAAAATATTACATCATATCCAAAGTTAAAGTTACCTAAGGATGTAATTATTAGACAACAAGGTAAATAGACAATTTTTTTTTTAATTTGATAAAGGTATGTTCTACATATTAATGATTATGTTCATTTTTAAACTTCACTATCATTTCATCGACGGTGTGTACCATGGCGCCACAGCCTCTATTGTTGTGGGTAGAACACACCCATCGGGTTTTGTGGTTGAGGTTGTTGACGGCTTTCTGACAAAACTTGTAATTCCCGACCTGTAACATGGGATACCCTCGTTGTGACTTCGTAAATATTACCTGGCAGTCTGAAATATAAAAAATAGTTTCAATTATTACATAATTAAAAGCATTTCCGATTTAAATCCATCGTTCAAAAGTGCAGACAAGAACATCATCGAAGTCGCAGCGATGTCGCACTTTTGGACTGTAAAATGTTGCACGTGTGAATTACCTCTATATTTTTTTTTATTTCCTACGCTTATATCTTTCGACCATGTCGACGTAAAAATGCATATCATGATTACGAATGATACGATGATACGATGAAGCGGCTTATACTTAACTTATCAGTCAGTTTATGTGCCAGATAGTACTGTTGTAATTAATAAAGAAAACGTTTTAAATACCTACTTCACAAGTTATTTTATTCACATGAGAGTTACCACGGATCACAGAGAAGAGAGCCATGGATAATTAATTGACATAGTGTTGTACTTTGCAGCTAGTGAGGTGACATTCGATAACAAGGAAAGCTATTTATACTTATAATAATATTTATGGATATTTAACAAGTACAATCCGACACCTCTAAAACCAAGTTGTTGATTATCTAGCAGGTAAGTTTCTGTTAAGATATCAGGGAATTTATCAGGGAGTGATGAAACAGGCCCCAAATTTATTAATTAATGTTGGTTTTGTGCCTTCAATATGCGTCTATTTTGAGCTATTATTTTTTTTCTATGGCGACTAACTAAAGGAAGAACGTGAGATGACGGCGGTGTATTCTCATTTAATATTTTTTTGTTACGCTTTTTTTTCACTTTCGCGTCTTCGCTTAGATTTTTCCCGCCACATTTTTCGTATTTGTCGCTGCTGTCTAGGTGTGTAATCTTTAATCGTCTTAATTAAACCATTTTCTTTCTTCCGGTAATATCTTTCTCTATCTTTTCTGCGTCTTTCTTCCAAAGCCTTAAAATCTAACTTAGCTCTAGCTCTTAGCATGCTTAATTTTTTCTGCTCACGCCTACGTTCTTTCTTTTCTTCTTCACTAAGTTGCACCCTAGATCTCGTTGAATGAAGCCTTGAATCTGAAACTGTTGGAATATATGGAAAATAATTATTCTTGATATAAGACCTCAAAGTCTAGTTCTATAATTAAAATATGATTATCTTTCATTGTTCTTGGTAAGGTTTTTTTTACAATAAACATGTCGTAATTTTATGTTTCTTAAATAAATATTTTGTACGGTGTATCTATGTACTATCACCCACAATTTTATTATCAGTTCTTACTTGATCCCCACCGGGCTACACAGTTTTTAACCGACTTCAAAAAAGAAGGAGGTTCTCAATTCGACCGTATAATATATGCTTTTTTTATGTACGTTCAGCGATTATTTCGTCGTTTATGGGCCGATTTTGATAATTCTTTTTTTGTTGTAAAGTAGATATGCGCAGTGGGGTCCCCTGATAAGGAAACCAGGATCTGATGATGGCATCTCAGAGAAATCGAGGGAAACTTTCGAAAATTGTATGGACAACTAGTGTGTTTGTTCATGTTATCATAAGTACATTAAAGCGCTACCATTTCATGAAGATCTGGAGTCGATCTGATGAAGCCGAAAGACAGTCGATGGAACTCCTCAACGATTTACTGCAGTTATCTAGTGTTTGGGCTTCATTAATTTGTAGTGACGAGAACTTTACACTTACATGTTGAATTGAGCGCCATCTGGCGAGTAGTTTTTGAGTTATCTCTACTTATCAAGATTGAAGTCGGTTATTTTTTTGTAAAAAGCAATTATCAAAGAAAACACTCGTTTAGCCTAAGAGCCTGCGACTGCTGGAACTTCGCTATTTTGTAAATTTTATTTTAAACTTAAAATGTAGAAAGTATTACTTCAATAAAAATCTTGATATTTACTTCCAAAATATGATTTATTTATTATATTATTTAAATTATTATATATTTTTTTACCGTTTATAAACATATTACAATCTTCTGTATTCTTATGTTAGTAATGTAAGGAACTCCTTTTGGACAATCGCTAATTATTTAAATAAGAAGGAGTAACAGGCCGTTTACTTATGAAGGGATTATTAAAAAACACAACTGTCAGAAGAAGACATAAATATAAAGAAAAGGAGAATATTATTTTAACATTGAAAATAGATGTACTTTCATAATAAGTTTTATTCAATAAACAAGTTGACTGTAAAACAGTATTTTCTGAGCACTCCTTTCAGTAAGAAGTTCCTATAGGTACATCAATTAAACAATTGAAATGAACACGTTCTGTTCAAATAGCTAAAGTTAATTTAGCCGAACAAAGTAAATAAAACTTATAAAGCAAGTAAATAAAGCTACTTGCTTGACTAAATAACGCTACTTTCTATAACAAAAAATATTCCTAAATTAACTAATAAAATTAAAGAACAAATTCATTATATCAATAACGAAAAACTTAGACAAAAAAATATATAATCAGTAGGTGTAATGAATACAAACATATATGTCCTTGGTGAAGCAGTACCGCTTTCCTTATTTAAAAATTTAAAATTACTTTCTGGCAAAGATACAAGAGAATACTGGTCCGCTCATTAGAGTGCTTCCTACGCCGCTAGATGGCGTTAGGAGTCCTAATTGGAATGTAATTTGAAAGCCGCGCGGGCACTGCGATCGCGCCGATTGAGACAACAACGGTCTGAATTTGACGGCCGCCATAACTTTTACGACACACGAGTACGTGCTGTGAAATTAACAGATTTTTTGCTAATTAATAAGTTTTCCTCAAAAAGATATTGAAGATTCGTGACTATAGGGTGCACCCTTCAATCTCATATAAAATAAAGTGCGGGATTTGGTGTAGTGAAACAAGTAGCGACGGATTCCCTTCATCACGCCGGCCGGCTTCATCATCTCATCAATAGCATATTGTGGACTGCGTGAGCGTTCCAGGACGAAGCAGGGTGAGTGGGATCCAGTTGTTGTCTTTGCCCATAACCGTAACTTTGTACGCAAGTACACCGGCTATAGCTATTTACACGCTATATGCCACACCATTAAAATTTGGTCCATTAACGAGCAGGATTGTTCCAGTATTAAACGATGTTCAGTGCATAAATTTAGTATTCGAACGTAGTTTATTCCATAAAAGTACATATTCTTAGTACACCATAATTGCTAAATAACTTCGTACATAATTATTAGTACGTAGCTTGTATAGCATATTGCATAATAAACGTAGGTACATAATTTTAGTACATTCTACATTTATTCGGAAGCGTACGTAAGTAGGTACATACTATTTAGTACATAAAATACTCGGTACGTATTCCAAAATATCTAAATAAGTACGTATTATTGGTGCTTATTTCTTGTAAGAACGGTGCGTTGAGATATTAATTGAACAATCTCGAACATTCGCCGCTCATAACACTTTCATACCTACCTACGTTGTCGTACTGATCGAAGCGTAGTTAGTAATTAGTATATACCTACAGCCGTACTCGTATAATATTGTGTCTATTTTAATTTACGTATTTACTAGTATATAATATTATATAGATATATTCATTGTCTATAACTTCATTCAACCGCTACTTGTTATTTTGGCAAAATAATGTCGAAACAGAAGAAAAGCGAATTAGATATGGAGTCAAAATTAAAAATACTTATTTGTAAAAAGGAGACATTATTCTCTCAGCTTAATAGCGTTTATGATTTATCAAGGAATATTTCTTGCTTTGATTCTCGTTCAAATGAACAGTTTATGGCGGAATCGGAACTTATTGATGAGTCTCGCGAGAAATTTGAGCTCTTGATTGATGAAATTAATGAATTAAATTTGTCAATTAAGTCAGATGACAAACCGAATTATAACGATCTAATCAGCTTTGATGAGTTATATCTCAGGATCAAGCGAGTTAGAAATAAAATCTTGAGTTCAGAATCCTCGTCCGTTCCTGCTACTAGTAATAATAATTCTCAAATATTACAACATAATATAAAGTTGCCGCCGATTGAACTGCCTAGTTTTGACGGTAAAACCGAGAACTGGCCTATGTTTTATGAATCGTTCAAATCGAACATTCATGATAATTTATTATTGTCGGACTCGCAACGTGTGCAATATTTGGTAGGTAAACTTACACATAATGCACAAAAGTTCTTAGCCGGTGTCGTACCTACGGGTGACACTTATAAGGTGATTTGGGATAGCCTTGTGAATAAATATCAAGATAAACGCGCATTAGGTACGCATTATTTAAATAATATTTTAAACTTAAAAAATTGTCAAAATACTTCTAGTAGTCTCGACTCTTTCATTGAAATATATTCGGCATCCATCTTAGCCTTAAAACAATTAAATATACCGGATTTAACCGATTTTATTTTATTGCATTGTGCACTTAAAAAGATCGATATTCAAGTTATTCAAGCGTTTGAAATGTCTGTTAGTGACAAAGAATTTCCTTCATATCAGGATTTAATTTCATTTATACAAAATCAAGTTAAAATGCTTGAAAGATCACACGCGATTGATTCGAGTTCCTTGTCTTATCAGCGCGCGAGACAAAATAATAATAATAATAAGTCGAAGCCTTCAGCTGTGCGCGCTCATGCGTTTGTTTCAAGTAATGAAAATAGTTATTATGCTTCTTCTAATAACCATAGCTCGCGATCTTGTATTCTATGTAATAAGATGGATCACACACTTTCCGATTGTTTACAGTTTAAAAATATGAAATCACCGAAGATGAGATTTGAATTTATTAAATCGAAACAGGGTTGTGTAAATTGCCTTAGTGTTTCACATTCCGTTTCTGCTTGTTCGGTGTCTCCTAATTGTAAAATTTGTAAGAATAAATTGCACCATTCATTATTACATTTTGACAAAAATAATAATAACAATAATCATAACTTTAAAAATAATAGAAATAATTCGACTAGGACGCATATTCAAACGTCACAGTCGTCTAGTGGTCGTTCGTTCCTGCCGCGACCGGTGACGTCCGACGCGTTGGAGTCGCCTGCGTCGCCGTCGCTTGTGAGTTCGCAGCAACCGGTCTCGCGCCGCGCTATAGTACCTACCGATGCTGATAACAAAACGGCGCGCGTCGACTCGGATTGCGCGCGCTTTTCGAACGTACCAATGAGTAATGAGGCGAACGGAACGTCTTGTTTACATGCTCCTTCACTTTCTTTGAGCACTAATTCTAAATCGAATTCTAATACAATACTCTTAGCGACTGCTCAGGTCTATGCGAGGGGGTATAGTAGTAACGATATGACTTTAGTCCGTTGTCTCATTGATAATGGTTCACAGAATCATTTAATAACTTTAGATTGTTGTAAAAAACTTAATTTACACGTTGTCGCGTTGAATAATTCTGTAATCCGAGGAGTTGGTATGTCCTCGCGGCCGATTTACGGATATGTAGATTTCGAGATCGTGTCAAGGGTTAGCCCCCATAATAAATATAGCTTACATGCATTAGTCGTTGACTGCATAACTGATCAATTGCCTTCGCATTTTATTGAAAATTGTGACATGGCGTATTTGCATAATATTAGCATGGCGGATTTAACTTGGAATATTCCTGGTAATATAGATATAGTGCTCGGCGCACAATTGTTTCCTTATATTTATTTAGGTCAAAAAATTGATTCAGGGTCTCAAGCCCCGCCTGCTTTGTTAACTTCCTTTGGATATGTGTTAATGGGTGATTGCCCTTACACAAGTCGTGTTTCCTGCGACTTCGAACCATCGTTCTCTGCTGTCGCCTTGAAGGATTTAAATGACGATTTACAGAAGTTCTGGGAGTTGGAGGAGTTACCATCCAAGGGTTTTTTGAGTCCTGAAGAGACTGAGTGTGAGAACGCTTATGTCGCTTCTGTGGTGAGAGACGATGAGGGCCGCTACACGGTTGCTTTACCATTTTCTGTAAGTCCAGAAAACTTAGGCAATTCTCGAAATACAGCACACCGTCGTTTTTTGTGCCTTGAGAGGAAGTTCAAACAAGTGCCTGGGCTACGTGAGAATTATAATACTGTTATTAATGAGTATTTACAAAAAAGATATTTATCTAAAGTTTCAGATTCGGATTTAAATGATGACGGATATTATATTCCTCATCATGCCGTTGTTCGTAAGGACAAGCCCAAGCCTCGCATTGTGTTAGATGCTAGTGCTAGGACGCACACAGGGTTGTCACTTAATGACATCCTGCATTCCGGTCCTAATTTACAGGCCGATTTATTTCTTTTATTATTAAATTTCAGACTATTTCCTGTAGCGATAACAGCGGACGTACAACAAATGTATTTGCAAGTTGGTGTTCCTGCAGCTGATCGCAAATATTTGCGCATATTATTTCGATTTCATGACAATGAAAATGTGTCAACGTTTCAATTCAACCGAGTTCCCTTCGGTTTGAAATGTAGCCCCTTTTTAGCTATGAGGACATTGCGTCAGCTAGCTATTGACATGGCAACTTCTTTTCCTGAAACTGCTAATATAGCAGAGTCTAAATTTTATATGGACGATCTTGTGCATTCAGTGCCTGACGAGGCAACAGCTGTTCTTTTAGCTAAGGATCTTATTTCTCTTTTCAAGGCTGGGTGTATGGATCTAATTAAGTGGACGAGTAATTCATCCAAATTGTTACAGAATCTACCGGATTCTCACCGGAATTCAATTAATTTCGATGAAAATAATTCATCTTCTACTTCTAAAGTTCTAGGTTTATCATGGGATCCAACTGAGGATCACTTCTTTATCACTACTGTGGCTGTCCATGAGAAATGCACAAAAAGAAATATTCTTTCCGTTGTAGCTCGTTTATTTGATGTGCTGGGCTTAGTTGCTCCAGTCATATTATATGCTAAGATTTTGATCAAAGAGTTATGGCTCGCAAAGATTGGGTGGGATGAGGCTCCGCCAGTGGACATAGTCCGGCGTTTTTCGACTCTCACACAAGAATTTCCTTTATTATCAAATCTTAGAATTCCTCGACATATTGGTGTAACTCGCTTCAGTAAAATAATGCTCGTGGGTTTCTGCGACGCAAGCTTAAATGGTTACGGTTGTATCATATACTTGCATGCTACTGACGCGGCAGGTAACCTATCGGTCAGGTTGTTGTGCTCAAAGTCTAAGGTGGCACCGACAAAAATTACAACGCTGGCGCGATTGGAGCTGTGTGCTGCTGTTTTACTGGCAAAATTATTAAAAACTGTAATCGACTCGTACCGAGACCGAGTTAAGATAGCTGATGTATATGCGTTTTCAGATTCCACCATAGCCCTTTCATGGATTTGTTCCTCCCCACATCGTTGGTCTATTTTTGTAGCAAACAGAGTTGCCCAATGTCAAGAAAATGTAGCTCCGCATAATTTCTATCACGTATCGGGTTCAGATAATCCAAGTGATTGTGTCTCTCGTGGCATGCTGCCGTCACAATTAATTTCTCATAACCTTTGGTGGAATGGCCCACCGTGGCTTCACTTACACCCTAGGGAATGGCCACTTCGTAAATTTGTACCTTCTGATGTAAGTAATTTACCAGAACATAAGGCGAATGTAATGATCGCGACTGTAAAAGTTGAGTCGTCGGTGTTATATGATTTGTCTCAACGTATCTCCTCTTGGAGTAAACTGTTGAGAATTGTAGTATACGTTTTACGTTTCATTAAGAAAATTAAAAATAATTCTAGCAACGTACAAAATTTAGTAACAGCTGAGATGGCTATAATTAAAGCAATACAAAATTATTATTTTGCTGATGATTTAAATTTAATTAAAAATAATAAGTTACCTTCTAAAAAATTACAAAATTTGTCTGTTTTTATTGATACAGAAGGAATTCTACGTATTGGAGGGCGTCTTTCACGCTCTGATTTACCTTTTGAGGTTAAACATCCAGTTTTGTTGCCAAAACACGATCATGTCGTAAATCTTATTATTACTCATTTCCATGAGCTGTACTGTCATGCTGGCTCTGGACTACTAATGTCCATAGTTCGGCAAAGATACTGGATATTAGATGCCAGGACTGTTATTAGGTCAAGAGTCCGTAAATGTAACGCATGCTTCCGTGTAAACCCTTCTCATCCGACGCCGAAAATGGCAGATCTTCCTTCATACCGTATAACGGAAGCCAAGGCATTTGTGCATACCGGCGTGGACTATGCTGGTCCCATGCGTATAATTTTAACGCGCCGTCGTGGTCAACACGCGCAGAAAGCATATATATGCCTATTCATTTGTCTTGTCACCAAGGCAGTTCATATTGAGCTAGTCACTGAACTGACTACTGATTGCTTCTTATCCGCTTTCAAGCGATTCATATCTCGCCGTGGTCCGGTGTCTTATATGTACTCAGACAACGGCACCAACTTTGTTGGTGCTCGTGCTCAATTAAATGAGATATATAAATTATTAATTGACTCACAACATAATGATATATTGAAGTGTGAGCTTGAGCAGCATAGGATTGAGTGGAAGCTGCTCCCGCCAAGAGCACCGCATTTTGGCGCAATGTGGGAGTCTAATATCAAAAGCTTGAAAACCCATTTATTTAGGGTTATAGGGAATCAGTTGCTAACTTATGAGGAGTTGCAAACTGTTTTAATACAGATTGAAGGCATAATGAACTCGAGGCCTCTTGGTGTCATTAGCTCTGATCCTTATCCTGAAATATTAACGCCAGCTCATTTTTTGATGTCTACTCCTTTAAAATATTTACCGGCATCAGATCTGTCTGATGAATGTAGTAACCTCGTAAAGCGTAAACTTTTGCTCGATAATATAGTTGCCTCCTATTGGAAAAAATGGCGTACTGAATACTTGCATACGTTGCAAGTTCGGCAGAAGTGGCAGAAGAAGGATTGTCCAATTGAAGTTGGCACTGTCGTATTAATTGGACAGGACAATGCTTCTCCTCTGTCTTGGCCTATAGGAGTTATTACCGCTACATTCCCTGGACATGACGGGATCGTTCGCGTGGCTACCGTCAAGACTAGACATGGTTTATTCAAGCGTCCGGTCGTTAAACTGTATCCGTTGCCAAATCAATAATGTTAAAATGTAATTCCATTATAATCTAGCATATTATATTTCATTTATATTATTGATATTATCATATATGTATTTATGTAATTTGAAAATAAAATGAATCGTAACTGTGAAGATTACATTCTTGTAGGATTCCAATATATATGAAAGAATTGGAACTTATTTAAGTATATTTTATTGTCATAATGTTCAGTATATTATAAGATTACTGTAACTAAGTTTATAGGTTGCTCTTAACATCGTTTAATGAGGAATTCTTTGGTTGAAAGCTTACTAGCTTTCAAGGCGGGGTGCATGGTGAAGCAGTACCGCTTTCCTTATTTAAAAATTTAAAATTACTTTCTGGCAAAGATACAAGAGAATACTGGTCCGCTCATTAGAGTGCTTCCTACGCCGCTAGATGGCGTTAGGAGTCCTAATTGGAATGTAATTTGAAAGCCGCGCGGGCACTGCGATCGCGCCGATTGAGACAACAACGGTCTGAATTTGACGGCCGCCATAACTTTTACGACACACGAGTACGTGCTGTGAAATTAACAGATTTTTTGCTAATTAATAAGTTTTCCTCAAAAAGATATTGAAGATTCGTGACTATAGGGTGCACCCTTCAATCTCATATAAAATAAAGTGCGGGATTTGGTGTAGTGAAACAAGTAGCGACGGATTCCCTTCATCACGCCGGCCGGCTTCATCATCTCATCAATAGCATATTGTGGACTGCGTGAGCGTTCCAGGACGAAGCAGGGTGAGTGGGATCCAGTTGTTGTCTTTGCCCATAACCGTAACTTTGTACGCAAGTACACCGGCTATAGCTATTTACACGCTATATGCCACACCAGTCCTTCTTATAGGTAAAGAAGGTCGTACAAATATTAACTTGATCTGAGCACGTCAACCAATGTTCCTCACAAAATTTTATTTGACTTTAGTTTGACTGAGAATTTGTCTAGATTCTAGAGGGCATTACAAGGAAATTGTTTTGTTTTTCAATAATATGTACCTACTTTAACAAACAGTTAGTGAAATATATTTTGTCCATAGATGCTATTTTTGTTTCAGGGCATTGGTGCTTAATAGGCATTGTTCCACAATCCCTTCCGAGACGTGAACGTCAAATATTACATTTTTTATAGCCTAAGTTCGTTTAAGACAGCAGTTTCGTTTAAGTTTCTGCAAACAAATACTTGATGATAAAGGGTCCCCGCAGACTGACTGCAGCCACCGGCGGCTGTGGCGCTGTGGCGCTTCTTTTTAGAAGCGCGGTCGGCTGAATTCTGCTCACTGTTATTGGAGCTGTTGGCTGTTGGCCGGATAGTGCTTCTAAAAACCACAGCGCCACACCCACCGGTGGCTGCAGTTAGTTTGCGGAGACCCTAAAGTGAACACCGTCCCCCATGGACATTCATTCATAATTTCGTCAAAATATATCCAACTGAAGAGTTTCAAAACGACCATCAAGGTCTTCGGTAAGTTTACAACAGCAAGTTGCACCGACGGTTAACATGCTCAGAATCTGAACTCATTAAGAAGTAGTGTGAATATCAATCCAATAAACGACTTCATTGCCCACCGTATGTGCTAATGCTTTGCAGCCAAAACGCTCATGAGAAGCACAACGCCATCTTTTTTTGCCGCCGTGGCCACCGTTAGCACGATATTTGTAGCCTCCTATAACCATTATTCTGCTCCCTCTTTGTGACCTGTAGAATATCGGCTCTAAACCTGCAAGATAACATGATATTATTCTACTATATGTTCTATCTGAGTTGTTGCGGCTATGGAATTGCCACTGCATTTTTTATGGAATTAAGATAGCAAACGAGCATGCAGCACCACCTTCCGCTGCCGCCCATGACAACTGTGACCGACCTAGAACTAGACTCAATGAGTCTCGTTCTAATTCGGTCACAGATGCGTTGCTACCCCAGAGGACTGAGATGGTAGCCTCTAAAAAAGTATAACCGGCTCCTACACCTTCCTATCCGGAACACAATTGTTCTTAAAACAATTATTACACGGTAGGAATGGTACTAAGTACCGTGGCGGGCGGTGGTAGGTACTTCCCCGGGTGAGCTCTAGGCCCTACCACCTAAAAAACACCAGCTGAAACAAATTCATCACCTGTGCTCACAGTTCAATTGAGCTTGTAAGAAAAAATTACTTACGCTATCTTGTCGCGTTTCCGTGCCCAGCTGTGGGCTTGACATAAGCTTTGATAATGGGTCAATATTATGTTTATACAAATATTAGTAAACTCGCCCTCGCTTCGCTTTGGGAATCCTGTCCCTCTCACGAAAACTTTTACCCCAAAAATTCTCAGTGTTTCTTTTTTATATTATGTGTACAAGTTCTACTTCCGGCGCCCCGATATAACCCAACATTAATTATTAATTGCAATAATTACCTGTGTATAATAACATTGCTACGAATGATTCATAAATATGTTTATTGTTTGAAGCGCTCAAAGCCTGGCGGCTTGCGTCGATCTGATCGACAAAGTTAAGCAACTGCGGGCGCGGTCGGTGGTCGAATGGGCGACCGCTAGTGGCATAATATCTTGAGCGTTTCCGTGCTTCGGAGGACACGTAAAGCCGTCGGTCCCGGTTTTTATCGATAGATAGCAGTCGTTAAGCCGCGTCGGAGGCCTTCGAGCGGCTTGAAAACTTTCGACACTGGGTTGACCACTAACCCCTCCACCAATCCGCACTGGAGCAGCGTGGTGGAGTATGCTGTAGGCCTCCTCAATAATGAGGAGAGACCCGTGCTCTGTAGTGGGCCATTAATTGGTTGCAGCCATATTTATTGTTTGAGATTATGTAAGTGTTATTGACTTCCGATTTAATTGTAAAATGGGGTTGAGGGTAGGATATAAATATGGCGAACTAAGGTAGTGCAGTGCGTACATTACTTTTGCAACAGTTGTAAGGGGAAGTTCTGTCCGAATGTATAATTGTTAAATTAATTGGTAATTAAATGTAATGAAGTACAGATTGTAGAGAATAGTGACTGTGTATGTGTTGTAATAAACTGTATGGAAAGATGCTGCTTTAGTTTATTTTTGTGAAATAACTTATCGATAGAAAAGTTCATCGTCTTTGCTGCAGCCAGTGTTATAGTCGTCATCACATCACATTATAAACCTTTCTACGTAATTACTCTACCTATTAAAACATCAAAATGCACTGGGTAGTTTAAAAGATCTTAGCATACGTAGGACAGACAGCTGGAAGCGGCTTTAATTTATACTATGCAGTGATGTATGTATCTAGTGATGAAGCGAGATCAACAGAAGGCACTGTGATAAATTTTTAATGATGTTAAGTTCAACGATAACTAATTCATTAATTAGAACCGTTACATTTATTAAAAGTGCTATCAGCGTTGGTATGGTATATGGAGCAGATTAAAATAATATGAACACGTTGCCTGTACCTTCATTTTCAAAGACTTTACTATCGATTGTGTCTCGTACCCCAACCGAAAATCCTTACTATCCTTACTTCCTTACTAATATTATAAATGTGAAAGTGTGTTTGTTTGTTTGTTTGTTTGTTTGTGACGCTTTCACGTCGCAACAAAGCTATTATATGGTAAGGTTTATGTGTGTGGGGATAGTTAGGAGGGTGGAGAGTGACGTAGGCTACTTTTTACCGCGGAAAAACATCCCATTCCCATGGGAAGATCGATGTTTTGTTAGTTGCTAGATATTTATTTTCGGAGTTGTTAATAGATGGCGGTAATAAAATTTACGCTATCAAATACTACATGTAATTTACTTAAGTCATAGGCAAATGTAATAGGCTACTTTAGCTCTGCCTCGAGAACTCCCCGCTCCGGCTGTATTCAGTGTACCGCCCGCCCGCTGGCACTATCCTGTTGACTGATGTCCGCAAGTTGCTCAGCCAATAGGATAGTGCCAGCGGACCAGAGGGACCTTCGAGTCGAGAGCCTGGACGACTTCATCGAGAGATTGGCACGCAACATGTTCGGGCGTGTCGACGCGTCGCGGTTCCCGCATCTGCAGGACCTGGCGCCGCTCCACACCCGTCCACCGGACCGCTGGGCCTTCCCGCGCGACTTGCTGATACTGGGACTACGTAAGACGTCGCCCGGCGCTGATCGGCTCCTGCAGGGCTTCCCACCAGCGGGATTCACCCGGTAGGGCCTCGATCGCCTGGGCGGCGCGAAGATGAACCCCATCCCGTTTAAGACTCTGTGGCCTGTAAAAAGGCCACCACTCACCGGACTTGACCTATTGGTTAACCACAGATGGACAACAAAGGGCCTTAGGGCCCAGCCCAAGAACCGGCCCGTTTTAACGGGCCGCGAGAGACACCCCCAAAGGGGAACTAACTGTCCCGAGGGCTCCACACACCTCAGACAGGGTGGAGTGAAGAGAGCGAGTAGTAGGCTACTTTTTAGCCTAAATTCCTACGGGAGCGGGACCTACGCGGCTGTTACCTACGGGTCCCGAAGCGAAGCGCGGGCGGTTCTCTAGTAGTTCAATATGTCTTACCGCGCTCACTCACATGCGCACGAACATTTCACGAATTGTCACAGCTTTGACAGCTAGGAACACCACGAATGTTTCAAAAACTTCGCATAATCATTTGCGAAGGTCCGTC
Organism: Hesperia comma; assembly: GCA_905404135.1. Classification (NCBI taxonomy): domain Eukaryota; kingdom Metazoa; phylum Arthropoda; class Insecta; order Lepidoptera; family Hesperiidae; genus Hesperia; species Hesperia comma. The sequence continues at coordinate 3,593,009 of FR990024.1, forward strand.
CTACACTTGTGGGTTCGCGTATTCGTGCGAATGTGGATGGGCGCCATAATACTAGTGATGGGAACATAATGAAATCTCAGTTGTCGATAGATAGAGTTTACATACCAGTGACGACCCTGTAGCCTAGTTGTAGCGACCCTGCCTGCGGCGCGAGGGGTCCCAGGTTCGATTTCCGGCCGGGGTAGATATTTATGTGGCAGATAAATATTTGTACTCGGGTCATGGGTGTAATTGTAATGTGTTTTTATGTATATTATGTACTCCATGCCACCCGCGACACAGGTACCTGGTAACCTACTGCGGGGGTATGAGTGTGTTAGCGTTTATTTAAGTTTATTTATTATTTACCTAATTATTTATTAACTTCGTAAAATGTTTTTCATTAAAACAAGATAGGCACATTGACTTATTGCATTGCGAGCAAGCGGTAACAATTCTTTTAGTTCTTTTCGAAGCTTCAATGCCGTTTAACGTGCGTCGTAGTTTTTCGTAGCAACCAACGCAACGTCTCTTTTTCTTGCCACGTTGCAGAACATGATTTGTACATGTTTCTTCGGTGATTTCTGTAATAAAATGCATTATATTTTAATAAATAGCATACGATTACGCTAGGGAAAAATGTAAACCAGGTTTCTGGACAGATTTTAGGTACCTTTGACTAACCATTGTTCGTTTCCCAAGAACTGTGTGTTGACCAATCTTATAACATCACCACCTACCTACTTACTCTAATATGATAACACCCGAACTATTTTAAAATGTGATAAAAAATTAAATACCTAAGTTAGTAGTTTAAATTCAAAATTGTTTAATTTATAACACAACAATTCAACTATTAGGTAGTTAATAAAATTATGATAATTAATAGAAACAAAAGTAATTTATATCCAAACATTTGTATTTTTAAAAGCCTCTTTCTGATAACATAAATAGGTAACAACTAAAACATACATATCCTTCACAAATGTCATCATACTTCCAGTAGGTATCTACCTACTTTTTCTTTAAAAGATCCTCTGACTACAGAAGTTTTTAACACCCTTTTATTAGCTTGACCTGTATGTATGTCAAAGAAACTTTTAGTCTTTTTCATTAAGGTTTAATACTGAGTTTGAATATCCTGAAAGTATTTTTAAATACCCACTTAAAACGATAAAATTACAAAACAACATTCTCAACAAAAAGAATAAATTGAATATTGGACGGATTACGAAATACCTTAATGAGCATAATCAAATTATTTTTTTATTTCAGAACTAACCCGCGTAAGGGGCCACACATGTACAGCACACCCTACTGCTGTGGTTGTCAACTTGCGGCCCGCTTTGGAAGAAACAGGTGTGGGTTATGGCCCTAAAGGTACCTATATAGGTGTTAAGGGCGGCATTTGGCCACAAAAGTTTGAGGACCACTGTCCTACCGTCTTTCAAGAGTAAGGAAGAATATTTTTAAGCATTTGTTATTGTCATATAAGTTTGCTTCAAACTAATTTCTATTGACATCTGAGGATTCGGTAATTCTAACCCGATTGAATTCTTAAACCTCGCCTTCTCCAATAAGTTCAATTTACTGATTGACTGAACTGGTTCACTAACAACCTCTCATTTTGAAAGGAGACATGAGTCCGTCACTAGAACAGAGGTATTTGATAGTTCATTCCTCATAGTTCAGTAATTCCCACGTCGAATCCACATTAGGATTAACCCATAGCTAACCTTGAACACTTCTTTAAAAGAGATCAATCTCCTTCAATATAATTCGAATCATTTTATGATACTCTCAATACTTCATCTGAATCAAATTATCCATCATATTTTCGATCACTTTGTATTTGTTTTATCCACCTCCTCCACTCCTCAGAGCGTAAAATCCAGAGCTTCTAGAAGAATCGCAATACACCAAAGCGGTACGCCTATTTCATTCTACAGCCATTCACTCCGCACATATTTTATCTTATCGACATTCCGTGGCGGATGGCTATGTTTTGCTAGTACCACGACCACCTCGCTGGCCATCGTGTGCACCCTAGCTGAGCACCTTCTCACAGAACACCGCCACCGAACCTTGTGCTCAGACACGTGGTTTCGTACGTACGTGTACTTATTAAAGAGTAGAAGAGTCGAACCGCGCTCCGTATACAGAAGCTTTGCTGAAAAATTATTGCATGATATTATTAAAGAAGTAAATAACACTAACACCAAAGGTAAAGGAAAAGCCTTTGAGTCACACCATGAATAATTGGTTAAAGAGATTTAAAGATTCAATCAAAGCATCCCCGATGTTACTGGCCAAGAAAAAAATAGAAATGAATCTATTATTGTCTCTCCCACGCTGCAGCCTCAACGTGTTAAACAGTTCAACGTTATAAAATGTATACATAATAGTGATTTTTTAGAAAACATTCGCGATTAAATTAGATGAATTCATAATTTCATGTAACTATTATAAAAAAGTCAGTGAAAATACACATACCTCCCTCTCATTTGACCGTAGATTTATACAACCAGCAAGGAGGACAGTGGATTAAGGATTGCAATCATGATCGCAGGCGTAACCAACTTTTTTATGCAAATCGGATTTAAGAGGCAGATTTTTAAAAGGAGTGTACAAGTAGGAGAATTTTCATTCGATCTGATTACTTCCATGAACATAAGATTAATATCAAAGTAGTTTATAAATAAGAAATTATTTATTAACAAAATCACAGAGAGCAAGCGTCAAACAAACAAATGCAACTCTATAATACAAGTAGAATGTACAATGACTAGTAAATTTTACATTAAATTACATATCTTATATCTCATTGACAAACATTTATCAACATTATATACATGTTTATTAGGCTAAGAAAAGCTATTAGGGAAAATATTAAGTCAAATCGTATTGACTAGAGTCCACATTTCTTTTTTTATACTTATGTTCGCATAGAACCCTAAAAGATTATCCTCAACATGCCTCAACATCTTCTTAATAGCTTTGCTTAGCTAATATAAGCTCGCTTTTATAGTTACGCACGCATACATCTTTGTCTTATACTAATTCTTCTTCTATAAACCACTTCTTAAAAGACCTAAACATTGCCCGTGAAAGCTTAAAATAGACTTTAATCATTTTATGTTTTTATGTATCCAATTACATACTACATTTAATATTGTTTTACCAACGTTTTAGTGTTGTACAACTTCTTCTGCAGAATAAAGATTATTATACACATGATGTTTCTTTATTTATTTAATTAAATTTTCGACATTTTGTTTCCAAAAATAGATACAAATTTTGAATAAAAAGTACATATTAACTTGCCTTTCAAATCGCCTAATAAATGATTGTCGTTTTTGTCAGGTGTTTCATAATTTTTGTATTTATCTAAATTCCCTGAAACTCTTCGTAAATAATTTATTTGTTGGTAAATCCACATAAAAATCCTTACAGTAGGTATTTGAGTTTCTAAGACAGACAAAAACTTTGGTACACATGTAAATAGTAGGGTTAAACATTAATTTTTTATTATTAATAGCCACAAATTCTTATCAGGAATAGGTACATATCGCCCCTACATTATAATTTCACTTTCAATAATCTATAATTTTATTTGCAATTTAGTAATTATTTAAGTAGATATTTTATGACAAACTGCTTTCTCGTCGTTACAATACTTTGATGCTAGAAGCAAGGGCTTCCTCAACTAGCATGAAAGACCACCAGTGGATCTATAACGGACATGTAACAACTCCACACTTTACCCAGACCTTTTCTTTATCTTCTTACGCATGACCGACGGCAGCGGCGGCGGCCCTGGGTACCTGTTATTGTGGTTGTGCTCCTCTTGAGTCCTGGCTACGATCCCGTGGATGGTGTAGTAGAAAGCCCGACACCCCCTCTTTGTGCATCTCCACCGAATTCTCTCCGCGCCCTCCACTTGTTGATAAAACTTCTCATTCTTGAATATCATCTGCACTCTTCCGTTCGCTGACTTGAAGAAGAGAGCTGCAAAATATGGTTTGGTTAGATAATGAAAAAATGATTGAAAAGGTGACGCCATTTAATCATAACACAACAATTGTCTTGAGGCGGCTCAATAACAAAACAAAACAAAAAAAAGCTATTAAGAAATTGTAACCACAAAAGTAACGAGGAAAATGGTAAAAAATGAAGGCGGTTCAAATTACGGGAGATATTGGCTTCTTCGTTTAATCGAAGGATCGAAACACCTCCTTACATCACATAACATCTATCGGTTCATTAAAAAATAAACGTTTTAAATAAAATGCAAACAACGACTATTTGATTATTTTGCAAAATTGATTATTTTGTCATACTAAATATTTGTTAAATCGAAATAAATAACTTTAAAAGAGTAATAAGTACTAACAACTCTAGACTGTATTCAGTGACATCTGTGTTCTTTTGTAGAAATAAATTGATGGTTAACTTTCACCCCCATCTTCCCTTCCCGAATAAAATTTCTTTCTGCTACTCGACAGCAGATGGCATTGTGAGCTAACTAAATGTATAAATGGCTTATTCTGTTTTTTAATCCCGAAAAAGCCTTTGGCATGATAATTATTTATAAAAAATATTATGTGTCCAACAGATCCAATTGCACAATGATATTACCAATAATATTCATCGTCAACAGAATTAATAAGTACGTATTGGTCGTAAGGTCTTATCTAAATACTCACAAACGAAATGAGCCCAAGGCAAATTAACACAAGAACCGAAATGTAATGGTTACATTCGTATAATTCAAACAAGGTTCCTGAATAATTATGTTCTTTATTAAAGCATAATTATGTTAAAGCCAAAAATAGAGAAAGATGGAAAATTAAACTACGAGACACTTATGCGCTATTTTATGTAAATAACATACAATACAAAGATATTATTAAATAAGTGACACATTTATTAATTTTCCTATAAATATATTTGAATCAATTTCTTCCTAAATCAAATTTGCTTATTGTTAAATTTTGCGTAAATTCTTAGTGCACAATTTCTTATCACAATGGAATATTTTTGCTAATTGAATACCAAAATTATTAATAAATTTACTTAGAGTCCCTTACAATATTGTGTTATTTAAGATATCATGATCTTCGATTTTTGGAAAAAGTACTTTCTGAGATTTAGACTTGTTTTTGTGAGAAAAGAAAATTTAATCCATTGCTGGAACTGTCATGATTATGAATTATATAACGAAATCAGTCCGAGACAATATTTACTTGAAATTTACTTCAAAAGAAATGTACCTACAAAAAAAATTATGTAAAAATGGTACCTACTCTCATTGAGGAAAGTTGCATTCATATTTTCTAACTACCCACCACCAATCAGGCTAGATTAGATTTAAAAAAGTTTATAAAGACAACGAAAATGATTTTATATCAACAATGGTGCTACAAAGATGTGTATACTTGCTGTTTTTAATACCAAGTATTCGATTTTAAGTACAACGTAATAAACCCAATTGAATACTTATACGAACTAACTACTAAAAAATGTTAAAATTATATATTTCAAATCAATTAAATTATGTTAATAGATTCACAAAATATGTACTGGCATAAAAATAATCTTAAGGTACAATTACTGAAAATTCTACAATATAATAATAATATACAATATTATAATACAAAAATATTAACATTTTGATTTTCCCGCGTCCATTTCTAATATTAAATAAGCATTACAAAATGGCAAACACGAAATCATACGTAAGTTAACAGGGTTCAACTTTGACAAATAAGGCAGTTCACACACAACGTTATTTGCAAGCGACTCGGATCTTGTCAATGTATGAAAGCGACGCGTCTACGATGCGTCTCCTGTCAGTGAGAAGTGTCAGATACAGCAAATTTTGGATTGCGTTGCAGTCGCGTAGCTTATAAATAGCGTAGTGTGAGAAGTGCTAAATCGATTAATATCGAGAGAATAATAAATTTTGTCTTGGACAAAAATTTGTTGAGATTATTAATCTTAAGCAATTAAGCATTTTATTTACCAAATCAGATTACCCATGTAAACTATGACGCTGAAACTTTAAAGAAATGTAAAGGCCTTCACGTGTGGTTCATAAGTTTGTAAAACCAAAAACTTCAGCTCAGTAAACTAACAGAAATGGAGTATGTTTAACTTTCAATGAAATATTGTAGTCTATACTACAATGTCTATACATCTATTTATGGAATTTGTTACAGGTAGAATTTAGTTAATACATATATTTATGTATGTGCTTGAACATAAAAGTTGCATACTTTGTAATACTTGATGATTCAATATTGAATTTTAAGAATAGAGAATTTTAGCTAACTAACACCTTAAACTGAAGGGATAAAATATTCATCCTTTCTCGATACAATCTTATCATATCGGTGACACTTTGTAGCGTGTCCTCTAAATTAGATACTATACAGAATACGTCACTGTCCAGAAATTAAGCTCTTTGTGAATTAATTTTATCAGCATCAAGGAATAATGAAAGGCGGTGACTCTTCGGCTATGCTGGGAGGAACCCAACAAGCATGGTTATGGGAGTCCTGAACCTTTAGAATCTCGTTCCCCTGGCTATACAGCTGAGCTCTGCAGCCTCGCCTAGTGCAGCACCACCGAATCTTTCCACTTTGGTTTTTAAGTGGCCTCTTGTAAAATTTGTAGTTCCTGAAGATCATATGTTCTCGCCCATTCGTGCTCCAAATGATTTTGGCTGTAAGTAAGACACCCAGTTAAATCGGTCCTTGTTTTTTTTTAATTTTTTTATGTACATGTAAGTATGAATGTAGGGAAATAAAAAAAATTGTGAAACAAAATTATTTATTTAAGAAAATTAACTACAAATATAAAGTAGTAATTTATTTATTACCTTTATCAAAATTTTTGAAAGATAATTGAACACTACAAGAATAATTTGGTAATAATTTGATTTTAATTAATAAATTATATACAAAAAATATTTTACAATGAAATGGAAAGTAAAAATATGCGTCCAACTGATATTAAGATGATACTACATTCATATTTTATTGAATTTTTGTAAGAAACCGCCAGTGTAATAATAAATAAACCAAACAGCAATTATAATTATTTACATTTCATATTTATAATAACTAAGTATCCAAAAGTTACCGTTTCTTAAATAACATTATAACGAAGTATCAAAGATGAAATAAATCAGTAAAATTTAAAACTCAACTCTTTTGAAAACGGCGGGCGTTAAAACTATTTAGTGCATATAATATTCATCTTTAATCTTATTGTCTAAGTGTAAATATAATTTCTCACTATGTGTCTTCTACCAGTAATTGAATTCAGCTACTGAAACATTCAATTTATCAGAATGATTATGTTCTTCTCGGGCATTGACAATAACACCATCTATGGTATGAAAAGAGGCATGGCAGCCTCGCTTAGTGCACCGCCACCGAACCTTACTACCATGATCTCTCTCTTTGTAGAATTTCGCATTTTTATAAAGCATTTGCTCCTTTCCAGTACGCGTGCTAGTAATGATAAGACCTGAAAAGATTTTAGGCAGTTCACTACATCAAGTTTAAAGATTAATCACCGCTGTTGAATGTTCTTTTAAAAACTAAACATTAAGGAAGATTATAAAATATTCAAAATGCATGAGGCTCACTGGTTTCCCGTAATATGAAAATAGTTCGGATTCATTAAGGTTTATGGCTTTATTCAATATTATTATGACTAGGCTTATATATAGGTAGTAATACTTCCAAAATACTAAAATGATCATGCATCTTCAGTAAAACTTGTCACCTTACTTAATATAAGTTTCAGGGAAAAACTTTATGCCGCATAAAGAGCGCTAATTTACAGGGAAGACTATCAGACAAGGAACTCGGTGGTAAGATACCATCGTTCATAGAAAATTGTTACACCACACATCTGTGAACAAGAAGGCAGAGAGGTCCTAGTAATGTCAATGGAGCCCCCATTAGTAGGTAAATTCACATAGCCATTACTAAAATCATCCTCTTCGTTAAAGTAGCATCGCCGTCAATCATTTGATTGTGGGTTTTATGGCGTTTCCAAGACCGCAGCTATTCATGATTATGCGTGGAGTAGATGGCTGAAATTCGTTTATGAAAAGTCTGCACCGATGCTGGACATCCACGGCTCTTCTTTTTGGAGCAGTACCATCTGCAGAGAGGTTTGTTGAAGAAAGTGTGTCTGTTGCACCAGAAGGACTGGCCATTGAAGATCAATTTGTAGTTTCCCGAGCCGGTAGGGCTGAACGTAATAGCTGAAAAGTAAATGAAACAAATAATTATAGACCATTCGCCATCTATCTATCAGCATTTACGCGTCCGCGATTGAACATAAGTAGGCCGCTCTCATGTTGCGGCACTCTGACCAAGCCTTCTTCTAAGCCTTTTGAATCCAGTGAATGCCCGTAAGTTGTCTTCTTCAGAAGTTATAATTACAGTAAGTGACATTAATATTATAGTTATCATTATTCTCTCATCACTATTTGATCATTTAAGATGCAGTTGTACAGGTTGTACTAAACACGGAACAACTTCAAATGCAGTCGTATTTGTGAATCGGTCCCATTAAAATGAATATACCATAGTAAAGTAATGGTGTCCTGTCAAATGATCCTTTGGAAACTCACCTTTAGCGTTAGCATAAGTTTCTGAATGTTGATATGGGTAAATTCAACTTAATAACATATTGGCTTTCTTTGCAGATTTAGATTTGTCTCACGTTAATGAATAATGAGAATAATTACTAATAACCTCAAGCCTTTGTGCATCCACAGTTGAACAACACAAAGTTTGTCCAAGTGGAATACATTTAAGTACTTTACTGTTGTTGTTATTAGCTAAGACTAAAATATTGATGTAATATCTTAAACCTTTATCCACGCAGGAATGATCTTAATAAGTCCTGTTCGATATGATCATTTGAATAACTGTAGACACCAGCTCAATAACAAACTGACTACATTTCAAAAGCATAATTTTCTGTCATAAGGATTCTACGCCGTTGTGTGTGTGTAAGCGTTTATTTTTAACCGTTACAATTTTAAAAAAGTTAACGTTAAAGTAAAAATAAATGAATTACAGTTTTGTATTGTTTATTAATTCATTCATTAATCTAAATACCCGATGTTTTTGTAACCATCTACTACACTTACTTATCGTTGGTATTATTTTATTTGGCACTGGTATTACTTATCAGGTACGGCACTAATTAGACTAGCATTAGAAAAGACTAGAATTAATCTACCCTTAAAGTATTTTGCTGATTACTTATTTGATAAGGGTTTTCTAATATATAACGCTATCAGATTCAAACGTTGACTAGCGAATGAAGCTGTATTTTAATGAGTATGTTTCCCAATAACCACTACAATTTCGTTTTTGAAAGTTTTGACACTAACTGGACACTTTGCCGAGGCCTTCTTTGAGCAATACCACTTGTGGTTGGGCTTATCCTGTAACTTAGTCCCGTTCCAGTTACACCAGTACGTGTTGCCATCGTATTTAAGAATGTAGTTACCATTCTTGGTCGGTATAAATTCTGCATCTAAAAGTAATGAGATAATATAATAAAGTATACACAGTGTTTGTACCGTTCATTCTTGATCTATAAATTACTTTCTACTTTATCTATATATTTTGTTTATTTCGTTTGGAAATAAATAAAAAAGACATGATTGTTTGTCATAAGACACTGGTTTTGATACGGTAATAAATGTATTAAGTTGTTTTATTTGACGGTTATTATTATATCAGCAAAAAAAAATACTTTAGTCATATTCCCTCATTTGTCAACCATTCGCACTTGTATGAAAGACAGAAGTGAACACACATTTTCAGATAAAAAATAGTTTATTCCACAACCATTTTAATTACTTTAAAATAAATCTTACAATAATTAGTATTTAGGAAACATATATTGATTAAATCACTATAAAGGGGCTTTTGAAAGCAACAATAAATCTTTTGTTGACAACCCTGTAGCCTACTTGCCTACCGAGTGAAAGTCCTAAGTTCGATTACCGGCTGGGATAGATAATTTATTTTTCAGTTTCCACTTCATTAGCAACCTTCGCCTCTTTTCTCCAATGTAAGTATCATAATAATCATATCATATAAGTAAAATCATATAGTTTAGCCTAATCAGGGGACATCTTGCGTGGGATGTTCTTGTTGTCTTGTTGCAAACTCCTCTCAACTCAATGCATAGAAAAGCAAGAGCATAAAAGATCAAGCATCTTGATGTAATGTCCTTGCGGTTGAATTTTGCTTGTTCCGATTGAAGATATACGACGATTTGTCTGGCCGTGTTCCAGAGCGTTAATTTGTAAGGAACATAGCTTTAAAGTTTATGGTATGAATGTCGCCAACCTGCATCCCAACTCAGGAATTGTCACTCACAAAGCAGATTTAAATAACTGAACTAAGATATCTCGTCATCATTCATGAGTATGAGCACCAATAATAGAAATAATATTTCCATTGAACATTTTGACAGAAACTCTACAGTTTTGACTGGTCCTCTTAGAGCAGTACCATACGCTTCTGCCAGTTCCACTCGTGTAGTAGGACGAGTAAGTGTGATGACCCATGCTGAGGAGAAAACGGTTTTTGCTTATTGGGACGAGCTGGTACTCTGAAATGAGAAAATTTAATATTATTTTTAATTTCACTTTTAGAATCTATCAGGTTTTTGAAGTCCACTGTTGAACAAAGGCCTTCCCTAATTAGCATCACTCCAACATTTCCCATGAAAATTCGTAACCCCTCTGTCGTTCATCTAGTCTACTCGTATAAGCGATTTTTGCTGAATGTAATTTAACTGCTATTTATTTTAACTGCAATTTAACTTTATTTATTTTAATGAATTGATTATTTAAAAATTGTAATTGATATTTTTCTATGAACCTAGCAAAGACGAAATCAATGCACCAAAAATCTTGGAATACATTGGGCAGATTTTAATGCTGAAAAATAAAATCATTTCAATTTTAAGACCATAATAATTAAGAGAATCAGGTCCATTTTGTAACAGCATAACCAGAAAAGTCAAAGTCAAAGAAAATTCTACAATATATTTAAATAAGCACGATTAGGAACATTACAACGAACACGAATGCGACTTTATCGCTAAGTAGCGTTTTTACCAAATAACATGATACTAGAATTTAAAGTTTATGTCACATATGATGTTTACATATGATTGTGTTCTCCTTGTACATCAATTACTGATCCTTCAATCATCCTGACGGAAACCCTACAGTTCTTCCTCTTCCGTTTAGAACAATACCAAACGCTTCGGCCAGTCGCGCTCCGATAGTGAGTTGAGAACGTATGCATGCCGATTCGGAGTAAAAAACCGTCGTTGCTAAGCGGAATCAATTCGTAATCTGGAATACAGAAATAAATATACAGACAAATACATCAGATGTATCGACCGCTGATGATCAATAATTAACTCATAGTCCATTGATAGCTAACGATCTGTCGCATTTCATCATCAAGACTACTGAATTAATTGATGATCAGCATAGTAACTAAGAATTTATCTACTTACTACCTTTGAAAAATTCTATGATATTTCAACAGTTCTATTTACACATTGCATATTTGAAAAGCACCCTACCATTGCACGTATTTGAAAAGCTCCCAAGGATGATCGTGTCTTCAAACCCTTACCTAGAAGTTTCTTTTTATTTAATTAAGATTTTTATTTAATTAAGCTAATACAGAATAAGATTCGAATCGGGATTAAGCTAGTTAGTTCAGTTAATAGAGTGTGTTAGCATATTAATTTGTTTGTTTTGTTACTAGGTAAGATAATTAAAGCAGAGACAGTGATAGTTAGGCGTATGAGATGTAGTACTAGTAAAATTAGTAAGAGGCTCGTTCTTATTCGGCCACACCTGTTTTATTTACTACCTTACCTACTCTCTGTTACTTCCTTGGAGGACTGACGTACAGTTACAATCATAAAAGTTTGTCGCTACCAGTTACAATTTTAAAAATTACAAACTTTTATGATTTTAAATGGAACTACACCTCTCCAACCGGAGCACAATTGCAGTTAAAAAAAATTACAAGACAGAAATGATACCCCGGACGAACTCTAAAGCTCTACCAACAACTACCTATAAAATTTAATAAAACACAAAAGCATTGCTTATGATTTAATTTTTAAAACTAAACGTTGTGATGTCAATAAAATTAAACAATGATGTACATTATGTGTACAGATAATGGCACGCTGAATGATAATAGAAACGTTACACTTGTTAGACAGCATCAATTAGCAAATATTTAACGTGTAAATTACATTACTTTTGAACCAATTTTCATTCGCTAGAGATCTTTTAGTACAGTTATTATCATAAAAATATATTTCATAATGAAAACTGGCGAATAATATAATTTTAAATATCATTTATGACTAGTTTCATGTTTATCCCTACTAATATTATAAATGCAAAAGTCTGTCTGTCTGGTGTGAGTGTGTGGCCACACACATGGCGCTCACACCTACAGCACTGAGTAGATGTTAATGAAATTTATGAAATTTGGTACAGGTATATAAAGTTGACGTTGGGATTTTTTTTATCCAGCAAATTAAAAAGGGAGTCAAAGGTATAAAATATTTCCATAAAATGTCAGTACTTTTAGATTTTTATATTTTTGATCGCCGTCAGTTGACCCTTCGATCTATTCGCAAAAAGGCGTGTTTAATTTTCCTCGAATTCCCTACAGGTATCTTGACTTTTTGTTTCTTTTTAAAGCTTTTTGTCTCTTCTATTTTAGCAATATTTTAGCTTATAAGCAGGGGCGTGTGTATGTGTGTATTTTCTTAAGTAACATGTACTGATTAATTTAGTTAAATTATTTCTAAACACCAATGAAGTTTATTTTTTTAATTTTTCCCTAAAATTGTGGTATTTTAACTTTAAATCGGCTTTTACACACATTTATCGAAAAACAATCATCAATGTAATCGAAAAAGTAACATACATTTTCGATTATGTAACATATTCATTTTCGATTATGTAACATATACATTTTCGATTATATTGATGACCACATCCAAGCATATTGGAATTTACTTATCCGTTGTGTATATTACGAGAACGTATGTCGTAGCACAGTATAAAGGTGAACAAATCCGAAGATATTAACAATCACACATAATGTTATCAGTACTCTTTTACATTTGCATTTGATTTTATGTCTGTAATGTAACACAGTAGGTATGAATTATTGTTTAATATTACGTCTATAGTTCGTTCGCGTTAAGAATATAGTGAGTCATCAGTGCAACTGCTGGGTAAAGGTACTCGTATTCACCGTGGTGTTCATAATACAAACAAATTATGTTTTCAAATTAAGTTTAATTGGTTTATAAAATATAATATTATGATTAATCAAAAGTCAATAGTGTTTAATATATTTAAATATACAATAAATTTTAATCACTATTATCTGAGTTGGCATTTATTATAAAAGGATTTTCTTCACAACCGCTGTGTTCGAAAGTATTCGTTCAACTGATCATTGTGAACTCGACTTCTAATTACAAACGATTTGATTGGTGAGGGGGCGTGACTAGGCCGGAAGACTACTATGACTCTCTGCACTCTGAACGCGAACGGACTATAGTTAAGAACTGAAATATAGAGTTAATGCGAATGTAACCCCACAATCTTGATAACCATCTTATCCCGTGTCCTCACTCTCGCTGAACATCTCTTGCTAACTCTCTTAGAACAGTACCAAGTCGTGAAGCCAAAGATATTCTTGCAGTTTGTAGAAAACGTATGACTGCCCACTCGAAGTAGGTATCCTCCAGAGCTTAGCTTAAGGATTTCTAAAAACAACAAGCTTATTAGAAATAATTTTTACCTAAAAATTAAATCCAGCAATTTTTTAATTTTTTTAACATCTAAAGCAGTGATAACCACTGTTCCAAAGTGTCGTTAAATACTGAGAACGAATAATGTTAACAAGAATAAGACTTTCTTACTGTGTAAGAAGAAAAGATTAAATGTAATTAATAAAAAAATAGGTTCATTTGGATAATGATGGGCCATCATTAAAAATCATTCAAATTTTATTAAAATTTTATTTTATACCTTCTTTGATTTAGAACTTAAAATCAAAACTTAAATATAACAATAGCTAAGTTAGTTTCACAATACAAAAGTACATAAAACTATTCCATAATGTTATTCACTATCAGAATATGTTGGCCGAGGACACTCAATAAACGGTATGTGCATATCATGATTGTGATCAGTATTAATCTGATTTATTATAAGTTGTTCGCCATCTTCAGTAGCTAAAATTTTAATAAATGCTTTACAACCACTTTTGGCACTACCTTTTCCTCCTATCCCTTTCGATATGAACTTTTTACCACCATGAATACAAGCGTATTTCAAACAATAGTACTTCAAGCACTCTTTTATAGGCTTTTTAATGCCTTTTCTTCTACAACGATCAATAGTAACACAATCTCTTCGATAAAATATACAGTTGATTTGATTTTGATATTTTTCCACTCTTCTGTTTAATTCAGTGAACGAATTGAATGAGTCACCAACTTTCAAGAAACCATCGTCGTGACTATCAAATTCTTCACCGTCCAGGGTAACTGCTGCAACATTTTTTCGATAACCTTCATACCTGACTTCATCTTCTCGTTCTGTGGATATGTTAAGAAATTTTGATTCATTACAAATAAGAAAACACATTTCTCTAAATTATCCATTACTAACTCTCTAATGGAGCGGTGCGGTGGCGGTGCTTGAAATAAAATTCAGTAACCTTTATTGAAGGTGAATATATTTAAAAAGCACTAGAAAATAATTCAATTCAATTTAAACGCACAGTGATTTATCCTCATCATTTGATCATCATCATTCAAACATTGTAATGATATAGTTATCAGTGTTAATATGAATCACACGAAAATTACCGGTGCGTTACCATGAGAGATATCATATTAGGCCGAGGCCGCACTACGGATAAACCGCCGCGGTTTCTTACCGCTTAAATGTAACTCAAGGAAAGCAATACAAACGGCCGCACTTGCGGTTTCTGATAATGTATGCGAATTGCGCAGTTACGCGGTTATTACCGCGGGAAAAAACCGTGGTGCGGCTTCGCCCTTAAAAGTGTTTTTTTTTATGCCAATACGAGTTTTACCTCTGCAAATAGTTTCTATAGCTCAAAAACCCCTCTCTCAAGTTTAGTCAGGGCTGTCTTAACAACTCTTTCACTTATCGACAAAGTATTGATAAACATGGTTCTACAAACTTTGACTCGCTTGCTATCATTTGAATACAAAGGTAAAGTGTACGACAGCGTATAATTTCTTCTAGATACTTTATTAGAAGATTCATTCTTTTTACTCTTGTGCTTCGACGCATATTGCGCAATAAATTTCCATTTTTTGGTGTGTTCACCCAATTTCCAAAATTTGTTAAAAATTTCATATCTGTTAGATTCTGGAATTTTATCCGCACATTTATAATGGCAATTGCATGCAGCTTTCATTATTTTCTTCTGCCTAATAATACCATCCCGGTTCACGAATTCCTGACCTCTATTTTTAAGATATTTCCTTACTTTACCGAGAATATGACTTTTTGGACCAAATTTTTTCGTCTTCATAATTTTACCTATAACGTGAGCAGGGACATTTGAGAACGTTGAGGTGTCTGAATCTGACTTTGTATTTGATTGAATTTCTTCCTCTTCTTCTTCCTCTTCTTCGTCCTCATCTTCTTTCTTATAAATACAATGCGCTGAAAATTAAAACATATTTGTTATCACGAATATATTTGTTCCGCTCAATAAATTAACATTTTCTAAATATTTTATGTAATATAACCATAATATCATGTTAATTTGAAAAAAAACCACTACAATAATAATAATAAAAAGCTAGCATTTGTGTACGGCCTACTCACACTACGCCATTCATTAGCTACGCGACTCCGACGTAATCGTGTGTGGAACTTGGTATATAGAGCTTCGACTCACGAGCGACGCATAGACAAGATTCTAGGCGCTGGCAAATGGCGATGTGTGAGAATGGCCTGAGAAGCAATGAGGGTCGCCGTTTTTGTGTTCACCAGTTGGCGCCACTGGCGAGGGAGGTCCTGCTGTCAAAGCCCGCCCATACATAAACAGTGACAAGTGACATACAGACAAAATGAGAAGTGACAGTGCCACAAACTTATCTGACCCGGTGGCCAAAATTGGAACTAATGCAAATGTTATACTGTTGTCAGACAAAGACAAAGTAGCGCCCCTCTTACCGGGTCAGATAAGTTTGTGGCGCTGACAGACAGACCTCACTTTCCACTAGCGCCTCTAGCGGCGAATTCACACGCTTTTACCCTCATTACAACGAATTACCTATCGTTGTAGGCTAGGACCTTGGGTCTCCGAAGAATTTGTTCTCCGAAGTCTTATATCTAATTTGAAAAAATAAGCTTGTAATAATACTAATTATCATTTCATATATTTTAATACCATTTATATAAATATTAAAAATGTATTTATGTCAACAAATCTCAACAAACAGTCATAGCATTACAACAATATTACTGAAATATTATTCTCTTTCAAAGCAATTAAGACTGATTGTGTGCATTATAATAAACTGACTTGTACTTGAATGTTTATTGTATAACCACTAACTAAATTTGTAATAATGTCGGGATTTAAAATCGCGTATTCGTTTATTTAGTCAAATTTTAACCTACCAATTTTTAGGATTAAAGTTGTATGTTTGGCCAAGTAAACTGGCCAAGTAAAGTAGTTAACTAAGGTCTAATAATAATAGTTTGTCGCTTTTCTAACAATTTTACCTTGCTTACTTTACAAAAAGTTGGTAAGTAATGTTTGTCAATATTCGGGTAACTATTTCTTTGTCCTGTAAGTCGGCAAAATGAGGTAAACCTTCACTTTATACAATTTTACCACAAATAAATTATTTGCAATATTTCAGCTGCGTTGTTTTGGACACAGAGGTACCAAATTCGTGGCGGCCTAAAGGGCTGTGCTGTATGTAAGTATAGTGTAGACATTGAAATTTAATATTATATAATTTTAAAATATTGCGGAGACTAAACGAGACCATTATCCATGCAATTAGGTCGAAATATCGGTAAAACAATTCAAAGTGCCCGTATGGATTTAGTATGTAGTCAACATAAAAAAGTTAAAAATCATTATCGATAATCGACTTTGTTATGATAACAGTAATGCTTCATTTTGCGTTAAAATATCATCATCTAATTTTACTTCAAAAATTATATAATTTTTATGGCTAGGGCCGCACTAGGCGCTTTTGTTCGTAACAAATGTTATATTAATTCACTTCGCAAAAAATAAACAATAATGTCACTATAACACAATTTTGGAAAAGGTGGAAATCGTACATTGCTTTAAACACTCCACGTTGATGTAAACAGAGCAAATTGATGAAATTGCTATTGCTTTGTCCGTTACGGCCCGTGGGTCTCGCGTATAATGAAGTATTAAAAACAAATAAAATTCAACATAAAGTTAGAAAACCTAATCCTTAGCGTGCAAACGCAAATGCCACAACAGACCCAAAACAACAAATTGTAATAGTACAAATGTGCAGCTCCAAACATTGCGCGTTCGAGCAATGCACACATACACCGTTCACGTGCACCAAATATACAATCACTTTAAATTGAACCACTTCTGAACTATGTTTCGTGCGTGTGTCTGTGAATGGTGTGTGTGTGCGTTGCTCGAGCGCACAGTGTATGAAGCATGTGTATGAAGCTTTACATCTGTACTAGTCTATGATGAGTGCCCAAAATTCTCTCAAGCGTTCCCTAACTTAATGTACTGCCCATCGTGTATACAATATCTGGCGGGTGGATGTGTGTGTTCGTTTTCTGCGGCGAGCATAACAAAATTCTCATCCAGCTTGATCCGCGCGTTACAGCCCTTCCAGTTATGTGTTGAACAGTACCAGAGAAAGTGTTTTGTCTTCTTACACTGCTTCTTGCAGTAGTAGGTATAGTCATGGAACATTACCAGATGCTTGCCAGAGTACCGCGACTTTGCCAGAACTATCACTGAAAACATATAAAAGTTAGAATGGATCTATGACTAGTATTTTGTTGCTTACAATATTGATCAAATGTATCGTAATTTAGGTTTGTTGATGAACGTAGTTTGAGATGAACTTAGCTTTGTAAAATTTATAAACTTGTATTGTGCGCTATAGGCACAAAAAGGCTTGAAGTTCCGTGGGGAGAATAATAGAAATCCGAATAGAATGGTTGCCCTTGTTCCTAGTTTGTTGTAGCCAAGCTTGTTCTGCAAGTTGTAGCAATGCTCCCTGTGTGATCATAACATGGTATGTTGTCTTGTGACGAACTTTTGTTTAGTTGGTAAATAAGCAAGTACTCGATTGCGATTTCACCTAACGTCATAAAAGGTGAAAACCGTGTACGGGGACATACTCGTATGTAAATGGTTTCTATTACTTTCTGGATCTGGCGATCTGTTACTTAACCATTTTTTGGCATAAAATTTAGTGTCCAATTTTTTCGCAAATTTTCGCATTTTCAGTAAAGACAGAAGAAAAATAAAATAAAAGAATGCACTTGTACCTTGCGTGTAATCACTGCACGTTATGTAAACATTTTCGCAAAAGCTAATATACCTATAACCTTGCCAATAAAACCAACGCTTAAAAATCACGAAAAAAGAAAATTTTATTTATCCATTGTTTTCTCTATATCTGGACAAACTTGAAACGAAATCGAAGTGATTAATAGGTTGAGGAACATTACATTAAGTTATTTTTCTCCACTATATAACGATACTGGCGTGAAGTCGTGGCGTGGGTCGTATAATTGTCAAGTTGATCCCATTGTCGATACAACGTGAACATACCCCTTACATCCATTTTTTCTGTTAAGAAATCCCGAGATCTCAATTCTTGCACAAACGCTACGTGGTCACGCACGCTATTTATCATAGAACTATTCATTGTTCTGCAATACCTCCCATGATTATCAGTCCTCATTGAACCATCAACATTCAATTTTTTTTCAGCTGTTATCAGATATTTATCGGTTATACCCAATGTATGAAAAAATGTTTTGCTGCAAACTTGTTCCTTGTACGTGAAGTTATCATGCGCAGGCAATGGTAAATAATATCTATAGGTAAACATTCGACGTGAAAGACCCTCAGTAGTACATCTTTTTTTATGATGTTTCTTTGTGTAACTATTAACGTACTCCCATCTTTTTACGCAATCGTCGAGCTTCCAAAATGCATCGTGTATTTTTTTTCGTAGCGGCTCATCAAATTTTTCAAAACATTTCAGTCTGCAAGTATTTGAACATATTGGACCTATATTTTTCTTGTTCTTTATCTTACCGCTGCGGGTTATGTAATCTTGATCGACATTAGATATTAATTTTCTCCTTGTATTTATTCCGTTCCCTTCACGCCTTCCCCGTCTCTTCTCTGATTTCGGGTTATCAGATGGTGACATTTCTTCATTAACGTCTCTAGAGGAGGTTGAGTATTGTTCTGCAAAAAAAAACATAATTATAATCGTATATGTAAGTACATACGATACTAAGTAATATCGATACTAAGTAATAACGATATTAAGTAATATCGTTAAAGGTTATGACAGCATTTTAAGAATGTAATTTAGAAATAAGAAGAAATTTTATTTTATTACTAATACCTTTTGAACTCTTATTCGCACCAATTATCTAATTGAACTCAGGCCGATATTATTGGTCTAAGTAATTAAATAAATAAAAAGTTTTACCACCATCAAGTACAAAGTTATACTTTATTTATCTAAACAGATACACACGTATTGTATGTATCTAATTAAACATACCAAATAATACTTTTAAAATTTAACTGTAGTTTCAGCCCGCGGATTCAAACTAACAAACGTTTAAAATTATTTCATGAGATAGTTTTTTCGGAATAAATAATGTAACACTAAACCTTTAACAACTAAACATCAGGTAGGAAAGTTGTTAAGTGTTACCTTCGCACAATGTAAAAATATATTCCATGTCCGTTATAAATACAAAGTTTTATTCATAAGAGTGACAATTTTTTCATACAAAATTTCATCCCTTACTTCTATTTCTTTCAACCCGTTTTTTCGCAATAAAGATAGCCTATATCCTTTCTTAATGATGAGCGCTTAGAAATACGAACTCGTAACAAAACAATTATCAAAATAAGTATACAATAAATTACGGATGCTTAAAACAATGAAAATAAAATAATTAATATCTAAGGACACATAATAAATCAAAGACATTAACTTCCTGATAAAGCCTCTCGCCAAATCTTCAAATGACCGGTCTGCTGGAAGATATTTAAATTTGAAAAGCAGTGCCTATGCCCATAGTTTTAAATGAGAACTACATTTTATCTGTATCCGTGTACATGAAACTATATAAAGCTCAGATCTTATGGTAGACCCCGTCTCTAATAACGAAGGCTGGGGAGGCGTGGTCGTGAGTGAAGTCGAAGCGGTTCATATTGAGCTGTTTGTCCAAGATAAACCTGGCCTTGCAGGGGGCTCCCCTGGTGCAGCGCCAGATCGTGGTCTTCGCGTTCTTCACCCCGCAGTAGAAGGTGAAGCCGTTGACGATCGCCAACTGCTTCCCTGAACGGTTGTACACCCATTCCACTGAAAGCATATAAATCCGGTTGTACAATATGAAGAACTGCTATAATATGGTAATTTTTACGAAAAAAATCTTTTGAAGACTTTAAATCTAGACCAGAAGTAAGAGGAACCATTGATTTATTTATTTTGACGTAATTAAAAGGATAAATAGTTGTTTTTCGAGTTAAGTGTTCCCAGCCAAATGTCAGTATCATAATAAAAAATATCAAAAAATAAAGGTAAAAAGTTTAAGTAAGTAAGTAGTAGTAGTAGTAAAATGGCTATTAAAAATAGGGATTGGTGATAAAAGGGTGAAAATTTAGGTTTGTATGTATTTTTAATGCCACATTATAGAAAAATAAAAACAAAAAATTTTGTCCATAAGTTTAAAAAATGTTAAGGGTGATTTAGGGGTATGAAAAATAGATGGCGGCCGTTTCTCAGACCTACTGAATGTGTATATAAATTTTGGTAAAAATCGGTAAAGCCGTTTCGGAGGAGTGAGGTGGCTAACATTGTAACACGAGAATTTTATATATAAGATGTGTTTGATCACCAGAGAATAAAGATAACGTTTAAACTGCGCGCTTTCGGTCGACCGAGATACCGTCTAAATTATCAGGTTTAGACTGAAAATCGGTGCTTGTCGCACCGAGTCTAACCCTTTTCGGGTATGTATGCTGCAGCACAGATTGTATAAATGTTGTTATATTGTAGTCAATAAGTTCCTTGCCTTTTGTGTTTTATGTGCTGCAAACATAAGTACCTTGAATAAATGTTTTCTTTCTTTCTTTCTTTCTTTCTTTCTTTCTAGTAGGATGGTTGTAAGTCTGTACAAAATTAACAAGACCACAGATTAACAGATTAAGATATAATGTACAGATTAACCTACTTATCCTGAGGATGCCATGTTTTGGGCTGAAACACGAGTTTGTAGTGGTATCATTGTTTCGTTGCATGTTCCTATGTGGGAGGAGTGGCGGTGCTACGTGCATGAAAACTCCGTAACTTGACTTATGATTAAAAACATAAAACTTCCGAAGCTATAGGTAGGTACTTACATGATTGTGTACTATTACTATCAAACGCAAATTATTGAACATCATTATGAAAGTAAGAAAAATACAAACGAACATAAAATTATATTTTTATTTCTCGACTCGTTAATGAAAAAACAAAAAACAAAAAACCTCCTTTTAATTTTTTATCAAAAATCCATGTTTCATCCGTCCTGTAAAAATATATGGTTTATACGGAAAATACAAATGTGAAAAATATTTGTTCGCGGGTGATATGTTATGGTGTTTATTGCGCACACGGCGGAGAAACCTAGTGAGAAGACATGTTAGGTGTTATTTTTGTTAATTTTTATGGAAAACTAAAACGTCTGTAGATGATAGGTTAGTTGTAGATGATACCCATAGTCTAGCAACACGTATTTAATACGTTTTTGTGCAAACAATATAAACTGTAACTGATCTGACCTCAATGTCAGATGTGTATAGTTAATCAGATTTCTTAAAATTGCTGAAAATTATGCCGATCGGTTTTGTTGTTTTGATAAGATAGTCCATAAAGACTTTTTTTTTTAATAGTCCATATTCTCAACGGAATGAAGGATCCGTATGATATATCTTGAAACAGTCGATTACACAGAGCGGAGGTGTCTTTGGACACACCATACATCTAAATCTGGTCTCCCGTCTTCGTTTCTTCCTCGCACATACGCGGCATCGGCCCACACCCTTTCTGCTAGGCCAAGGTGGCAGGTAGTCCAAATAGTGGAAATCGATAGGACTCGCTCCATCTAAAATAAAACGACAGTTCAAGACTTAACATGACATTTTTGGTTACAGTACAGAATCTCCGGATCGGCCATTAGATGGTAAGTCCTCATGTCCAAAAGGCAAGAACAAAGATTCTTGGTTGCGAGTATTCACTCGTTCTTAGCTCAAAGTCGGTTTTTTGGAGAGTTTATTGGATTTCTTTTTTGTATTCGTGCGGTTTTACTTATTAGTCATTTTATGCCAAATATTCGACCGTGTATCCGAACATCGTCCATTTCATAGTTGATTTTTAAAGGCATCATCCATCCACGTAAAGAGGTCCAGAACTTTATCATTTTCCACAGTGGTCATGCGCATCCTATGCTATCTCGTGTCTCTTTCCTGTAGCTTCTTCGAACAAAACGTCTTCGGGAAGAAACGGTTGTTAGTACCTAATACAACCTCACTTACCTTACCTATCATTAATTTTATACGCTCTTTATTTACTTCGTAGGAAATGACTGACATATTTGTAGTTAAAATATGTTATATTTATTCAAATCAAACAATTACAACAACATGGGAAAAAATAATATTCTAACAACTGTACAAGTTGTAGGTTGTAGGTATTTAATTAAATGTGAGAAATAATTGTATTCAAAAACAATTTTATTTTCAACAAATTATTTTCTCTAAATACATATAATAATACATGATTGTATTGCATCACAGCCAATAATTTTTTCGTTTTACCAATTTGAAGCATGTGCACAGTTCATATAACTCAACCCAATGTAACTCAGAAGTTCAGTAATATAATATCACAGAGTCGTCATCAATAATAAGTATAGAACGAGACTCATACCTACTAATAATTACTAACAACCCTCAGACCAATAAATAATTGGTTTGAGTGATAACCAACAACTTTTGAGTCCAAAAAACAATAACCAATAAACAATTGGCCTGAGTGATTACCATCAACTATTGAGTTTCATTCTAAGTCAATAATGGTTGTAATGAGCGGCAGAGGAGAGGAAGTATTGCATGGACGTTTCACTTTTCTTTATTAACTAACTAGTAAATCCACCCTCACTTCGCTTCGGGGAACCAGTCCCTTCAAAAATCTATAAATTTTAACAAATTATGTCATTCCGATGTCTAAGCTATATTACTGCAAACTTTCATGAAAATATGTTCAGTAGTTTTTGCGTGAAATAGTAACAAACCCGCACACACACATACATATATTCTTACAAACTGTCGCATTTATAATATTACTAGCTTTTGCCCGCGGCTTCGCCCGCGTGGAATTCGTTTATATCGCGAACTGGGGAAGTGGGGAAGGGGGTACGTCACCAACTATCTTCCTGGGAAAATTCATCGAAATCGGTCAGGCGGTTTAGATTTTTCATACAAACTTTCATCACCTATTTCAAGCCTTTAGGGGTTGATTTTTGAAAAAAAAGTAGCCTATGTGTGACTCTGGGTCTTCAACTATTTTCATTCCGAATTTCATCCAAATCGGACCGGTGGTTTAGCCGTGAAAACGTCACAGACAGACAGACAGACAGACTTTCGCATTTATAATATTAGTATGGATATAGTAGGATAGTAGGATCAATCAATGACTTTGTCATCTCAAATCAATAAGGCTAACGGAAGGATTGATCTGTATGGTAGACCCTGAAACATTCAATAAGGCACAAAGGTGGTTTGTTTGGGCAGGCCACACATCGGAAACTGGTGTCTTTCCTCTTCATAGATTTAGCACAAACCCGGCACCGCGCTCTCGGCTTTTCAGTCTTCGCAGTTGGTTCAAGATAGTCCAAATAGTGAAAAACTGGTGGTTTCAGATCTGTAATTAAAGTGTCCCAGACATTATGGATTACACTGCTGCAGAAAAAATTAGACCAAAACATTTTTATAGTTATTTTTCTGTTGGATGATACTGCGGTAACAGCTGAATAAGTTTATATGATTCTTGACATATTTGTCGTGTACAGGTCCTCACAGGTCATCATTATCATTGCAACCGACGTCATATATTTACAACATAAGTTCCCAATTACTACAAACAAGATTATTAATGGGCAATTTACTTAAGACTAAACTAAGACTAACTAAACCTGTAATTAATATTATTTATTAATTAATATGCGTAAGTATTTAATAATGTTCAAATAAAACTATCACCGTAATCATTAATAAAAAATATTTTATTTAACATTCAATTGACTTTGTCTTATTTTGTGTTCATGGTCATAAAATAATATTAAGAGAAACACAACTTAAAACCATTCTAAGCTAAATTACAATCATAAACCATGACAGATTATTATGAAATTAAAAATAAAGAAACAAACGTTAGGTATTCATAACCAAATAATAAATCTTTTTTAAAGATTATCGGTTTTCTTTAGAAATATACCAATTCAATGTTTTTGGTGAAATTCTAAGAAACAATTGCGTGTCCTAATACTACACAAATATATATGACATTTTGTGCAATATGCTGTAGTAGTCCTACTGCATTTCGCCTTTCTACATCTGTTTTTCTTTTTCGTATAAGCGACTAAATGCTCTGCTTTATGGTAGCGGATATTATCTGGAGGCACGGGTATTATACGACGCTTTTTATTTAGATGCTTTGGTAACTGGTCTTCGATGTCGCTGCAAGATTCAGAATCTGATGATAAAGAATTCTTTGTTAACATGGACTCAACTCAATACTCACAACATTTATTGCGTAGTCATGGACACAAAATACTAAAATAGTAGATACTAAATGACATTTTGACAGACAATTACATGTTATACACTCGGTCACTAACTACTTTAAGGAACTATAGCAGTTTCTGTGAAATTGTAACAGATGGCGGTGTAAGAATTTTTTCTAATTTATATTATATTAGCTTCCGCCCGCAGGCTTCGCCTGCGTGGAATTCCCTTATTTCACCCCCTTCGGGGTGGAATTTCCAAAAACCCTTTCTTAGTGTTCCCCTACACTCCTCAAGGAACATACATGCCAAATTTCAGCTTCATCCGTTCAGTAGTTTCGGCTGTGCGTTGTCTGTCAGATATATAGATTAATATAGGCGTGACGCCAGGCCTCGGGAGGTTAATATCCATCAAAACCAGTACGGGAAGATCGGGTAAAGTGCTCTTGAACGCATGCGAAACAAATAAATGTGAACCTTTTTGAAATCAAATTCATTATTCTTTCCCCACTAACTAATAAAGTTTCAATATTACATAGCTTTTAAACGATTGTTCTGATAATTTAAGCGTAATTTAATATTTAATCCGAAATGGGATGTTGACCACTTTACCTACCCTGGTCGTGTACATTGGCCTATACTTATTTATAATTGGATAAAGTGGTCTACTTCTAATAAAATAATAATAAAATAAAGATTTATTTAAATTTTGCATAGAAAAAATATTTATTGTACGCAACAACATCACAATTGTTCAAGTAATTGTTTATAACTCGAAAATTATTGAAATCTTACATATAACAAATTATCAATTCACAGCAATCAACAGTCTTTTATTTAGTTACTTAACGGGGCCTCGGTCTGAGCGGTCGTTATACTTTGGGTTAAACATGGCTGGAGGTCAGAAATAATAGCCAGTACACCGAGTTTTTACCCGATTGCGTCAGAAGGAGGGTTATGTTTTTTGAGTGTATATATGTATGTTTGTATGTATGTCCATTAATTTGTCGGGCCCCACAGCCCAAACGGTTGAACCGATTTCAATATATGAGGTATCATTGAATTCGTCAAAACTGTGTTAGTGTCATAGGCTATATGAATTTTCAAAATGGCGCCTGAAAGTGGAAGAAAAAGAGGGGATAATCTTGAGTTTTTTCTTATCTTAGCAATATGGATATCAAATGAAAGATCGTGAAAAGACCTTTTCAAAAATATATATATCATTGTAACGTTTAGGCACGCGTTTTAACACAAATTGTCAAAAATCCATCCCAAAAAGTAGAAGTTTTCGGCGAAAACACTAAAAAGTCTGAAATAAAAATATTATTATAACAACAAAAAATCCGACTGATTACAAAATACCTCAAAAGAAAAAAACAAGTGTCACAATATCAACATAAAATACTTCATGGTGCTGAAGGCGGGGACAAATAATACTGTTACCTACGGGTAAAAAAGATTAATCACAAGTACTACGTTTGTCACCGCATACGGCACCATGAAGTATTTTATGTTGATATTGTGACACTTGTTTTTTTCTTTTGAGGTATTTTGTAAGCAGTCGGGTTTTTTGTTTTTATAATAATGTTTTTATTAAGTCTATTACAATATGTTCACATAGTTTACAACAAAATAATAAACTATCAGCAAGATTAATTCAGATTAACTTGAAAACGCAGCAAGTTCGGTATAGCAGCGAGTTCGTCACGTCCACGTCTGCTTGGTCTCATAGCTCAATCCAAAAGTGCCCATGATAGATCTGACTCTCCAAAATGTCAACTCTCGCGGCTCGCCCCACCCGACGCATGCTCAAACGTTTGACGTTTGACGTTTCCAAATGTAGGTCTAGCGATTCTCCATAGATGGCGTTGAAAGATCAGCGCAGGACTTGAATGCCCTGCGACATACTTACAAGTAGACTTACTTATTATTATCAGCCTTTATCTTTTTATAAAAAGCCTTTACATATTTATAAACAGCCTTTATCGTCTTGTTAATTGCACAAATCAAGTTAGTCTTAACTTAATCTTAACAAATGTCAACTTTAAGGCTCTACAAGTCTTTTAATTGTTTTTACTTTTATTAAATAAATGTAACTTTTCTTCACTTAATGACAAATTAAATGAAGTTTTAATTACTAAACTATGAAACGCAAATAACAACCTCTTCATTATTCATTAACATTCATTAAAAAGAAAATATTCTTAGGAACAGAATTCGCAATGAAAGACATCATCGGCGTCATCACAACCCGAGCATGCCTCATGGGCCCATCGCTTACAGCTAGAACACTGTATCCAGCCATCTTCATGTTTTGATTTAGACCAAACTTCTCCACAGTAAAAGCATTCTAGGTCATCATCTGCCTCATCATCAGTTTTATCGTCACCTTCCTTGATTTTAGCACTGTTCGTATTTTTACCACGTTTTTTAACGTCGGTTTCAGCTTTAAGTTTTTTCCCAGTTATAGTTGGTTCAAAAATAGCTTTGGTCATTCTCTTTGGTGCTTTCTTTTGTTGTTGCTGTGTTTTTTCTTCCTGTAACTCATTTTTATATGGACTACTCGTTAAAATTGCTGTACGTCCCCTCTTTCTATATATTGTTTTAATTTTAGCCAATGCTTTGGGAATTGGAAATAAATCTTCAGGCGCTACCGCGAAGGATGTGCTGGGTTGTGGATCTACATAAGGGTTCAATATTGGCGAAGTAACTGGTAGCGTTACATTAATATTTTCTTCCTGATCCAACGTTGGCGGGTCAACTGGTGATACTCTTTCTAAAGTTGTTGCTGTTGTTGGCGGATCTAAGATGGATGGCGTAACTTGAAAATTAGATAGAGACTCTACTCTTTCAGGTGTCTTATTCTCATTATTAGCTTCATTTTGTTGTAGTTCCGGCTCAGGAAGAATGTTATCTGTTGTGTCTGCTGGCATAAAATCATAGTCTTTGAAGACGTGGCGATCCATTGGCTCTATCCCGCATTTACGAAATCCATTGATTGCAATGGGTTGTTGTGCTGCCTCGCTGTATGCTTCGCCAAAAAGTTTGCTGAATTGGAACACAGTCAAGGCTTGTCCTGGGTTATTGCGAAGATACTTCTCAACTGCACGGATATAATACTTATTCAGAGGCCCCATAAAAGACACGTCCAAAGGTTGCAGTCTATGACTGCAGTGTGGAGGCAGACACAAGATGGTCGTGTGATTTTTTCGTGCCATATCAATGAAGTCCAAATTCTTGGTATGTGAATTGTGTCCATCCAAAATTAGCAGTGCTGGATCATCTTCGGTTGGCTTGGCAAATTTAAGGAAATGCTTAAACCATTCCGTAAAAATGTCCAACTGCATCCACCCTGACGAATGACACGCAAAACCAGTTCCTGGCGGTGCCCCGTATTGAAGTTCAACCTTCATTCTTTTCCGGGGAAAGATAATAAAAGGTGGAATGAAGTTACCGCCAGCGGCCATGCAAACTACAACGGTGCTTAATACACCTCGTTCTGCAGAGGTGATGGACCCCAACTTCTTCTTTCCCTTTTTTGCAAGTACCTTAGAACTCTTGCTCTGCACAGTGGTAAAACCAGTCTCATCCACATTAAAAATGCGATGAGGTGGATAGTTTGTTTTAGACCTCACTTCTTCTAGAAGTTCAAAATATTTCGTGACACTTACTTTGTTGAAACCTTGTACTCTAGCAAGAGAAGTTGCTTCTGGGCTTCTCAGTGTCAGTTCTGGATGACGCTTTCTAAAATCATAAGCCCATTTATTTCCAGCCATTTGAGTGTCTTTATTAAAATTGTGTTTTATATTGTTGCGTTCAGCCAGTTGAAAGGCTAATTTCCTTATATCCCGCAATGTTAATCCGTAGAAACGATTCTCCAGTTCCAAAATGTGTTGCACTAATTGTTCCTCTTGTACTGGACTAAAAATTGGACGTATTGACCCCATTATTTTTACATTTTCAACAGCATGTTTGTTTTTTCCTTGAACACGCCGAATAAGCGTTGATCGGGGGACACCGAAAGCTTTGCTTGCTTTAAGAAAGCCCATTTCCCCATTTCGTACAGCTCTAATAGCTTTTTCCATCGCTTCCGAATCCCATGTCTGCCGATGCGTCGTCCGTGTATATTTATTTGGCATATCTAAAATAACACAAAATATTAAGTATATGGTTGCAGAAAAAAAGCACTAAGAAGGTAACGTGGCCTACCAGGTCACTTTACCTTACCATTTGGTAGGCCACTTTACCCGAATCGGCATGCGACAAAAAAAAAAAACAATTTAAATAACAAATGAGCTTAGAATAATTATAGTATAGAATGACAGTAGACATACAAGCACTCGATCTAAAACGAAGCACTAACTGATTTTTTTTCATAAAACGATTCACACACTCAAAAATTATATTTTTTTTTAAACCACTCACCTTAGATCAAAGATCACTAGAATCTATTTTTTCACAATAAAATCCTAAGACAAGCACTGATCCAGTCGATGTTCACGGAAGCAATGGCGTCAACCAATTAAATGATTTCCATATCCCTTGATAGATGGCGCTTATTAGTTAAAATGAAGGTATCCACTTTACCTGCCTGGGTCACTTTATGAACACTTCCCCCACCGAAACAATAAAAACGCTCGACATCTTCTGTACAATTTATTGATACTAATATTACATGTAGAAAAGTAAATAAGACAAACCGTATACCAAAAAAACAATTAAAATCACCCATTAAATAATTGATAAACAAAAATATGAGGAAACAAAAAATATTGAAAGAAATATTTACGATGCAATCCTGAAAAACGGAAAGAACGCGTATTTATTGTAAAAAATAATAATAACTTTGAAAACTTACAAAGTTATAATAGCTAAATGTAGATAGGTAGTAATTACAAAAACTCTTCAGTTTTAACCATGTTTACATTGAGAGAGTGGTATATAAACACCATTTTTAATTATATATCTACATTTGTCATGGTTATGTTCTAGATTCATATCTGTTAAGCCTCCCGATTCAATAAGCCTGAACCGTGCTTTGCAGCTCCGTCCCTTAGTGCACCGCCATATTTCTGCGCTGGCATATCTCTTGTCTCGAAAAAACGTGTTCCCTTGTATTAATGCGATCTCGCCAGTTCCTCTAAAACTTTTGAGCCATCGTACTGAAATTACCATTGTTGAAAACATTCGTGAAATAACAATTTTAAAATAACTGTCGCTAACAACATCGCTGATACGATCGATCGAGGCTATGTTACTTGTTCCTATATCAACTTCGGATGAATTCATAAGAGAGAGTTTATTTATCTACCTTCAAAAACCTGGAATTTTGAAATGATACAATTTTGATATTACTATAATTTAATGATGTATAATAAACTTTGACTAGTAAATTTAAGAATGAATCATTTACATAAGTAAAATTAAAAGCTATTAAGAGATCGAGTGCAATAAAAGCAATAGCTAAAGCTTAAAGTTAACTATCAATTGTTTTTTGAGTAGGAATTTATAACTAGTACTATTTGTGACTACTAATGTTGCTTAAAAACAATGCCGAAAATATGCAAAATTGTGCTTTACCTACCTAGAATCTTTTTTTATCTAACTTTTAATTCTTTGTGTTTGTAGTAGGACTTACGACTAGAAATGTATCTGACTAAATTGTTCTAGACAATAAACGAAACACAGAATCTAAAACTGATAACAAAGCATTATTTATATAAATATATTTTTTTGTCTGTCGCAGCCGCACATAACAACTGTGACTGATACATAATAAGACTCAAATAGGGACTAAGTTAGTCCAATTAGTAGATGATGTTAGAATATTACGTGGTGGTAGAGTTTTTAATTAAATGTGAGGACTTGTGCAGTGAGTTTTAGTTATAGTTAAGTACTGTTTATTGTTATTAATGGTCCGTTAAGTTAAGTTAAACTGTTAGGAAGTTTTCCGTTCTAATTCAGTCATAGCTGCGGTTCCTAGGTATAAGAAACGAGATAGTCGCATCTACAAAC
Organism: Hesperia comma; assembly: GCA_905404135.1. Lineage (NCBI taxonomy): Eukaryota > Metazoa > Arthropoda > Insecta > Lepidoptera > Hesperiidae > Hesperia > Hesperia comma. The sequence goes on from FR990024.1 coordinate 3,624,222, forward strand.
ATGTAAGTAAAACATAACTTAAGCAATCTTAACATAAATGCCGTTCCTAACGATATAAGTGGGGGGTTTATGGGTGTGGAAGAGGAAGGATCGGAATATATAGTTGTCGCTGGTGCAAGTGAAACGCGCTTTACAGTGTTTGGAAGTAGTACATCGCCACACCGAATGGGCGCTGCTCTGGTTATCCAGGTTGAAGGTGTATCCTTGAAGAATCGCTAGCTGCGTCCCCTTCTCATTGCGAATGAAATGAACTGGAAATTTTACAGATTATTAGGTACTACTTTGAACTGTATTTAATACTTTGGCATTCAATGCTTCGTACACTACTACACTACCTTACCACTGATTTAATATGCAATTAATTGATAATACTAATAACACATTAAATACGTCTACGCACTTTGCGCTAGGATTATTTGTGTCGAATGTGACATGAATAACACGGGTTACTGCTAACAGTTCCAATCCCGTCACATAAAATGCTTGCCCTAGACAGGAATCTAACTAAGGACCCTTTGCTTTGCAGGCAGGGTCACTACCAGCTATGTTAATGTCGTAAATCACAAATATCAAATATATTGAGTAACACTTTTGAAACAGACATTTATACTGATTTAAATTATTTATTCTTTCAGGCTACAGAAGATGCAGAGATAAAGAAAACATAAGCAATAGAACAACAAAATACCAAGCGGTTAGAACAATAACATTGATTAATTTAAGGATTAAAAATAAAAAAATATCTTTGTGTACCTGAGCTACACCAATAAAAGTGATACACAGACAGAAAAATAATAAATGACACACTATTCAGAAAAAGACAACATGTAGAAGGTACTAAGATAATATACTAAGTATTATTGTGTAACAGCATAAAAGAGAAAAAATCAACTCTACACCGGATGTCCCATAAGTTGTACATTAAACTGAAATGGAAGACAGCTTGAAAAGGGACCTACCAGATGTTAATAAATGGTTTTCGTAAAAGGGCCACCGTTTTTGAAATTTTGACCTTTGTTTTATTTTTCAGAAATCGATTTCTCTTATAATACTTTTATTTGCTGACTACACAAATGACGAGATGTTTTAATCATTTTTTTCACATACTCTCAGATGGATAAAGAGAAACAGAATATTAATGAAACATTTTTACTAGTTAAAGATTATTCAATTGATCTTAATATAAATGCCGTCATGGACAATGAAATTCGGTGGCTTATGGGTGTGATGGAGAAAGGACCTGAACACCTGACTGTCACTGGTGACGTGAAAGCGCGCTTTACATAGTTTAGATGCCGTACATCGCCACACCGAACGGGCATTATTCTGTTTGACCATATTAAACGAGTATCCCTGAAGAAACGCCAACGGAGTCCCATTCTGGTTGTGAACATATTGTACTGGAAGGTAAAGATTTTGTTAGATACCACATTGTGCATAGTAGACAAGTACTTGTTTATTATGTATACAGCAAGAATGTAACCAATATGACCTCTGAGACCATAATTGTTGTAACAATATTGAATGAAAAATATAATTATTTATTCATTAAATAATTATGTAACATCTGTAGCCCTCACTAGTACACTAATTAAACAAACTTTACCAAATTTTATAAGTATTATCGTTAAATAAAATAAAATAGATTGTTTTAATTCAACACTAATCATAATAATTTATTTAAGAAATAAACTATCAAAATAGGTAAGATTAAAAACAATATATTCTTTTTATAAAGTCTAACTGAAAAAAGTATTTAAAGGTAACGGTTACAGCCACTCACATTCGCGAGAATGTTTGTACATTGTACGAATATTTGCATGACACGACTATGTGGGAGACTACACTAAAGTTTAAGACTCGCATGCTTTGATGATCAACAAATCAGCATAGCTTTACAGGTTGGAAAAACCCCGAATGTGGCAAAAACTTCGCATTAACATATGCGATGATCGCCTACACTTGTGCGTATTCGCGCGAATGTGAGGGAGCCGTCTTACACCAAAGATATTTCAATTAATGATGGCTTTAAAAGCTAATTTGACCTGGACCTAGTATCCAGTTATGGTTATCATACAATTACATTATCATAGTAACAACAATAGTTATAATTCACAAGATAAAGTTTGACTCGAACTTCCATGTATTTAACATTGCAAGTTAATTAAGAGCTTGTAAATAATTTCTTACAAAAAAATATCCGACTTCAAAATCGGTAATATCTGTTTAACTAAAAAAATTGCGGTCAGATTGCTCAAAATATGAAAAATACAGATAAAGAAAAAATACAGGCGAAATGAGAAGTTCCTTTTTTGAAATCGATTGAAAACAAGTATTTAAATCTCATTCAAAGGCTGTAGTAAGTGCCATTGCGGATAACGAAGGCCCGTGGTTCATGATTATGGACTAAATGACTGCGAATAATATCGAATGACTTGGTAGTGGTGAACCTGGACTTGCAATGCCTCTTCCAGCACCGCCAAAATATTGTCTTGGCGGAAGCACCGCTAGGGTGGTACGAATTCTGGCCGATAATTGCCACTTTCTTGTTGGTAATACTGTTCACCCACGTCACTGAAGAACCAATGAAAAATATATTTTTTTAATGCTTAAACATCTTACCTATACTGAACACAAATGATTACAGGCTTATGTTAGTACAAATAAAGAATTCAATGGTAGACATTATCCTTGGAAATAATTACTGTTTAAATTTAAAAACTCCCCGAGGTTTTGTATAGCCCCATCAGCTAGTATAATTATAGTATACTGCGAATGAAGTTTAATAAAATTATTTAAACAATTTAATTCACGTCAATTAGCTTTCCTCCATCAAGTGAACTATTTTAATTTTTCACTGCACAATATCAAGATGGCGCAGACAAGGCATGATTTTGATACATCGTTTTGGAGAAAAATTGATTTTCTTCAAAATGTTGGACTGATTAGTAAACACATCTAAGATCCACGAGGCAATTGGCTTTCGAATGAAAAAAACGCGTTGAAATCGGCCGACCCGATTGAGAGCTACGGTGCAATGAGAATACAAATCTTTGCTGTAATGTTTTACTATTAATACTTGTTCTATAACTATAACAATAAAATGGCACGTAACTTTAAGACAGTATATTCATAAATTGCACAATATTCCGTTACGAATGATAAAAGGCCTAGGCTTATGATCATGTGTTAGCTGTTGGCGAATCATTTCCAGATCCTTGGTGATAGTGAGCCTTGCACTGAGCCTTGCACTGCCGCTGCAGGCACCGCCAGGCTATGGTGTTGCGAGTAGAACGAGCGTAGTAGTAAGCGTATCGATCGATGACACCCAGAGTTTTGTTGAAGCGGTTTTTCACCCATACAACTGGAACAAAATTGTTAAATTCTAGAAGAGGTTGGAAACAAAATGTATATAGATAAAAATAAAAATGTAAAAACTAAGAAAAACTAACAATTTCAAAAGTGAAAGCTCATCGATAGTTGCCGAATAAATAAAAGAAAGTTTGTTGACAAACTGGGGGAAAAGTCAGAAGACTCACCATACAACAAAAATACTGAAAAGGTAGGTACTATCTATTCAGTAACCCTGCTTTGGGAGTTGTCGACGAGTACATATTTTTATACCATGTTTTTTTACAAAGTCGTGGTTAATTTGTCTTTCTGAATTTGAAGAAACATCTCATTCAACAGAGATATCAGATACTGGACTACTCCGGCAGACAAAAAGACGGGGATGGAACTATACTAACGCAAGTTGACGACAATACAGACCCTTGTATCTCGGCTAAGTCTGCCCGTAAAAAGAGGGCGTAAAACTGGTTTACTAGGGTGCTAGTGCTGTCATACTGGCTAAGCTTCTGCAACATGATGATTATTAAGACGTGGAGATAATTTTTAAAGGATTTTTATTGTTTTTTCTTAAACTTAGGTTTTCGTTTAAATTTAATCACTTTGATACTTTCTTTAAATTTCGCTTCTGCTGACTCCTAGTATTCCTCGGCGTCATTGCTGTCGGGTGGAAAAATTTTCCTTCTTTTTTTAGTTGAATATACCTTTGTCTGTCTTTTTCTTTTAGTGCTGCGTAAAGAATCGAGTCGCTTTTTATTCTTTTCTTTCTTTCTCGCTCCGCTACTCGCTTCTTTTCTAAACGTTCTAGTCTCTTCTGTCTTCTTTTGTGGTGCCACTCTAAAACAATGAATTATTTTGAGTTAAAATTTAAGAACGTTTTCAGGCATTCTGTAATGAAATATTGTAATTCAAAGATAGAACAAATAAATTGATAAATATGAATTCCAGTGGCTCTATTTACTTACGGTAAAGATGCTTGTTTGTAACTTAGAATCAGTATTGAAAATTAAATTTTAAAGAATAATTTAAGCACATTAAAGATTATTTTACAAATGTGTCCGAAAAATCTTTATATATTTAATCTTCTTTATATTCTTAATAATACCTACACATGACGCCAGAATTTGATAGTTCCATATTTGTGCGCCATCGCAGCAAAGAAGCTACCTACTTCTTAAGGGTTCGATAGAAGAAAATATTTAGCGCGTCGCGGTCAGCCATCTTCACACGTGCGAAGATGGACAGTAAGGTATCTTAAAATCATATCGTAATGAACACTGAATTAATGGTATCACGTTAATAATTTTATTATTCAATTAACACACAGACGCATTGTATTACATACTTTTATTTTCTTTTACCCAATAAAAATGCAGAATCAAAAACTTTTTTTTACAAAACTATCTAACTCTATAACCTTACGAACATGCCATCACGTATAAAATAGTTTGGAGCAGTGTGGCTGTGTTCTAAGTTAACCCTTACGATTCGCAGGTCTGGAGTGGTGACGAAACGGCCTCTACAGGGTGCTCCCTTGGTGCACCTCCAACTGAGGGTGCTCCGAGACCTGCTGTCACAGTAGAATGAGTAGCCATTGAGCACGCCGATCTGTTTACCTGCTCTATTTGTTACCCATTGCACTGAAATAAATTTTATTGTTTTTGCAAAAACTTGCCGCAGTAATGTTTTTAATTAAAAAAAAAAAATTAAAATTTAAAAACCAATCTGAAACATTTGAAAAACTGTGGTCGTAGTAGTTCAAATTAATATAAATGGTGTAAAGGTAAAGGTTTATATGAAAACAAAAAGAGCTAGATTTTTTTTTCATTTTCCTGAAGTAGTCATGAGCAAGTCCATCGTTCGTCGGTCTGCAACATATTGTTAAATATGCCGCCCGCAGAACATCAAAGTAATATTGTAAGTCAACCGTAAGAGATAGAGACATGCTATCACGGATTTTTTTGTAGCATTTTTATAGATTTTGAATTCGCTAGTACATTACTCAACTATTATTTGTGCTAGTTCACGGAGCGTTCGCGTGGACAGCTCCCAGTTGGCGAAACTTCTTCAACATAATTATATCGCCGAATTTCTAGTAGATATAATAAACTATATACCTAAACGTGCCTAAAGAATCACTTTTTCTATTGTTGAAAACCGTATAATAATCTGTTTCGTAGAATTCGAGTTTATCGCGTCCAGAGAGACAGAAAAACAGAAAACACGACTTCTTTTTATAATATGTATAGATAGTATATGTAGATATTTTGGGACGCCCGATATATAGTATTATTGATTTTTTAAGTAACAAGGCCGTAATACCATTTATTCAACAAAATTGTTTATTACAAAAACATCTAAACTCTATAGCTTAATGTACATGCCATCGCGTATAAAATATTGTGGAGCAGTGTGGCTGTGTTCCAAGTTAACCCTTACGATTTGCAGGTCTTTAGTGGTGAGGAAACGAGCTCTACAGGGTGTTCCATTTGTGCACCTCCAACTAACGGTGCTTTGAGATCTTCTTTCGCAGAAGAATGAGTATCCATTGAGCACGCCCATCTGTTTACCCGCTTTATTCGTTACCCATTGCACTGAAATAAATATTATAGTTTTTAAATGAAAATATGTTTTTTACAATATAAATAAATAACACTTCAGTGCTTATGCTTGATGCAGCATACAGTTCAACCCACTATTAACACCTGACTCGTTTAAAATACGTAACTACCTACGACTATTTTATCTATTTTCCTATAATATAATTAAACATAAACATACATACAATTTTTTTATTTCCATTTATTAAAAAAATACAAAAATGTTTAACTCTATAGCTTAACCAACATGCCATCGCGTATAAAATATTGTGGAGCAGTGTGGCTGTGTTCCAAGTTAACCTTTACGATTCGCAGGTCTTTAGTGGTGAGGAAATGGCCTCTACAGGGTGCTCCCATGGTGCACTTCCAACTGAGGGTGCTCCGAGACGTCCTATCACAGTAGAATGAGTAGCCCTTGAGCACGCCGATCTGTTTACCCGCTTTATTCTTAATCCATTGCAATGAAATTAATATTATAGTTTTTAAATGAAAATATGTTTTTTTTACAATTTCAATAACGCTTCAGTGTGCTTAAGCATGATAATTATACTGTTTTTAACGTAACTCTCTATGACTACTATCGTTTCCTATATTTAACCATAAACATGTTATATACTTTTATTCATTAAGAGTGATTGTAAAAAATCCTTGCTATCCTCGGAAGTACCGCCAGGGTGGTACGAATTCTGGCCGATAATTGCCACTTTCTTGTTGGTAATACTGTTCACCCACGTCACTGAAGAACCAATGAAAAATATATTTTTTTAATGCTTAAACATCTTACCTATACTGAACACAAATGATTACAGGCTTATGTTAGTACAAATAAAGAATTCAATGGTAGACATTATCCTTGGAAATAATTACTGTTTAAATTTAAAAACTCCCCGAGGTTTTGTATAGCCCCATCAGCTAGTATAATTATAGTATACTGCGAATGAAGTTTAATAAAATTATTTAAACAATTTAATTCACGTCAATTAGCTTTCCTCCATCAAGTGAACTATTTTAATTTTTCACTGCACAATATCAAGATGGCGCAGACAAGGCATGATTTTGATACATCGTTTTGGAGAAAAATTGATTTTCTTCAAAATGTTGGACTGATTAGTAAACACATCTAAGATCCACGAGGCAATTGGCTTTCGAATGAAAAAAACGCGTTGAAATCGGCCGACCCGATTGAGAGCTACGGTGCAATGAGAATACAAATCATTGCTGTAATGTTTTACTATTAATACTTGTTCTATAACTATAACAATAAAATGGCACGTAACTTTAAGACAGTATATTCATAAATTGCACAATATTCCGTTACGAATGATAAAAGGCCTAGGCTTATGATCATGTGTTAGCTGTTGGCGAATCATTTCCAGATCCTTGGTGGTAGTGAACCGAGCCTTGCACTGCCGCTGCAGGCACCGCCAGGCTATGGTGTTGCAAGTAGAACGAGCGTAGTAGTAAGCGTATCGATCGATGACACCCAGAGTTTTGTTGAAGCGGTTTTTCACCCATACAACTGGAACAAAATTGTTAAATTCTAGAAGAGGTTGGAAACAAAATGTATATAGATAAAAATAAAAATGTAAAAACTAAAAAAACTAACAATTTCAAAAGTGAAAGCTCATCGATAGTTGCCGAATAAATACAAGAAAGTTTGTTGACAAACTGGGGGAAAAGTCAGAAGACTCACCATACAACACAAATACTGAGAATGTAGGTACTATCTATTCAGTAACCCTGCTTTGGGAGTTGTCGACGAGTACATATTTTTATACCATGTTTTTTTGCAAAGTCGTGGTTAATTTGTCTTTCTGAATTTGAAGAAACATCTCATTCAACAGAGATATCAGATACTGGACTACTCCGGCAGACAAAAAGACGGGGATGGAACTATACTAACGCAAGTTGACGACAATACAGACCCTTGTATCTCGGCTAAGTCTGCCCGTAAAAAGGGGGCGTAAAACTGGTTTACTAGGGTGCTAGTGCTGTCATACTGGCTAAGCTTCTGCAACATGATGATTATTAAGACGTGGAGATAATTTTTAAAGGATTTTTATTGTTTTTTCTTAAACTTAGGTTTTCGTTTAAATTTAATCACTTTGATACTTTCTTTAAATTTCGCTTCTGCTGACTATTCCTCGGCGTCATTGCTGTCGGGTGGAAAAATTTTCCTTCTTTTTTTAGTTGAATATACCTTTGTCTGTCTTTTTCTTTTAGTGCTGCGTAAAGAATCGGGTCGCTTTTTATTCTTTTCTTTCTTTCTCGCTCCGCTACTCGCTTCTTTTCTAAACGTTCTAGTCTCTTCTGTCTTCTTTTGTGGTGCCACTCTAAAACAATGAATTATTTTGAGTTAAAATTTAAGAACGTTTTCAGGCATTCTGTAATTAAATATTGTAATTTAAAGATAGAACAATTTAACTGATAAATATGAATTCCAGTGGCTCTATTTAATTACGGTAAAGATGCTTTTTGTAACTTAGAATCGGTATTTAAAATTAAATTTTAAAGAATAATTTAAGTTAAGTACATTAAATTTTATTTTACAAATATGTCCGAAAAATCTTTATATATTTAAACTTCTTTATATTCTTAACTTTTATTCTTAGGGTTCGATAGAAGAGAATATTTAGCGCGTCGCGGTCAGCCTTCTTCACACGTGCGAAGATGGATAGTAAGGTATCTTAAAATCATATCGTAATGAACACTGAATTAATGGTATCTCGTTAATAATTTTATTATTCAAGTAACACACAGACGCATTGTATTACATACTTTTATTTTCTTTTACCCAATAAAAATGCACAATCAAAAACTTTTTTTTACAAAACGATCTAACTCTATAACCTTACGAACATGCCATCACGTATAAAATATTGTGGAGCAGTGTGGCTGTGTTCCAAGTTAACCCTTACGATTTGCAGGTCTTTAGTGGTGAGGAAACGAGCTCTACAGGGTGTTCCATAGGTGCACCTCCAACTAATGGTGCTTTGAGATCTTCTTTCGCAGAAGAATGAGTATCCATTGAGCACGCCCATCTGTTTACCCGCTTTATTCGTTACCCATTGCACTGAAATAAATATACAGTTTTTAAATGAAAATATGTTTTTTACAATATAAGTAAATAACCACTTCAGTGCTTATGCTTGATGCAGCATACAGTTCAACCCACTATTAACACCTAACTCGTTTTAATATTGCTACGTAACTATCCACGACTATTTTGTCTATTTTCCTATAATATAATTAAACATAAACATACCAACATTTTTTTAATTGCCATTTATTAAAAAAAATACAAAAATGTTTAACTCTATAGCTTAACCAACATGCCATCGCGTATAAAATATTGTGGAGCAGTGTGGCTGTGTTCCAAGTTAACCTTTACGATTCGCAGGTCTTTAGTGGTGAGGAAATGGCCTCTACAGGGTGCTCCCATGGTGCACTTCCAACTGAGGGTGCTCCGAGACGTCCTATCACAGTAGAATGAGTAGCCCTTGAGCACGCCGATCTGTTTACCCGCTTTATTCTTAATCCATTGCACTGAAATTAATATTATAGTTTTTAAATGAAAATATGTTTTTTTTTACAATTTCAATAACGCTTCAGTGTGCTTAAGCATGATATACTGTTTTTAACGTAACTCTCTATGACTACTATCGTTTCCTATATTTAACCATAAACATGTTATATACTTTTATTCATTAAGAGTGATTGTAAAAAATACTTTATACAGTTAAACAGAAAAACAATTCAGAACCTTGCATTCATCTGTTTTTGCAATGCTGTCGCTTTAATGTTGTTACCAAAAACAATTGGAATGTTGGTAAAATGAAAATGAATTTTTTTTTGGTATTGTATAGCAAAGAAGCCAGCATTACACTAACCATTGCCCCAGCGAAACATAGGCGGGTTAGGTTGGCTAATTAGAGGAAAAAAGAAACAATAAAACATCAACAAAACCTTTGCAAAACATATGTTTCCTTTATTAGTTTATCTTGTTAAAATTTAATATAGACACCGTTTCGTACACAAAAGTTAGGACGAGGGTGGTCATGACATAGATCTCTTGGTATGATGGTACCCCCGCGCGTGGTGAATCTAGCTTTACACGGCCGGCCTTTTGTGCACCGCCATGCTAGGAGACTTTCGCTTCTCTGTATCGCACAATAATACGTGTATCCGTCAATTATAGCCAATTGCTTACCCTTCTTATTATTCACCCATCGAACTGAAAAAATACATAGACATTTAATTGATAGAAACGCTAGGCGAAACCAGGGGCTTTATTTTGGAACAGCGCGAATGCTGATTTCGAGTGCTTTTTTCGACAAATCAAATATTATCTTTTCGATCAGTGCGCCTACAACTTATTCGTCGCTAGATGAAGGATTCGAAAATAGAGCTTCTAACCGATATCCTTTTTAAGGACGTCGAGCCTCCTCACTACTAAAAGACTTATGATACCTTTGGGTATTGAAAATGTGAACTTTGGAAGAAGGTATAATAGCGCTGGGGTTTATCTAAGATCTAAACCTTTTTATATATTGTTCTTAAATATTTTACGTAATATTATTGAGCATGAAAAAACCCATAGGCACCCTTTTATTTTCTAAATTCGTATGATATCTGAAATAAAATGTCTTGAATTAAGTACCTAATAGAAAAAAATTATATTGAACTTTTTTATTTTTATTTTATTGAAAGTAAAAACCGTTGATAAAATAGGTTAGGTATGAATGATAAATAAGATATGAATGTGGAATAAATACAACAAATTGTATTTTATTTATTTATTCTAGAAATATTATTATAAAAATGATGTTTTTTATCAATTACACATATATTATCCTTACTTTTTATTTATTAGAAACTTATGAAACTTGCATTTTTATTTATTTGTGACACTTAATTGTACATCATAGTTGTAAATAGAGATTTCTTTCAGATAACCTTGGCAAGTATATGTCCATTCTTTCGAAAAGTTTTCCTTACCCAGCTACTAATCCAACGAAGGCGAAACTTAACAAAGATATTTAGTTCCAACTACAACACAACTTTTAAAGATATCAAGATCATTTACGATGATATGAAATTAAATACAATTTGATGACAAGTAGTATAAATAAAAAATAACGCTAAACACTTATAGCCACACGCTAGGATTCCTGTGTCGTGGGCGCCATGGACAACACACAAGACAAGAACACTCACCCAGACCAAAGTCGGACAAAACCCATCATTACAATTTTTGCCTCGCTGGAAATCGAATCCAGGACCCCTGGCACGCCAATCTGGCTTGTTATCCATTAAATCCTTAACATTAGAAATACAGATGTCTTGTTACTACCTAGGCAGATACAAACCAATTTCTTAAATTTAAAATAACATACATATATACGAGTAACAAATACCTATAGGTACACTTACAATACACTAAAATACTATTAAACTTTTATAAAAACCCCGTCTTTGATGACGAATGAAGGTTTTGCATGGTCGTGCTGAAGGTACACTTCTCTGAGGTACACTTGATCATTGTCGGTTATAAATCTGGCTCTGCAAGGGGCACCTCTAGTGCAACGCCAATATTTAATTTTAGTTCGCATCGAACTTTGCTCTAAGGAAAACGTATATCCATGGACAATGGCCAGTGGTTTTCCGCATGTCTTCCTTACCCACAACACTGTAAAAAAAGACAAAAATATTCAGATATTTGGCCTATTGAATAAAACTTATGTATTACTACAATTTATGGAAGTAATTCTATCTTTGTTTGATGTTTTCACATAAATTACTCGTTCGTATAAACGTTTCTTACACGAATAACGGAACTCCATTAAAATATCACCGCTGTATAGTGTCACGGTAATACTATGCATAATATTAACGTAATAGTGTATAACTGCTGCTAAATGTATAATTTTTTGATATTTAATTTATTTCACGTCTTATTCCAAAAGTTATAGTCCGATAAAAAAGTCAATTTTCCGATCCAAGGTGTACATACTTTTTAGCTTAGTATGTGTGGTGTCTTCGATATCACACTTAGTCGGTTTCCGTCAGAGACGTGTGACAACCTCCTGCCTCGCGGTCTCAGTACGAACTGCCGTCAGAACCGAGTTAGCACGTGGCACCCACTAGCGCCATGACACTGACATCTGACATGACATGCACGTCATGATTACCGGAAACATCACTGTAGACGTCACACCTCTTTCCTTTTATTAAATTCGTTAACGTTAACTAAATTAATTTACCCTCAAAGTATTATCGTACTGTTTGAAATTAACAACATAAATTACACAATAAATTTTAACATGACCAAGTATTGAATTAGTAAATGAACGTAAGTCGTCATTAGAAATTATGTTTAACAATTTTTCCTTTTCCTCCTTAATAACCTATTCCCCCTTTTTTATGTAACTCGCACTTTCTCGTGTGAGACTTTTAATTAGGTTACAACAAAGTTCTAATTTTATTTTATATTTAATTTGAACAACAAGTTTTTCAGATTACTTTAAATTTCTTTAATTGAACGCCAAGTTTTGTTTTAATTCTTTTTCTTCTTTTTTTTTTTTAAATGGAGAAGAAGCCGGCAGAACAAACTCCATAACATTGCAACACTTGTTTAGAGCAAAATTACCGAATTTATTATTAACGCGAGTTTGTTTTAACTTTTTAACGCAATACGTCATCGTACAATCGTCGTAAACTGGATGACTCGATCAGCTGTGGTGTCGGAATTTACCTGTAACAAGAAACACAACGAAAGTATCTCTTAACGGTCGACCCATTCTGACTTATAAAGTCAAGAACATTTAATGCAATAGAATATCCACTTAACTTTTATTTTATCTGATTACCATGTCAATATCGTCAATTTTTATTATTCACTCCTAACTACATTCATCATTCTAGAGCAAATTACAAGGTCACCAAAACATAATTGTTTTTTTTTTATTTATTTATTTTTTAAGCCAAATTTAACCAAATTAGAATATAAGGGATTCATTATATTAATTGCCGGGGCCACGCATCGCGGTCATTCAAAGCAAATCACAAAATGACTCGATGAACTGTACACAGATTTTACAAAATTCAAGACTAAACTCCCGAGTAAGGCATCTAGTGTCCCGGCTTTCCAGCCGATCAGCAATCGCATTGCTCACTTCCAGTGCCTGGATCCTCTGATCCGGAAATTCAAAGGTGCGTGACCTCGGATTCGAACTCGGACCCTCCGAATAGGAGGCGGAGTTCTTAACCACTTTCTACCACAACTTAATTTTGAACATAGTCATTAACCTTATCCACATCGATCCTGACCGATGCGTGACCAACTGGCATTTTCTTAGTCTGTCTAGTAATTATTACCCATGACGAAAGTATTTTTAAAACTCAAATTGGTATTTTAGAATTGTCAAAGGACTCACCGACCAAGTTATACGACACAGCTTTTAATTTAAAGTTGCTCAAAACAGAATAGCTTGTATTCAACATAAATTAACTGGTAATTATCTTGAAACTATCTTAGCTCTTTTCAAAACAAGTTTTAACTCATCGAACGATACTCAAGCATAGTCCAGTAGTTTCCTCAAAATAGCATTAAACCCGCATATAGCTGTTATCACCATCTTATGCATTGTCCATCCCAATGCGACTGTACATTGGCACCCACCAATTACAGCACTCAACACATCTCTAGTGTTCTTACAAGGTCTGTGTATTTGCAAAGAAGCAATACCGTTCATGTACTATTTCATAAGTTCCGTTCGATAAGTTGACTGAAAATTTAAATTTCTCAGCAATGAAGAAATCTTTGAAATTGAATGAACATTACGTCTCGAAAACAAATTTTAATTCATTTCTCCTTTAAGTTATCAGAAAACATATGACGATACAGATCACCTGTTAAGTTGCGTCCGATCCGAGGCAGTAACCCCCGGCAGAGGTGCGAGTAACTATGGTTTGCTAAAGCTTCGTCATTGGTGGAGGAACAATTTCACTCCAGGACGCCCACGAGTGCACGCACGCTGCCGTCGATTCGGTTCCAGATAACACGTGCCCTGCGTTTGTTCCCAGTCGCCACAGGAATGACCTGTGTATCTTCGTAACTTAACAGAACAGAAATCGCTGTACATTGCATCGCCATCTGTGAGATAACTTCAAAACTTAAAGCTTTCACAAGGTAAATTAAAGGCAATCGAAGTGTGCTGCACTTGTTAATAGAAAAGAGTTAGGCCTTTCTCACACAACGGCATTTGTAAGCGACTAAGATGTTGTCAAAGTAAAGTGGCGACGCGTCTACGATGCGTGCCCTGTCAGCGAACAATGTCAAATACAACGAATTTTGGATTGTGTTGCAGTCGCGTAGCTAATAAACAGCGCAGTGTGAGAGGGCCCTGTGGAACAATATTTACCCTTTAGATTCCAGCGAAGTGAGCGTACTATGAAATCATGACATGAATTCATGTCGTTGGGGATTAATGAAATATCCAACTGTTACTTTAATTTATAGTCTCATTGAGGCATCACAAATTATGTTCTTCTTTCAGTAAAATCTTTCGTCAATGATCACTAATTATAAAACACAACAAAAGGTCATGTTTCCACAAGGAACGAAATAAAACTGACGTCATAAAGCTCCAACATATTAGATGTAACAAATTACGATTATACCGAAAACGCCGTTTTACTTTTACCTCCTTTCGTGTTGCTACAGATAGGTGATGTCATCATGGGTTCCAAACTGATACCAGACGAGGTCATGGTATGAGAATAGCTTTCTATGTATATGACTGTATAACATCCGACCATGGTACACAGTATAAAAGTGAGGTAAATACAGTTCTCGCTAGTCGTGCCAATAAAATTATTCTAAATTGATTGTAATTTTGTGACATTACCTACCCCTTTTTTTTGAGTCATGTACTGGATAATGAGTTCAAGTTAAATAAGTTACGTACCGTTGGAAAACACGAATACTGGTTCCGAACCACTTTTCTTACTTATATGGAAAGAGACTGTACAATTTACAAATTGCTAATATGTATTATAATTATGTCAAATAACACTGTTTGTCGCAAAATAACTTTAGTGCGAATGCACGTATGTACGAATTTATTTTAAATGTCATTATATTATATCCACTTTCATTGAATAGCAACGCATCACAAAGCTGAGACTATGCTTATTACTATCTGCCTGTTATTGTACTGTATACAAGGCTCCACGACATAATTTAGAGACAAATTGATTTTGACGCTATTTAATTGAATAGTACCTGGTTGACCGAGCTTTGCTCGGTTGAAAATTATATTTAGTATGAATCGCAAGAAATACGAGGAATTCCGCCATCTATTCAGGAGTCAAATCATACAACTGTTCACTGAGCACAAAATTCATTTTACTTATGTTACGGCCAAAGGATCTCAACAGCGTGTTTCACAAAGTTGTACAGCGCCATCTAGTTTCATACTACTGAAATTTCAACACGTTACAAACAGTACCTCATAGAAGTTAACTGTGTGAGCGAATTAATTGCATTTTAAATAGGTACATACTTAATTAGATAAATTCATTGAACTTTCCTTCGTACTTTTCGCAGGCTTAGGCAGTCCCCGACTGAAATTTTTATTTGCGATAAAATGTATTGAATGTTTATGATAATTAAACAACATAAATAAATATACTTTTAGTTTAATGAGCAAGTTGTTAGGCGTACTTAAAATTTTATTGATTCTATTTACAACAATAGTAATTTCATCGATCTGACCATTATTTATTTAAAACTTTATTAAAATATATTATTAAATCGATAATAACAAAACTAACATTTATTTACAAATATTCTCGTAAATATCACAAACGCACGTTAAACTATCACTACGCGTCCTGCGAGGTCAAGCGAGATAATCGCACTGATTTTTAATTTTATTCAAACAGAAAATAGGTAGGTATAACGCAAAAATAGCGCTTCAACGTAAGTAGCCGAACAAAAATATATTCGAGCGCCATCTAGTTTCATACTACTGAAACAAACAAACCGTATCTCATAGAAGTTATCCTAATGTTTCATAGATGGCGTCAGTTCAACACGTTACAAACAGTACCTCATAGAAGTTCATAGATGGCGTCAGTATGATGTTTTTAAAATCTCTTTATCTCGGGAACCGAGCTTTTCTCGAACCTGGGACCTTGATAAATCGATTCCTTGAGCCGAAAACCCCCTAATCTGTTACTTTCATGAAAATCTTTGCAGCCGTTTCCGAGATCGTGAATATAAATAAATAAATATACAAGAATTGCTCGTTTAAAGATATTAGATTCCATTTATTGTCATTACAACCTTCATAATTGTTTTATAAATAAAGAGCTTGGTCATGCGTTTCGTATTTTAGCCATGAGTATTAATTTAGTAAGTTCTATCTGTAAATGTGACTAGGAAAAGAAGCTCATTCGAAAAGTGTTTGTGAGCCTTCCTTCGAATAAATATCTTATTCATTTGAATAATATCTTTGTTGTTATTTCGTACCTATCCATCTAATTTAGGACTAAAGTTACGTAGGTACCAAATCGTTCAACACTCAAAATTTGACAAAAATAGTTAATTCTTTTCCCATTTACCATTTTAAATCATACATAAGCATTTGCACACATTATAGTACTTACCACATAAATAAACGTACTTGTATACTGAAATGAAGTCTTTCAATAATTAGTGCCTACCAAAGATAGATAACATGTATGCTTAGAATATTTTATTATAAAATATTTCCCATTACTATTGCAACATAATGTAATTGAATGTAATTGAATTGTAATAATCATCACAGCAAGTCAACTACTTTTACAACCAATAATAAGTAACTGAATTTAGTCATAATTATGATAAAAACTTTCCGTTTAAAGGCTATTCGATGTTAACTCTTAACGGAAGTAATTAAGTAAATAATATACCATAAGCAAAACCATCCGAATACATACTACATCTGAATAGTAAATACAGTATTTTAGCCTTTGAACTCCAGTTTAAATAAGGGTTCTGGTATATAATATAAAGGTAAGTATTCAACATGGCGGTTTATTCGTAACAGTATAGGGGTACCACACAATAATATGTATGTGCTGGTACCACAATGCTTGTTATAATTATATGATATATTTACAGTTTTTATTACGTACATTTTAACAGCAGTCTCTAACCGGGTCGTTTGAGTTCGACCTACTGTTGTTAGTTAAACTTTGCTGATGGCACATTATTCACCCAATTGTGAGTCCCTGACTCGATTTGTGAGTCCCTGACTCGTTTATACCATTTGGTTTATAAGTCATTTGACTTATTTTCCGAGGCCCTTGGCAAATTTTACCCATTGGTAATATTGTAAGTCTTTGACTTATTTTCTATGCCCCTGGCCAATTATTTCCATACCCTTGGCAAATTTTGCCCCTTTGGAAATTTCCTTTGATAATTATCTTTGACTTATTTTGTATGCCCCATGGCAAATTATTTCCATACCCCTGGCAAATTTTGCCCCTTTGGAAATTTCATTTGATAATTATCATTGATTTATTTTGTATGCCCTTGGCAACTTTTACTTACCCTTTGGTAATTCCTTAAGATGACACTTAGCCAGTGTGCTGAACAACACGGCACTGTAATACACAGTGAACGACACAAATATTCACCTTTGTCACCTATTCGGGCAAACAATAACAAGTTGTGCGCAAACGTTTTAAAATTGTTAACGCACATGTATTTACGTTACCTTTGCGCGCGTACACATGCATGCAGTGTTCTCGCGTCGATGCGAAACAGGATTCAGAGCTCTTCTCAGTGGACATGTTCGTACACAAGTGTGCCACACTGTGTGTTTACAAAAGTTAGGCACAGCCTTACCGGTGGAGACAGGAGCTAACCGCGATACCAGCTTAGTACCCGCAACACTGGAGTTTTGCACGAAATGTTTGTTTGCAAATGTGCTACACACTATTTTGGTGGAATCGTACCATACATGCTGCAATTACACCGGTCCGTACATCGGTACTAACTTATAGCTGGACTTGGTATTTAAGAAGTATATACAATACAATACAAATACTCTTCATTGTTCACCAGTTTTGACAAAAATAAGCTCGATGTAATATCAAGAAAACAATCGGCGGTCTTATTGCTATTTAATTGGCGGAAAACTGCTTTTGTTAAGAATCAGGGTTAATAAAATATGAGATTATTATAAATATAACTTAATATTCACGAATATCATGGTATAATTTATACCGAAAACATAATTTTATAATTTTATATTTGTAGGGTAATTATGTTATTGTGATTCTAAGTTTTAATCAAGACTCAGGAGTTAACCAATTAGCAGACTTTTATTGCCAGAAAGACCTTGTAAGCACCGATTGTGTACACTTTTATTGTTTCTTAATTTTATTCTTGGCACAGCAGCACGTTAAATACAACAACATTTGTGAAGAATGAGAGAATATTTGATGGCATTTCCACTGCAAACTATGTACTTGCATTTTCCAAATAGTTGAAGTAAAATAGTTAAAGGTGGCTACTTACATGGTTTAAATTTAGTTTTAAAGGTACCTTGTCGTTCGAGTGGGTTCGTCTACCCCCCCTTTTCCTTTTGATGTTTACGTGTTCCAATATATTACACCACGAATTGGGGCCCGTCGCCATGTGTGGTGTCTTCGATATCACACTTAGTCGGTTTCCGTCAGAGACGTGTGACAACCTCCTGCCTCGCGGTCTCAGTACGAACTGCCGTCAGAACCGAGTTAGCACGTGGCACCCACTAGCGCCATGACACTGACATCTGACATGACATGCACGTCATGATTACCGGAAACATCACTGTAGACGTCACAGTATGTATGATAGATCGTATCTAATTAATAACAATATAACGTATAATATCCGGTGAGGACCGAGGTTTTCTCGGTAAAATTGTAAAATAGTCAATCCTATATACGTATTGAAAGTGACAAAAATAACACCACTGTCATTCAAATTTTTTATTTGTTGTCATTTTCACAGTACAAAATTTGTATTTTTTCACATTGAAAACGATATTTTCTAAAAATTAATACTAGCTAGATCGATTTTTCGCCCCCAAACCAGGAGGGGTTTGGGGGCGAAAAATCACACAAAATTTCATGAAAGACGTTGGAGCCGTTTCCGACATTCATATTAAGTATTATACAAGAATTACTCGTTTATAGATAATAGATTAGATAGATTGTAGAATCACAAAATAGGAATTAAGGCCAATGCACAAAAAAGGAATTAAGGCCGTTAAAAACAAAAACAATTATACTTCGTGCTTCGTCCTCGAGATTAGTAACCTGAAATAGAAACTTATTAACACACATATGTAGTAACGCATAGCGATCACCACTCTTTGCACTACGTTGAGAAAAAAAGGAGGGTAGAAACATTATAATTTTATAAATGTTACTGAAATTGGGGGTAGGCAGACTACCTCACCCACTTTACCTGCTACCTGTCGTCGTCTCGGAGCCTCATTCGCATTTTAGTGCTTCACCACTCAACACAGTTCCAACCGACGTGGAACGTATTTTTATTTCGTTTTATTATAATAGTTTTTTCTTGTATTGAAACCAAGTACACCTTTTATTTAGTGATATTTAGTGATTAAAAGTAGTTAAAATGTTAAAACATAAAAATTCTGAAGTGGAAGAGTTACAAATATAAAGAAACCGCGAAGTCGCCGACGCATACACGTGATTGAGGATTCATCTTCATCATCAGATGAAGCATTCAGGATCTATCATCCTGCCTTCAGCGAATAACCTTCAGGTAACACGTGTTCTTTTTACGGTGCCGTGCATTATAACAAGAATAGCTGCTTATTCTAAATACACTCTGAGCAGTTTCTGGGACTGTCTCGCCGCATTTGTGACAGTTGGTTTGCGTTCTTTTCATTGGGAACTGAATCTTACCGACTATAAGCAAGCGTAATAAACTCATACCAATAACTGAGCAGTCTTCGGGACTGTCTCGCCATTGGTGAAATAGTTTTCGTATAATTTTACAAAAACAAATCTTAACATGGCTTCATGTATTACGCAGCTACTGAGATTCCTTATTATGTGCTTACGCAGCTCATGTCTTTCAGACGGAGGAATTTTTGATTTTAAGAACAAGGATAGCTGCTTATTCTAAATGCACTCTGAGCAGTTTCTGGGACTGTCTCGCCGCATTTGTGACAGTTGGTTTACGTTCTTTTCATTGGGAACTGAATCTTACCGACTATAAGCAAGCGTAACAAACTCATACCAATAACTGAGCAGTTTTTGGAACTGTCTCGCCATTGGTGAAATAGTTTTCGTATAATTTTCCAAAAACAAATCTTAACATGGCTTCATGTATTACGCAGCTACTGAGCTTCCTTATTATGTGCTTACGCAGCTCATGTCTTTCAGACGGAGGAATTTTTGATTGTAAGAACAAGGATAGCTGCTTATTCTAAATGCACTCTGAGCAGTTTCTGGGACTGTCTCGCCGCATTTGTGACAGCTGGTTTGCGTTCTTTTCATTGGGAACTGAATCTTACCGACTATAAGCAAGCGTAACAAACTCATACCAATAACTGAGCAGTTTTTGGAACTGTCTCGCCATTGGTGAAATAGTTTTCGTATAAATTTTACAAAAACAAATCTTAACATGGCTTCATGTAATACGCAGCTACTGAGCTTCCTTATTATGTGCTTACGCAGCTCATGTCTTTCAGACGGAGGAATTTTTGATTTTAAGAACAAGGATAGCTCCTTATTCTAAATGCACTCTGAGCAGTTTCTGCGACTGTCTCGCCGCATTTGTGACAGTGGTTTGCGTTCTTTTCGTTGGGAACTGAATCTTACCGACTATAAGCAAGCGTAATAAACTCATACCAATAACTGAGCAGTTTTTGGAACTGTCTCGCCATTGGCGGAATAGTTTTCGTATAATTTTACAAAAACAAATCTTAACATGGCTTCATGTATGTGACGTCATGTGACGACCCGAATGGCGCAATGGTTAACACACCGATCGCTGTTCCGAGGGCCCTGGGTTCGATTCCCAGCGAGGCGGCAATTTGAATGATGAGTTTAAATTTCCGTTCTCGGTCTGGGTGTGTGTCCTTGTCTTGTGTGTTGTCCAAGGCACCCACGACACAGGGAATCCTAGTGTGGGGCTTTGAGTGTGAAGCGTTATTATTATGTATTACGCAGCTACTTAGCTTCCTTATTATGTGCTTACGCAGCTCAGGTCTTTCAGACGGAGGAGTTTTTTGATTTTAAGGAGCGCCCACTGTTGCCAGAGCCTGTTGAACCCAGACAGCCACCCAGCTTATCGAAGCCCTCGCAACATCCGTACAGGACAACCCGCCGCCAGTAGACGAGGTAAAATATGCTGGTCAACTATCGTTGTATTACAAGCAATGGGCACTCCTAACATCCGATCGTAAAATTCGAGACTGGATAAAGGGGTATAAACTCGAATTTTTGCGTCCTGTGGTACAATATCAAGTCCCTTCTCCACCTAAACTTAGAAGTAAAGAATGTCTACTTGTAGAGCAAGCTGTACATAATTTAACCGGTACTGGGGCAATTTCACAATGCCTTCCATGCGAAGGACAATTCATATCGAGTTCCTTTTTACGTCCAAAGCAAAACGGCAAGATGCGATTCATATTACATTTAAAACCATTAAACAAGTTTATCCATACGGATCATTGTAAGCAAGAAGACTTAAGGACGGTGTATTATTCCTAGTTAGGGCTTATCTTGGGATATTAACATAGAGGCATATTTATCTTCCAATCATTTATTAATAGAATGACAACGTCAGTTCCTACATACTTCCTTATCGAATGGCCATTCTTCTCAGTGGCCATACCGCATACATCACAGACGGCTGTAAAGATAATTACAAAAAAATATCATATGGCTATTTTAGAGCTTAAAGATGCCTATTTATTTATAACAATTCATCCTGATTTTAGAAAATATTTGCGGTTCATATGGGACAACAAAATTTACGAATTCAATGCTCTGCCTTTTGGACTAAAAACAGCCCCGTACGTATTTACTAAGATAATGAAACCAGTCGTTAAACTCCTCAGGGCTGCAGGATACTTGTCAACGATTTATCTTGATGATTTACTTTTAATTGGACGTTCTTATCAAGAATGTGATGGTAATATTAACATCACGAAAAAGCTACTCAGTTCTCTAGGTTTCATCATTAATAAGCAAAAGAGCAATCTTGTAAATTTCTCGGTTTTATTATTGACTCACAGAAAATGCGAGTTTCTCTACCGCATGACAAGAAAATACAAGTTAAGTCTGAAATTAAGAATTTTATTAAAACGAAACGTACTAAGTTTCTTGGCTCGAGCGGCAAAGATAACTATGAATTATTTATAACGATTCCTAGCACTGTAATGCCTGTTTTACAATGGTGGCTTAACGCAATTAATAAGTCGGGTAAAAGAATACTTAATGATAAATATGCTATTGAAATATACTCTGACGCCTCAACGACGGGATGGGGAGCGTCCTGCAATGGGGAAACGGCTAGCGGTCAATGGTCCACAAGCGAGCAGGGCTACCACATCAACTATCTTGAACATTTAGCAGCATTTTTAAGTTTAAAATTTTTTGCAAAACAACTTATAAACTGTCAAATACTGCTTAGAATAGATAATTCAACAGCTATTTCATATATCAACCGCATGGGTGGTATCGAATTTCCCCATCTCACTCAAGTAATTAAAGATATCTCTGGCAATGGTGTGAGCAAAGACAATTATTCATTTTCGCATCGTACATCAGATCTGTGGACAACAAAATTGCAAACGCGGAATCTAGAAAAGTACATCCAAATATCGAATGGGAATTATCAAATTCTACCTACGAAACCATAATTTCAAAACTTGGTAAACCTCACATAGACTTGTTTGCAAGCCGAATTAATCGTAAATGTGAAAAATTTATAATATATCTTTGCACAGGGACCCCGATGCCTTTGCTATTTATGTATTTACTATTAACTGGATTAATTATTTTTTCTACACCTTTCCCCCATTTTCAAGGATATTACAGTCGCTCAAAAAATTATTAACGATGTAGCTGATGGGATCATGATAGTCCCGCTGTGGCCCAGTCAACCATGGTACCCTATTTTTACAAGTCTTCTTAAGTCAGACATAATATACCTCAAAGCCAACGAAAGTTTAATTTCTTGTACCTAATTCCAGAGAGTCCCGAAGGATACAATCAAACCTTATCCTGACGGCCGGGAGGTTGTCAGGTCGGCCTTAATGCTGCGAGGCGCACCGCCTTCCTCTGTAGAAATAATGCTATCCTCCATTTCAACAAAACAGTATAGCGCTTATCAAAAAAAAAATGGCATAATTTCTGTGTAAAAAATTCAACGAATCTTTATAATGCTAGTATACCAAAAGTTTTAGAATTCTTAACTGGTGGTAGTCAATTTGGCTCCCTTAATAGTTGTAAAGCCACATTGTACTACGGCATGATATCATCGATAACGATAATATTCAAAGATTTTTCAAAGGGGTATATCGACTTCGACCACCGAATCCAAAGTACAATATTACTAGGGATACAAATTGCGTATTAAATTTCTTAAAAGCACAATACCCTAATGAAAACATTTCTCTCGAACAACTATCAAAGAAATGCTCTACTTTGATTGCTTTAACTACCGCGCATAGGGTACACACCTTATCACAAATAAACATAAATAATATAGAGGTATTACAGACGCAGGTTGTTATTAAAATTCCCGAACTGATCAAAACTTCTCGTGTAGGATCTAAACAGCCTATATTATTTTTACCGTTTTTTCGTGAAAAACCAGAAATATGCCCCGCGAACACTTTAGTCTATTATATAAATAAAACTGCAGCAATACGTAGATCTGATTCTTTATTTATAAGCTATAAAAACCTTATAAACCAGTAGCTTTTCAAGGTGGTAGAGCCTAGAGTTCGCCCGGGGTAGTGCCACCGCCCGCCAAGGTACTCAGTACCATTCCTACCGTCATAATAATTGTTTTTAAGAGCAATTGTGTTCCGGATAGGAAGGTGTGGAGCCGGTTCACTTTTTAAGAGGCGACCATCTCAGACCTCAGGGGTAGCAACGCATCTGTGACCGAATTGGAACAAGACTCACACTAATCATTACTAACTGGACAATACTAATATTAACTAACAGAAACTAACTATCACTAACAGTCCCTGTCCTCACACTTATTAATAAACTAACCAACTAACATTCTAACACCATCTACTAATTGGACTAACCACCCTAGTCCCTAAATTGGGTCTTGTTCTAAGTCGGTCACAATTGCCATGGGCGGCAGCGGAAGGGTGGTGCTGCATGCTCGTTTGCTACCTTAATTCAAAAAAAAAAAAAAAAAAAAAAAAAAAGCTTCCCAAACATTAAGTCGCTGGATCATAGGAACCCTAAAGGACAGTGGAGTCGACGTATCAATATTTTCCGCGCACAGCACCAAACATGCGTCCACATCACGCGCATATTCGCGAGGAGTCAACATTGACCTTATCCGCAACACCGCCGGCTGGAGCGGAAGCTCTAATACTTTCGCCAAGTTCTACCACCGAACCATCATCGACACAAATGAAGTGTCTATAGCGAGTGTAGTTATAAATTAAATTATAAAATTTAAATTTACCAAGTTTTTCAAATTGTAAAAATTGTAAGTGTTAGTTTTGTATCTGGGTATACATATGCTCATATTATTTCTGATTGTTTCCCTAATCTTATTACGCTAAATGGACAATTGATTATGAGTGGTTCGCCTTTTTGATTAATCCCCTTCTTGAAACCTTGCAACACTCTCAAGGTCTACATATGTGTGTTAATAAGTTTCTATTTCAGGTTACTAATCTCGAGGACGAAGCACGAAGTATAATTATTGATTAAACGAACTTACCAAGTGAAGTTCTATCATAATTATACGAGTGCTTCGTCCGAAGAGATTAGTAACACCCGCCCACCCTACCCCTATTGGTATGGGTTGCAGGTTTCATAAGGGACTCCAAACCAATGAGGCTCCGAGACGACGACAGGTAGCAGGTAAAGTGGGTGAGGTAGTCTGCCTACCCCCAATTTCAGTAACATTTATAAAATTATAATGTTTCTACCCTCCTTTTTTTCTCAACGTAGTGCAAAGAGTGGTGATCGCTATGCGTTACTACATATGTGTGTTAATAAGTTTCTATTTCAGGTTACTAATCTCTTCGGACGAAGCACTCGTATAATTATGATAGAACTTCACTTGGTAAGTTCGTTTAATCAATAATTATTATTATGATTATTCCTACATATTTATTTATAAGTACCATAAACAGTTCTTAACAGAACTTTTTCATTACACATAGGCGCCGTAGGTCCTCATTTCCTTTGAAACGTCCAATTTTCGAAGCATGCACTTATATACTATTAAACTCTTATATAAACCCCGTCTTTGATGACAAATGAAGGTTTTGCATGGTCGTGCTGAAGGTTCCCTCTGAGGTACACTTGATCATTGTCGGTTATAAATCTGGCTCTGCAAGGGACACCTCTGGTGCAACGCCAATATTTATTTCGCATCGAACTTTGCTCTAAGGAAAACGTATATCCATGGACAATGGCCAGTGGTTTTCCGCATGTCTTCCTTACCCACAACACTGTAAAAAAAAGACGAAAATATTCAGATATTTGGCCTATTGAATAAAACTTATTACTACAATTTATGGAAGTAATTCTATCTTTGTTTGTTGTTTTCATATAAATTACTCGTTCGTATAAACGTTTCTTACACGAATAACGGAACTCCATTAAAATATCACCGCTGTATAGTGTCACGGTAATACTATGCATAATATTAACGTAATAGTGTATAACTGCTGCTAAATGTATAATTTTTTGATACGAGTATTTAATTTATTTCACGTCTTATTCCAAAAGTTATAGTCCGATAAAAAAGTCAATTTTCCGATCCAAGGTGTACATACTTTTTAGCTTAGTATGTATGATAGATCGTATCTAATTAATAACAATATAACGTATAATATCCGGTGAGGACCGAGGTTTTCTCGGTAAAATTGTAAAATAGTCAATCCTATATACGTATTGAAAGTGACAAAAATAACACCACTGTCATTCAAATTTTTTATTTGTTGTCATTTTCACAGTACAAAAATTGTATTTTTTCACATTGAAAACGATATTTTCTAAAAATTAATACTAGCTAGATCGATTTTTCGCCCCCAAACCCCTCCTGCACACAAAATTTCATGAAAGACGTTGGAGCCGTTTCCGACATTCAGATTAAGTATTATACAAGAATTACTCGTTTATAGATAATAGATTAGATAGATTGTAGAATCACAAAATAGGTATGCACAAAAAAGGAATTAAGGTCGTTAAAAACAAAAACAATAATTATTATGATTATTCCTACATATTTATTTATAAGTACCATAAACAGTTAGTTCTTAACAGAACTTTTTCATTACACATTAAGGCGCCGTAGGTCCTCATTTCCTTTGAAACGTCCAATTTTCGAAGCATGCACTTATATACTATTAAACTCTTATATAAACCCCGTCTTTGATGACGTATGAAGCTTTTGGATGATTGTGCTGAAGGTTCCCTCTGAGGAACACTTGATCGTTATCGGTTACAAATCTGGCTCTGCAAGGGACACCTTTGGTGCAACGCCAATATTTAGTTCGCATCGAACTTTGTTCTAAGGAAAACGTATATCCATGGACAATGGCCAGTGGTTTTCCGCATGTCTTCCTTACCCACAGCACTGTAAAATAAAACAAAAGCATTAACATATTTGACCTATTAAGTAAAACTTATTTCTATCTACAATTTAAGGAACTTATTCTATCTTTGTTTACTTTCGGTTTCGGTTTAAAGATCTTTATTTCTCATAAGATGTTTACATCACTTAGAATGAGAAACTTAAAACTACAACATGGATAAATTTTATGTCCGGTGTGCATTATTGTGTGTGTGTGTGTGTGTGTGTGCGTGTGCGCGTGTGTATGTGTTCTGTGTGTATGTGTGTGTGTTTGGGTGTGGGTGTGTGTCTGTGTTTGTATACGTGAGTTGAATATGCGTTCATGCATATTTAGCGTAGTTGTGTTGTGAAGTGTATTTTTATAAGGTATGTACATTTTATTTACGAGTACGTAAGTATTTCGTCCTTTGATGTTTTCACGTAATAATCTTTTGTTTATAAGTTCCTTACACGAATAACGGAACTCCATTAAAATATCACCGCTTTATAGTGTAGGTATAGCTGCCCTTGAATGTAGATACCATAAATTTTTGATGTTTCATTTATTTCACGTCTTATTCTAAAGTTACAGTCTGATAAACAAGTCCATTTTCCGCTCCAAGGTGTACATACTTTTAGCTTATAATGAATCGTATCTACGTAATAACAATATACGTTTAGTATTACAAAATACGTATGCACAAAATGGAATTAAGACCGTTAAAAAAAAACAAAAAAAATATTATTATTCCTTTAAATTATACCATAAACAGTTAGTTCTTAACAGAACTTTTTCATTAAACATTAAGGCGCCGTAAGTCCTTATTTCCTTTGAAACGTCCAATTTTCGATGCATGTACTTACTATTAAACTCTTATATAAACCCCGTCTTTGATGATGTATGAAGATTTTGGATGATCGTGCTGAAGGTTTCCTCTGAGGTACACTTGATGTTTATCGGTTGTAAATCTGGCCTTGCAAGGAACACCCTTGGTGCATCGCCAGTATAAAGTTCGCGTCGAACCGTGGTCTAGGGAATACGTATACCCATCGATAAGAGCCAGTGGTTTCCCGCATGCCTTTCTTACCCACAAAACTGTAAAATAAAACAAAATTCTTATCATATTTGACCAGTTGGATAAGTTGGGTAATTAGGTACTTATTACAATTTGAGTAAGTAATACTTGTTCGTAATAAACGTTAGTTACTTGAATAATGGATCTCCATTAACTGATTTTAAACTTTTATCATCGCGGATTACACTCATTTTTTCTATAATGCGGGTTACTCACGATATGTATTTTGGTGTGCCGATATTTCGACCCAGTTGCATGGATCGTGGTCACGGCGGAACTGCGGTGGCGCGCAGAAACTTTTGACACATGACATTTTACACTAATACGTTAGTCTGTCTACCTTTCTTCTAATTCGTTTTTGTGATTTGTTGACCATATTACGACACACTAGACTAACCACATCCTTGCGCTCGACCTCTCTAATTTTTTCCGACTTACATAAACTAACCACTGGATTCCATGCAACTGGGTCGAAATATCGGCACACCAAAATACATATCGTGAGTAACCCGCATTAAAGAAAAAATGGATCTCCATTAGTATGTTATACCGCTGAATGTATTATTTTTTGATCTTATATTACTGTTACGACGAATTCAAAATAAGTAAAAATCTAATAAACAAGTTCATTTCCCGATCCAAGGTGTAACATTAAATTTTTGCTCAGTATAATGGATCTGACTGAATAAAAATATATTTTATGCATAGTAAAAATATGTACAAAATAGATTTAAGGCCATAAAAATCCAAAAACCCAATTTTTTGTATTCCTATTTATTTATACCATACAGAATATAGTCCTTAACATTAATTTCATTAAACGTTAAACTTACAGTTGAAACTCAGAAACAGACTAAATCTTATAATAAACGCCATCTTCAACAACGTAAGCGGGTTTTGTGTGATTATGCTCGAGTTTCCCCCTGATGTATGCCAAGTTCTGGTCGGTGACGAACCGGGCCTTACAAGGGCCACCTCGAGTACACCGCCAATACTTGGTTCGTGTTCCACTCTGTTCCTGAGAGAACGTGTAGCCATCGATGATTGCTAACGGCTTTCCGCTTAACTTCTTTACCCATAAAACTAAAAAAATACAAAACGCTTAATCAAAGTCTAAAAATAATTAATAAAAAGCAAAAAAATGTTAAGACAAAATTTGTCTTCTTTTTATTTTTATAAACATACCTTTTTGTGCGTTTTAAAGCCATGCAACAAAAACTTAAAAGTGCAATTTTTAATCTACTTGTTTTACGTTTTTTTATGTTTTTGGGTTCGAATCATTTAAAAAAAATTAATTTCTAATAGGTATTTTTATTTATTTGTACAAACACATATTCTATGGTTTGTTAATCTATGACTATCTATGTCTTCTTCAGTATTAAAATTTTATTACACACTAGAACTTAAATCTTTTAAGCCCCTGTCTTATTAATAAACGCGACGTAAAGTAACTCCAGGTTTAAGCTTTTTTGTCCTTGTCATGTGATTCACTGAAGTCAAATGTTAGAAAAAGACAAAACATTTAAAGTCGGAGTAACCGTACGCCGCGTTTATTAATAAGACAATACAATACAATAACTCTTTATTGTACACCAAGAAAAAGGACATTAACAACAATATAAAACACGGTAAAATACAAAAGGCGGTCTTATCGCTACATAGCGATCTCTTCCAGACAACCAAAAGTGAGGAGTATAGAACAGAGTAGGTAAAGTGAGGTAAGGTGCACGAGAAACAAAGGGGAGATTAAGATAAAAATAAATAAATAAGTTAAAAGGAAATAATAATTATAGACTACATGTTGTGTAAATTCAGGATAATGACAAGGAAGTAGAGAAGGACAAGAGGACAGTATGTTTTTATTTAATTTAAATTTTATAGTAAACACCGTCTCGTATGATGTAGGAGGGTTTCGTATGATTATGTAGGAAGTCTCCTCTGAGATACGTCAGCTGTCTGTCGGTGTAGAACTTGGCTCTGCAAGGTACACCCCTAGTGCACCGCCAACATATCGTAGTGATTGATTCTTGCTTGAAAGTGAACGTATACCCTTGTACTATCGCTATTGGCTTTCCACATTGTTTTTTCACCCACGTTACTGTAATTAATATAGGATAGAAATATTCAATAGATCATCTGAAATAACGGCAGTAATTTCGTGAAATTGAGATTATTAAACGAGCATGCCGACACAAAAGAAGACTCAAATCGAGACTAGGATTGTAAGTCCAATTAGCTGATGGTGAGTCCTGTTAGTTGTAGTAAATAAGTAATAGTTCAATTAGTACTGATTTTATGAATCTTGTTCCAATCAGATCACCGATACGTTGCTACCCTTGAGGTCAAAAATTAGTCAGTCGCCATCAGTGTTTAACAATAAATAAGTATGTAACTACATGTCAACAATTTCACATAATTATAAATTATAATTACCTTAGTCTTTGATGTCAAGCGCAATCATTTTCAATTGAACAAGGGTATTCAAATAATCAATTTATGTGTAAATAACTTAAGGTTTTAAATAATAAGAGATCCTGCGAATTACGAAATTCATGAATATTTCTGAACGCTCCTATTCCACCAAATGTAAGTAAATTCTTGATAATTATTTTTTATGTTTTATTATAAAATAGATATAATATATAGGATCCAGTCATAATTACAAAAATGATGCATTTAATACAAAAATGCGTTATGATAAAACTAATAGTAAGTAGATAGGTATACTAAATTAAGTAAAATTAGCAATAATTTAATCACAAAAAATTCGTAACGATCTCTGAAGACTCTTATTTTGTGCAGTAGAGTCCATCCCGAATTACATAAGATGGGGCAGAATGGGAATGAACAAGACTACCGCGAATAATCTTCATATCCTTGTCAGTGGCGAAGTAAGCTTTACAGTGTAAACCTTTAACGCAATGCCAAATTTTACTACTCGTCAGCTTTAATTTAAAAGCAAACGTATGACCATTGACGATAGCTAATGGCTTGCCGAACGCGTTTTTCACCCACCTAACTGTAAACAAAAGTTTAATAAGAACAAGACTATTGGTTTAAGAATCCGCGCAGTCCATGAATAAACATAATTATATATTATGTATCATTACTGTCTACCTTGAATAGGACTCGTTTCGCAGGCAGTGTTACCACCAGTTAGAATTCAGAGTCGTCATACAATTTATACCAATCTGAGAAATTACTTATAGAGAAATAAATTTATCGATTATAACTATAATATTTTATTATGTAACAAACTGTTAAAACGGATTATATATAGGTACAATGATTTAAAACGGAACATTATAAATTAAATTACCTACATTATTTTAATGAATACATAGTTATTATATCAACGTTTATGCAATGCAACGTATATGCAATGTTAACTTTCTAAATAAGCAACAGAGATAGCAAAAATAAAACAATTAACAAATCGGTATGTTCACAACTGATTTAAAGTTATGCAATAGTTATTATTAGGCACTCACAATTTAAATCTTTGGCCACATTTAGGTATAAGTATCTGTTTACTTCTTTCGCTAGTTAGGAATGATCCAAAATTTATAATCTGGCCAAATGAATTCCTACATATAACACTATGATATACCTTACTATTTGCTCATTATCAATAAATGATTTATGTACATAAAACTCTGCTTTAATGATAATACATATATTATTTACATAGAATAGGATGAATTTATTAAATTTAACAACATTGGAATTTTATTTTACATTTACACTTTATAAAAAATACCATCTTGGATAACAAAGTTAGGTGGTAGATGGTTATGATTTAGCTTTGCTCTGATAAAATTCAATTGAGGGTCAGTGAAGAAACGGGCCTTACAAGTGGTGGTCCTTGTGCAACGCCAGAGCATGGTACTGATGGCAGTCAGTTTGAACGTGAAGGTATAGCCGTTGATGATCCCCATCCGCTTACCACATGGCTTCACAACCCATGTCACTGTGAACAGGAGGAAGATAAATCAGTATTAAATATCTAATGAATAAGAGAACACTTTGTACCATGACAGCTGTTGGATCGGTAAATTTTAAATGGAAAAATATGGTTTTGTATTTTATTACCACTGTAATTCTTGACATACCTAGTAAAAATAATTTACAAACTTATTTTCTTAAAACCAAAGTTTTAATAACAGTAAAAGCAAGCTCACAAATTGATAGCAATTATGAAAGTTTCTAAGTTAATAACAAATAAGGAGACAAAATTTGTAAAACCTAAGTACTTATTAAATTTTATAGTAGACCCCATCCCGTATAATATGTGGAGTAGTCTGATGGTTGTGAGTGAGGTTCCCTCGAAGATAATTCAAGTGATTATCAGTGACAAAGCGAGCCCTGCAGTTGGCCCCACGGGTGCATCGCCAAAACTTCTTATTAACTGCATTACAATGGAAACTGAACGTATACCCGTTGATTATTGACAGTGGCTTCCCTGTATTCTTTCTCACCCAAGTCACTGTGGTAAAATTAGGAAATGCTTTAATAATTCTTCAATAAAAAAGGCATAAATTTTATTTAATTCGTTGTACTTATTATTAGATTATTATATCATATTTGGTAAGATTGATTGCAACGAATTAAAATAAAACAATGTCTTCATTTTAATATTTTACTCTATAAATTGTACAACAAATAAAGACAATCATAAAAATGTTTTGTTTAACCCAAAAAAATACCAAAACCCATAAAAAATATTATTAGACTGAATTTCTGAGTTAAGAGTTAAATTTTGTAATAAACACCATCACGTATGACAAACATAGGAGGAGGATGACTGTGAACAAGATTCCCTCTACGATAGTTCAGGTCGTTGTCTGTGAGGAACCGAGCGTTACAGTTGGTATTTCTCGTACAGCGCCAGAAATTGCTGCTGGACGCACATAACTTTAACGTAAACGTGTAGCCGTTGATAATTGCCATTGGCTTGCCACATTGTTTTCTTACCCACATCACTGCAGATAATTTAAAAATTGCTTTGTTTAGAATGTCGAAAGGAGAGATAAATCAGGTTAAACATACGTATTCAGATATAATAATTTTAAATTTAATATTTATGTCGTTAAAAGCGCGAGGATCTAAAAATAAAACGACAAAAATTTCTGAAAATCAATTTGTTAGTTTTTCCCATGTTCAAATTAGTTACTTATAATATAAAACATAACAAGAGTTAGTTACTCTTAAAATAAACTTTCTTTGTGTTTTATACAAGTTTCTGAATCATCACAATCACAATATCTTTATCAACCTCATATCCTTTAAATTCTGTAATAAACGCCATCACGAAGGATAAATCTAGGCGCCTTATGATTGTGGATCAAATTTCCCTTTCGGAAGTTCAAATGGTAATCTGTGAGGAAACGGGCCTTGCAACTGGAAGTCCTCGCACACCGCCAAGTCTTGGAGTTAGCTTGTTTATTCTGATATTGTACACGGTGAGTAAAATTGTATCCGTCAATGATTGCGATCGGTTTTCCTTCAGCATTCTTCACCCATGTCACTGCGATTGAGAAACTAAGATTAAATGTGAATAAACAAAAGAAACATTCAGTTAAATCGCTGCAGAGTTAGACACAAATAGCGTTTTACATGAATTAAATATTTATTGTGCAAACCTTAAATTAAGACATGTCCTCAGGGAATCGAAGGTAAGTACATTGTAATAGTAATACTGAACATACGGTAACATGTTAATAAAGTGATTATAAAATAATGCACCATTTTTTAATACTGACGGTGGCGTTTACAAGACAAAACTGAGAATTTCAATAATATAAGAATTATGCATCTTGCATTATTCACGGATAGTATACACATGGATGGTAATAGCTACAACATGTTTGCTCCATTTATAAAAAAAGACTTAGGACAAACTTATTTTACAGATATCGTATTTTTATATAAGCTAGTTATGAATATCGGTAGGTACGTACAAGTATAACATTATTTCATAATAATGAGAAATTTAGAGCCAATCACTACATAAAATGATGTTGTAATCATGAACCTATAATAGGTTCATGGTTGTAATATATTTTTTAGTCTAAAACCCAATTGACATAAGCATTTTTATATTAATGATTGAGAAATAAAAAAAATTGTATTCAGAACTATTTAATGATAAGAGTATTTTTAAAATACATTTTTAAAAACTAATTTGTGCTTCTTCCACAGCAAATGAGCTAAGGCAAAAATTCAGCCATTTACATATTATTCAGCCATTAAATACCATGTACTATCGGCCAAATTGATTCGTAAGCTTATTTTCTTACAGCACATCAAGTGCAATTAAGTCGAAATTCGTCTAAACATTGGTTGCCTTGGAAACAAACCTGCTATTATTCTACATGACATTGACAAAAATTACTTACGTCTATAAAGATATTTCGAGATTTGTGTTACAGAATACTTTAACATACATACACATTAAACACATTGTCTATCCATCATGAAGTAAAGATATTCTAATCTGCAAAAACGATTTTTTTCTTATTAAAAGTTTTTTGTTAAATATCCAGGTCTGGCAACCATATGTCAAACAGGGTAAGATGCATGTGTCCATGATTTTTTTCTTTAGGGGAACCGGTAGAGTCGATTTCATAATCTCTTTAAAGGACCAATATTTCTTCCAACTAGTTAATATTCTTCGGTCAATTTCATCTTCGTGTCTTGAGTTTTTAAATGATAGTAATTTTCCGAGGTATATGTATTCTTCCACGTACTCTAGTGGTGTATTGTTTACTAGTACAGGTGTTTTGGTGCCATTTGTCATTATCTTAGTTTTAGAGGTATTAAGTTCTAAAAGAATATCTTGACTAGCTAGGCTCAATTCGTTCACCATCGACTCTATTTGTGAAGCAGAGTTTGAAAATAGTGCAATGTCGTCCGCGAATCTCAGGTCACTTAAACGTTTTCCATTAATTTCTATGCCTTTGTTTGACCAATTTAGTTGTTTTATAATATAACTAGAGAACCGCCCGCGCTTCGCTTCGGGACCCGTAGGTAACAGCCGCGTAGGTCTCGCTCCCGTAGGAATTTAGGCTAAAAAGTAGCCTACTACTCGCTCTCTTCACTCCACCCTGTCTGAGGTGTGTGGAGCCCTCGGGACAGTTAGTTCCCCTTTGGGGGTGTCTCTCGCGGCCCGTTAAAACGGGCCGGTGCTTGGGTTGGGCCCTAAGGCCCTTGGTTGTCCATCTGTGGTTAACCAATAGGTCAAGTCCGGTGAGTGGTGGCCTTTTTACAGGCCACAGAGTCTTAAACGGGATGGGGTTCATCTTTGCGCCGCCCAGGCGATCGAGGCCCTACCGGGTGAATCCCGCTGGTGGGAAGCCCAGCAGGAGCCGATCAGCGCCGGGCGATGACTTACGAAGCCCCAGTATCAGTCAGTGCTAGCCCCGTCCCGCGCAACCAGCAAGTCGCGCGGGAAGGCCCAGCGGTCCGGTGGACGGGTGTGGAGCGGCGCCAGGTCCTGCAGATGCGGGAACCGCGACGCGTCGACACGCCCGAACATGTTGCGTGCCAATCTCTCGATGAAGTCGTCCAGGCTCTCGACTCAAAGGTCCCTCTGGATGACGGCGTTCCTGACTTAGGTACCTCGGCGCACCAGTCAGCCGGCGGAGTGCAATCGCCTGAACCGCGCGCATGCTCTTGCGCTGCGGTTCGCTGGCGAGCGCGTACCACGCCGGTGCCGCGTACGTGAGGCGGGATCTGATGTAGGTCTTGTAGACCCCGAGCTTCAGTCCGAGAGGGAGGCTCGAGGAGAGCACTGGTTTCTGCCATCGCGCTTCTGGAATTCGCGACGGCTTTCGTAACCTGTGGCTTCATCGAAAGTCTTCCGTCGATTTTGCCCCCAGGTATTTGGCCTGTGGGGCCCATTGGATATCTTGTCCGTGAAGCTCCAGAGTAGGGTCCCGCCTGTTGAGGTATCCTCCTATGTTCACGGCCTGCGTCTTCCCGACATTCACAGACAGTCTCCACGCGGCGAGCCATTCGGGGAGGGCATCAAGCGCACGCTGCATCTTGACAATGGCGTGGGTTCTATTCAGCGACGTGCAGGGCAAGCGACGCCCCCCTGCCGCCGGGATATCGTCGGTGTAGCAGGCGTAGCAGACCGGGGACAGGCAACTCCCTTGCGGGACGCCGGCTGCGATCGGACGCTCGTTGGATTCGGCGTCTTCAATCACTACTCTGAAGCTTCTATTTTCGAGGAAACTGGAGATCACCTTAACGGCACTCCGGGGCGCCGACGGCACCGACGCCGAGAAATCCGTCGTA
The DNA here is from genome assembly GCA_905404135.1 of Hesperia comma. Lineage (NCBI taxonomy): Eukaryota > Metazoa > Arthropoda > Insecta > Lepidoptera > Hesperiidae > Hesperia > Hesperia comma. The sequence continues at coordinate 3,660,398 of FR990024.1, forward strand.
CCAAACACGGTCGAACGCCTTTTCCATGTCGAGGAATACTGCACACACGCGTTCTCTCTTATTCAGAGCCGCGGTAACGGTGTGCAACACCCTCGACAGTGTAGCCGTGCTGTTCAGCGGCATCAAAAAGTAGCCTTCCACTTCTGTTAGCAGCTAGGCTATTCCACCCCGGATGCTTGCAGTTCCAGTCGCCCGCGCCCACCACCGGTGTCGGCGAGTCCAGCAACTTGCGGACATCAGCCAACAGGATAGTGCCAGCGGGCGGGCGGTACACTGAATACAGCCGGAGCGGGGAGTTCTCGAGGCAGAGCTAAAGTAGCCTATTACATTTGCCTATGACTTAAGTAAATTACATGTAGTATTTGATAGCGTAATTCAGAATTTGCAAATGAATTTTATTAACGCCATCTATTGACATCTCCGAAAATAAATATCTAGCAACTAACAAAACATCGATCTTCCCATGGGAATGGGATGTTTTTCCGCGGTAAAAAGTAGCCTACGTCACTCTCCACCCTCCTAACTATCCCCACACACATAAACCTTACCATATAATAGCTTTGTTGCGACGTGAAAGCGTCACAAACAAACAAACAAACAAACAAACAAACACACTTTCACATTTATAATATTAGTAAGGATTCCAGTACGGCTATAAAAATTTTTGGAGACATAGGGTGGCCCTGTTTTACTCCTCTTCTTATCGGGAAGGTGGGTCCAGTTTGGTCCAGCTTTATTCTGCTTGTACTTTTGGAGTATATATCCTTTAAGATGTTTATGTAGGTTACGGACACGTTTTGGTTATATAGAGCATTCCAAATGCTGTCATGGGAAATAGAGTCGAAAGCTAATAAAAAATAAGTTAATAACAAATAAGGAGACAAAATTTGTAAAACCTAAGTAGGTACTTATTAAATTTTATAGTAGATCCAGAATAATATGTGGAGTAGTCTGGTGGTTGTGACAGAGGTTCCCTCGAAGATAATTCAAATGATTATCAGTGACAAAGAGAGCCCTGCAGTTTGCCCCACGCACGCATGCACGGGTGCATCGCCAAAACTTCTTATTAACCGCATTACAATGGAAACTGAACGTATACCCGTTGATTATTGACAGTAGCTTCCCTGTATTCTTTCTCACCCAAGTCACTGTGGTAAAATTAGGAAATGCTTTAATTATTTTTCAATCAAAAAAGGTATAAATTTAATTTAATTCATTGTACTTAATATTAGATTATTATATCATATTTAGTTAGATTGATTGCATTGAATTAAAATAAAATAATGTCTTCATTTTAATATTTTACTCTGTAAAATGTACAACAAATAAAGACAATCATAACAATGTTTTGTTTCACCCAAAAAAATACCAAAACTCGTAAAAAATTGGATTAGACTGAATTTCTGAGTTAAGAGTTAAATTTTGTAATAAACACCATCACGTATGACAAACATAGGAGGAGAATGACTGTGAACAAGATTTCCTCTACGATAGTTCAGGTCGTTGTCTGTGAGGAACCGAGCGTTACAGTTGGTATTTCTCGTACAGCGCCAGTATTTGCTGCTGGACGCACGTAACTTTAACGTAAACGTGTAGCCGTTGATAATTGCCATTGGATTGCCACATTGTTTTCTTACCCACATCACTGCAGATAATTAAAAAATAGCTTTGTTTAGAATGTCGAAAGGAGAGAAAAATCAGGTTAAACATACGTATTCAGATATAATAATTTTAAATTTAATATTTATGTCGTTAAAAGCGCGAGGATATAAAAATAAAACGACAAAAATTTCTGAAAATCAATTTGTCAGTTTTTCCCATCTTCAAATTAGTTACTTAATATATAGTATATTAATACTTAAGTTACATAATGTTTACCAAGAAGCTTATAATATAAAACATAACAAGAGTTTCTTCTTTCTTATTCTTAAAATAAACTTTCTTTGTGTTTTATACTTAAAATAAACTTTCTTTGTGTTTTATACAAGTTTCTGAATCAATACAATGACAATATCTTTATCAACCTCAAATCCTTTAAATTCTATAATAAACGCCATTACGAAGGATAAATCTAGGCGCCTTATGGTTGTGGATCAAATTTCCCTTTCGGAAGTTCAAATGGTAATCAGTGAGGAAACGGGCCTTGCAACTGGAAGTTCTCGCGCACCGCCAAGTCTTGGAGTTAGCCTGTTCACTCTGATATTTTACATGGAGAGTAAAATTGTATCCGTCAATGATTGCAATCGGTTTTCCTTCAGCATTCTTCACCCATGTCACTGCGATTGAGAAACTATGATTAAATGTGAATAAACATGAGAAAAATTTAGTTAAATCGCTACAGGATTAATCATAAATAGCGTTTTACATTAATTTAATATTTATTGTGCAAACCTTAAATTAAAACATGTCCAAGAGGCTCAGGGAATCGAAGGTAAGTACATTGTAATTGTAATACTGAACATACGGTAACATGTTATTAAAGTGATTATAAAAAATGCACCATTTTGTAATACTGACGGTGGGGTTTACAAGACAAAACTGAGAATCTCAAAAATATAAGAATTACTAGAGAACCGCCCACGCTTCGCTTCGGGACCCGTAGGTAAGAGCCCCGTAGGTCCCGCTCCCGCAGGAATCTTAGCAAAAAAGTAGGCTATAACATTTGCCTATGACTTAAGTAAATTACATGTAATATTTGATAGCGTGATTCAGAACTTGCAAATGAATTTTACTAACGCCATCTATTAACAACTCCGTAACTAAATATCTATCAACTATCAGAACATCGAACTTCCCATGGGAATGAGTTTTTCCGCGGTAAAAAGTAGTATACGTCACTCTCCATCCTCCTAACTATCCCCACACACATAAACCATACCATATAATAGCCATGTTGCGACGTGAAAGAGTCACAAACAAACAAACAAACAAACACACTTTCACATTTATAATATTAGTAAGGAAGTAAGGATAAGGATGCATCTTGCATTTCACATTATGATAATGGTAATAGCTACAACATGTTTGCTCCATTTATAAAAAAAAGACTTACGATAAACTTATTTTACAGATACCGAATTTTTATACAAGCTAGCTATGAATATTTGTAGGTACATAATATAAGAATAACTTTACTTCATAATAATGAGAAATTTAGAGCCAAACACTACATAAAATGATGTTGTAGTATATTTTTTCGTATAAAACCCAATTGACATAAGCATTTTTATTTAATGATTGACAAATAAAAAAATTGTATTCAGAACTATTTAATGATATGAGTATTTTTAAAATACATTTTTAAAAACTAATTTGTGCTTCTTCCACAGCAAATGAGCTAAGGCAAAAAATCAGCCATTAACATATTATTCAGCCATTAAATACCATGTACAAACAACGTCCAAAATTTCAGCTTTCTTTTGATTGATAAAATTAATTCGACGTTGGCCTAGGTGTTGATTATATTGTTAGTGAGGCTGTCAAGACTTTTCTTCCTATAATTATATAAATACAATGATTTATATTTACAGATTAAAATTTAAGAAACCATTTCATGTTCTAAAGTATATGCCGTTTTGGATGAAAAAATTAGGGGCAGAATGATTATGGCTCAAATTTCCTTTGCGATAATGTCCATTGTTGTCAGTCAAAAATCGAGCCTTGCAAGTAGAAGTTTTTGAACATCGCCAAGACTTCGATTTCCAGTGATCCTGATGGAGAGTAAAGGGGTACCCATTGATAAGAGCGATTGATTTCCCATGAACGTTGACGACCCACTGCACTGCAAATATCATTACAATTAATACTTTACATTACATAAAATTTACTTTAAATTCAAATTTAAAATGAAAGACACTGCTATTAAAGTAACAGGAAAATATAGAAGATGAAAACAAATGATAAAAGAAATAGGGAAACTTTTTCTCTACATGCAGAAAAATAATACTTAATTTGATTGACTGAAGTTTTTATAATAATTGTAAGAGTAATCCATCTAATATAAACGTTCACGTTTACACATATTATATTCAGAAAATTACAGAAATCAGGACACCATTACAATAAAAGCGTAAAACTCGGCGTCGAGCCGTATGGAGAAAAAAATATTCAAGACGAAAGTTGCACAAACGCAAGAATCAAGTCTTTATAGATTACCAACTAGTCTTCGAGGCCATTGAAAACCACTCAGATCTTATAGTAGTACCCATCACGTATGACAAAGGGTTGAGCGGTGTGGTTGTGTTCCAAATTGCCTCTGAGGAAGTTGAGGTCGTTGTTGGTGAGGAACCTGGCCTTGCAGGAGGCCCCGCGGGTGCATCGCCAGGTCTGCGTGCAGCTCGTCATCTGCTTCAACGTGAACGTCTTCCCATTGATAATCGCCATCGGCTTTCCGCCCTGCTTCTTCACCCACCTGACTGTAGAGCAGTGAGATTACATATATTATTATATGGGGTTATATAAATAATACTTTTATTATCTACGTGTGACTTAATCAGTTTAGTTTATGTTTCACAAATTACTTTTCATACTTCATAATCATTATCATAGAAATTTTATTTTAAATATATTTTTGGCTTGCATATGAATATAATATTTGGTTTATTTTAACATAACTAAAGTTCTTTATTCTCCTAAAAATAAATACTTTATTTTGCCGACTAGCAACTCGAAGACTTTGAGATCACTTTTCAATTTTCACACTTCATAATAAGTATTAATTTTATCAATGAAATTTTATTATACCTATTATTCCATAAATATATTTATACTTGAATTAATGACTAGTAATTTTATATTATTTTTGTAAGTTTAACATTTAGTAAATTCTTTATTCACCTAAAAATAAATAATTAAGTTTACCGAGTAGCAACTCAACGACTTTGAGATCTCTGTACCTACACAAGTCACGTAAATTTCACAGTAAACCAATTTCATTTCAGTGTCAAACTTTAGTAGAACAGTAAAAACTAACTTCATGTTACTAGCTACTCTATAAACTTACAAACCAGAAACGGGCAAAATATTAACAAACTTTTCTCGAAAGGCGCTCCCGGGGCACTTCCTGTATTATTGTAATCAATAAGTAACCATGATATCATTTTGCCCATCTCAGTTAATAACTACTAAAGAAACGCATAACAACGTATTTTCGTTTATTTTTGTAACAGTTGTTAAGGCTAACGTCAAACGCTACCTCTTTCATTTTTCATTTGTGCGAAATAATTCCGTAGGAAATAATTACTATTCATTTCATCAATATTATCATAAAGTGAGTGTGATAATTCCACTAGCACGCCACAACAAGGACACAATTAGAATGTTGACAATACATTCTAACGCAAAAATATTCTTTTCACATTACGTAATATGATAAAAAACTTAAATCTTCTTAAATGCAATTAAATCAATCCCAAGATTCGAAGTTATGTCACCAAATAGCACGTCACTTGTTCATACATCTAAATATTCTATACAGTCTGTGCTTGTTACATAATTAATATCACAGTTTACATACTAGGTAATTGACAAACTTGCCAGTTCCCTGTTGTTCATGAGAAATTAAAACGAAATTCGAAAATTGTAAAAAACGGGCACTCCCCAAAATCAATCAACATCCCAATTATAATGAAGCAAACTAAAAGCAGCAATGATGCAAAAGAAACAGAATAACAAGAAAAGAAAACAATAGCAACTGAAATTAAATGCTTTAAATCTTGTAGTAGACACCATGACGTATGATGTACTGACGGGCTTTGTGATTATGTTTCACCACAGCCTTGAGGAATAATCGACTCTTGGTAGTGATGAGACGCGCGTGACAAGTGGACCCGACGGTGCAATGCCAATGGTCGGTATGGTCATGCTTACGATGCCAGTAGAAACTGTACCCATTGTACACCACCATTGGTTTGCCGTTCTTATTTAAAGCCCACACAACTGGAATTATGAAGAAAAGTACTCAAAACTTTTTTTGTCACGTTTTTGATACTACATTACTTTGATACTACTTCTGATACTATATTTGATACTAATTCCGAGCTACATTTGACGATACTGACAATATTTTTACAATACTAAAACTTGACACTACTTTAATTCAAAATGTATCTAATACCTACACAAAATAAGTTTTAATTATTTGTGTTGGTGTACCAAAAGTAGCTGCACAAATGTAGAATTTATAAAAAAATCGACCGTATATTTTTTGTTATGTGTGAAGATCATCAGCGGTTCTCGTCATCTTTAATTACCTGGCAGCGCTCAAGCTGTAGGGATTGTAAGTAGGGCTGTGAAGATCATCAGCGGTTCTCGTCATCTTTAATTACCTGGCAGCGCTCAAGCTGTAGGGATGTAACATCAATCACTAACTTGCAAAATATGATGCAGGTCCTGACCTACAGAAACTTAAGTTTGTTTTCTTTTATGAAGTGGCACTAATAGTAGATGATGACTAGTAGTAGAGGTGAGGTAGTAGGGATGAGGTGGCAGTAGTAGTAGATATGTTACAATGATTGAAAAGTGCGGCAGTAAAATCCAGGTAATTGTCGAAATTTTTATTTAAGTTCATATTTCTCTATACACAGTTACGTTATGCCATCAGAATGGATCAAAAAGTGCAAGTGACTTGGAATCAACTTAACATATCTACAGTTAGCTGTTAACACGACTAAAAGCTTGTGGTTTGCAGGCCCCATAAAGCCCATAAAACGCAAATGCTGTACCTAAAGTCTGATACAAACACCGTTGTACACAGTAATCTGGGGCGGGGGGTGGGTGTGTTCCAATTGCGTACGAAGCACCTCCCCGTCTTTCGTAGCAGAGAATCTTGCTTTGCATATGTTATTCCGAGTACATTGCCACGCGTTTATTGTCTTCCTTCGTCCGTCACAGTAGAAAGTGTGTCCGTTAACCACAGCTATCGGTTTCCCGTTTTCATTCCTCACATAAGCCACTGCCACTGCAACAGTTTCATTTATTTCAGTGATGAAAATAATGTAAACGGCAAACACGGACTTAAGTCTTAAAAACATCTGACACACTTCGGTATGAATCATGAATTTTGAATCATGAAATATGATCTGTGGCAATATTGTGATGATAATGTATAATACATAAAGTGCAGACATAGCTACGTATACTTACGATTTACTGGTGGATAGATTGGGTTTTGTGGTCAATAGGATTTTATAGGGTTAATCGTTAGCAAAATGAATCAAAAATTAAAGGAATATGTAAGACAGAGAGGCATCAAGTGGGACAAGATAAAAATGACATAACAAATCGGTAGAAGTTTTGAAACGATTTTATTAATCGATTCAATTGTTTACAAGCATTCAGTGGGAACCCTGATCTAAGTACACAATACGTTCGACTAGACTTAAAATTATTTAAATTTTATAATTAAAAATAACGCATGTGTCTTATTACATTTTTGTTGTCTTAGTAACAGATTTAGTAAGAGATTTTAGTGTCTTAGAATGAGATTCTATTTTTGTGCGCCCATGTAATAAATTAAGAGTAGATAATTATATGAACTGAATATGCTGTTATCTAATTGCAATTTACAAAATAATTAATTAGTTTTTGTAAGTCATTAAAATTAATAATTATTTCATTTAGGTCGTAGAACAGGAGTCACTAAAAATAATGCAATTATTTCCCTGTTTGCGAATCATTATTGAAAAGTTGACACGCATTTTATCCTGAGACTTCTCGCTACAAGTATAATTTAATGAGATCACAGATACATATATCATAGCAGAGATGCTGCAAGTATTTCATCATATCGCGACCACAGTTACCATGGCAACCCGTAAATGCTCCAGTGCTGGGCACGAGTCTCCTCGTTCACCTAGCTGGCCAAATACAGATTAGATTAAGATTACCAATCTAGTATCTGACAACATACTTTCGCTTTTCTTTCAATTATTCCGATGATTCAAAACATACAGGACTCAATCTCTCATTCTTATTGTGCACATAAACTAAATTACCTTGCATGTCATGACGTCACGATATACCAATAAGAGCGAACGTTTCGCACTTTTGGTACATTATATAAAACCAGCTATATCTGTAGTCCTTATCTGTATATTATACTATTACATAATATTATACATACAATATATATAATGTAACTTAAATTGACAGTAATCATAATACATCATCACTATTTGTAAGATCTGACGTCACACCACCACACTTCTCAACCGCGTAATCACAATACAGCGACAATTTTTATACAATACATTGAAGACACTGCTGTCTAGAGTACCTTAAACAAGCTTATGACCTGCTTGGATTCGAGAAAAAGAGTCGATGGACGAACAATTTAAATCTGTCACCTAAAGAATCAGGTTTAAAGATCACCTTTATCTACATAATATACTAGGGATAGAGCGCTAGACTCAAGCATCAACTTAGAGACAAACGCGCTTACGAAAAGCATCCTAAATTCGAACAGGTAAGGTACAAATTACCTTGTACAACATTCGACTTGACAACTGAGCATCAGATTTTGTAATAAATTCCGTCTCTAATTATGAACGTGGGCGGTGGGTGGCCGTGCATCAGGTGAGCCGTGATGACGTCACCGTCGCAGTTCATGATGAACCTGGCCTTGCACTGGCCCCAGCGAGTGCACCTCCAGATGTTGGTCTTCGTCCCTCGGACCCCACAGTAGTACGTGTAGCCTTCGATGATAGCCAACTGCTTACCAGCTCTGTTTCTGACGAAGCAAACTGTAGAAAAGAAAACGGTGTTTAAGGAAGATCCTACGAAAATAACAAAAAGGCAAAATTGTTTTGATGTGAAAAAAGTTATTTGAAGTTAACCTCCAATTTTTTTTCAAACTAATACTTAATGTTGCTAGATAACAGATACAATTGTTTGAGCTCAGATACATACATATTGCAAGGCAACAGATAAATTAGGCAAAAATTATAGATATTGAACGAGATGTCATTGTACCACTACACGAGTTTATTTGTACCAGCTACCTAAACTCTATGATTTAATTAATTTCGCCAAAAATATTTTTGCGTCACTGATTACTTACCTCACTTGTATTTATTTAAATTAATATGATTATGGCCGCGTTTTGGGCGGTCTAGAATACTTCTTCTAATACCATGCTATTAGGTATTGTAGTAGCTGGGGTATTATAGTAAGAGGCGATAAAAGCCGACCTCTTCTTGTTGGTAAGATGGTCCTTCGTTATTTATTGGCTTAATGTGGTAGTTTTTACTATGTACAAATAAATGATCTTCAAACTACAGGCTCACGCATAAAAAGACGAAACTTTCCGACAAGTTTAATAACTTCAAATAACTACAAGATTAATCAATCTTATAATAATAATAATATCGATAGAGTGTTAAGTTATTTAACGTTCTTTGAAATTCTCATATACTTACATTGCAAATACATAATTCAATTTAGATATATAGTAGATTTTTCAAATATCGTTTCAATAAAATATAAAAAAAATGTATAAAAAATCTTAAAAAAGATTGTAAAACTGAATATATTCGGATGAGCCCTATTATTTTTGAGTGCTTTGCGTTACCTAATATTATGATAAACCGAGGCATTTTCTGTCGCTCATGACATAAATTAAAAGACCTCATTTATAAAACCTCACATAAAAAGACTTTCCCACAAAGTATCCATATTAATCCAGGCGACATATTTTTTTAAAAGCTGTATTTCAGGCGATCGATCAATAAATAATTTAATTATAGGTTCAGGCATTTACATATTAATAATTAGGTAATTTAATTATAAACTCACTCGTAGTTAGGACTAATCCTAGGTCTCATCCGACTTTAATAGATTTATCATGAGTTCACCGTATTACTAATATATTGTATTCTATAATGCTCACTATTATTTGATTGCTATATACAATTTGGTAAATAAATAATGGAAATTATAAAAAATAATTATATTTTCAATGAAAATAATAAATATTTTTTAAGATTAAAAATTTTATAAACTTCCAAATGATTCTGTATTTACGATTCATCGGTTTTTCAATGTACCTACTGTTTTATAATTTTCTGTCTAATTTTGTGTTCGTATCATTGAACAATTTTTATTAATCATGTATTAAATGTATTAAATATCTATACCTATTTTCATATTTAAATATACTTTTTATAATCGACTAATATAATTTATTAAGTAATAGTTACTTTTTTAATATGTACAATATTTAATTTTTAATTAAGTCATCGTGAAAAAATAAAGTATGTACAATTAGACTAGGAAGGACAATAATGTCTGTTCCAATGAGGGTGGCCGTTTTTGTGCTCACCAGTTGGCGCCACTGGCGAGGTGAGGTCCTGCTGTCAAAGCCCGCCCATAGATAAACAGTGACAAGTGACATTCAGACAATTGAGAAGTGAAAGTGCCACAAACTTATCTGACCCGGTGGCCAAAATTGGAACTAATGCAAATGTTAAACTGTTGTCAGACAAAGACAAAGACACTAGCGCTCCCCTTACCGGGTCAGATAAGTTTATGGCACTGACAGCCAGACCGCACTCTGCACTAGCGCCTCTAGCGGCGAATTCACACGCGGTTACCCTCATTGGTGTTGTACGAGTATTATGTGTACCTATGTTTTTAATCTGTTTTGGAGCACAATTTATTATTTGATGCGCCGTTGGCATTGTAAGGAATCCAGATTTTTTGCAGAGTCCTAAACTACTAGAAAAGTCAAAAATCTTTTATGGAGAATTTTTTGACAGTATGAAATCCACTTTTTTCTGGTGGTTGTTAACCTATTACTAAAGCCTGAGTAAATATTTACTGATTTTTATAAAGAAGCTCACCTTGTATGTTTATTCGGATAAATCTACAGGTTATTTTGCTTGATTTTGCACCAGAAATTCTACGAATGCACCCTTTTACATATTCTGGCCATATTATATTATTTCACTCTCATAGATCTTATAAATAAAAATGACGTACACGTATATGGATTATGGACAAGAAATCCTTTGATTCGCGCCAAAAGACGACACCAAACGAGGACGAGCGAATACTCGTACCAAATTTTTGCCGCGGATCAAAGAACTTTTTGACTGTATTCAAGCGTGCGTTTATACCTACCTAAAGTTAGTTTGTCATTGTAAACCAGTAGAATTCAACCGAATTCGAAGCATTTATGTTTAAGGTTAAGTCCCTGGAAGACACCGTACGCAAATTACAATGATGATGGCCGAAAACTCCTGCAGCTTTATAAGTATTTTGCCTAATATGTGCTAACGATATGTCGTAGATATCGTTATTTAATTTTAAAAAATCAATAAATTAAGTCCAAAGTTCATTATAGCGTATTCATAAGATTCTGCTAGAGAGCTTACGTTTGCTGGCAGCTTACGTTCAGAAAAGTAAATTGTGACTATAAAAAAATTCAAGGATTTTTAAAATTTGGAACATCCTTTTCCGTTCTACGTGTTAGGCTCAGCGATTGGAAGACTCTTGGAATTACTTTCCTTTCTCGTCTCCAATTGCTGATCCCCGGTTTCGCTAACCCCTTGGTGCAATACGCTCCAAGTCTCTCCGACATGTGGATTCCAGACCGGATTATTACAATCCGGCGAGGTGGGGATCCCATAGTGTTGTAAAATAGCATCTCGACCGTACCGTCGATGTCTTTTTTTAACTTTTACTAACATTCCGTTGTGGATCATGATGGATGGCCGCTCATGAGTGTGGACGAGGGTGGTCACGCGGAGGACTTCTCCGGAGAAGGAGGCCTTGAAGCGGGCCTTGCAAGGGTACCCTTTCGTACACCTCCACATACTGCCCGCCATGTTGGTGCCCATTTTGTCGCAGGAGTAATACGTGAAGCCGTCGAAAACCGCCAATCTCTTCCCATCCTTGTTGTACACGAAGGTGACTGAAAAAAAATAACTCGTTAATGTTGCCACTATCTCAACTTAACTAATGCTGTAAAATACTGAAAGTTTAAAGAATTTCGAATCGAAAATTATTGTTATTCCTTTTCATACGTTGTTTGCAACTTGCACGACATTTAAATAAAAACACGTTATGATAACATAGAATTAAACTTTAATATATTTTTCAAAAATACAATTATAACATGTCAATTCGTTATTTTAAAACTAATCATCACGAAAAATAAGTCATAACCAAATAATATTTTTTTCCTTTTTAAAAATTAAATTATGCAGAGAATTTTAAATTTTTAGTATCCGTCATGACAAAATTAAGTAAAAATTTTGAAAATATTTTTTTTGTTTCAGCATGTTTAGAGAATAATTCTCATTTGACGGGTGTTAATTTTTAAATTACTTTTTTACCTAATAACCTGGCACACCAATTTAGTTAACTGTGATTATGTAGTTCACTTAATTTAACAATAACGCCTCCGATGGTAGTAAGAAAAGCTCTACAACCGATTGATCTCTTGACACACCGCCATCTTGTTTTGTACTGATTGGAAGAGTCCCGCAGAAATCTATTGTTGTTGTACTTCACAGCGATCTGTCCCCGACTTGACGTTATGAACACCACATCTGTAAGAAGTAAATTAATTGACACGACAACCAAATAAAGGCTGTGTGAATCGTGAAAAATATTGCCAGAAATCATCTCGGCCTATGCGGCTATTGCGAAACACCGCACCGTCTAAGAGTCTCCGCAAACTGACTGCAGCCACCGGCGGCTATGGTGCTGTGGTGCTTTTTGTGTGGTCTTTTTAGAAGCGCGATCCGGTAAACTTAGCCTTACATCACAAAAAAACAAATCTATTTGTCCAGTGTGCGAAACTATTTTTCACATGCAAAATCCTGAATGGAACAATAATATTAAATTAAGAACATCAAAGTAATAAGAAAAAGAAAGGAACAGAAAAATACATCATAGGTGAATAATAACAAAAATAATTTTATTATTTAACAAGCTTTGCATTTTCACATATTTTATACAGTAAGGCCGAGGCCGCACTACGGCTAAACCGACGCGGTTTCTTACAGCGTAAATTTTGTAACTCAAGGAAAGCAATACAAGCGGCCGCACTTGCAGTTTCTGATAATGTATGCGAATTGCGCGGTTATGCGATTGCCGCCGCAGGAAAAAACCATGGTACAGCCTAAAGTAATTGATACGAAACTAAAACTGTAATACACATTTAAAATAGACAAAGAATATTAGTATAGAATCTACATATAACAACTAAAATTATTGTTACTTAATGTTAAAACATGTGTTTATAAATCGACTACACACAATGATAATTTCAAACGACCACAAGAAGCTGTTGACCACATTATTATTCATATTATTCATATATTTCTAATCATTTATAACATCAATATGAATCATTTTATATTATGAGCAATTATAAGACGTTTTAAGGACTGGCCTGAAACATTACCACCAAAGATGACCATTTACCACCAGGTTGTCCGTCTACTTATCTGCCGTCTGTTCAGATAAAAAATATATAACATTATCTCACAATTATAAGCTCAGTTTAAAACTTTTATGAAACCCTGCTCATACCTTTATTTTACCTTATTTAGGTAAGTGAGAATTTGCATCTACGTACTAGATAATTTATTTATCGTTTGCTTCAATTAACAAGAATGTGAAAAATCATACTAAAAAAAGATTCCCATGCAGAGATTAGAGCAATAGATAGACCCCGCCCTTCTGATAAACGTTCGTGCCTAATTTAATTCCTACGTGCGTGAAGATGGCGCGCAACTAATTTGGTTGTTATATTTGAAAACGAAAAAATTACGCACTGATATCTCGCTTCCGCGTACCATAATTTTAGTCATTCCATTTCTGTCACACTTACACATGTCAAACACAGGGTAATTGTTTTAGAAATAGTGAAAATGATTAATAATTCAATATTTACATATGAAATGTGATTATTCCTTTGGACTTATTTCGGTTTGTTAACACTTTTCGAAAGCACAAAAAACCATATTTGACCCATTCTCGTGCGTCCAATGTATGATAAGGGCATATATATTGTTTTTAAATTTCTGTTGCCATGTACTGAGGCCATGTATATTTTAACTACATAATCCACCAAACAAAATCTAAAAGCTTAATTGAACTGTGAGGACAGGCAATAAAATTGTTTTTAGCGGGCAATGGCAATTTCTTGACGACCCAGGTGTAGATTCAGAACAAATTATGGATGATTATGAGTATCTACAATTTTGACTATAACGTTATCGATAGTCAGGATAGACGCACGGCATCCACTTGCTCTCTTCATACAACGCCAACGAGTTTTCAACTGATTCGTGTAGTCTATAGAGTATTTATGATTATTTAGCTTGATTGCCGTCTGTCCACGAGATGACGTCACGAAAATAGCTGTAAATTAAATTAAGTTACAACTTAAAAAAAAAACAAATAAAATGACACAATGAGGGTCGCCGTTTTTGTACTCACCAGTTGGCGCCACCAGCGAGGTGAGGTCCTGCTGTCAAAGCCCGCCCATACATAAACAGTAACAAATGACATTCAGACAAGCGAAAAGTGACAGACAGACCTCACTTTTCACTAGCGCCTCTAGCGGAAAATTCACACGCGGTTACCCTCATTTTCATCGCTTAACCTACCACTTAAACTTTAAACTCATCATACAAATTTAAATGTTTATATAGTTTAAAATAGTAGATTAGATATTAAATATTTTAAAATTCCCATCAATGGATAATACCGCTCTTCGCGCATTTCGGCTTAGACCAATGATTAGCTGGTAGAGAAGGCAATTAGCATTAAGCTCACCATTTTGTACTATAATATTTTTATATTGTGGTCAATAATAAATATATCTTCTTATGTATGTAAATTTAGGTACCTATAATTATGTATAAATTTCATATTTATGTATGTTTATGTATTGTGAATTTTATAAATGTTATTTATTTTTAATCGTATTTATTTGGTTAATTATAGTGGTATAGATATTCGTTATATACATTATTCTTACTCTACTTTTTTTATGATCATTTCTTGTTTACGTGTAACCGCCTATAATGTCATTTTACGTATATCACGCGGCTTACCTCACGTATTATCGATCACGCCTACAATGTTTTCTCACTCCCAAAGGTTAACTGGTAGAGAATGCTTTTAGCATTAAGTTCGCCTTTTTGTATCCTGTACTCGTGTAAGGTGCAATAAAAGTTTAAATAAAAAAATAATAAGGTTTACATAAATAAAAAAATCCGCCTCGCTGGAAATCGAACCCAGGAAAATTGGAACAACGATCGGTCATAATAATCATATGGGTCGCTGTTGAAAACCATTAAAAACTACTGGGAAGGCACTCCTTTTATCTATGTATATAGTAATCAGTTCTGCTTATCTCTAGTACATACGTTAACAACATCCTTTTATTGCTGCCAATCTAAATTGACTCTACATCACTACATAGTATAAAACAAAGTCGCTATTTTTGTCTGTCTGTTTGTCTGTATGCTTAAATCTTTAAAATTACGCAACGGATTTTGATGCGGTTTTTTGTAATAGGTAGAGTGATTCAAGAGGAAGGTTTTTATGTATAATACATGCATATATTCCCACGAGAACGGGATCCACGCGGGTGAAACCGCGGGCGGGCCGCTAGTAGTTACTAAGACTAAGTGTATTTGTTGAGTCCCGTTTGATTGATCAGTACACTACTAGCTAGTCCAACAGATGTTCTGGACCAGAATTAAATGTCATCTATAAATATAAAGATTTCCTTAATGAACTTATTTCACAAATGAATTCAAAGAATCAAGTTGCATAAATAAATATTTTTTACTAGATATAAATAAAATCCAAATAAATTTATTCCACATTTTTTAATTTCCTGAAAAATAACAAATAGGTAAATATTTACCAACAATATACAATGAGAACAAAAACGTGACAATATGATAAGTCAAAAATCTCGTTACTATTTTAGTATTTCATGTATTCTGAGTAGGAATCTTTACTAACTACATAATAATAATAATTAGTATCCTGTCTAAGATCGATTCTTCCTACTAGATCTAATGGCCGATTTACATTTCAATAAGGACTTTTGTTCAGTTCATATGTTTTCGACCGTTTCGACGGAGAGAAACAACTGACGCGACAACGTTTCGACGCCACTTAATACTTATTACTTAATACTTTACTGACTCATTTCTAAACTAGCTACTGTACTTATTGAAATTTAAATCGGCCCTATAAAACCAGATCACAAGCGCTTTTTGAGTGGCAACGCGTCGGTGACATCTTTGGTTCTTATATTTATGTGCGACACTATCAAAGTGCCAACCGTGCAAAAATATTTATCACTTCAACTTCTATTCTTCTATTATCATAAATCACATCATCGTCGTATAATCAAAAACGTAGAAAATAACAAAATGAAATAACCAAAAAAAAATTCTTACATTTTTTATCGAAATGTTAATTGCAGTCGTACAAGGATCTTTTGGCGTGTAAGTGACAGAAACAGTGCCTTGCAGTTTTTTCTTACCTGTAATCCGACCGATCTTTTGGCGCGTAAGTGACAGAGACAGTGCCTTGCAATTTTTTCTTACCTGTAAGACGCTGTCTCTTTCACCCACGCGCCAAAAGATCCTTATAAGACAATAGTCCACTGATTCATTCACTCGATTGAGTAACTACTCTTTCATTCACTTTCTCAATCACCATCTCACTGTCTCTTCACACGGTCACCGCTCACACATATACCTTAGTTCATATTTGTATACGTCGTTCACTAACTCACTGTCTTATAGATTCAATCATACCTTCCTTAATGATTGTGTTCGTCATTCACTCGAATCAAATGCTCTTCAAAGGTAAGGATCGAAGCTCGGCACCCTTGTGACTTCTTCACACATCGCCACCTCGTCTTGAAATTGTAATATTTATCCTTTAGGAACCGATGTCTTCCGTATAAGATGACTGGGTTTCCATGGCACGTCTTAGTGTATATGATATCTGGAAATATGTTTTCCATTGTTATGAGTAGGTACATATTCGATTATGGAATATCTACTTCGTTAGTATGAGAGTGTGTAGTGTTCGTGTGTGTGTTTGTATATATTGTACTCCCTTTCTCTTTAAGAAAAATGTATTACAATGCAAGAAAATTTGGTTTTTACTGAAAGGGTACTTTTTCTCTACATAAAATAATTTAACAAAATTTTAACTTGGGACACTAAACGAGACAGAGGGTTATTCCCATTGGTCAGATTGGTGGTCAGATTGGTCTGACCAATGGGAATTTTTTTTCCCGTTGGTCAGATTAGTTTGACAGCTGAAAAGACGTCTGTTTATCACTTGAAAACCTGTCAAAACACGTGTGAGTTTTTTTTATAAAATTTATTACAAAATTTGAAACTGAACTGCAAAAGACAAACAATAACATTACAACATGAAGAAATTACAAAACTTAAAACTAATACAATAATTTATTCCTAGGTTTATTATGAAAGAAAACATTCCGGTACTTATGTAGAAAAAGAATCAGAAAAATTGTGTCAAACACTTCCCATAATTTTTATGACAGTCGACCTACACTTGTGGGTTCGCGTACTATCTGACATGCGAATATGAATAGTCAACCTAAGCAAGAAACCAGTGGAAGATGCAGCGGCTTTTCAGTGCAACATTTCTGAGTATTTTGAAACTTAGGTCCTAATAGAAAACGTTTAATATTTATTTAAAGCCAAATATTTGGTAGCAACGAGAGACACCCGAGATTTATAACGCTGCCTATTCTTTTACTGCGAAACTTTATGAGTCCACTGTCTCCTTTCCTTCCTCTTTACTAATCCACACTAGAGCAGCTAGGTGGAATACGTTCTATGCCTCCTTAGTTATGTGGGGAGACTCACTAGTCTCCCCACATAACTAAGAAGTCGTCAAGAAATAGGTCCGAGAATTTAAAGTAGCACTAGCTGGCCTTGCGAGGCCTCACCCGCGCATTTTTGTTTAAGTTATCCCCCTTTTTTATCCCTTTCGGGATAGAAATTTTCAAAAATCCTCTCTTACTACCCTAAAATCCTCAAGGAACATACATGCCAAACAGCTTCTTGCGTTCTGTCTGCGCGTCTGTCAGTCACTCAGTAACTAACAGGACAGTTTTATAAACATTGATTGAAGGTCACGCATAAAAGTATAGTCCTGTAGGCCCGCGACATAAATTCGGTGGAGGATGGTCATGTTGTCTGAAGTTCTCGAGCACTTGCAGGTCTTCGCTCGTCACCACGTAAGCTTTGCAGCTCTGGTGGTATTTGGTGCAATACCACCGCCAGTTATTATATTTGGCGTTCTGTCGACGGTTGAACATGTAGTAGTCGACAAGAAGGAACTTCCTCCCGTTTCCCATCTCGATGATGCGACCTGAGGAATAAGAATAATTTCAGATGAACGATTTTGAACTTTGATAATCACGGAAAAAGATATTTTTTCTAAAACCTTTTACATAGACTACCTACTCCGCTATGCTCGATTGAAAGCAAGCAAGTAAATCGGATGACAATGCAGCATAAGTCGTGTAGAACTGGTTTGATGGTGGAAATAAATGGCCTAACCCTATTGAGCTTGGGCTCATTTGATTTGAAGTGAGAAGTCGAAGAATTATTATAAAAAATAAATATTTTAATCAAGCCGATAACATACCTACTTACTGTAAGACACTAGTGTTAGGTACATTTTCAGATGAAAGAAATACCTACATTTGCGCAAAAAAATTTTCATAGTTGATAAATGAGCAAACGAGCCACCAAAAATATCACCAATGCGTTGCTGACCAAAGAGAAAGAAAGTTGCTGTTATCTCTAGTACTATCATAATAGGTAAACCTACATAATATGGTTAATATTTAAATAAAAGCTCATGTTTGTTTATGTTTATTAGGACAATGACACATTATAACAAACATCATTAATTAAATAGTATCATTAAATTAAGTAAATATTGTATCAAATAAATCCACAATAATTACAAATGAATAGTAGAGTTAGAAATAAATGAAATTATTCTAATGAATAATGTCACAAAAATCGTAGATTTTTTTGTAAAAATAATGTAATGTGAGTTTTTCTTTTGACGTTTTTATAAAAAATAGAACCAGGACCAAGCAAGCTGCTCGCTCAATTTCTATCTTAAATCCATAAAAATGCGGCAAATTTCATTTTCTTCAAATATAAATTGTACACCCGCTAGTTAGTTTTAATGGTAACATCATGGACGAAATATTCGAGTGGACTGGCATTGTCAAAGACGTTTTCGTAGGAACGTTATTGGTTTTACTATCTCATGCCTACTCCTCTCTATACTGAAGGACAGTCGAGACTAGATGGTTCTGGCATTTCTACTTTTGAATGAATGTGTTCTGGCTTAATTAAATTTATCTAATTTATATTTTTAGATGTCAGCGTAAGCACAATATGAATAATGATTTTAAAGTTTCTTTACATAGTTATTAGTTACGTTTTACGGAACCAACTAAACTGTCTTTAATGGCAATTTCTAACCTGTCGACTTTAGGTACAGTTAAATATCAGCGCCATTTAGCTTTTTAACAAACTCACATGAACGATTTTTTTGTATGACAATTTCAGTCTTCACGTATACTTCGTCTATGGTACCTAGTCTTCTACTACACAGAGGAGTTAGTCAGTTAGAATTTATGTCAAATTAAATATGTTTCAACTTATGTTGTCGATGCGGCACGACGTAGGGCATGATATCCGGATATCCGGATATCCGTATTATCCGGATATCCGCCCGAAAATACTATCCGGATAATAGAAGACCTATTATCCGGATAAAACGGATAAAACGGATAGTAATAATTTTATACTATTTTGACCATTTGGAGACATTTTGTTTGCTTAATTATTACGAAAATATAATATTTTATGTTTTATTTGGTTATTTGGAGATTGCCTCTGCAACTTCTACCACATTTTTTATGGTATATGACCCAAAAAATAGTTTAACTGAATTTTCAACTACCTTTTTATCTTAGCCTACGTCTCGGAAGCATTGCTTAGCTTACGTGCTCGACAGACAACGACAGTTCATAAGAACCGCCCAATGTTGAGGTGCGACGTAACTATAATTCCTAAACAAACTAAAGGCGGGTAATAAGGTAATAAACTAAAGGCGGTCAGAGCATTCAATTGTTATATTTTAAAAGCAGAAACCATGATGAATGAGCACTTCTTGGTGGTAAACTGATACGTCTGTTTATATAGCTTTAAATCTCACACGATTCTGAAGATTCAGTATCGTCCCATTGAAACACTACCCGTAATATGGAGCTCTCGTTCAGATGGTTTTTCATCCCTACCAGCCGGATATTTGTAATAGAAATAGAGTGGCGGCCAGAGTCTTCAAGGAACAACAACCTGGAGGAAAGGTTGCTCAAGAATTCCGATAGGGGAATAAACAAATCGAGAGCTTCCTTAAAATGCCAAGTAAGCCTATGCTTATTAGTCCCGAAGAAGGTAGTTTGGTTTTGGCATTCAATAAGACACAAGTTTAATATACCCTCCTTAAGCTTACAAAATGGTGGGGTTATTGAAATTGGCTAGTAATGACAAAGATCGATACAGCTGCCTTATTTGTAAACGGGCGGCGCGGCGCGCTAGCAAGCTTCCAGGATTTTGATAATAATCCAATTTTGGAAGTAAGGCGAAATAGGCGTATCAAGTATACAGGTGTAGCGGCGCCATAACTACAGTGATATGAGCGCGCGCCGCACATGATGCTGACCACGCAACCACGAGCGATGAGTGCAGTGTTTCATGCAATGTTTTCATAGACTACGTCATACGCGTAATACTGAACTGGCCAATCAGGAGACGTATCCTCAACCGCGCTATCAAGATTTCAAGATATACAAACTATATATACAAATGGTCCGAGTTAACATTCAGACCGCGGTCCCCAGGCAGTGACATCGCCTGGCGGGAGATCTCCCCTTTTCCTCCAAACAGGCTTTTAGTACATTCATTGGAACACCCTCAAGACCACTGGCTTTTTTCACGTCTAGACACTGTAAGGATTTGAGAACCTTTAACAGTCCCTGTCCAAGTCTTCACACTAACCGACTAACATTCTATCATCATTTCTAACTGGACTTACCAACCTAGTCCCTTAATTTAATCTTTGTTTGGTCACAATTATCATGGATGACAGCGTGAGGGTGGTGCTGTTTGCTCATTTGCTACCTTGATACCTTTAAAAATCTCTTTCTTAGTAAACCGAATCTTTCAGAGGTACCCTAATGAGGTATTAGTGGAGCTACATACGTTATTTCTAGCATCCACAGATGGATCTGTGGCAATAGACACGCGGTTGATCACAGAATTTCGAACCAAGATTTTTGGATGTGACGGGGAAATTAAAGGCTTTCTCCTTCGCACTTATATCGGACACTTTGCAAACTCATGCATCAACCCGGAAAAATATATGACACGATGTCTCGCAGTTATGTTTAAAAACAGTTTTAAAATTTGTAAGCACTTTGCGGATTTGAGAGATTATGGAACAAAACTTTACAGTATTTTGGAAGTTATTAGACATAAACATCACTTTAATTCATTTTCAATTCAATACAATTTGCAGAAAGTTAAAGATCAGTGGATATCTTTCAAATGGCATCAACCGCAATTCAATTGGTCAAGCCATCAAAAAATAATTATGAGAGGTTCACATAAATAGACACACACAATATATAGACCATTGCGGGGATAGTCAGAATAGTGTCCTATGATCCCAAAACGTGGATATCTGAAGAAAACTCGATTTTCGGAAGATTAAGTGAGACAAATAACTTTCAATTTTCGATAATTTTGAATTTTCTTAAGAGGAAGTCAAAAATATGCAAAGGTTTATGATTCGTTCCACTATAGGTAACAGAAAAAGTAAAATTAATACATACTATGGTTCATTTTTTTAGAAAAACATTAACTATCCGTATTATCCGTTTTATCCGGATAATATCCGAATAGTAAAATGAACTATCCGTATTATCCGGATAGTAAATTCGGGCGGATAATTGCATGCCCTAGGCACGAGTCGTCTCGAAACGATCTCGAAATTGGCGAGATCTCGCGAGATTGATATTTATAAACTCGCGAGATCTCGCCTGAGCACCAATCTCGCGAGATTGCATTCCCTAGGAACGACAATTGTACTGAACCCGTGTCTTTTGGTACGTCCCATTCCCAGCGAGGTACAACGACGGTGGACTGTGGCGGTGTTCGCCTATGTATCCCACCAGCTGGTACTCCAGTGTGGTGACCGCCGTCACCTTGCAGCCGCGGTGGTATGATGAGCAATACCACGCCCATCCCCTCATGTTTTTCCTCTGACGGTTGAAGGTATATTCGCCGACTTTGAGGTATTTTTTATTCCCAACAGTTATTAACCTGCAATCTTAAAAGTTTTGAATGTTAGCGACTTGTTGGTATGTAGGTGTAGGTATGTGGTTGAAACTTGATAAATAAAACTGATCAAGTATTTAAAAAAATATACGTGCATAAGTGTATCAGTGATAATTATATGAATAAATTATTTGGAATTTTGATCAATACGACGAACACCCACGACCTGAGAACTAACATTAATGTGTCACACAGATGTCTGTCCCGAGAATTGGACCAGGTAACCCACGCTTCGCCGGCAGTATCACTATCAACTTTTCACTATCATCTAGTCATTCACCTGATGAGATATGGATATTGGATATCTGTATGCACACTAGATCAAAATAATTACCACCACAGTTAAATTGTCAGTAATACGCAGGCCTTTCGCCTCCTTGCTGCTTCGCAAAGTGTTGGTGATACCTTTTTGTTTTATGTGTCAAAAGAAAATGACGACATTAGATATACAAAAACGATATAATTATAGAGAAACGACATTTAACCAATTTTCCGACATTTTATTAACTTTCATTAAATAATCATAACATTTTCGTGCAGAAAATATCAAATTGAATAAATTAATGTTTCATACTCCATATAAAAGTGTATGACATGACGTTACTACAACAAAAAATCGTAATACATACTTATCTAAATAAGTTTCTCGAAATTCAGGCTAGTTTAACAAATCAAAAAGGGACAAGCTTTCGAAACTACAGGTATCCATCGTACCTTTACCGTACTTTCTTCCTCTTTCTTTTTTGAATAACAACACATCAGTGATGCCACTTGTTTCCAATGGGTCAACTACAATAAAATAAAAATCGAATCCAGGACCTCTTGCAATGCAGTCAGTACATAATATTTACAACTCTATATATTGTACTCTCTTTATTTTCTTTGTTTAATGACAATCTACGGGACAACATGATAAGTCCCGTCAGACGACCGAAACAAAGCTGGGGGATCATGCACATGGTGTCCTCTGAACTCCAGCAGTCTGAGATCTTCGGTGGTGACAGCCATGATCTTGCAGCCGCGGTGGTACAGCGAGCAGTACCACGACCAGCCCTTGGGGTTCCTCCGCTGACGGTTGTACGTGTACTTGTCTATCAGAAGGTGCTTCCGCGAACGTATCTGTATTATCTCACACGCTGGAATAGAACGTAACTTGTTGTGAAAATTGCGTCACGATTTTTTTTAGTTGGCGTTGTATTAAATTTAAGTTTTTATGCAAAGCAGTACTATATCAGTTTGCCTGTGTGGATTTTTTTAATTCTTACTAACAAAGGATTCTTACTAACAAAGTAAATAGTTGTTTGACATCTTGGCCTTCATCGGTACTCACATCGGGGTTTTACAAAGAGGCACTCAAAATCAATAATTATGATTGTTATCAAGCATTAACTTAACGTAGGTAGGTAGTGTAAAAAATGGAGATGCTTGTTTGTCTGGTATTTATATAAAAAGGAAATTACATATGTAGGTTTATAAATTAGATTATATTAATAATACACCATAGGGATGAATAAACAAAGATTTGAATAATCATAAATATATGTAATAAAAAAAGTACAACACACTTCTGCTTAACTGATTGAACACGATTGACACGTCTAAATAAATTTTAATAAAACGATAAATAAATTCAAATATTAAATATATCAATAATATTTACAATTATAACGAAATTTAACACACTCGCATACATAACTTTCTCTGAACAATCAAAGAGCTGGAGCATATTTGTCCACGCTGCACCACGCCGTTCTAACTACTCTATATTATTAATACTTACAAACTAATAAAATTTAAGGATTGTAACAATATATCCAAACGTTAATTTTTGATCCTTCTAAACGCGTTTTTCCCAAAATACCAACAATTTTCTTACAATACGTCAATATCAATACCGCCTTTGGTAACGTCACTACACGATACAATAAAATCGATATTTTACAAAAATATTTAACGACACATTTTGTCAAAATTGGAATGTTAATTTTTTGAGTTTACAATCTATAATAAATTTATTTTGAATATATTATGTAAAAATATATTAAATATATTATGTTATCACTACATTCCGCATTACTTTTAGACACCTTTGAAGTCTTCCATGAATACAATCATGTTCGCACATCGATAATAATTGTTCTACGTGTCCATTATCTATGTCGCAATCTTCTGTTACCTTCTTACAAAATATGTCTTGTTTAACGCTATGTCTATATCCCAACGGTCAATCTTATTATGGACAGCATTTTATTAACGACAAACGAAAAATAGTCATGGTCAATTATGTCATAAAATCTAACACCAAATGCAAGACGCAACAAGAGCTCTCATACTTTGTGAGAAAATAACAGAATATTACGAGACAAGTCTTGGTCTCGTTAAGTATGGAGCGTCCAACGTCCGCGGTTTCAAGCATGAGAATGCAGTCCCGTTGTAGAGACAACAACGCCATCTATGGTGACGGCAGACGCTTTACATTTTAGTTTATGTTTCTTAGCGCAAGTCCACCTGATGCGGTTGCCGACCAGAGACCTCGAGTGCCTGAAGAATTTGTGTCCTCCGATGATCATGTTAGTCGTTTCTCTACAATACTGCGCCCGAAGAAACGCCTGTACAATATCTGGAACCAATCGAAGACAAAGTAATGTTACCCTCTTTTTGCAAGAAATAATATTTTGGGTGAATTCGACTAGAACCGTAAAAGCGATGGATAAAAAGTTATATGCTATATGTGGCATAAATCATAATAGATGTATTTGTAGAAATGGCATTCGATTATCAAAACTATGTTTGTTTTTGAATTATTTAATAATGATATTTTTTACAGTAACAACATTCAAATTCACAAATAACGAAATAATCTAGACACTCAAAAGTTTTGAGATAACAAACAAAAAATACATTTGAATTGATCCTTTCTTAAAGTCGGTTAACTCTTACAGGACCATTAGATATCCAGGACTAAGTGTGCGTTGTTTTGCATGTAAAATAAGGAAATATTACTGAAAAAACTAAACAAAACGTACAGTTTTTTTAATATCTTATGGGAAATATTTTATATATATTATAAGGGTAATTAATATATTAAAAAGGTTTAATAGATAATTGTTTTATTTATTGATATCTAACATAAAATAGCAAATAATAATAAAGAAAAAAGACGTGTGGCACTCGGAGACTGCCGCGGTAAAGCTATTGCATAGCATTATATAATTTAACAAAACAAAAAATAATACTGCATTTGTGATAATAATAATAAAATGAATGTATATAGAGTAATAACTCATTTTCTTTCACAATTTTTTCGTGACTTTCTTCATTAATAAATGCACTTTGTTTATTCATATTTAAAACACTTTGTACACAAATTATACGAGTACAGATATTCACTGTTTTACAGTGGGATAAGAAAGTGGTGTACCAGTTTTCATTTAGTTGCCTAGTTATCAAAAGTTACATCAAAGTTTATTAGAAACGGATAATGCATTAATTTGTGCAAAGAAGATTTAAATATTCTGAACAAAAGCATAAGAACTATTTCAGTTGACAAAATAATTCTTTTTAAAAAGAAAATTGACATTTGACATTTAAGTCCTACAACGATCTTTTGACGCGTGAATGACGTGTGGGTGACAGAGACAGTGCCCTACAGTTTGCCTTGCCTGTATGGCACTGTCTCTATCACCCTCAAGTCATTAATATAGTGTCATTATTTTATGTCATGTTATTATTTTGTATGTTTTAAATCTAAATACGCGATAATTCGACTATTATGAATACATGTTGTCGATTCCAACGCCTTATTTAATCCAGATCTACATGTAATTATTCTTAAAACACCGAACCGACGGGGCGAAAATCAAATGTTTGACAGGTAAGATTTGTATGGGAAATTAAAATTTTCATTTTTTTAGTATTTACCTCGCAATTTTTCATATTTTCTCATCGCTGCAACCTTCCCTGAACTTCCACGAATATTTCAAGACTAAAATTAGCCAAATCGGTTTAGCCGTTATAAAGTAAAAGTTAGTTAACTCAGTTAAAAGTTCTGGTATTTATCGATGTGTGGGTGCATAGACATAGTAACTATGTCTGTGTGCAGGGTGTAATAAATTTTCGTTACGAAATTTCTGCATTCGGTCCCAGGCCCGCGATAAAAGCTATACAATAGCTTAAAAAGAAGTGTTAATTGTGGTATTCTGCGAAACAATTTCGCTTAGATGTGAAGCATAAGTGGACATTGCACATAGCACATATATTAAGCGTCCTACTTTCTATACGCCGCTTAGCACAATTTACGCATCTTTTCTTTTTCTTCGCTTTTTGCATGTTATGAGCTGGCAAGATGCATTTGTTGCGAATGCTGAGCTTTTCGGAGGAAACAAGAGTTGGTCTTGATCGCTGTCTGCTAGTAAAATTATTTATTAGATCTCGTGCTATGTGTTGGCGATATTCTAAACTGCTCAAAAGTGGCCCTTTCACGCGGTGCGCTGCATGTAACTTTGCATATAACAAGTAAGCATTATTCATGGCTATATCTAGAATACCAAAAAAGAGGCGCAAATAATACTTCATTTTAGCTTTGCGAACAACATTATAACAGGCTTTACGCTGGCCCATGAGGTCTACACCGCCCATATATTTATTATACAACATCACCACTTCCGGACAGGTAACGTTTATTTTTTGAGTAGTTCCTGCCTGCCTCCTTTTTACTGTACTAGTCTGCACCGGAGATATAAAGTTGGTCAACATGTGAACTGCTTTAGTATCCATCCATTTCGTGAATGTTACACCATTTGAACTTACGGCATAAATGTCGCCTCTTTGCATATTTTCATCTAAAGGCAATGACTTCGGCATATTTTTTGTATTCGTGCGAACAGTACCACAGGCTTTTGTGTTCCGTGTCATTAATTTATGTTGTAAAACGGGTGAGTTAAAAAAATCATCAAAATATACTTCACAGCCAAGACCCTTTAGCTGTTCCGTTAGATTTAGAACAACAGACTCGCCTAGTTCGATTTCTGTATTCGTTTTTTTGTCCGTATAAAAATCTAATTCGTATACATAACCAGTGGAAGAATCTGCTCTACACCACATCTTGAAGCCCCAATTTATAGGTTTATTTTTGACATACTGTTTCATACTGTTATGCCCTTTGAACTTGATCATATGTTCACCAATAGATTGCCTTATTGAGTTATTCATTGCTGCCTGAAAACAAACATTAAAGTGGTTCATAACTGGTCTAATTTTATATGCTCGATCACTTGTTTGCCGCTGAGCATCGTTGTCACAAAAGTGTAAATTTTGCCGAATTTGCTCAAATCTAGTCCTCGGCATAACATTAGCGATATAAGGGACACCCATGTCTTCATCAGTCGACCAGTAATTCCTAATTGTTGGCAAACCATGATAACTCATGATAAAGTTCATTCCCAAAAACGCGTACATTTCGTCCAAACTAACAGTAAAAGATCTTCCGTGTTGTTGCGCGTATTTGATACTTTCTTTAACGATATCAGATACCAACTGATCCAATTGTGTCACTTCCAAGAAGATATCCATCGGTGAAAGCATGCCGAGTGGGTCGGACAGTATATTTACATGTCCAAAATCATACTCACTTTCATAAAAGTGATGTGGAATGTACGAGTTTTTTCTCCAACTGAAAGTAGGGATAATTTCTGACGTAACTGAAGTGGATGGTAATGCGTCCTGAATGTCCTGATACGATATGTCAGGAACAAAATCTTCCATCACAACTACAGTGGTTCCCTTATCTATATCTTGTTCAATGAACTGTTTGTCTTCTTCATCTAATTGCAGCTCATCTTCTCCATCACTATTATCTGCAGTAAGTAACTGGATTATTTCTTCGTCTTGAATATGAAATTCTCTACACTTTCTAGCCATTCCTGAAAAAAATAAAGAGGTTTTAATAAAAATATAAGAAAACAATAAATTATGACCGCGACTACATACACTGATATAACAAAAAAACAAACCATTTATGGACCACAGGGAAATATATTTCCCCTATGATAAATTGGTATTTTTAGGTATTTATGTTTATTATCTACAGTTCACTTCATTATAATAATAAATTGTACTTCCCAAAAACATAAAACACGCGTCAAAACACAGTAACTTTATACAATTCTAAAAATCTTTGTCATACTCGTAATACCAAGTTTAGCTCGATATTGTATGAGTTTTGGCGAGAAGAAATTTTGAAAGTTCTTTTTTTTATTAACGTTCAGAAACGCATTTACGGATTTGGACGTACGTTCTATTATGTCATTCATTAAACAAAATATATGTAGATTAGATAAATAATAATTAAACTACAGATAAGAGATAATTTAGAGTTTAATATAATCTCCCGAGGCAGTAACGTGATAGCTCGGTGGTTCATGATTGTGGCCCTCCTGCAAGAACCTCAAGCTCCCATCCTCTCTAGTCCGCGCTCGCGCTGTACAGAACCCTCTCCTTCTCTTGGTGCAATACCACATGTTATGTCCATAATTCGAATAGGTATACCCATTTATCATTAACATCTTATGCTTCTTGGGACCTGGTATCATTAACACTGTAAAAATCAATATTTAATATCAAGAAAATTATTGCTTTGTCTCAAGTTGTTGGCTGAATGACAGTTTGCATTCGTTGGATTCATATACATAGCTCGAAATCTGATTAACGCTATTAAAGTCGCCTTTCTATGACGCATTCATGGGCTAGCCTAGGGAGCCTCTTGTAAACGGCCTCCGTGCGGTGGGCCAATGGATGTAATTGGTGGATGTCAAACGGACCCTTAGCAACTTTGCTTAGCTTAAATCTGGTGGAAAAGCGCTCTTAGATGCCCGGCTCTGAAAATACATATTTATCGTAGGTACCGACTCAAATCTGTCTGTCCATTTTACGAAGCGTACATATGTGGCGCAGCGGCGCGTGCACAGACAAACCTGGTTGGCACCTTTATTTGAAGACAACTTTCTTAATTTAATACACTTTTCTTGGATGTAGAGCAGCAGTCACTTAGTCATATTTTTATATTGGTAGCTGACAAAAAACCAGCCGAGTCACCTGGTAGTCAATGTGCAACGCCCATTAACGGTAACATCAAAATCATTACCAATGCGTTATGGGTCCCCGAGACGATCAAGCGCACTTGACAAGTCTCACGTGTGTCAATTATGGTCAAGCCGAAAACCGCTGAAGGTACGTGTCAAGTCAACGCAGTAAACGATCAATATTCGCTTCAATCACGTAGACTTGTCAAGTGCGCTTGATCGTCTCGGGGACGCATTACGGACCAAGAAAGAAGGAAGAAGAAAATAAACGCAATGGTTTCCCGTAGCTAAGCGACGGCAGTTACTTGTTCCAAATAATCACCTCGCATATAATTTAATTTCAAAAAAATCAAACATAGACATTTTCGACAATTCCGTTTCCTCCTTTAAATCATTATTACGTAAATTGTCATAGATTAACATTAGCTTTATTTTTAAATATACTTAACAATAGAAACATGTTTTAATATTTTATAATTTAAATATAAGAATAGAAAGTTTGTCTACGATGCATGCCGTGATAATCTATAGTTAAGACTTCATTTTAGTTCTAATATTTTTATAATGACTATTTTATTACTGTATTGTTAATTGTAAGTCTTGTTGATTATCCAATAAAAATAAAAATAACAAATTCACATTATTTCATAGTCTCACATAATAGCCGTCATTTGCCTTGTGATACTTAGGTGGTTCGTGGGTGTGTTCCTCTGAGAGGTGCAACAAGTTCCCACAGTCATCGACCTTCGCTCTGGCTTTGCAGTTTGCTCTCTTCGTCCTCGTACAGTACCACGTGTACCGTCCGTACTTGGAGTACGTGAACCCGTTTATCATCAGCAGGGTATTCTTTCTGGTGGGAATGGTGACCACTGAAAAATTTTAACGTTATGCAGTCCATCATTGACTAATTTCAAATTTAAAACCACCATTTAGAAACAAATCATATCCATTCATACTATACCAACACTAGTAAAGTGAAAGTAAAAGCATAATACAAATGAGGTAATTCAACAAAAAAGTAAACTCTCCACCAAAGCCAATTATCACAATGACAATTTCCTTTATCCTTTCCCTTTATTCAATCTTGTCGTCTCTCCGGATTCAACGTAATGAAGAAAATTTACTAAAGCATGCAAAGATTTAAGACAACTACACGTAGTCAAGAGTAAATAAACAAGGTTTAAAAATTAAATCACATACTATAATTGTATATTCATTCCATGGTTGTGAAAGTTCACGTATTTGATAACAATATTCTCTAAAGTCACAACACGACTTCACCAACCAACTTTCCACTGTGCACATCGCCATAACACCTTTGAACCTGAATGACCTTGCTTATTGAACCTATAGCTGTCAGTGATGAGCTCTTCCCCGCTGACTTTCGTTTTATCAAAGAAGACTGAAAGCAAGATTATTTATTAATTAGCACTCATAGAAAATTAACAATATTCTGCAATATTTATATTAATCTGATATTGTTAATATAACAGAATACTAATATTACAGATGAACAAAGACATGTAGAAGAACTAATAAAATAATGGAAGAACACAGTAGAAACTGTACCTAAACATAATGCATAATGTACATTTTGGGGATGTTGAAGCTAATTTATATAACATACATAGCAAGGGAAATTGTAATATAAACGGATAGAAGTATTTCACTAACAGTAGTAAAACTGTATACTAACCTCATTTATTTGTGGTACCAAAGTAAGGCTTAAGTCCATTAGATTTCCAAGTTTAATGAGAAATAAGGAAACATATATTATATTCCAAATAATATATTACAAGGTGTCAGGCAATCAATATTTTAACCAACAAACTGGAATACCAATAATGCTACTATAGCGTTAAAGAAAGCGTTAATTCTTTCAGATGTATAATAAATTGAGGTTAATAAATTTATCCCAGGCCTGCGTTTCGTAACTAAAAATCGGTCCAATTAGACTTTCCTACACAAGATAAATGAAAGATAAGACCAGATATATGGCAATTGTTATATTTTAAAATGTTAAAAGGCACTTAGGTTTCTATATTTAATAATGACAGACATTTTCGTATAAAAAACCTTCATCTTAAACTAATAACTAACCTTGTAAGACTTGAACCCGATCGGCAGGCCAAGAAATTCTTAAAATTAGATCCACATAATTGTTATGTATGACTCATAGCAGAAATATTTGAATAAATTTTATTTGGCTATTTTGGCAATTTTGTACAATTTGATTAGACCAGCTTAGATATTCATTGTATACCTACGATCATCGCGATGTAATGATACATTTTCTGCAAAAGAGTCACAAATTTTCATTAGATGACTATTCAATCTCATCAATTATTAGTAACTAGATATATTAACAGTTAGCGAGACACTACTAACTAGAACTACAGTCTTGTTTTAATTGTTCAGTAGCTTATTAACTACAATATCGCTAAACACGTTTTACGAACTTTTCAAATCATCATCAGAACTTCTTCACAACTTTCGGGGCATACATATGGTTATGTTGACTGAAGAAATGTATGATCGAGTCTCCTAGTGTCCAAGCCCTACTTTTGCACCCGTAGTTTTTCTTCACACACCGCCAGAGAGACTTATCCCCGTTCTTATTCTGCCTGTTGAAGCGCTCGCCATTTATGACCAAAACCTTAGTGCCGAATTTGGAAACATCGTAGAAAACATCTGCAAGAAGAAAAAACCAGCGCTTAATTGTCCGAGTCCATGAGACTCAGAACTGAGTGGGTAGGTATAAAATTATTTCATGATTCAAAGGAGACGGAATAATAGTTCAGTACTAAATGAGTCTTTTTAGTTTTTAGAACATTTACAGACTCAAAGTTGCAGTTAAAACATAAAGTGTTCAAGTAGGTATACGAGTATGTATTTCTTATTATACCTATCTAAAAAATGGATTCATGATCAAATAAATGATGCAAAATTGATCAATGAAGTTAATGTATCGAAATACGCCACTAAATTGAAAATAAATCAAAGAATGGGTTTAGTAAAACTTGAGGAATGATTTTGCGAAAAATCACTTTTGTAAACGTAGTTTGCAGAAAAATATGATTCTATTAATGAAACGTA
Organism: Hesperia comma; assembly: GCA_905404135.1. Classification (NCBI taxonomy): domain Eukaryota; kingdom Metazoa; phylum Arthropoda; class Insecta; order Lepidoptera; family Hesperiidae; genus Hesperia; species Hesperia comma. Next base: position 3,693,030 of record FR990024.1, read on the forward strand.
ATTAAAACGTATCATGAAATATTTTAATTTCCCTTCAAATAAGAAAAAAAAACTTCATTACAACATTACTCTTATCCATGACTTTCCATTCTTCTTATCCATGACATTCTTGCCTATTCTAGGATTATTCCGTAAATCACAACAATTTGATTACAGCAATTTTAAAAAGTTTATAACATTATTCACACGTAAAATAATTTCTCAAATTACCATTCATGGACTGCTTTTAATATCAACTGTCTCTTAATAGATCAATACTATGAATCTATTAGCGGAAATAAACCAAAATTATACTTTAATTAGTGTCTGACTGAATCAGGTTTTTCAGGTCAGGTTTTGGTCAGGAAATTTAATGTAGACAAATCTAAATTCCAAGCGTCAGCTAAAATGTAGAACCTTAAAATATAACATAGTACCTTTGATGATCTAATGTCTAGATTGAACATCGAATCTGCGCAAACGTGTCAAAAAATTGTGGCCAACAGTTGGCCACAATTTTTATATCATTGTATGATTGATTACGCACACATAGACAATAGACGAACGTGTAAAACATCGCCTGCACGCACACATGCTTGATATTGTTACCTTGTTTTTTTGTTTTCATTGTAGGGCGACGCTCAATCTAGACATTAGATCATCAAAGCATAGAACATAGCATAAATCATAAGCAGCCAACAAACTTTTTTTTTAACAATTCCAATTTATGATGAAAAAGTGTCCAAAATCAATGCAAAAGATCAGAAAACGCACCATCTGATTCCTAAAGAACTAACAACACATCGTGACTTATTAATGATTATGCTCGTTCCTAAGAAGAATATCGTCTCGCGTTGTGAGGATGTAAGCTCGACAGCCATTATTCTTCTTAATACAACGCCACGCCATCAGATCTTTCTTGGTCTGGTATGCCCTTGTGTACACTTTTCCGTTGATAATAATCCTATTGGGTTCTTCAATAACATCGTAAACTTCTGGAAAGTTAATCAATATAAGAAAAAATAAAAATGTACTAATTAATTAAAATTCTGTAACCTTATAAAGTAATATAAAAAACTTGGTTTGGAAAATATTAAAATCCATAGTAAAAATATATAATTAGGTGATTATCAAAACATTTAATTCATATTTTATTGAGTATTCATTCATACTTATTATTCCTATACCTAAACATTTTAGTTTAATATATCTACTTAATTTGATTTTATTAACATGTTAAAACTTACCTAACATCATTAACAAACAAGAGAATTAGGCTGTGGGCACATTATTATAACCCGACAACGGAAAACGAACTGTTCAATTATGATTTTTATGTCTTGGTCATAACTGAATTTCAATTCTATACTTGATGTCGGTTCTGAGTTGGTGAAGAGGGGGTAGCGTACTGAGGACTTCGGAACACAATATTATTGCTGTTAAAACAATTAATGGATGTTGCCGGAAGAAATAGCGAAGAACAAAGGCACTGGAGTGTGGTCTGTTCTGGCGTGATTGTGTTCGGTGCTGTGCGTGACTTCGCCGCCGATAGTCATGAGGGTGCCTCTGCAGTTGGCGTTCCGTTTGACGCAACGCCAAGTGATCTTGCTGCCGTTCTTGTACCCGATGTTGTATCTGTACCCATCCTTTATTAACGCTTTGCCCTTGCCCCCTCTTGTGGTTTCGTAGCTAGCATCTAAAAATATGGAGATCAAATCAGTTCTAAAGTATGCCTACCCTAACAACAATCTATTGAACTATATATTTCTCGCGTCTCCCGCCTTACACCTCAGGGAGAAGGGGTCGACTGAAAAACAGCGTTGCATGTACCCCTGTGTGCATGTCAACATTAGCTGAGACGAACCCTTTTGCCATAGTTAGAAATACCTACTTGTTTTAATTGTAATGTATATATATTTTATAAATGTAACTGGCAATAAATAGATTTTGATTTGATTTGATTTGATATTTGGCTGAATCAAAGTGGTAATAAGAGTAAGTCTCTTCGGAGTCATTGCATCAATTTCCTAAATGTGTCAATGGATAAAGATAAATTGGTTGAAAACAAATCAATAGATCTATACTCGTAATATTATGTATGTTTCTCAATAGTCAATGATTCACCATTCATCAATATGCATATTTAGATGTTAACTTAAATTGGTTAATAACTAACAAAATACTGATATAGACTATCGCAGTATAATAGTATAAACCATTTATAAATTAGATTTAACAGTTAAACATTTAAACAACTTCAAAATAAAGATGCTAAATACTGAGAACAAATAACGTTACAAAACAACAATTGAACTTTAGGAAACTTTTATTAAACGTCTAATGTTAAAGAGAATACATAGCTTTACTAACATAATTCAATTCAATTCATCTTTATTTGCAGATAAGGTTACAGTTGGTGTTAACTAATATAAATACTAGGTGCTCTTATCTAAGCCCATTAGGCGTGTAAATTCAAATTTACATTATATTACAAATTACATAGCTTCATTATTACAACATAATATCAATTTCAATAAATTCTTCATAATATTTAATATTAGTCAAAGTTAGGTACAATCAATTAATCATAATCATAATCTTTATTTACTACCTATCTTTATTAACTACAGTCCATATTTTGTTAGTAACAGTTCCTTAAAAACTATATTCGTACACGCATACATTTGTTTAAATTTAAATTACATGAAATTAAATTAAGAATCAATCAATAAAATCCATAAAATCTATAAAATCCATAAAATCAATAATATCAATAATAAATTAAATTCCATTAATATATAATAAAATCACCGACAAATTAAATTAAATTAAAACAAATAAAATAAAATTAATTAATACAATTATTAAATGTCAATAAGATAAATAGTCCAAATCTGTTTGATTCTTTTTTAATTACTCCTATCCTCCAAAAACTCTTTTAAGGAGTAGTAAGCTTTACTTAATAGGTAAGACTTTAAAGTTTTTTTAAAGCTATATGTATTTTCCCGTTTAATATTGTCAGGCAACTTGTTATATACAGTTTCATGCAAAAGATATTGTTGCGATACAAATTTGTTCTGGATTTCAGAGCTCGTAGTTTGTCGTTTTTCCGCCTCGAACTAAGTGTTTCATAGTTTTTAACAAAATGTGATATATGTGAAATATAACAAAATGTGACCAACAAAAATATTTTTGACAGTATTATTCACATGAGATCATATTTGCGTTTTGAAATAACCCATTAAATTATCATAATTAATATAATTATGGATTGTTATGATTTTGCCTTTACATATTATCTTATTTGTCTACGCTAAAATTAGGCAAACAAATACTTTCAAATAAAACTAAAAGTAAGTACACATCTCACCAACAGTTTATTTAATTGTAATTCAAATGGAAGACCCTTTAATTGTAACATTACATTACTCTCTTCTCACAGGATCTCTCTCAGTGGATAGCGACTATAAGAAATTATTTTTACCTTATTATTATTTAAGTGCAGTCATAATGCACCTACCATGTAATTATTATAAGTTATGTATTCCTTCTTTTGATGAAGTATTACTAATATGGTGACGACCAGGTAGTTATTGGAAGTTATTTGTTCCTTATTGTCATTTAAGTGCAGTCATAATGCGACGACAAGGTAATAATTAGAAGTTATTTGTGACTTGTTGTCATTAAAGTACAGTAATATTGCGACGACCAGCTGTAATTATTGGAAGTTATTTATTCCTTTATGTGATTCAAATTCAGTGATTATGCATCGTCCAGTTGATTATCTGTTCGTTATAAGTGACGACAGAGGCACGGCAACCGTAATTCCGCTTGACGCACTGCCAACGAATCTTATTGTCTTTCTCGTAATGTATATTGTACCTGTGTCCGTTCATAATCAGAGCTTTCTTCCCGTACTTTGTTGTGTTAAAATATGCGCCGCCTGTCAAATGTGTAATCGTTTACATTGTTTGGCAAACCTTATTAATTATATTATTATGTATTTTGAACATGGAATATAAATTAATAGGGCTACGAATTTTACCCTCTACATACAAGATAACCCAATACGTCAAATGTGTCTTTGCATTTGTTAAGTTTCTTTTAATATTACATTGCATTGTATCAGTAACAATATAGAACATGAGTTAAGATCCTGTCATCATGCTCGAGGTCAAAATACGCGTAGAATTTCATTCTAGTAATTGTCAAAGAAAGAAACGGACAAAAATAAAAATTATATAGTGTATTTTTTATTAGACATTTAATAGTTAATAACAAGTGATAAATATTCAATCATATTATATAAAAGATTTTACATAAGCCAATATAGTGCTTTGCACTATTTTATACGACCTTCTAGACAAGTACCCGCTTTTAGGGTTATGAACTTTTATGTTCCTTTCAATTTTGTTACATTGTAAAAAACTATGTAAAAGTTTTCGCTAGCTTTTTGGGCTTTACTTATACCTACGTGCGTGTGCAATATTGTATTAAAGAAGATTAATGGTTATGCTCTGTGCATTTTAATAATTGGTCACAAATGGTAACCGCTGAAGCTCTGCAGCCCTGCTTCCTCTTAGTGCACTGCCACCGAATCTTGTCAAAGCTCGCATAATGAACGTTAAATCTGTACCCGTCTTTAACTAGCACCCGATTTCCAAAGCGAGTGGTCCTAAAATAAGTACCTGAAATTTTCAAGTTCAAGTTTAGCTCCTGGAAGTAAACTTTGCTTACGTACACTTTTCAGAAGTAGACGTCATGAAAATAGACTTCACAGAAGTAGAAGTTAGTATATTAGAATTAACAAGAGCAGACATTCCGAAAATAGACTATGCCAGGCCTTATATTTCTAGGCATTACAAAAGTAGAATCTGTATTAAGTTACATATATGGTTTTTGGCACTTAGAACCATACATCGAAGACGAAGCCATGTTTCCTTATCGCGAGTATGTGCACCAGGAATGCATTACCTATACATTAAATAAGTTTACCATACCTTAATCGAAATCGATCTTATTATTTATCCAATAAACTTACAAAGTGAACAAAAACAAATTAGGTTAAAAACATTCTGTTCTGTCAATAAAGTAAGTTTTTACTACAAGAAATTATGGCATGAGGGAGAATAATCCGTAAAAGATGGTCATATAAGGAAAGAACTTCAGATAACAAGTGGAGGAGACAATAACACAAAACAACAGTTATGAACTATTCATGGTTATGTGGCGTGACTAACAAGACATCGTCATCATAAGTCATGGCAGAACTCTTACATCCGCTATTCCGCTTAATACAACGCCACTTAACCCTACTACCGGTTTCGCGGTCCCGACTATACTTGAAGTTATCGATCTGCAAAACTCTGTTCCCAAAGCGGTTTTTGTAGTAGTGATATCCTGAAAACGGAAAAATCCCGGCCCCTGTCAACAATAAATATGATAATATAGTCAAAAATAAAATTGCATAATCAAATTAAGAAAGCTTTAATGATGAAATTAAGAAAGCTTATTAAGGAATTGATGATGTATGGGCTACAACCCATTAATGGCTCACTACTGAGCACGGGTCTCTCCGCATTACTGAGGAGGCCTAGAGCATACTCCACCACGCTGCTCCAGTGCGGATTGGTGGAGGGGTTAGTGGCCAACCCAGTGTCGAAAATTTTCAAGCTGCCCGAAGGCCTTCGACACGGTTTAACGACTGCCATCTATCGATAACAACCGGGACCAACAGCTTTACGTGCCCTCCGAAGCACGGAAGCGCTCAAGAAATTTTGCCACTAGCAGTCACCCATCCGACTACCGACCGCGCCCGCAGTTGTTTAACTTTGTCGATCACTTAGGATCGACGCAAGCCGCCGGACTATGAGCGCTTCGATGTATGAAAAAACAATCATCATTGTGTTATGTTAAATTGTCAAATTTACGAAACCCATCGAAACGTACAAAAATATTGCATATGTATTTGGTACAAATGTTTTACAGTACATACATAAAAATACCTCACGTCAAAGTAGGCTCAGGTTTTAATCGCGTTTACTGCACTTAGGTAACTCTATTGCTCTGCATCCTTTATGCTTCTTAGCGTACCTTCACGTAGTAGCGATTTCAATCGCCACTGAGATTTGCGGTACTGTAATTGTTCACCAACTGTACGAGTATAGTAACAGTTGTTGAACAATATTAGGTACATTACGTCCTTGTCTTGTAACGAGCAGTTAGAAATTTCAATGGAACAGTACATCCTAGCCCTTATAATGAGTATTCATAAAATAATAGTCACATAGTAACATACATCTTAAATAAACCTTTATTTCTATAAGAAAATCTTTATAGCTACTACAAACAACACACATGTTAATAATAAATAAATCATCATGTATATTAAATATAATGTTACCATTTACTTATTATTATACTTCTTGTATCTTTATACTTATACAGATCATAGGCTCTTATAACAAACATTGCATCTTAAATTTAGGTATTGATTTCGCGAAATAATATTAAAATCTATATTGACATCGATTTACTTAATAATTTTAATGGTAAATTCTGTAAACACAGATTTAAAATGAATATCTCCGTCTATAAATGCCTTATCTCTTAGACCCGTTTAATGAACTTAACCCTATATGTGCAACGTGTAGATTTGTAAAATATTATATATAGAAATTCTGGATATTGTATTTGGGCGATAATTTCCATTGCGCTATTTATAATTAAAACAGATTTCATTTTTCCGAAATCCAAACCCGCTATCATTGATAAATACAGTGGTCGATAAAGCTTGGCAAAAACAGTGCAAAAATAAGATTGGTCAATTAAATTAAGACACATTTTAATGGTAGGGATTCGCGTATCAATTTTGAAACAAGTTGACACTGCCTCCCCTTTATACGTAAAACAAGAGGAATTCATAAAAGTTAAAAACTTGACTACGTGAGAATTGCTAATTTTAACTCCCTATAAATTCTAAATCGTCATTCTTAATGAAAAGTGATAAGACTTATCTGACAATGATTTTTAAATGAAATATTACGTTAATTACTTCCATTTAATGTTCAATCAAAATAGTTAAATGAGTTTATTTTTTCTTTTTCACTAAGTATATGACGACATATTGATTTTTAATGACTATTTTTTGATAAGATACAAAATTTTCATCAAGTGAAAAAATAAAATGGAGAGAGTAATCAATATACATTTCTCCTGAGGCAGGGCAGGACATAATAAACACACTAACACCAATTATTCAGCGAATCTTATTTCGAATATTCCATCAAAATATTTGAATTATTCACACAAACGTGATTCGAATCCATATTTGATAATATTTAATCATGCTATCTTGACACGGTACGTTCTTATACTAAATCGATCAAATAACAAAAATTAATCAACCCTCAATTGCTCCATCAATGATTATGTTCCGGTCGTACTTTGATGATGATGTTATCGATGGTGGTGATGAACGCCGTACAGCCCGAGGTCTTCTTCGTACACCTCCACCGTATCTTGGCCCCTTCGTTCTGATGGATGGTATATCTTTGGTCGCCGTAGTCCAAGCAGCGTTTCCCACCGATCGTGAAACCGAAATATCCTGAAATTCACGGACCTGTGTGTAATCTCTGGTGACAATTGCAAGCAACTAAATATCAGTAAGTTCCTGCTGATCTCAGGTTTGCCGTAAAAACTCAAAGAATAATTACTAATCGAAGACAAAAAGAATCATTATAGTCGGTTATCCCAAAGCAAAGTTCACACATCAAAAATTTCAGTCGAATTGAAAACCTCCTTTTTTGAAGTAGATTAAAAATGACACCTGTAGCCCAACAACCATGCTAGCCAATTGAGGGTTAGAAGACTAATCTTTGGTATGGAAGAATCTCAAGTGTGCAAGTCTCTAAAAGAAGTATCTAGAAATAAATACAGAATAACAAACCTCACAAACCTGAGTCCTCCACATGGAAGACTGATAAAATCTGCTTTAGTCTCCAAAACCGTCTATCAATACTCCTTATGTTTAAAAGTATCAAGTTCAAAGTCCTATTATAGTACATTGATATTTATTTAGTACAAAAAGCTTAAACAAAACTTAACAAATAAATATAACTTTAAATGTACCTATATCTACAAATACATTTGCATCGTACAATAAAAGTTTTCAATAAACACTTTGAATTTTTAACAATTACGGTGAACCAAAATTCACTACTCCTCATTTACGATCTCCTGTATAACGGATGTCATAAACATCACTATGATCTACGGACATTTAAGCATCGCACCTGCTCAAAGTGGGAATTAACTACCAATTGTATTAAAAAATATCTAAATAATCTAATAATTTACCTACATGGCAACAACAAATTACAAGACTTCATTACTATTAATCCTAGCTTACCCTATAATTTTTCTACCTATTCGAAAGTTTCGTCAACACGTTTTATTAACCCTTTCGGAGACACCAGTCTCTTGTTGGAATGTGCTATCTTATTCTTATTGAAAATGTACTGCTTTTTAACAATTCATGTAAGGAACGTACACACTTAAAATTATAGAACAGTGATTTGAATAACTCGACACATTTAGCTGAAAGACCACTCAAATTGACTAACGCGAACTTTTCGACGTGAATATCAACACTTCACTGAAGTAAAACAGTACACAATTTATCTGTAGGTGTAGGTGGCTAGGTCGACTTTACACTTGATTCAATTTTTTTATAGACAGATACATGGCATTTGGAGAAAATCTAATGAGATAGACATTTATTTGTTAAACCACATCGATACACCAAAACAACGTACAGAAATGTTCAAAGGTTTGCTCATCCTTCTTTGTTTCTTCCTGGTGTTTCCTTTTGTTTATGCCATTAATTTCTTTTTTCATTTTGTTTCAATGATTGTGGTTATTTTTATACTTGAGAATTTGGTTATTATACGTGATGACAGTGGCCCTGCATCGCTGGTCTTTCTTGACACATACCCAGTTGAAGCGAGGCCCTTTGCTGTCACTTCGTTTGTTAAACCTATACTGGTCTATGATCATCAGGGGGTTACCATAGCGAGTCACCGAGAACTCTATCTCATAAGGACCTGTAAAACAAAATTTACTTATATTTTTCAATTGAAACAGTTACTAGAAAATGTATTTTGTCAAATTCATAACACAATGAAAATCAAACTTATGGTAGGGTCACACAAAGTCTAAAATCAAAAATTCAAGCGAAACTTCTCATCAATTCATTTATTTACAAAAAAAACCTTTTTGGTTATTTTCACCACAGGCAATCACTATACATTTTCCATTTCATTAAAGGAACTTTTAATTCAACGCGTTTCTATGTTATATTGTAATTGCAAATACTTATATACATAATTTTTAGCTATGTGCAGCGTTTGTTTCTCAGCGGATTGCTCCGTAACTATTGTGATATTTCTTTACAGATTCAACTATACAATTTCATTGTAATACCTAGTCAATGATTATGACCACTGAATTGTTTAATCATTCGTCCATTGTAGGTGGTGATAGAAGCAGAACATCTGTATTTTTGTTTCTTGTCGCTGATCCATCTGACCCTAGGTCCGTTTTCCTGTGCCTTCAGGTACCGGTACGGCCCTAGGATAACAACGGGCCGATTACGCTTGGATAAACCAAAGCACAGCTCTGAAAAAGATAAAATATTGTTAGACGAAATATCGTAATAGAAGATAATGTGCAACACTACGGTCATACCGATATGACCCCATCACTAGCGGCAAGATGACAGCTGGACTTCCCGCGCTGTTGTCAATGAGAAAGTTGTGTAAAGATTAAAGATATTATTTAAATACAATATTTTGTATTTATTAATATTTAAATAGAAAATTAAACCTATCAGTATTAATCTGCCCTCGCTTTCTTTCCGTATTTTTTTTTTATTTATAACGATACTCCGTTCGCGTTCGGTATTGAATTCGTTTTAATGGCAAACACACAGATGCCAACTTCCGCCTCTGTGATTAAGGTTTATTGTAGATTGACGGCGAGAATTTAAAATGCCTTCAAGTTAATTTTGCTTACAACCTAAATTAACCTATGAATACACGTATCTAATAAAGTTCGGGGTGTGGCAATTCCATATCATCAGCGACTCAAATAAACTAAAAATATTTGGGTAATGCTAGTGGCAATAGCCTTTGTGATTAACTTCTCAGCCTGTTTTCTTCTCAAATTGTAAACTGAACTTTGTTTTTGAAGTGAACCCTGTTAGAGGACTTCACGGGAAAATAGAAGAAGAAGGAGAAAAAATATTGCTAAAACTGAAATCATACATTTTACATGCTACTTTAGCCTTTAGCAACCATAATCAAATTTTCTTTTGTTTTTGTTACACAGCAGAGGAAAGTGTAGTGTTCTTGTAAGAGACAATGATATATTATAATACGTTAGTAGGAAAAAAGTTCCAAAACAAGCTTATCTTATGTTTTGCCACATTTTAAGGCTTTATTTAATTACTGCATTCATTTACAAAATAAGTGTTAATTTCTGTGCGTACGTTCAACAGGAGTTAATCAATTTTTTATTTAATGGATAAACAACAATAACGACTTAATTAAAGTTTGACTCCATAAAAATCCCTCTGAGAATAATAAAAGTCTGCTAAACTAGTTCCAGGAAAAACGATATAATGGGAAAGAAAACAATAAGTTTATTTATAAATTATCATAACGTAATACTCTTTTTGATAAATTAAACAACTGGTTAGCAAGTCAAAGCTAAGAAAATTATTAAAATTTAACTATGCGTTAAGGTAAACAAAACCCAAAATATGATTATAGTTACTTCTGTCGTTTTGCGCTTCTGACGTTATACATACGTCCAAACGGAGTCGACCCGTCTGATGATAACTGTTCATTGTCGGACATCACCACAAATAAATCCACATTTCACTACCATCACCACCAGAAACAATAGTTGACTACGCTGACCTAAATTCCATTGGTCTATTCCGGTCTGATCCTCAAAAACTGATCCCTTGACGGATCCGTTATATTTTAAATTATTCATGATTATGTTCTCCGAAGCTTTTCAGAATCTCTCCGTCGTATGTCGTGATGGACGCAGGACATTTCCACATCCTCTTGCGGTCACAGATCCATCGTATCTTGCACCCTGTCTCCAACCCGACCAGATAACGGTGATTGCCTACTATAGCAACTGGCTTGCCCCGCTTTGAATACCCAAAACTTATCCCTGAAATCAATATAATGTACAATGATTCGAAATACACCAACTAGATTATTACGTCAAAAAGTAATTTTGGAATTTGAATTTCTATATTACACAATAGATAGATATTTTATCTTCAAGAATACATCAATTTTGACATATAATGCAATATTACTTTATTTTATACTTGATATCTTTACTAATATGAATAATTAAGTGTATTTAAACGAATTACACCAAATCCTTAAACGAGCTTATACAATATAGTAGGTACATTTTCTTCATAAACAACTATCACATATCAAACTTCATAAGGCACATTAAAAAGTAAATGTAGAAAATGTGAAAGAATTCATAAACTACAAAATCCAATTAGCCGCATTATTTTCTGTTTTTTTTACAATTCTATAAAAAGACAATGATATATTTTTAGGAAATCACTATTCTGCTGCAATGTTTATCATGCTGATAGAAAGGATAGTCTTTTTTTTTTATAGCCTAAGCAGGCAAACGAGCAGACGGGTCACCTGATGGTAAGTGATCACCGTCGCCCATGGACATTGACAACACCAGGGGCGCCACCAACGCGTTGCCGGCCTCGAAGGAAGCGATAGACCCGCTTCTTGAAGGACCCCATGTCATAGCACTGTGGGAATACTGAGGGATGCAGTTCGTTCCACAGTTTACATGTACGCGGTAGAAAATGACGTGAAAAGCGAACTGTGGACGAACGCCAGGTATCCAAGTGGTGTTGGTGGAACCTGGCTTTATCCCGTGAAGTGCGGTGGCGAAAGTTAACCGCAGGTATTAAGTTAAACAGTTCCTCAGAACATTCCCCGTTATACAGACGGAAGAAGACACAGAGAGAGAGGTCTCGACCAACCTTTTGTTTTTTAAATTATTTTTCTATTAATTTCATTTGGAACCAACTTAGAAGAGGAATCAGTTCAAGGGTACATGATACTTCTCCACAAACATAATCTTTGTTTGCATTTCTTCTCTTGTAGCTTATTCGTACGTATATCCTTTGTTAATTTGTTTATTTTAAAACTAGAGAACCGCCCGCGCTTCGCTTCGGGACCCGTAGGTAACAGCCGCATAGGTCCCGCTCCCGTAGGATTCTCGAGATAAAAAGTAGCCTATATGTTGTACTGGAACATAAGTTATAATATTTACCTATGACTTAAGTAAATTAACGATACATGTAGTATTTGATAGCGTAATTCAGAACTTGCAAATGAATTTTACTAACGCCATCTATTAACAGCATCCGGAACTAAATATCTAGCAACAGTAGCAACTAACAAAACATCGATCTTCCCATGGGAATGAGATGTTTTTCCGCGGTAAAAAGTAGCCTACGTCACTCTCCACCCTCCCAACTATCTCTACACACATAAATTATATCATATAATAGGCATGTTGCGACGTGAAAGAGTCACAAACAAACAAACAAACACACTTTCACATTTATAATATTAGTATGGATACGCTATTATTCAAGAAATTAACATTTAAATGTTACCTTTAAAGTAACTTTTCATCGGGTTTTAAGTGTATTATTTTATATACTCTATAGTAAGATCAATCAATCAAATCAGTTTGATCAATTAATCTATCCAGCTTGATCAATGATTATGCTGATCCCGAATTCTACTGACGTAGTTGCCGATAAGGCTGAGGCTGGCCTTGCACCCGATGGAGGAGCGTTTGATGCAGTGCCACCAGCTCTTAATTCCGTACCCCGAACACCTCTTATACCTGTTGCGGCCTACGATGATAACAGGATTTCCCTTTTGGGATACACTAAACACCACTGGAAATTAACAACATTATTACTTTAAAGCGAAGTAAATAAATTGTCCCTTTAGAATCTCAAATGTAATAATATGCGGTCTGACTTGAGGATAACCCAAGTGTGGTATTTAAAGATAGGCCTAAGATTCTTTATATAAAATCTTAGTAAAAAAGATTGTCATGTTGCCTGCCAGCTACGAGTTTACTCGTACCAACGTTTCCTGCGCTCAGTGCCTGCTACGTATTCTCGTAGCGTTCGTAGATATTCTACTGAGCAATCCTACTAAATAGGAAAGCTTGGTAAGGAGAGCAGGGATAGATTCTTTGGCATTGGAAATAAAAGATGTATTTGATACATAAAAAAAGTTTCATATATTTTTTTATAAAAAAGACAAAATCAATCACAATTAGTTACGAGTGGTACACTTTGAAAAAATTCCAGGGCCAAAACCAAAGGAATATGCATTTGTAACATACGAAAATGTAGTTATAATTCAGCGTGCAGGATTTAACTTAATCATACGTACATACTTTGCAAGATAAATACCTAACAGATTTGAATAATGAAATGAAACAATTATTCAAATAATTACCCAAATTAATAATGATTATGATTGTTATCGTAGTTGTTATTCAGCGCGCACGATTTAACTTAATCATACGTATATACTTTGCAAGATAAATACCTGACAGAATTGAATAATGAAATGAAACAATTATTCAAATAATTACCCAACTTAATAATGATTATGATCGTTCTTGGTAGAGACAATGATGCCATCGATGGTGATGACGGCGACCTTACAACCCTTGGGGGCTTTGTTACACACCCAGTAGGTCTTAGAGCCAACAGTTCGTTTACAGTTGTACCGGAACCCATGGATCTGAAGAAGCGGCTTGCCGTGTACAGTTCTGAGAATAATAGGACCTAAAAATAAACCAATATCATCATTATAACCAAAACCTTTAACTTTCACATTGCTGGGATCGCGCATTGTCATCTGGCCCTGACCTCTGTGCAAGATTTGAAGTTAATTAGACTTCCTGTAATTGGTGAATATTAGACTGAAAGTGAAGCGCTCATAGCCCGGCGGCTTGCGTCGATCCTAAGCGATCGACAAAGTTAAGCAACAGCGGGCGCGGTCGGTAGTCGGATGGGTGACCGCTAGTGGCAAAAATTTCTTGAGCGCTTCCGTGCTTCGGAGGGCACGTAAAGCCGTCGGTCCCGGTTGTTATCGATTGATAGCAGTCGTTAAGCCATGTCGGAGGCCTTCGGGCGGCTTGAAAACTTTCGACACTGGGTTGGCCACTAGCCCCTCCACCAATCCGCATTGGAGCAGCGTGGTGGAGTATGCTCTAGGCCTCCTCAGTAATGAGGAGAGACCCGTGCTCAGTAGTGGGCCATTAGTGGGTTGTAGCTTAGCTTTTTAGACTGAAAGTTTCTTTTAGAAGCACATACACAGGTCAAGCTAATTAAAGAGTGTTAATAACAATGATATTTCATTTATTCGTTTTTTCACCCCTTTCCTCTTAATTATCGCAATTTCTGTTAGTACGACAGAGATAAAAAGCTCGAGTCCAATTAATAACAGTGTAGTAAAGGAGTAGTTCTTTGGAAAAATACTACTGTATATTTATTGTTTATTAATTTATTATCACTTTTTTTTAGTTTCTGATTGTGTACGACGTGAGTTAAAATCTGGCGGAACAAAATAGCTAAATAACATGGCGAGGAGTGTGATAATAAGTCAAGTATCACTTGTTCGAGTTATTTCGTTCTGATCCCTCAACCCGACTTTTTAATTCGTCTGATCCCCTTGCTTTGTTGATGGAAAAGTACAGTAAACTAGAAAACAAGTCTTAATAATAGAATTAAATCATTTTTTATTATCATTAAAATCATCACAGATTTTTATCATGTTTGGTCCTTGTAATTAAAATTAAATTATATATCAAATTATTAGACGAAGAGACTTATCTTAATCAACAATAATTATTCTCTTAATCAGCAATAATAATTTTATAGTTTCTATATTAATAGCTGTTGTGTAAGGTCTGTGACGTACGACGTTCACTAGTGCCTATACCAAAGGCACTTCTTGTGTTCTAATCATCACTCCTTTTAATATGACAACAACAACTGTTAGAATTGTGCAAAGTCCGACAAACGGTGTCAGATAGCACTCGAAGGTTCAATTGCTAAAGTAAAATTTTATGAATGTTTTATTGTTCACACATATTTTTATCTGGAATGATTATCCGCGTATCCAAAGATTTATCATAGTAATCTCTTAAAACAAAATTTATATAGTGTAAAAAAATTATCATTTCTTGAGCCACTAATATTTTCATATTATATTATATTTATATGTTACCGTTAAAATGCATAATAAGTTAATGTGCACATTAACTAGGTAATCTGCAGATTCACTGATAAAATTCGTTAAAGTGTAAAATTTGCACTTTACCCAGTTAGGGTGCACAGTAACGGATGGTACATCGTTAAATTGCGGGAGACTGACTACCAGAGTACCAATTTGTGTTGATGTCGTGGCCACATCGTAGATTTGCTCACATCATGAAATGATCGACCATATCATGAAAGGGTCGCATTTCATGAAATGGTCAACTCAGTTTGGCCAGATCGTAAAATCGTCTACGTTTCACGATTTGGTCATTAACGTTTGGCCGAATCGTAAAAACGCGGAAAATAGGGCATAACTTCGAACCATGACGTCTCCGGCGCTGCGGAAGGTGCAGCCCCTTCGCCCTTGCGTAACAAAGCGCAGACACCCAAGTCTGCGTTTTGTTACAGCGGGCGGGGGCTGCCCTCCCTCCGCGCCTCCGGTTTCTAAAAAACACTCTAGGGGCAGGGCATACAAGACTACGTGGAGAAGGGGTAGGCTAACTCGGTTATGTAACCAATTTGACCTACCTACACCTGTTATTTTTTTTTATTCAAACAAGAACCTATTTTATAGACTTTACCGTATGCATGGTCGTAAGTCTGCAGATTAACTAGGAAGTTTGCAGATTAACTAGTTAATGTAGGAACTCAATTTTTTTCCACTTTAACTGACTCAGCCAGATAATCTGCAGAATACCTCGTTAATCTGCACTCTATCTGATTTACGCAAATTAACGGTAACATTTAAACAACCTCATTTATTTGTAACATTTTACATTACAGTATCTATTTATTTTTGAAAACACAAATATTTTTATATCAGGTCTTTGCTAGCATCGCTAAACCATTTTTACTAAACTATATGTGATGTAGCTGTTTGGAATTAGAGAAAAAGAAGATGACAACACCTTTACTGGGCAATCGTGTAACTTCTTCCCTAGTCTTCATCCACTTCCTTTGGTTCACATTGATGACATCTCTCTTTATCTATCTGCTGTCCCTTGATGTTAAGCGATCCCCAGCATTTTCTTCGCCAGTTGATACATCTCCATAGAGTCCATCCGTTTTTATATACTGTCTTTCTAGTATACTGATGTCCAGCTCTTATTAAAACTACGCCACCCTTTCTAGTTTTGTACGTTACCCCATCAATTTGTGTAAGATATTCGAGGCCTTTTCTTGTCGTCAGACATTCCAAAACTACTGAAATAACGGGTCATTGTTACTATTCGGTATCATACTTATTACTTATTATTATTATATTTACTTATTATTATTATATTATTGATTTTATAGTAGGTAGGTAGGTTATTATTTATTTTTAATTATATTATTGATTTTATAGTAGGTAGGTAGGTAATTCTGTACATACATTTTAATATTTATACCTCTTTCAAATTATGATTTAATTGAACATTTGTATAAAGTTTTACAAAATTAAACTAAAAAATATTAAAAATTATCTGATTTTCAATCACACAAACACTTGTGATATTTTAATTTTTAACTACATACATAAGTACCTGGACATTTTTCTGACTGACGTTTTATCCACAAACCACCAACCTTCTTAAAAAATAGAAATATTTAAAATCTAATATAAACATACATAGATACTTACTATACACTATTTTATAGTATAATGTAGTTTTACTATTAACCCTAACTTTTATGAATGAGTAACTTTCACTTCACCTTTACTTGGTCAATTCAGTGTAGAATTAAGATAAAGACTAATACCACCTCACTAAACCCTCCTTGTACCACGTCGTATCCCTAGATTACGGATGGATAGGTAGTTATTAATTGAATTAAAAAACTGTAGGTTTTTTATGAGGTGAGATAACTCAAAACCTACCCGCTAGATGTCGCTTTTTATGTGTGTTACCTCATTACCTTTTATTTGGTGAACTGATTTTGATAATTCTTTTTATATTCACAGTTGGTGCTGGTCGTCTGATCCCATATAAATTTGAGCGACATCTGACTGGTGGTTTTTCAGTTATCTCTATTATAGATTTTGAAGTCGGTTATTTTGTAAAAAGTAAGTTATTTTGCACTCAATTAAAAAACGTCCGAATGAGAAAAAAACCAAGTTGACAAACTGTAAGGCTGCCTGTCCACCGGAGCGCAGCGAGGCTGCGGAGCGGAGACATAATATTAACCAATAGATAGCACACAATCCCTGTCCACCGTGTTCTCCGTTTCTCCGCTCCACTGCTTCGCTACGCTCCGGTGGACAGGCAGGCTAATCATGGATCAAAATAATTTCAACCCTTCAATGGTTATGTATATTTTTCTCCTTGATGATAATGTCGTCGATGGTGGTGATGGTGGCCCTGCAGCCGGTGCTGACCCTGCAGCAGACCCACAGGCCCCGGGGGCCCACGCTGCGGTTGTTCCTGTTGAACCGGTATTTGCCCACTTGGATCGCCGGCTTCCCGTACCGGGTCGTCGTGAAAAAGTGGTCTCGAGTGTCTACTATTGTGTCAGATTCCGTATCTGAAATTACGTTTCATCGTCACTGAATGGGCAAGTGCATGGATATGACCGGTTAGTACAGTAGATGACAAAAGCATGAAACGTCGTTAGTTTTGCAACTAGTTCCGCTAATAGATACATCTCTGTGTTAAATAAAGATATAATATTTATTTTACTCATGTTTTGAAAGTTATGCTGAGTACTTTCTTTCGCTATTTCTTCTCCTCTATAAAACACTTAGTGGAAAGGCGATGAAAGACAAAAATATGTGCAATAATTGTATCAGTGATACATACTTTAGATCAAAGATTTAGATTTATTCAGAATACCTTTTATTTAATAGATAGAAAGTTGTGGTAGACTTATTACAGGAGGTAAGACATGATACAAAACTTAAGTCGTATACCTTTTATGGTGTAAGACAGCAAACGAAGACGCAACACTTATCCATAATGGGTTTGCTTATGTCTTTAATGGACAATGGCCATATGCCAGCAAGTAGCTCTAAAATAAGTTAATGCTTGACAACGATGCCACCTGATGGTAACTGGCGATGAAGTCCAAGATGATGTACGCACTTATAGAAGCTTATTCACTCTCCTTAATATGACTTGGTTTGGGGGTTATTAACACAGAAAGGCAATTCTTGACAATATATTTTTATTTACAGTTGCATCACACTGAATTGTTATAATTTATCATAGATTTCGTTACAACTCAAGTCAATATAACTTACGGTCGCCGGGCTAGTAAAGTAAATGATTTAGGTTTGCTTTCGAAATATATATGTAGATATCTATATAATGTTCTTCCAAGAGTAATTTTAATGGTTATGTGCATTCTTAAACAACTGTATATCGCGACCGTAGACTATGACGGACGCTTTGCAGGCAGGCTTGCGACTGTTTCGCGCACAGAAGTACGTGGCCTTATACCCACTACTGCGGTTGTTCCGGTAATATTTATAGTCCCCGATGACCAATGTCTCTCTGCCTGTACCCGTTTTGGTGAATACCGCATCTGAAATGTTTCGAAAGGATACAGTAAATTTGTCAAAAATAACGTAATTAGCACTTTTCTTGCTCATTGTACATGTGGGTCATTCTATGAGTTCGTGCAAATCAAAAGAAAACTAGTGAGTTTTTAAAATTATAATAGGCTAGGGTCAAAATATTCAGAGATATGCAATTTCGCCAATTTAAAACAAATTGCACCCATAATTTTTGTAGTAGCAGGCCTTTGAAATTTTACGCTGAGGATGGTAATGACCAATCACCAGATAGTAACGATTATGGAGTAGAGGGTAGTGATTGAAACCTTCTGGTAATGATTAACGGCTTAATGAAATAAAAAGAACAAGTTTTTTTATTAGCATTTTAAGCAAGCAGTTATAATTAGTTCACTTATACCTCTGTCCGTACAAAATAACACTTTACTCAAAAATAACACTTTACTCAAAAATAACGCTTATTTAAAAAATAACGCTTATCTATGAATCAAAACAAATAATCTCTAATAAACTTAAAATATATTCTTCTTATAATAGTATTTTTTGGAATTTTAAGGAACCACTATTTCAAAATGTTACAATAAATTTCAATTAAACTGTGATCGATAAGACACGTGAATATGTGCTATAAAAACAATTATCTTAAGTGTTTATTGGTATAAGTAACCTATTTTTGGGAAAATCTTTTTATAGAAAACAATACTTATTGGGCTATGAAAAACATAAAACATATCACTGTAAACCGCAATTTACCTTTTATGTAAAATATCATTTTTTAATATTATGTTACTACGGAACCCTTTATGGCGAGTCCGACTCGCGCTTGGTCAATTTATCTTTTTTTCTTTGTAGCGCTCGTTGACGATTCTCTCTCCACTTTTTTCTTTGAATTCTTTGTTGCCTTGGTGTCATATCTTTAATTGTTTTTAGTTTGTTTTGTTCTTTACGTTTTAAATATCTCAATTTTTCTTTTTCTTTCTGAATAGCATATTTCTCAGGGTCTTTTTTAATTTCTTCATACTTAAGTCTCTTATGAAGTCTTGCTTGTGCTAATTTTTCTTCTCGCGTTTTCTTATTCTTTATTTTCCTTTCAATACCTGTAAGTTGATTCGTTTTAATAATCGAAATTTCTATTCAGTTAATCCTAGCAGCCCGTCCCGTCTTCGCACGGGTCGACATTTATTTTTATAACATGTATTAATATCCTTCTTTTTATCGAGATCAAAGGTTCCAAGGTAAATAAGGGACTGTATACATAAATAACTTTAATATATCTTTATTTCCGTTATAAAAACAGCTATTGTCTAAAATAGAACAAAATGATTATTGCTAAAGATGGTTATGATTCTCCTTTACTTCAATGACCTGTTTATGTACGACAGTGATGGACGCTCTGCAGGCGTTTTCCCGAATGTACCTCCTGGCGCAAAACCAAGTGGCCTTGGCTCCTCGACTCCTGTTGTTCCGGTGGAAGCGGTACGAACCCATTTGTATCACTGGTTTTCCATTTCGTGTGGAAGAGTATATGGCACCTGAAATTATTTGTATGAAAACAAAAACGTCCCACATACCGCAACAAGATTTTTTCCATATAACTTTAAACAATAAAACCGACTTCAACCTTGACACAAAGATATAATTCAAAAACTTCTCGTCAGATTTCGCTCAAATAAAGAATAAATGTCCACTTTAGAAGGTTTCGAATAAAAACAGAATTATCAAAATCGGTTCACTTAATTTAAGTTGTATATAGTCAAATTGAGAACCTCCTCCTTTATTGAAGTCTGTTAAAAAGCAAGTCATTCGTCTTACAAACTACTTGATCATAAATAATAGATACTTTTAATTTTGTCAGTAGGTATAACTTTATTTCTCTTATTACAAACTTACAGTTCCTAACTATACTCGTATAGTACAGATACATACACTCTAGGCTATACACTTCTTCAGATACGAGGATACTGTCACACATCTGCGTCCTCTTGATATATATTCAACCGTATTTCATTTTGTACAAAGTCTATTTACATTAACTCTAGTAAACTTAACGCATAGTACTAATATACATAGGTACAGTATTTATTAGTCTTCATAAAGTGCCCTTAACATTAGGTTGATAGAGTATTTAATGTAAACAAAACCATAAAGCGCTTAGTTCAAAAGCAACAACGATTAAAACATCTGTACCTTCAATTAAAAAACAAACTAAAAAAAACTATTGTGTTTTTCAAAATCATTCTATGTAGTTTTCCCTTATCATTATATGCACTCTATGAAGACTCACACTAACACCGATCTAACCCGAACATTTCCCTTCACTTCACTTCATTCCATCAGTAACCATCACCAATGGTTATGGCACTTCTTGATCTCGATCACTTGGTCGGACACAACCAGAACGGACGCTCTGCACGGCGGGTTGTTGAATCGTTTCGCACAGAACCACGTGACCTTGGGACCTCGGATGTGGTTGTTCCGGCAGTACCGGTACCGACCGATCACCAGCACTGGACGACCCCTTTCGGTTGTCGTGAACACCGGCGCTGGAAAATGTCAAATAATTAATGTCTGTCATACATCGACTTCAACTGCACTCCGATACGAGAAGGAAACATTGAAATGTGAATTTATACCGGTCTATTACTTATGGCTGAATTTTCCCTCAAGTTGAAATTGGTCATCAAATCAAAATTAGTCGTTAAGATGTGTAGCTTATGCGGAATTCGGTACCTACTTTCAGATATATGCCGTACCTTAATATAAAAGTAAGGAATACAAAATAAAATTACTATTTCAAAGATTTTTACTCGAATAAATTATTTCATAAATTACGAAATTAATAAATCCTTATTAAGTGACACCACACATTTCGGCATTAATAAAAAAACTGTAACTTTCTACTTATTTTTATTTTTAGAAGTATATCAGCTACACGCATTTTATTATACCAGGATACAATGGCGTGCCGTCCATGTTTTAAGAAACAGAAGTATCAAGGAAGAAAATCAATTGAGATATCATGTAACACACACCCATACAGTCTATTCTCTATGTTGTCATCAACTGTACAAGGATACCCTAACATTTAAACCTCCGTCGTATTTCTTAACATAAATAGCAATAATAGTTTGGCGGTTGATTTAAACAAGAGAATGTTAGCTAGCAATCTGGATTCAAATTCCTACACAAGCAAGGGTAGGTAATTCACCGAGTTATATTTCGTAAGGCTCAAATTTGAATGTCGTATCCGTTGCTCATGACCAATCTTTTTCTCTTCCTCACAAACACATACACACACACACACACACACACACACACACACAAACTTGCAAACATTCAATCCTTGACTACAACTGAGAGTACCTACGTCGGCACGCCACTTATTCAACACTCGCACTCCATCCTTAACCTAATGATTATGCTCGTTCTTGACTTCTACGATTTGATCATCAATAACAATGACGGAGGCCCTGCAGGGCGGGATCGTGCTCTTCCGGGTACAGAACCAGGTAGCCTTCGTCCCTCGGCTGCGGTTGTTGCGATGGTAACGGTACGCGCCAATCAACAGGTGACGACCTTGCAGCGTTGTTACGAATCTATAACCTGAAAATAAAACAGGATATAAGTTCAAATTAATCTTTGAATCAAAATCCGACTTCGAAACTCGTCCATTTTAGGACAACAAGTAAACTACAACCCACTAATGGCTCACTACTGAGCACGGGTCTCTCCTCATTACTGAGGAGGCCTAGAGCATACTCCACCACGCTGCTCCAATGCGGGTTGGTGGAGGGGTTAGTGGCCAACCCAGTGTCGAAAGTTTTCAAGCCGCCCGAAGGCCTCCGACATGGCTTAACGACTGCTATCAAACGATAACAACCGGGACCGACGGCTTTACGTGCCCTCCGAAGCACGGAAGCACTCAAGAACTTTTGCCACTAGCGGTCACCCATCCGACTACCGACCGCGCCCGCTGTTGCTTAACTTTGTCGATCGCATAGGATCGACGCAAGCCGCCGGGCTATGAGCGCTTCAACTGTATACAAGTAATAAATAGGTAAATACGTTTTACTGTTCGTTAGATCGTGTTAAATTTTAAATAGGACCACATGAAAAGAACCAGCTTTTGAATATAAAAATAGCATTCAATTCGCATATGATAGAGAAACGGCTGCTTGGTGATAGGGCTAATGATCCACTGACTAGCTACCACACACTTGCTAGACCCAAGTGCCGTACGATTTATGGTGGTTATTTGAGAGTCAATGGGTAGGTAATTAATTTCTATACTATTCCTACCTTCTTGGCCTCATCAAATCGGTTATAACAATTATTGTGTTCGGCGTTCTCTGTTGTTGAAATAATTATTATGATTTATAAATACATCAATTTACCTACATATGTATTACATTCTCTTGAAAAAAATACAATAAAATATTTCAAAATAATTTATTATCATCACTGTTATCACAGTCTTCTTCGCTTGACTCTGATACGTGAATAATAAAATTCGAAGTACCTAAGTTGTTCTGATGAAGCATCAAGATTTCATCCAGCTGCAACATTTTGTTTTCTTTCTTCACGTGGTTGATGCTGTTTAACCACGGAACACCGTACCAATTTTTTTGAGGCCTTCTTTAATTAATTCTTTTACCTCAGACATTTTTAAAGTTTTATTATCCATGCCTACATGAGATTTTTATTATGCCCATATTAATTCTATTGGATTTAACTCACAAAAATCGCATTGATAGGGCGAAAAGCGTAAAACAAGGACAACGGGCTGCCATTTCATCCACAACTTTTTGTATAAAGTCACCTTTAATAGATTTCTTTAAAAGTTGCGCTTTTATCTCATTTCCTTCGTGTTCAATATTTTTTCCTTGCAGCCATTCTTGTATTATGTCTTCAACCTTTCGTCAACTCATGTTAGGCAATCGGTCTACGAGTCTGGAATGGTACGGTGTGTGATCCATTACTATAACCAACGCAGGTTCAACTATTTTCAAACCTGTAACAAAGGAAATGTAATTGTAATTCTAAGTAAAGAAATTGACGAAATAACTCAGAAAAACTCAGTGTATCGTACTATATGCACTTCTAAAAAATAGACTGCAATATCTGAACTGATTGTAATAACTGAAAGCATAATCGAGTTCAAAGGTGTTATAAATAAAAGTTATATTATTAGGATAAATGCATTTAATAAATTCCAATACACTGATACTCAAAAATGACAGCCATTAATGATTATGCTCATTTCTAATCGCCAAAACTTGGCAGCCGTACGTAATGACGGACGCGCGGCATTGGACGTAGCTCGCGCGGTGGCAGTACCAGGAAATCTTGTCTCCCTTGCAACGGTTGTTCCGGTAATACCGATACTGACCTATCTGCAGTAGTGGAGTGCCGTGTTTGGTTGATCTGAATACCGGCACTGGAAAGGTAAGAAAATTTTAAATATACTAGTCGGAAGAATATGGAATTTTGGTTGCTCTGAATAGCGGCTTTGCAAAGATTCGGTAATTTTAACTACACCTGAATCGCCCAGAGTACGAAATTGCCATTCCTAAATAGTACATTATGATATAAGTGCGCGAAGTTGGTCATTACAGTCGAGGCGGTATTGCACAGCCCGAGCCGCAAGGCGAGGGCTGAAATAGAGCCAAGACTGTAGTGAACAAAGCGCACGCGTATCATACGACGTTTTTCAACACACTTGCGAGGAAAAAAACAATTAGGTATCGACATTTTTCAGTCACAAATCAGCAAATTATAAACGAACAAATGTTTGCACAAAATGGCGCCGAGGTTTATTTTTTTTTTTCGCGCGCCGTATCTTTGGTTGAATAACTATGCGCGCGCAGGCGCGCAGGTTAAATCCAGAGGCAAAGGACACCGCTATTCAGCCACAATATATTAAACTAAATAATTATGTATTTCTAATAGGAATTTACGGTAATTAATGATTTAAAATATTGTATTTTTTAAATGCTTTAATAGATAATTAGATGAAGTATAATCTTATCTTATCAGATTTTGACTAAGTACAACAAGTTTATTTATTTACAAAATAATAAATCTTTTGGTAACAACCTCTTTACGGATATAAAAAAAAAAAGTGGAATAAGAAAAACACTAGTGCGGCAATGAAAAGTAAAACGCACTACTGTGTAATAAACCGCATTCCGGGCGTAAGACTAAAGAAAAAATAGCAACTTTACGAGCAAGTGTGTTGAAAAATAAATTTATTACACATTATCATATCACAGTTCAATTTAGCTTGTATGAAAAATTTACTTACGGCATTTTAAATTGTCGCCTTCAAGCTGACCCGTTTGTAGAAATGGTTATACAGTCCTGCTTGAAAAGACCTGGGTTCGATTCGATACCCAGTGAGATAGAAAGAAGGTTGTTCAATATTGACCTGATCATGTATAATTGTATAGGGATGAAAAAAATCTTAAAATTCAGCTAACATATTTGTACATTAAACACGCTTATTACTAAATTAAAAGAAACGCAGGAAATAATTTTTTTTGATTTTTTCTACAAGCTAAACAAAGTAAAAGTTAAAGGAATTGCATGTTTTGAACGCAACTCGAGTCAATCAATTCATTCATGCAGTATGAATGTGTTGGATAGAAAAGAAATATTTTTAAAATAAAAGAACTAAAGAAAATGGTCGTATGGAGGTAGGAAAGAAACTATCGTAAACATTGATTTCAAGGACTTCACAATCATCAATACTTTAATATTTTTTTCACTTTGCTGCGTTCAAATCTTAAAAATGACCATAAGACAATATTTATTACCCCAATAGGTAGTCCTTGTGAGCGTCAAGAATGGCCGGTGAATAATCGTATTTAGCTCTCAAACCGTGACTTTTTTACTATTCATTATATCTATACATTAATTTTCATACCAGGTTTTCAAATGTATGGGAAGTGGGCATTGTTCTTTGAATGATTAATTTTTCTTGTCTTCTCTGTCTTTGTATATTATACGAGTATATCGAAACTGGGGAGTAGGGTTCTGAGCATGTAACTTAGTTATAAAACATTTTTGTGTTAATGTAAATTATCTAGTACCTACCCTAACTAAACATTAAATTGTAATTTAATATTTTAATATTTTCAACCTTTCCATAAACAATAAGATTACTTTTAAGCAACGTGATTAAAGATAAGTAATTCCTTTTTTCCATTAGGTACCTTTTCCCAAAACTAACTAAACAAACTAAACCATATTAACACTGACAGAAAGAAAAAAAACTACTTTAAACATTAACATATTAAACTTTATTAAAAACGTACATAAACTTTATTTACAGTTTCATTCAACTATTAATCCAACCCTCAGTGTGTATGTTCATGTTTCATTTCAAGTATCGTTTCGTCTACGACCGTCACAGACGCTCTACATCGTAAGTCCCTTCGATTACAATACCACGTGGCCTTAGGACCAGCACTGCGGGGGTTTCTGTAGTACCGATACCCGGCTATCAATAGTAGGGGCTTACCACCCCCCGTCGTTGTGAATACTGCATCTAAAACGAAGAAGAATTGATAGCATTATGATATTCATTATTAAATTATGAAAATTTTATAAGTAATAATTCCTTTTTTTCATTAGGTACCTTTTCCCAAAACTAACTAAACAAACTGAACAATATTAACACTGACAGAACGAAAAAAAACTACTTTAAACATTAACATATTAAACTTTATTAAAAACGTACATAAAATTTATTTACAGTTTCATTCAACTATTAATCCGACCCTCAATGTGTATGTTCATGTTTCATTTCAAGTATCGTTTCGTTCACGACCGTCACAGATGCTCTACATTGTAAATCCCGTCGATTGCAAAACCACGTGGCCTTAGGACCAGCACTGCGGGGGTTTCTGTAGTACCGATACCCGGCTATCAATAGTAGGGGCTTACCACCCCCCGTCGTTGTGAATACTGCATCTAAAACGAAGAAGAATTGATAGCATTATGATATTCATTATTAAATTATGAAAATTTTATAAGTAATAATTCCTTTTTTTCATTAGGTACCTTTTCCCATAACTAACTAAACAAACTAAACCATATTAACACTGACAGAACGAAAAAAAAATTACTTTAAACATTAACATATTAAACTTTATTAAAAACGTACATCCACTTATAAAAAACCATGAAGATCTCAGAGGTTTAATAGTACATTATGATACAAGTGTGCGAAGTTGGTCATTACAGTCGAGGCGGTATTGAGCCCGAGCCGCAAGGCGAGGGCTGTAATAGAGCCAAGACTGTAATGAACAAAGCACACGCGTATCATACGACGTTTTTCAACACACTTGCGAGGAAAAAAACAATTAGGTATCGACATTTTTCAGTCACAAATCAGCAAATTATAAACGAACAAATGTTTGCACAAAATGGCGCGGTTTATTTTTTCGCGCGCCGTATCTTTGGTTGAATAACTATGCGCGCGCAGGTTAAGTCCAAGGCACCGAACATTCAGCCACAATATATTAAACTAAATAATTATGTATTTCTAATAAGAATTTACGGTAATTAATGATTTAAAATATTGTATTTTTTAAATGCTTTAATAGATAATTAGATGAAGTATAATCTTATCTTATCAGATTTTGACTAAGTACAACAAGTTTATTTATTTACAAAATAACAAATCTTTTGGTAACAACCTCTTTACGGATATTAAAAAAAAAGTGGAATAAGAAAAACACTAGTGCGGTAATGAAAAGTAAAACGCACTAGTGTGTAATAAACCGCATTCCGGGCGTAAGACTAAAGAAAAAATATCAACTTTACGAGCAAGTGTGTTGAAAAAAATCTGCCAATGCACACTGTCTAGCATACGAATCTATAGTCTACCCCTGTATCTAGTATAAACTTTATTTACAGTCTCATTCAACTATTAATCTATATCTCAGTGTATATGTTCATATTTCATTTCAAGTATCGTTTCGTTCACGACCGTCGCAGATGCTCTACATCGTAAGTCCCTTCGACTGCAATACCACGTGGCCTTAGGACCAGCACTGCGGTGGTTTCTGTAGTACCGATACCCGGCTATCAATAGTAGGGGCTTACCACCCCCCGTCGTTGTGAATACTGCATCTAAAAAGAATAAGCATTTCATAGCAGTATGGCTTTCATTATTAAATTATGAAAATTTTATTGACTGCAGTATTTGAAATAGTGAGTTTAATGTACATTTCATTGTCTACTACGTAGCCATTAAGATGAACTGATACACGGTTTTGCTTAAAATAGTTACATAGTTTGGTTATATTCACATAATGTTTGGTGTTATTCCTTAAAATAAATAAAGTTTATATTTCCTGCAATAAGCTATTAGACTAAAAAGAAGAACAGCAAATATTTATATTTTAGCCAACTTATTTTGTACAAATTTAAAGTAAATTAGTAAAATAATTTATCACATTCATATTTCAGTATTTCACCAAATCAAACAACATGAACATCAGTGGTTATGTTCATTTTTGAAATGTATAATATGGTTGTTAATGGCAATGATAGACGCGCGGCAATGGTAGGTGTTCCGGTGGCAGTACCAAGTGGCCTTGGCCCCACGGCTCTTGTGGTTACGGTAATACCGGTAACCATTCAGAAGTAACAACGGTCGCCCGCTAGCTGTGGTTGTGAATTGAGCATCTGTGAGCAACGACAAATTATTAATAAATAACACTACACCATAAATCATTCGTGTGTTGGTTTCCACACACAAAATCAATAAATTTGTCATTAAATTAAACATATTTAGCGATAAATAAACGTCCTTTATTGACTTTTATTATAATTTAATATTTATGTTAATAATTTTAAATGCAAAAGGTAGTCAAGATTTTAACCCAGTTTACGGATGTAGCAATTCAAAATCGTGAATTCCCGTGGTAATATGAGTTTAAAACAACATAAAGTTTTAAATTTAAAAAGTTAATGATTATGAGAATGTTTAACGTCCATAATAACATTTCCTATAGTGACCACTGAAGCCCGACACTGAACGTTACTGCGGTAGCAGAACCAAGTAGCCTTCATACCACTGCTACGGTTATTGCGGTAATACTTGTACCCTTCTAATATTAACACAGATCGGCCCCTGCTTGTAGTGAAGAAACAGGGCCCTGAAAATAACCCATCAATTATTTTATTTATTTTAATTAAACTTTGTAAATTAACTACTAGTACATCCTTTTCTCCACCAATCTGCACTAAAGCAGCATGGTAGAGTTTGCTCTAGGTCTCCTCAATAATAAGGAGAGAACATCAGTGTTCAGCAGTGGGCTATAAATGGGTTGCAGCCAGCTAGCCACGCCCTTTGAAAATTTCTTGATTTTCTAGGAAGAAAGGAAGTAGTAGTGTAGCTAGTGGGGCTAGTCCGCACGTACCTACGCTCCGGGTGAGGACAATTTGGGGGTGACACCCAGCCAAGAAAAAAGATAACCTACCTTCACAAACCTAAACTCCTATGATAAACAAGTTAGTGAATGAAATTATGAAATATCAACTTTCTATTTGTAAATTGTGGTGACACCAAAACGACCGCACCAGGTGACACATAATATGCTAGCTACGCCACTATACGGAACAAATTACTATTTAGCAAACAATAAGACCATGTCCAAATCCGCACTCTTACATTCTTTACACCATCTACTAACTTGACTATGATCCTGGTCCCTAAACTGACGCTTTATCTAGGTCGGTCGCAGATGTTATGAGCGACAGCAGAAGGGTGGTGAAATCTATTCGTTTGCTAATTAATTTAACAAAAAAGATGCATTTTGTGCACAATTTGTATGAAGTATCTTTTTTAAAATAACGGTGTTCAATGAAGTATAATAAATAAAATATAAATAAAATGTATGTATTTCATAATTACAAACTCACAATTTATCATAGATTAACAATAAATTCCATAAAAATACGTAAGCAATCAACCAACATTAAAATACGTAAGACATCTTTTGTGTTTAAATTAATCATAAAATTCTTTTCAAACCGTTGACGACGTCTATATAACTCACAACATTATAAATGTTAATATTCAAAACGAAAAAAATATATATCTATCACTTTTCATATCAAACTAGACAGCGGCTCCGTAATTAGTAGTTCATTAACTAGGAATATACATAGATAATCTCGCCTTATTTGACTGAAACACTTTTTAAACATCACTAGTAAATTGCTTGTCAGTAACTTGTTTGTCGTGTTTTATTTTGTTGTTTTTAGTGATTATTTTGTGCTTAAATTCCAAAGAGTATTCATCGTCGTGAAAGAAACGTGCTAGTATAACATTTCCTTTAAAATAAAAATTATTCCCTTCAATAACATTTTCGACTTAGTTGTCAAATATCGTAAAACATAAGCATTACTACATAATTATAATTACTGTTACCGTAAAAAAGAAATTTCAGCGGCCTAAATACCTATAGGTTTTCTATATTCTTTGTCAGCCTATACATTCCTGTGACAGCATGTGACGTCAGTGGTTATGTTCATTCTTGATATCGATGATCGTGCTACCAACGGCGATAACCGACGCGCGACAATGGTTACTGTTGCGATGACAAAACCACGTGGCCTTGGGGCCGCGGCTCCGGTTGTTGCGGTAGTACCGATAACGGCCCAACAACAATAACGGCCGCCCGGTGTTTGTTGTTGAGAATATCGGACCTAGAAAGAACAATATTGTAGTTTGTTATTTACGTGTATTGTATTAAATAAACTGTATGAATCTCCCTTGCTGCTCGACTACACAATGATTTTTATGGGTCTTTACAATAAATCTGTAGAGTTACCCTTATGACTTATAAACTAGAGAGTTTTGAACGTAGTAAATAATTATACTGTTACTTAATAGAATGATATGTTATTAATTATTAACAGTCTCTCAAGGTCTACCTATGGAACACTTTGTTTTTTACTTACAATCCGCGATAAAATACCAAGTACCAAATTAATTAAATGAGAACACTTTTGCGTAAAGGACTATACTTTATTTTATTACAAATCATTAAAAATATTGACATTTGTGTTTGTGTTATTGTTCAAACAATTTCAATCCATTCTCAGTTCTCAGTGTAGTTACAGCATTTTATTTATACATAATTAGATATATTTAAATAACAAATACAGTCAGATTCTGAAATACAGACCAAATACGAGTACTTACATGGACGACTTTATAAGGTAGTGATCCTTTTACGATAGAGCTAGCAGTCTCATTAGGGGATAAAAAAGAACTAGTTTATACTAATAGCGATAATAATCCATGAAAAGCTTTCGGTTTCACGACTAGTTTCAATCCATTCTGAGGCCCTATCACGAGAACCGTCCACGACGAGAAATTGCTTGCAAATCAGTTAAGGTATCCAACGTGTTCACGTATAACAAATTATGTATCTTTAATGATTATGTTCATTAGTAAATCGTATAATAATACTTTCTTCAATCACAACAACCGAAGCACGACACTTTAAGTCGCTGGCCCGATAACAGAACCAGGTGGCCTTATGTCCTTTGCTTCTATTGTTCTTGTAATACCGGTGACGGCCTATAAGTAACACTGGTTTTCCATTTCTGCTTTTCGTGAATAACGCTTCTGAAAATGGAATAAAATATCATAAATAATTTACAGCAATAATCATCCAATCTATGGAATACTTAGTTTTAAGAATGTGTTTTCTTAGTAACAAAGCCCCAAAATATGAAACATTATCGGATAACGACCCGTAGGACGCAATAGTTAGTGTCAGCTATATTTACACATAATAATTATAATAAAAGAATCATAATTTATTGGCTATTACACCCCAAAATATTTATTGTAGCAATTATAGGTGGTTGTGTTCATTTTTAAAATGTACTATAGTACTGCCCACAGCAATGACGGAAGCACGGCATCCGAACGCGCGCTTCCCACAGAACCAGGCAGCTTGTTGGCCCAAGCTTCGGTTATTTCTGTAGTATCGCTTATCGCCGATACAAAGAACTGTACCCCCGCGCGGAGTTGTCATAAATATTGGCTCTAAAAAAGGAAAAAAAAAGGATTAAATGTTGTGCATAAAAAAAATATATTTTGCGGTGCTTGAGAAGGTAGACTATAGATTTTTTTTTGTGTAAAAGTTACAGTAGAATTTAGCTGTCTGATATCTAGAATTATCTTCTACTATTCGCAAGCAAACCGAATCGTTTTCCTACTAAAGGAACCGGACAGTGATGGTAAATAACATACCAATATTAATTGAATTTTTTCAGCGCGCCTAAAGAAGTTTCACTTCAAAACATTACGTATACTCGTAGACCCTACAATTACAAGAGTTTCACTGATTTTTCACCGTCGACTTAGACGGAGCGTTTTACTACACCTTCATATAAAACCATAACGAATGAATAACTTGGTTAATCGAGTGACGTAGCAAGCTTGGGTGTCACCCGGTGCGGTCTTGGTGTCACCCGAAACAGGCAGCCGCTAGCGTTTTGCAAGTTGCCAAACTCCCAAACCGACATTTTATATGAAACGTTACTTTTACTTAAATATAAACGTTCATACCTTCCTTAATGATTGTGTACTTTAATTCAAATAATTTTCGCAGCCAGGTGTCACCCCCTAAATAGAGTCACATTATTTACATTTGTCGTTACCTTTAGTTAGCCTTCAATAGGATTATACTCGTAGATATTTACATTATATTAAAAGAAGCATTTATTTATATTTATTATCTTTAATTAAGAATTAAGGAATCTAATCACAACTAAAGGTGTTACATAACTTCTAAATAAATAATGGCAATAAAAATCAAGGTATTTCTTTTAAACACTCTTTTTATTACTCTTACATTATGTTGACATCTTTGAAAACGAATTAATATAGTCTAGGTGCAGGATACTCTTTTGCTAGGTACCTTAATTCGATTAATCATCATAAAATGACTTTGTTAGCATGGAGGATTATTACAGATCAAAGGTTTACTAATAATCTACCTTGCAACAATCTGCGAACAAACTCATACATATTATGATAGTGTATAGTGTATACTTTCATGCAAATAGGCAGTCATGAACTTTGATGCCAACCACTATCAGCTTTTCGCCTATTGACAATGTCGAATTCTTTAGATGCTGATCAATGAAAGATACATAATATCAATAATCCTATGCTTTGGCCGTGTTTTTTATACAACTATATTAAATATTTGTGAATAAAAAATCTTAAATAGTAATTGTACTTTTGCACTGACATGTTCGCTAGATATCTAATAGGTACTTAGGTATTTAGTGTCTCTTGATAGTAATAATATAAAAGTAATTATACTGCCTCATATACCCTAACAAAATTCTCACTTTCGATAATTAGAAAAAAACAATTAGCAGCCTCGATAAGCTGCCATCCTTAAATTACTATGTTAACATAATCACAACCTGATACCTTTTCTTTAATTAACAAATGGGATAGAAACATAAAATTAAAATCAAATAAGCATAATCAGATTACATATTGAAACTAGCTGTGAGCCGCCTGGTCACTGGTAACCAATGCTCACAGACACCAGTACCTACAGCCAAAGGCGTCGTTGCATTGCCATCCAAGGAAGAAACAAAAAAAAATAATGTATGTTAACAAAATATCATCGATTACAAAATCGATATTTAGAGATAACTCAAAAACTTATAATTATCAGATGTCGCTTATAATCAGTTGATACTAGACGTCAAGTAGGCATCTATCTATAAGAACTCGACTAGAATTAAAAAAATCCAAATCAGTTAACGCAGCACAAAGTTATTAGGTAACACACAATAATAACCGACTTCAAAATCAATAAGTAGAGATATCTCAAAAAAGAGATATAAAAAAAGAGATATAAAAAAGAGATATATAAGATATAAAAGATACCCGTCCATAATTTTCTTTTAAGGCTTTCCATAAGGATTTATAAAAATTGGATCACCCGGTCAAATAACATATCAAATAACATAAGAAAAAAAGTCGAATTGAACACCTTCTTTTTTGAAGCCAGTTAAAAATAAACAGTCAAATCGAGAACCTCCTCTAGAAGCCGCTTTAAAACGACTCAGTGATCATGATCGTTCTTAATATGAACGATAGACCCATCAACGGTGATGATGGACGCCCTGCAGCCGCCAGACCACTTGCTGCACAGCCACTGCGCCCGCGACCCCTTGCACTTGCTCCGTTTGTTGTACCTGTACTGCTGCAGCACTATCACCGGCTTCCCGAACTTCGACGTTGTGAAATACGGTTTATATTCGCTTGTGGATAAATCTATAGCGGGAAATTCTGCACCTGAAAATGAGAAAGTTTTCACAATGTTGCTTATTGCACATGGCCTGGAACTTTTTTCATCTGCATTTAAATGTATCGAGTCTCACGATTTTATAGCATAAACCTACAGACTTTTAGACCCAGTAACATGGGTCATGGATTCATGGTTATAAAAATCGTAGTACCTGTTTATCCTTGCTATCCATGTACGGTAGATGAAAATTGAATGTATAGTACATTACAGTACATTGAAACGTGTTTTTTTTGTTTTGAGTGTATTTTATTTTTGGATGTCCAGAGGGCTTTGTTAGTGCAAAGGTAAAGATCAACGGTATCAAAATATTAAGTTACAATAATTACGTTATCTGCAAACAAAAACATCAACGGAGTTTGTGTGAGCGCACCGATGCGATGCCATGTACGTGTAAATGTAAAGCATAGATCGCACAGAAAGATTTTCGACAGCGGCCTAAAGGTCTCATCGGACAGAACTGTTTAACATTAATTATTCCTTTCCATTATTTAAAACCCATACATGACATATTTAGGTGTTACCATACCAATCGATCTATCGTTGATCGACGCATCAATCGATGGTGGAATGGATAAGTCAACGTCGATTGACCGATTGGTCTAGTACAAACTATCCATCGACGTAGACTAATCCATTCCACCATCAATCGATGGCGTCGATGGACCATCAATCGATTGGTCTGGCAAAACCGTAAGGACGCAATCGTTCATTTGTGTGCATTTAGTAAACAGCACGCGCACAGACAAACCTTGTCGCCATATGAAGTTTACATACTATTCTTTATGTAAGCGACATACATATCGTTTTAATGATTATGATTATTCTTAACATAAACGATAACATCCGGAACAGTGATCACAGACGCCTTGCAACCGGCAGACTTCTTGCTGCACAGCCATTCAGCCCTGATACCAGTACATCTACTCCGCTTGTTGTACCGATACTGCTTGAAGAGAAGGACCGGATTCCCATACTTCGACGTGGTGAAATATGCTCCAGACACACCGTCATCGCCAGCAAGCATTAATCTGGTTTCTAGAAATAAGACACA
Organism: Hesperia comma; assembly: GCA_905404135.1. Lineage (NCBI taxonomy): Eukaryota > Metazoa > Arthropoda > Insecta > Lepidoptera > Hesperiidae > Hesperia > Hesperia comma. The sequence goes on from FR990024.1 coordinate 3,728,348, forward strand.
CTTTACGTGACAACTTCTTAGTCCACTTGTATGTACATACTTAACAGCTATAGTAATAAAATAAGTGTATGGGTTGTCTCCTAACAAAGATAGCAACACTTTTCGTATGTTTGCACGTAGCTGTCTCATCCTATATCTAACTATAATTTGACAAAACTATAAATAATTTATCACAGTATAATATCCGATGAAGACCGAACTTTGCTCGGTATTTTTTTTGGTAAATCATGTTTCTTGGAAACCTAAGCTATTATGATGTAGGAGCAATAGCCCTACATTTGTTTATTTGTAAAATACTCGAACCTAGTATACGTTTCCTTAGTTACAAAAATAACGTTAGTCGAATCGATAATTATAATCGAATTACTTAAAGTAAGTACTTACTTCTTTGTTATAAAGTACTTTAGATATCAAATATTATTAGATCAACCCAGTAAGGATAATCTCATGTAACAATAGAAACGCACAACGATATACAATTCAACGTGCTACATTTATTAATAATGAACTACCACAATAGGACCATAAATATAATTTATCTAGATACCTATAAGATATTTGTAATCTTAAAAAGACTAAAGCTTTAGCTAAGATTACATAATTTATATTTATTTACAAATTTGACTACAGCATGTTTCTTCATTCCATAGAATAGACTGAGAAGCGATCATGTTAAATGCAAGAATACCTACTACTTACGCAGTGTTTTTGACAAAGAGGCTTTAAAGATTTCGGTTACTATTAATCTAAAATTAAAATAATAATTTAGTAAACCTAATTGTTGTCACCACCAATTTTACACTAATTACAATTTACATTTACAATTCTTTTCAGAAATAGTAGTTTTTTAAAACACGATGTCAAATTATTCTACGAGATTAAAAATCAGACTATAAGCCCTATGGACCTGAAGATAATAAAATCTCCAGTTTGTAACAATACAGTTAGTAAACAATTAGTTTATCAGATTCTGTTATCTAACTCAAGCCCTACACTACTTATTTCACATTCTCATCTTCAGGCATAACATCACTTACTTTAATAAACCGATCAGTAATTTGGATATTATATTAAGACAATTGTATTAAGACAAGCTTTTTGCACTTTTTCATTATTAGCAACATTTACATTTAACTCTACTTCAAATTATTCTCTAACAAAATTCCTATTTGATTTCACAATTCAGTGATTATGTACATTGTGTATAGTAACAAACGCATCATTATCGGTGATGATGTAGGCGCGACATCCAGTAGATGTCAGCTTGATGCAGAGCCATCGCATTCTGGACGTTCTACGGTATCCCGTCCTGCTGAACCTATGTTCCCCAATCTGTATCACTGGCTTCCCGAACTTTGACTTCGTGTACATCGGCTTCGGTTCTTGGTACTCGATTTTTAAAAACGCCGGCAGTACTCGCGCTGAAAGAAACATTTGAACTTAATTTCGAATCTCTTCAATCAATACCATTATTCATACCACTTTCTACGGTTAATTTAATGATTACGAGAAAAAGACCACAATTAGTAATTACAATAATATATATTTATGATTTTTTTGTTTAATACATTCGGTTAGCGTTTATTAGACTGCGCGTGAATGAAAATTTGTTTAAAAAAAAAACAAGTACAAAAATTACACATAAATAACAATCATTCAATAAAAAGTAACAGACAAATATATTACGATTTAATTTATTACTAATAAAAACACAATAGCAAAATGTAAAACAGTAGTAAAACTGTAAACGAATACATTTAAAAAATCGACTAGTCAGAAACGGGTTAATACAGTACAATTAATGAAATGATTGATTACTATTAAACCAATTACTAATTTTAATAACAAAGTAGTTGATCTTTCTTCAAGGATTGAAGATTTTAATTTCATCCCACACAAGTGCCACCTATCCGCCCTTGTGATTAAAGTACATTTCAGATTGACGGCGACAGAGTTTAAAATGCCGTAAGTACATTTTGCTTACAAGCTAAATTGAACTATGGACACAGGTAATCTTGTTTTAGTGGGTGGAGCAATTCCCTATTCTCGGCTATTGTCAGTCCAGTTCATAGCTCAACAGTGGTGATGCTGGTCATTCCACGCGATTATCTTATTATTTGTAGTAACGACGTATGCCTTACAACCGCACGAGGATCGTTTATTGCAGAGCCATCTTAATTTCTCACTCTCCATACGGTTGCCTGCTCTACTAAACCGATACTCGCCGATTTGAATGACCGGCTTTCCGAACTTAGACAAAGCGTAGACTGGCTTCCAATCTCTGTTAGCACTTGCGAAATATTTTTCCTCCGGTTTTACTGAGACGTCACCTGAAAATAGTGTTATGGATGATGTCCAATCCACTAATACTGATCAAAAATACTTATTCATGATTGATAAACTTACATGATCGTTAGTAATTCGCGCATCCTCTTCCAATTTTTCATTTATTAAAAGTAACTCTTATTTTATTTCAATTAATATAGGACAATATTATTTTATTTTTAAATCAAGGTTTAAATTAAAAACAGCGTAGTTGGGTAAACATTCTATTTAAACTTTGATTATGCACATTATATTAACTTTCTATTAAATAATTAACTATTAGAGAGAACAGTAAAAGCTGTTACAAGTATAATAGTAAAAGCCCGTATAATAATAAAAAGCACTATACTAGAGTATTTAGGAAAGAACTTCCTGTTTTGTGAACATAATTATAAAATACTTTTAAAACTCAGTAAGCAGCAAATGAATTTAGTATTATCAATGTTTTAATGATCACTATGAGTATATCTATGTTTTAACTATGTATTTAATATATTTTAAGCTATATGTATTTATAACAAAACATTTATGTATGTTTCACATATACTAAAAGAACGCGGTCTCAGTTCCTGAATCTGTATTTAAAAATAAAATAAAATTTTGATGTTTTGCAACACTTTGAACATGCAACCTTATTGTTTGAAATGAATTACAAAAGAGAGAATGAAATTCATCTATCAGGTAAACAAAAAAACGTTAAGTTGATACAGAAATGGAAAACGAATGTGATGAAAAATAAGATATGGCATTTACTTTCAACTTATTTCACCGGTTGAATAAACGAATCTAATAAAATTAAGCATGTATATTTCATTACTTAAATCGTAACTTGTCACAACAGGAAAATATTTTTATGAATAATAAACTTTACAATCAAAAGTAACATTAGGTTCCAAAAAATTTTACACTCATAATAATTATTTTTCTATCACAACTACACATTCAATAAAAGCCTAAATTCTAAACATACATACATACACACATTGCCTATAACCTTAAATATAATGAAACATTTCAAAAAGCAACTATGAAATACAAAAACCATACATTACTATTGTAATAAAAGACCTTGATTTTAATAAAATTAGATCACACTCAAAACATCAAAAATCAGTCATATTTTATCCCAAAACCAGACTCATCAAAGTTATTATTATCATGTGATATATTTTATATTAATATAATAATAAATAAGTTACAGTATGCATTATCTGCTTGTGATTTCTCATTTAATGGTATATCAGTTAATTATACAAAACCAATTTTGACATTCAAACATAGTCTAATCAAAGCGATTATTTATTTTTTCTTTTATCATTAATCCATTATATTATTTTAACGATTCACTTGATTGTCCTCTAAATAGGTCCCTAATAGGTCCCTAGGTCTAAATAGGTTTACATGAAACCACTAAAAACTTATAAATTCTACTTCATAATTCACTCCCTAAACTTCATACCTAACGTCCTACACGGTGCTTTATCGCCAGTTCTGTGGAAAAATCCTGATAATTCGTTTTAACCACGATGTTTTGCCAATTAAAATTGGTCTCCAACTAATCACTTTATAATCTAATGAGTGTGATCATCCTTATACAAAACGATCTCGTTTTCGACAGTGGTAACAGAAGCTCTGCAGCCCTTAGACCTTCGCTTATTGCAGAGCCAGTGAGACCTGAAACCCTTGGAGCGTGTATGATGGTTGAATCGATATCTCCCGATTTGGATGACAGGTTTACCAAACTTCGATATTGCATAGAAGGCCTGACTGCGAAGGACGACACCACTCCTTCCTACAACATAACGTAAGGTATAAATTCTGTGAACACATACAATGAAAAATACGCTACTGCTTATATAGATACTGATATTAAAATAATTTAAGACATAGTATAATGATGGTAGTTATAATGATGATGATGAATGAAATTAATTTGAGTGTTCCAATTTTTAATTCGACAATACAATTAAAATTACAGATATTTTTTTAGACTAGAACAAATAATCCATTAATTAATAAGGCTACTTACTACAAGGGAATTAATTAATGATTTGTATAATGTCAGAACCACATAATAAGATATTTAGCAGCGTGAAAATTAAAATTTTCTAATACTGATTACAATTTCTCTCGAACTAATTAAACGACAATGATGTTCCTAATTGCTTTCAATATTTTTTGAGAACAAATATTTTATTTTGAGTATAAATGTTGAAGTTAAGAAAAACATTATAATGTGATAATTCCAAATACAATCGGGTAGATTGTTCAAAGGTAAACACTCAAAAATAGACACATACAGTCCTACAACGATCTTTTGGCGTGTGGATGACGTGTGGGTGACAGAGATAGCACCTTATAGGGAAGGTAAACTGTAAGGCGCTGTTTCTGTCACCCTAACATCAGCCACGCACCAAAAGATCGTTGTAGGACTATAGTGTTATTAATTTTATACAGTCAGAACAACTTCTCAAACTTAAAGCGTTTCTATTTAAATATCTATCTGCAGATCAAATTGAAAAATTTCCGAACGGAAAGCAATAATTAAAAAAGTAACCTTAACAGAAACTTAATGGTAATTGAAAAAATAAGAAATGTAAAATTGTAATATTATTGAACAAATTAAATTTTACCTAATACATATAATTTGTAATTGAAAATAAAATAATTTGATGTGAAATATTTTATCGGAATATTCTGAATCTCAAAGCATGTACCCAAATACATATATTACAGAACCCAAAAAGCTGACATTGACAGGGTAGTAAAAACATACCAAGCCAGTCAGTAGATAAAAACATCAAGTATCGTGAATACTAAACCAAGCTAAGAAAATGTTCATCGACCTTCTAAAGATTTTGTCTATTTGTATGAGTGCCAGCAAATCGTAACCCTTGAAAATAACAAATATCGTTATGTAAAATTAAAAGATAGATAAATCAATGATTGTGATCATAACATTGCTTGACGATGATATTACTATCAGTGACGACGGAAGCACGGCATCCAGTAGAATGTCTTTTGATGCAGGTCCACTGAACCTTACTCCTACTCCAAACGCAGTTCCGATTATACCGGAATCCACCCATCATTATTACTGGTTTACCGTATCTGGATCTTCCAAATACAGCTGAAAAGAAAATAAACGGCATTAGTTTTAGTGATTAAAGTAAAATTTTAAAATGGATTATATATTCAAGGTAGCCTCCATGTGAGGTTACAATCGAGTGAACGCTGGCTCTAAAATGAAATCTCCTTGTTTTAATTTGAATTTATCACTAATAGAACACCAACCAACGTTCGCTAGGTAACTAACCCATGTCGCTGATGCCGATGAAAACATACAAGTATGTAATTTTTTTTAATTGTATTTTATTTCAATCAAATAATATATCACAATAACTTGCAGTCATCAAAAGTTAACAATCAACAAAAATATAGGTGTATATCAACATCTTTCATTGTAACATTAATTTCCGTGGTTATGAGAATTATTTATTTTGACGATTTCACCATTTACCGTGGTAATAGATCCTCTGCAACCCCTGTTCCACTTGCTACAAACCCATAAACATTTGGGATGATCCTGTCTGTAACTACTGTGTCTATAGAAACGTATATCCCCAATCTGTATTATAGGCTTGCCAAGTCTTGACTCTGTCATTATTATCTCTGAAAAATTGTAAAATGGGATTTAATTAATCTAATCAGAAACATGGCCGTCATAATTTTTACAATTACAATTAACGAGTTGAAAAATCATAATGGTTTAGAAGAAAGTTGTAAAGAAGGAATAATTAATAACTACTTAATTAACATCCTTCTATCAAAATTCCTTCTCAGTCACTGCTGTCCTCCTATGGAACTCCCTACCTCCACCAATCCGTTTTGCTGGCACCTTAAACTCCTTTAAAAAATTACTTAAAGATCACTATCTACAACTCTGTCAGTAGGACTGTTCTGACTTTTTTCAACCGTTCTTGCTTTTCGCTATCGCTCAGTTACCTCATGCTGCCATTTATTTACTATTCAAACACAATTATATATTTTTCCATTATTATTATCCACTGTTAATTTTATGTCATCTTAATCTTGATTAGTTAAAAAACTTTTTAGTTTGGTACACCCTGCCCCCTATTACTATATTTACTGTCTATTACTTCTTACCCTAAGGTTGTCTGGAAGAAGTTGCTTTTTAGCGATAAGACCGCCTTTTGTATCACATTTTGTACAAATGTCTTATTCTGTTGTTATGTTGCTATGGTGTACAATAAAGCGTATAATTATTATTACTACATAATAAAATAAAAAGAAACAATAAAAGCAAAAAAATGTATGTTTATTGCCAATTAAATTTAAATAGCTATGTTTTTCTTTTGTTATAAAACTATACCCATCACTACATAGTATACATAATACCTACTACCAAGTAATATTGTTAATGTTTTTGGTGAAAATTTATAGGATGGACATCGTTATCAATGGTTATGGACATCGTTAATATAGACGATCTCGTTGTTGAACGTAGTGACGGATCCCCTACATCCGGTGCACCACTTGATGCAAATCCACAAACACTTGGGCTTGTCCTTATAGTAGCCGTGTCGAGAGAACCGATTTGGACCAATTTGTATTATCGGCTTACCCATTCTAGACTTAGTCATCACTATCTTGTCATCTGTAATTATATAATACAAATACAACCAAAAGGTATATATGTAATGTTCTATTTATTTTATGTCAAGAAATATATTTAATATACGCAGTGATTTGAAGAGAAAAACAGCAAATCATTATCATTTATCATTTATTTATTTATCAAGAAATCCGATAGTAAAACATATTACATACATCTGCGTGAGCTATTACTCGTATGTCCAAAATTTAACGTCAAGTAAACCATTAATAAATAAAAATCATACACTGGTATAAGCCAAAGTTTTAATAAAACATGTATTTCCTTAAATAACAAACATTACACTTAAGGTTCCCAAAAAAAAATGAAGTGAAACAATTATACACCTATGGGAATTCATCATCTAAATTCGTAACCTTATACTACTTAATTCGACTTAATCTCCGCCAAATGAGCGATCAAGCTCATCCGACTTGCCGCACATGGATAATAAAACCAAAGACATCACTAATGCAGTTCAAGAAAAAGACAATATTGACTCTAAAACCGCGAAACTGGTGACTCTGTATCTAATGGTTGTGAACATTGTTGATCTTGACAACCTCGTTAAGGAACGACATGACCGAAGCTTTGCATCCGCTGTTGCATCGCATGCATACCCACAGACATTTAGGTTTATTCTTGTATGCACTATGCTGGTAGAATCTATAGTTCCCGATCTGGATCAACGGTTTGCCCTTCCGAGACTCTATCATCATTATGCCTGTAATAAAACAGAATAGTAATAAAAAAAGATTTTTATGAAGTTTTTCCAACGATTCTGGTAAAGTCATTTATATAATTTTGCATTTTTAGGGTTCCGTACCCAAAGGGTAAAACGGGACCCTATTGCTGAGACTTCGCTGTCCGTCCGTCTGTCACCAGGCTGTATATCTCATGAACCGTAATAGTTACACAGTTGAAATTTTCACAGATGATGTATTTCTGTTGCCGCTACAACAACAAATACTAAAACACTGAATAAAATAAATATTTAAGTCGAAATATGGCTTCGACGCTTGAGCGATAAACCTTTCGCTCCAAGAGATGGCGTTGCTTGTGGCTAATAATTATGTAGTCCGATGCTTTTAGTTACCTGTCGGTCCAAGAGATGGCGTTGCTTGTGGCTAATATGTGGCTACAAAAACTGAAGTAAAAGTATTTATTTAAGTGAGGCTTTCATACAACGGGCCAGATTTTTTTGGCGTTTTATACATAATGGTACGGAACCCTTAGTGCGCGAGTCCAACTCACACTTGGCCGGTTTTTTTGTAAGATCCACTTCATACCCCAGTGGCGACATCACGATCTACTCGTCACATAACGACGTGACCTCATGTCAAACCTGAATCACGTTATCTTTTTTTTCTACATCATCTAAGTTTTTCTACATCAATCGTATAAGTGGACGAGTTTCATAATAACAATAAAATAAACAATTTAGTTAGATATTTAATTTGCTTTATGAATATTATAAAAAGTAATGCAAATTTCTTAATTCAAATAAGTGGCAAGGCGAGGTTTTATTTGATCGAAAATCATGCGAAAACTATTAAACAAACTTAGATACAAACACTTAAAACATATAACTTATAACATGTAACGCGATCCAGGATACGCTCGATAGAAATATACTTAATTTTCTATAATATAAGGATTAAGTAAAGTAACATGATGATGATTAGATTTTAAAAGATTGTGAAGCAACAACTGTTTAAAATGCAAATTAAATACTTAAATCTATGTTAGGTAGCAAAACAAAGCTTGATTAGAAGCTACTAATAATAACATTTCTAAAACATTTAATGGTTATGAACATTATTTATTTTCAAGAATTCATTTTTATAGGAAACAAGAGAAGCCTTACAACCAGAACCAACTTTGAGGCAAACCCACAAACATTTCGATTTATCTCTATACTTATTGTGCTGATAGAACCGGTACATTCCCATCTGTATCATCGGCCTTCCCTTTCGAGACTGCAACATCACTATTTCATCCCCTGTAAAGATAATTAGACGAAATGTTTGTTTACTTTAAGCGAATTCCAATAAGTTATTTCTTACTTAGACTTAGATTAGACTCGCTTCATCGAATAATGTGATTTCTAACTCGCTTGGTCCAATCTCTACCAAAAAAAAATAATATAAAATAATTCAGTAGATAAATGGACTAACTAAATTAGCAGTAAAGATAAAATAATTAAATTACAAGGAAATAATCAATACTAATTCTGATTCACGTGGAATCTAAATAACTAAATGCAAAAGTGGAAATGTTAATAGGAAACACATTAGGACATTTATCATAAGGCAAAAAAGCATAAATACCAATCTATGAAAACTTAAGAATTCTTAATTCCAGCAATCATTTTTATTATTTATTTATTAATAATATCTATTTACAAATTCTTCACGTACGACTAATGATTATGATCATTTTTAATCTTAATAATTTCATTTTGGACGGTCACAATGGTGGCCTTGCAGCCGCCAGAGCACCTGGTGCATACCCACATACATTTAAGTTTATTCTTATAGCTACTACGTTGATAAAACCGGTACTGTCCAATTTGAATTATGGGCTTGTTAGTCCTTGACTCTGTCATCACTATCGTGGCCCCTGTAACCAAGATAAAATGATAAAATTACAACATGTATAGTACTTAAAGCATTGTACGGAGAAGTAATTTCAATAATTACTAATAAACACAACAACTATGGGTAACAACTATGGGTTGTGATGATAACTATCACTATAGTTACTAACAATATCACCCAACCTTTGTTACTTTATGTAATGATTGACAATAAACCGGGCTATAATTATGGGAGCTTCTATAGGTAATTACTCGATATAACTATTGACAATAACTGTTTTAAGTACGAACTAAAGATTTAAAAATTGAAAATTTGGTATTAAAATAGAAACAAGTATGTAGAAAGACATATATTTTTGAAAATTATAATCATAATTTATTCACTTTTTGTGAGGATAACGTAAATTGATCAATAAGGCGGTTGGTGAATGAAAACTTAATCACGAACAAAAGTTCATTTTTGTTAACATGAACTCGTTTCGCTCCGGGTGGTACCAGACCAATCACCATCGATCGTTGGTGGAATGGATTAGTCGACGTCGATCGATCGATTGGTCTAGTAGAAACGCTTCTAATGATTATGCACATTGTTGATCTTGATCACTTGGTTGAATAATGACGTAACGGATCCTCTGCACCCATTACTCCACTTAATGCAGACCCAAAGGCATTTCGGCTTATTCTTGTAGTGACTGTGCTGGTAGAATCGATAGGTGCCTATCTGTATCACTGGCTTCCCTGCTCGAGACGTAGTCATCACTATTTCATCTGTACAATTATCTAAAATCATGTAGCGAATTAATTATACCGCCAATCTACCAACAAACAAATACACAACATTATAAAGAACATAATTCGTTACAAAGTTATTTAAACCATTATGTGAGTACCTATACCCGATATGATGAGGGTAGCTGTGTATCGTCAGTCTTGTGATAGACACGGACGAAGATAGACGTCCGTTCCAGCTATAATGTATCGGAGAGTACCTACCTATGGGTGCGTTTTCTCAGTGCTGGATACAATTACCGTACATATATATCCTCAGTCGTAACATGATTGCAAAAGTAATTAAATATGTTCTCGATTGTTTTTAAGTTGGGTGCAGCAAAGTGGATAGTGGGTAGGCAGCGGGTAATTTTTTTTAATGCACTTGTTTCAATACATTATGGACCGGTGCAGGATTTGAAGCAGCATTTGATTTGAGCCTGGGTCCTCGTGAGGGATATTTTTAAATAATGAAACTGCTATATAATATTTATGGAATTTGAATTATAGGTATAAGTAATAGGTCTAGGAGTAGAAAAACTCTAAATTATTTCATTAAACTTTTGTGAAGGACAGTGAAGGTCATAACTTTTTTTAATTGGAATTTATTTACGTTCTTATCATTTACAATACAACTTAATGACAAAAATCATAATAAATTAAAGATCATAATTTGCATTAACATATTTTATAAACTAATTAACACATTACTTATTTCTTATATTTATCAAATCTTGGTGTTAAAGTTTGTGATTCATAATAAAATTAAATTCCCTGCCAATACCGCCTATTGTGAATATTCAGGTAAACGCTCCATAAATAGCACCTCCAAGTTACCTCGAATGTTTATCAGTTAAAGCATAAATAGATATGATTACAAGTATATTACGAATAACTTAAATCAAATACGTATTATTAAAATTGTACTACTTTACAACTATCCACAAGTAGGTATATATATATTATATTCAAAAATTTTACACTTCCTTCTAATTTTTTTACATGTCAATGCCTTACTTTCGTATATACCTTTTGCCCCTAATAAGGCCACAATTATATGTATCACCTACAAGTCGCACCTACTTCCATATATTCAAACCCAAATAATTCGCTGGTTTTATCAATGAAACCCAACTGCAGTCTATTCACATATAATAAGAACGAAAATGATTAGGTACTTTCTGTATGTGGAATACATATGAGAAAAACTATATATAATTTGAGGCCAAAAACAATATCTTAGATTTTTTGTCAGTTTGTTAACTGCTCCCAAAGGTAATTTTTTGAGAAATTTCATCCCCTCCAATTTCTATTTCTAGGTCTCGCCCATCCCTGAGATCTTTCAATATCTAGCTACAAACGAGTATCTCATTTAAATTATAATCCCTGAATATCATTCAAACATAGCTACTTCTAAAATTACATTTTGCTATCTACGATTACCTATGAGTTGGTACGTAAATTTACTATAAGGTATATTGTGAACTCTTATAATTTCCTTACAACAGAATAAATGACTAAAGTTTGTGTCGCGGTTAAGCAATCAACTTTGTTTACACAAATCAAGACGAGTGCGATCGATAGATGGACGGATGTCCACTAAAACTACAAATATGCAATGGACGAGCACATGAAAATATGTACATACTATATTTTACTATACGGCTTCACCTGCGTCTTATCGCGTTAATTAATGCGCTTTGTGGTGAATTAAGAAGAAATATGTAAATTAAGTTGCGCGTTATGAAGCAGATGAAGCTGTGGCATTATAGAAAAATATTATTTTTAATTCAACTGTTTGCTTTGTAAGATAAAGTGTTACAAGAATCTTAACGCATTCTTGGGAAAAATCAAACTGTCACGTGTCTGTCATGGCTAATTTACTAAACGTTGCCTAACTGTAACTATTAAAATTAACAACAACAACAACAACAACAAAATCCTCTTTATTGTACACCAAAACGTTTTACATGATCACATTATTAGACATAGATGAGTACAACAGGCGGCCTTATCACTAAATAGCGATCTCTTCCAGACAACCTATTAAGCTGAATACAGAAATAAATTTGGAAACAGGGTAGGGTGTACAATTGAGCTGTACAAATTTATTAGTTTGTCAGCAGTTAGTCAGTAGGACAGAAGAGTAAGTCTTTTAGAAACAGTAAATACAAGTAGGATAGTATGTAAAAGAGAATAGAAAAGTGAAGTATAAGTCGAGATTAAGATGAAAGATATAAATCTTTTACTTTTTTCTTAAAAGTATCAAGTGTCTGCGCTCGTCGGATTGAGATTGGTAGAGAATTCCACAAACGAACAGCCACTGCATTGAAGGAATTACTATAGAAGGAAGAAGTACAAGAAGGGACTGATAGAGAGAGGTTTTCATTGGAGCGAAGAAAGCGATCTTCATGCATTGACAATTTATATTGGAACTGTTGTTTCAGATAGTCAGGCGTATTTGGATTAAACAGTACGCAGTATAAAGCAGAAAGAATATGACTATTCCGGCGAAGACGAATTGGGAGCCACTTGAGCTTAGTCCGATACTCAGAGATGTGATCATATTTTCTAACGCCAAATATGAATCTTATACAAATATTTTGAAGGCGCTCTAGTTTATTTAGTTGCTCCTCAGTTAGATCTAGATAGCAAACATCAGCATAGTCAAGGATCGGGAGAAGAAGTGTTGAAGAAAGCGTAATTTTGGTAGCAACTGGAAGGAAATTACGAAGTCTACGGAGAGAACCCATAGCTGCAAATATTTTTCTACTCACTTCGTTAATTTGAGGACCCCATGATAAATTACTGTCCATATATATCCCTAAACTTTTAACTTTATCCGCAAAATGTACTTGTGTGCCGTCTAAGATTATATATGGTAAATTTGCGTGGTTTATCTTTGACAACAGTCTAGAGCTTCCAATGATAATTGCCTGGGTCTTCTGGGGATTTACCTTGAGCCCGTGCAGCAAGCACCATTGTGAAATACTAACTAAATCATCATTGATCGATTTAATCATCTTGGGTAGGTCCTCAACAGTACCGTGACAGTAGATCTGTAAATCATCTGCATAAAGGTGATAGAGAGAAGATAAGTTAAGATTAATTGAATTGATATAGACAGAAAAAAGGAGAGGAGACAACACGCCACCTTGCGGTACGCCAGTTATAACTTGTACCCAGGATGAATGAACATCATGGACCTGTATACGTTGTCGGCGCCCATACAAGTAACTTTGAAACCAATCAGTGACACTTGGAGATATGTTAAGAGAACCTAGAGTAGCAAGCAGAATGTCAAAATCCACCGTGTTAAATGCATTGCTAAAGTCGAGCAAGGTTAACACGCTCACTAGTCTTCTATCCATAGCCAGTCTGATATCGTCAGTAATTTTAAGCAATGCAGTAGTCGTACTATGACCAGGGCGGAAACCGGATTGAAAAGGATTTAACAGATTATGTGAGCATAAGAAATTGTTGAGCTGCTGATAGATAAGACGTTCAAGCACTTTGGACAGGAACGGGAGTATAGAAATTGGACGAAAATCTGAACCTTGTTAAAATTCGATACAATTAAAATGAGCTACCTGATTTCCCAAACCATTCCCATTGCTAAGTTATTATAACAATAAAAAATCATAAAAACAATTTTTTTCGTTATTTGCGACAACCATCTCCATCACCAGGGGCTCTATTTTTGAAATAGCGGCTGGCGGCGAACATTCGTTAGGAGTAATTTTCATACGACATAGCAATAATAGCATACGACGAGCGGTCACAATGTCATAACGAACGATCATATACGACGACAGTCGCTCGTCGCCAGATGCCATTTAAAAAATAGGGCCCCAAACCTTCTTAAACTGACCGCGCTATACATGAACATGCGTGTGGTTTATCTTAACGATAGCATCGGACAGCGTGTTGAGGCTACTACGGCATCCGTCGCTCCATTTCACGCAGCGCCAGACCGCCTTCTCGCCGTTCCTGCTGTACTGGTTGTACCGGTGGCCCGCGAACAGTATCACCGGCCTTCCGAACTTCGACGTCGAGTACACTGGAACTGGACAGAAGGAGTTCAGAAATGTCATGACTGTTAAAACTGATGCTTACACTCAAGACCCTAAATCCCCCCCGCCCCTCCTCCTCCGGTCTCCCTTAGAAGTGTTTCGTGTGTCACGGATAAATTATTTTCTACAAACACATTACATAATTAAACTACAATTACCTAAATATCTGCCTTGGCCTGGAATCGAATCCGGACCGGCTTTCCTGACAGAATCACTACCAACTATAAGATATAAAAGAGAAATGTGATACTTCTACGAGCATATTCAAATAACACAAGAAGTTTTAAATATTTCTTTATTACGACCATATCAAAGATAAATTAAAATTAGCCTCACTTTTAATAAATAAAGTATAAAAAATATATTTGGTAAGCTAGCAAAGTCAGTGATTATGGAATTTCCTGACGGGTACGAGGCTACCGTCAATGGTGGTGACGGTAGCTCGACAGTAGTTGCGGCGCCATTTCGAGCACCGCCATACGACTTTACGCCCGTTAACACTGTGAATGTTGTATCTGTGACTCTCATACACGATCACCGGCCGACCAAATCTCGACTTCTCGAACTTTACATCTAAAACAAAATTATTTATAATTTATTGAAATATAAAAATTTAAACGCCGTAATCATGCAAATGGAACATCACTCGGTAAAATTTTAATTTAATTATTCATTATCGCTGTCAGGCTGTCACTCATATGCGCGCGAACGTTTGTACCTTGTACGAATTGTCACAGCTTTGACAGCTGAGAAAACTTAAAAAAAGAAAGTTAAGAAAAATTATTTCCTTGTACCTACTACGAAGATAAACGTTTGATAATTTCTGACCTTACACTAAATCAATCCAATAGCTTTTTATTTTATATTGGAAGACACTTTGTTAATCTACTCTAGGATTGCCTGTGGTTGCCATGGACAATTAGACAACACACAAAGACAAGAGCACACACAGAAATTTTAACTCAACACTCAAATTTCCTAATGTTTGCAACCAACCTTCTTGAGTCAGACAGGAATAAGAATTGGTCAAAGACATTATAAAGACTACCTCGATACTTAGAGGTGATGGTTGTTTTTCATTCGAATTACCTCAAGCAAAAACCTCCTCATATAGCGCGACAGCGTCGACGCGCCTTTCGACTATACGCACAGGAAAGCTCCTCAGCCCTCTGTTTTTTAATGGATAAATCTGAAGTTTTGGTAGTGTTTTTGTCTCTAAATAACCACGTATAATATATGTATAATACAATAAAACCAAATTAATTTTTTTAGTTTATTGCATTAAAATACAAGTCTGACAGACACCAATGTAAATAAAACAATCACATTGTCCGATATACATGTCACATAGTGACAAAGAGTCATTTTAGGGTTTAGCCAATATCTCAAAAAGGTGTGTTATAGCGAAAATTCTCTATTACATTCTGTTCGAATCTGTACACTTTTTGATTTCGTTCAGCGTTAAAGTCAACTATTGCGGACCACCCATTTTACCTCTTATGGGGAAACAAGATACTCGTAGTAAAAATTTCAGTCATTCATGAAGTAATTAAACTTTATCACTTTGATTTATTTCTTGAATGCTGTGGAGGTGGAATGTGTGGTGATTTTAGTTTAAACTTTTATCCTCCATAATCCAAAGCAGGTGTTCTGCTTATGGTGGTTGTATATAACAAAACTAGTACAACGGAATAAAATCTGAAGTACATAAAATAAATTAATTAAATAATAGACTAGACTGACTTGTTTTATTGGTATTTAAGTTATTAAAACCGAAGGAGTAGAACATTAGAACATAGTAGATACTTAAATCTCCGTACATGTGGAAGTCGATATCACGAGCAAGCTGTTATTGAAGAGTGATTAGCTCATTTGGTAACCGCTGTCTTACAATGTGTGACATCGCCCGCATTGTCACACTGTCTTATGTCACCTTTTCATCTCATAATCCATTCTCTATCTAAAACAACTTTAATCTACACGTACTAGTAAGTGAAACCTGCCAAAGCGATTATTATCAGTGAATCGTCACATCTCATAACTGACAACTCACATTAAAGAACTGCTTCAGAACACACATAAATCTACCACGCAATCTGCCCTCCCAAGAATCAAACCCGGGACACGTCCATTCGATATACCATGTACTGGATAAAAATACAAAAAATTCCGCTCATTTCATTTAGATAACAGTGTCTAAGTCTATTGTAATGTAACTTCATCTGTGGTTATGATAGGGTACGCTCTTGATAACAGCATTGTCGAAGGTGTAGAGATGAGCTCGGCAGCTATGGGGTTTGCACCACTTGTTACAGAGCCACCTCATCTTCCTCCCGTTGCGGCGGTTGGCCAGGTATCTGTACCCACGATGCACCAGCACCGGATTCCCGTACACTGACTCTGAGAATATGTAATCCTCTGAAAAGTTTTCAAATCATTAGTTCTTGCGTGCATTTGTTAGGCACTCTATCAAGCTAAACGCATGCTTGAAGCATTTTATATAAATATATACAGGATGTTACAAACGTTGTATATAAAATATATAGGGGTGCCTACGGTTTCATTCACGTGGAATTTGGTTTATTGACGCTAACATCATAATATTTGTTTTTAGAAGCTTTCGTAGTTTTCGTAGTATATATTTTTTATTTTTATTTTCGTTAATTTTTGTTTGTTACATTTAACAACATAATAATAATATATGGCAAAGTGTTGTTTAAAATAAATACATGTATGTACCATACAAAAACCCCTAAATAAATAAAGATTAAAAAAAAAAAAAAAAAAAAAATACAAACAATTTGTCGTGACGGGAGACTGACTCAAAATCATGCAATTCGTGCGACGTAATTAGTAAGCTTGGAAATCTATCTCTTACCCACAAATATCTACCATGTACAGAAACTGATCACTTAGTTTTATTATTGTACATTATATCAAATAATCACAAATGTATGATTCATTCGGATTGTTTATGCGAGGCCGATACGACAATCGCTCATTTGAAATCAATTATAAATAATGTTACAAACACTAGGGCTGTATCGAGGCTGCCGTAGACGACTCAGAAGAAACACACCCAAACTAAGAAAATAAAGTTAAACTCACGGTGAAACCGTTTAAGTTAGCTAAAATGCCAGTCTGGGGCAAAAATATATGAGGAAAGGGTAAAATAAGGTAAAACGAAACAGTGTAAAAATATTTATTAACAAAAATAAAAAAGAACAAAACCGAATTGTCTTAAAAAGTATAGAAGCAAATCATATATAAAATTCTAACGTCAATGGTTATGCCAAGGCACATGCCCCACAATTAAATTATCGTAGGTGTAGAGTAAAGCTCGACACTTGTGCGACGAAGTCCATTTAGTGCAAATCCACCTGATCTTCCTTCCATTCGTACCACTACGGCGATTGGACTTAAACCGGTAGCCCTTATACAACACCATGGGATTCCCGTGCATTGACATCGTGAATTCTAATTCTCCTGAAAAAATGCACCAGCGATTAACTAGTCGTTTTAAAAGTGAAGATTTTATAAAGAATCATTATATTGTCAGTAACAGTTCCTGTCCCAGTCCTCATACTACTTACTTACTACTTACTAATATTAACTAAGTAATGTTTTAACGACGTCTGATAAACGAACTAACCATTGTTACCAATAACACTAACCACTGTGACTAGCACAGTCAAGAGGGGCAGCAAAAGGTTGGTGCGACATGCTCGTTTGACCTTAATTCCATATCTAATTTCGTGATCTTCAGCAACTGCCAGACCCCCGATTAATTGGAATATTTACATATATGTATATTAATGAGGTAGAACCACGTTCCACCAACAAAGCCTGGATGCCTAGCATTCGTCCACAGTTCGGTTTTCACGACATTAACTGCCAACTGTGGAACAAAGTTCCTCTATCGGTAGTCCCACAGTACATTGACAAGGGGTCCTTCAAGAAGCCAATGTCCAATGTCCATGGGCGAAGGTGATCACTTACCATCAAATAACCCATCTGCTCGTTTTCCTGGTCAGGCTATAAACAAAAGGATTGATTTAGGTTTAGGTTAAAAAATTAGTCCGGAAGTTGTATGTAGGTATATGTTTTATTGCTATAAAGTAAAATAAGAATTAATTTAATGTCATGTATGTTGCAATATTTTAGTAGATTGAGTGATAAAATCGATTGTAAGTAAAAACATATTTAACGCATATTATCGCTCTTTACAGACACAAACATAATTAATTACGATTCGATTGCACAGCGGACTCGTGTGCATAGGGTTGCCAACTTTTAGTATAAAATACCTCTGCCCTACCAATCCAATACACTGTAACTTTTGAAAACCAAATGTGAAATTTTTAATGATAGGTATATATTATTTTTGTCGATAAAGTGATTTTTCTAATGATTAGTGCTCAATTTTATTTTATTTTATGAATTATATAGTAGCTGTATGTGCCTAGCTACGTAGCCAATTTTTTTTTGTTAATTTTAGTCAAATTAAAAGATATCGCCACTGACTTGTATTGCATAGACGGAATTGCCAAATTAAGCACGACTTTAACTATGTAAAACCGATAACAGTGTTTTGCCTTTGGTAAACCTAGGTTATTAATTATGTAATGACGCTGTATTCAACAATACAGTGTTTTAAACCGATCAATAGATATATTACATGTACATTATTTGTATTGAATACAGCTGATAATTAATTCTAAGTACCTACTTGTTCAAGTAGGTAAGTACCTACTTGTTCAAAATAATGAAAGCATAAAATATGGCGAAACATACAAAGACGTTTTATATTTTTTTTTAATTTTAAATTAAAATTAAACATAGCAGCAAAAATAGCGAAACATAAAATTACGAGTATGTATATTGTCATTTTTTGTCATTATTTAAAATATTATTATTATTATTTTGAGCGGAAAAAATTAATGAAAAATAACAATATCATCTAGTATTTTTATATTTTTTATAAAATAAACATAATAGTAGGGTAAATCTACCGAAACATAAATTAATCTTCAAAAGTAAAAAAAACTAGATACCTTATTATTTAAAAAAATGTTTACGCTTCTATGAGATCCATTATTTTAATGGTAAAAAATCCAATTATAGGTTTTGGTTAACTGAGATACAAATCAGAATCAATGTGTATATCGAGATCAGATGCATCTGACTCCTCAAGGTCATCATAAAAAATTCGGCGCGATGCAGGCACAGATTTTGCAAGGGCTAGTAATTCCTTTTTTCACATCATTCACACCTCTTGGCTTACTTTTTCTTTCTATAATATTTATAAGATCTAGTCCCTCGCCAATTTTCTTTCTTAATTCTCCTTCAACCTTTTTCTTTAAAATATGTAATTCTTTAAACTCCCCATTATAATCATTTTTGGTAAAAATATAGAGTTTGCCTCTTCAAAACATAATAATTTTAAAACTCTGGATGTTCCAGTCTTTTGGAAATGTTATCTTACAGTCATTTGTAAAAAGTACCATGTCTTTGTGGAGTACGTCCACATCCAGGTTTTTTCTTGACTCTTTGATCTTGGGTACGAAATCTTCAAGGTCATAAACTTCACCTGCTGTTTTCAGTTTTTTTGTTATAGCTGCATGTACTGCATTGGCAGCCATGAATGTATGACCAGGTTTAAAATATTCTAATTTGAATTTTTGTATATCTGTTTTGCTATCATTTACAACTCTGATTAATGCGGACAGAAGAATTTTATTTCTATTTTGAGCATTACAACTGTCCAAAAAGAAGTTTAAATGACACCATTTAAACTTCTTTTTTATTATTGTTCCTGAAGTAGTCATGAGCAAGCCCACCCTCCAGTTCCCGCTTATCATTGAATTTTGGGATACGTTGTAGGTATATGCTTTTTGCATGTCAATGGTGAACACAGCTTCTTTTCCTGCAGAGCAATTACTTCGTTCTTCTGCTAAATGTAAATCTCTTCGTGAACAGCGTTTATTTTCCACGTGCTGGCCTATAATGTGACAATCTTCACAATTGCAAGAAAGTGGTAATGTATTGTGAGCTATTTTATGATTTTTACATTTAGTGCATATTTCTTGAGGTAATTCTGCCATTGATAGATTGAACTTTTTTATATACCACGAAAATGAGTCCAACCACAAATATTTATATTATTTTCTTGACAATACTGTTTAAAATCTTTATATATAGTGGAAAAGTTGGTACCTACTGGTAAATTATGTCGATTCGGTGCATGGTTACTATTGTAATGTGATGGAACACGGTTGTATTTCAATATAAATTCTTCTTATACTTTTTCATACTCTTGAGGAAACTTATTTGATGGTGCATGTCAACGTCCTCGAGGATCAGGTGTGGCGCTTATCTTGGATTTTTGTTGCCTTCTAGATATTTTTATTTATTTTTCAAGACAGATTGTACAGCTTCATCATTTGTATATCCTAATGTCCTAAGAAAAAAAACTTTGCACACTTTGACATTGTTTAGCGACCACATTAGAGTGTTATGCCTTCTAGATACGCCTTTTGTTTTTGTACATGCAGTAGGCACCTTATCAATACTTCTTGATAGAAAGTCTCGGCGCCGTTGCCGGTCTAAGTTCCAAAATTGTGTCCATATAGACTGCCTTTCAATCTCAGAAATCTTTTGAATGCACTGTTTTTTACATGAACATGGTGTCAACAACGGATGTTTTAATCTTTGTCTCTCTAATATGGTTACTGGGTCTCTGCTTCGCTTAGCTTTCTTTCGTGTTACACGGCTATCTTCAACGGCAGGTTTATCTATGGCGGTCGATTCTTCAAGGCAGCTACGTTTTTGTTTTCTTGATGGGGCTTCTGTTTCAATAAGTGCAATGGGGCTAACAGGAGCGAAAGATGTTGACGACGGCTTTGGCGAAACTGAAAGTGATGAAAAATTCTTCAAAGAATGTGATGGTTGGATTATAGTCGATAATTCAGTAGAGGTCATATTTTATGTCACAACTGAAAGACTATCAAAAGCATCTTCTTGTTCAAATTACAAATTCTCGTAGTTTATTACAGCAAAATACTGTAAGCTGTATTACAGTTTTTATGCAAGTTTTAACCTTACTTTTAACATTATGCAGGGTTTTTTAACTTGCCTTATTTTGCAAAATATGCATTATAATGTAAAAAAATTAAGTCAGGGGTGATAAACAGACTTCACCGAACGTATTTAGAGCTATTAAAAGACTTTAGTAGCCGCATTCGGAAATTGTTAGTCGTGATTATTTACATTGGCATAACTTTTTTTATTTAAGATCGGATTGAAAACACACTTAATGTTAACATAACCCGAACATAACACAAGAGTCATTGAGACAAAAATTATTTTTGATTCTATTGATTTAATACGGACCATTATAATAATTGTTCTCATCAATTATACATGTTCAGACAACTAGTGTCATTCTATGTATAAATATGCATAACTACTAAACATTGATGCCTGCACGCATCAAACCTGGGTCTTCGTAAAGTAGAGCGTATATTGGGTATGTATATACCCTTATACTAAGATTATAAAGCTGAAGACTTTGCTTGTTTCTTTGAACGGGCTAATCTCTGAAAACACTAGTTCGAATCAAAACAATCTTTTTGTGATGAATAAATAGTCCCTTTCATGGAGGAAGACTATAACAACATCACGCTACGACCAATTGGAGTAGGGAATCAATGAAAAGTGTTGGAAACATGGGCACATCTATATACAAACATGGGAAAATGTAGATACAAAGTTCAACAAAACACACACACAAGTTTCCCAAAGTGCAGCGAGGGCGTCCACTAATCCTTAGGCACTTCTCACACAACGCTATTTATGAGCTACGCGACTGCAACGCAATCCAAAATTCTATGTATCTGACACTATTGACTGACAGGAGTCGCATCGTAGACGCGTCTCCTGTCAGTGAAAAGTGTCAGATATAATATACAAATTTTGGATTGCGTTGCAGTCGCGTAGCTCATAAATAGCGTTGTGTGAGAAGTGCCTTAGTATCTAAGTATATTGTACAACCGAGATTGATCAATGTGTATGGTTTAACCTATATTTAACAATTTGATCTTCAAAAGTGTAAATATGTGCGCGACAGCTGTTGGGCGGCCCCCATTTATTGCAGAGCCACCTCTTTTTGTATCCTTGCTTCGAATTTAAGTTGAACCTGTATCCACCATAATCTAAAACAGTGTTTCCGCGACTTGACAATGTGTAAATTGGTATATCTGAAAAAGTCCAATAGAAACTGCGTAAGTCGTGGTTACAAATATTAAATAAACTTAATGCTTAAAGCTCTGAACTCGAAGTCAAAAATAGTTAAAACTACACAATAGACACTCGATAAAAGATGAATGGGAAAATATGTTAGATCAATTAAATCCTTTAATTTAATATAAATAATGAAATATCATCTTAATTGGACATATTATTAACGTAACAAATCTATGTGTAGAATCCTTATTTGTCGCATGCGAGATAGTTACTTTCCATTACATGTAGCACAATCAATGTATAAGTAAAATTACAATCAAAATATTTTTATTCCAAACTATAGGTACGGTCGGCCAAAGAATTGGTTTACCACCCTAAGGTTGAATGCCGTTTGCAAATTCATAGGTGATAAAGGTTAGTTTCGCTTGCAGATCGATCTGACAACTTTTATTGCCATCTTTATCCGATTATAAATACGTGATATTTGTTTTGTTCTTAGTTTAAACTTGATAGAACGAGCATTGACGTCGGAAACTTGGTAAGTAGGTATATTTTGTGAACCTTTAAGATTTTCACACAAAAATAATAAACCGTAGGGGTTCCCCATACTTAGAACTGAAACCCTAAAATTTTTTTTTCATCAAACCCATACGTGTGGAATATCTATGAAAAGGTCGTCAAAAATGATACTTGAGGTTTCTAATATCATTTTTTTCTGAACTGAATACTTTGCGCGAGAGGCACTCCCAAAGTGGTAAAATATGTGCCCCCCTCTCCGTAACTTCCAAAATAAGAGAATGATAAAACTAAAAAACATATTATGATGTGCATTGCCATGTAAACTTCCACCGAAAATTGGTTTGAATGAGATCTAGTAAGCAGTTTTTTTAATACGTCATAAATCGTAAACCGCAACTTACCTTTCATTCAATCTACTTACTCGAATATTTTTACTTACTCGCACTTAGCCAATTTCTATTACATTACTTGCATAATATACAGGAAGAAGGAGCTTCAGGCGCGTGGCTGACGTGAGGGTGACAGAGGCAGTGCCATACAGGTAAGGCAAACTGTAAGGCACTGTCTCTGTAACTCACACGTCATTCACGCGCCAAAAAATCGTTGTAGGACTTAAATGTCAAATGTCAATTTTCTTTTTAAAAAGAATTATTTTGTCAACTGAAATAGTTCTTATGCTTTTGTTCAGAATATTTAAATCTTCTTCTCACAAATTAATGCATTATCCGTTTCTAATAAAGATTAAAATGTCTTGCACCTATAATGTGACATATGATGTACGTATTCTTAACAATTAGGTTTACGTCATTATTATGCGTCTCTTTTCAGTGATATTTCCTATGAACTTTGATGTAACTTTTGATAACTAGGAAACTAAATGAAAACTGGTAAACCACTTTCTTGGCCCACTGTACGTAAATAAATTGTGACAGAATTTAATAATGCAAAATGAAAGAGACAGACTTGAGCAATAGGACACATCAGCGCCCATCGATGTGATGGCTATGAGTGTTATTAAACTGTATGATTTGATCCTCGATGGTGGTGATGAAGGCTCGGCAGCCCCCAGACCACTTGTTGCATCGCCAACACTTCTTCAGGCTATTGGGGTCCTTCAGACTGAACCGGTTACCTCCACATTGCAAGATCGGCTTGCCTCTACGTGATATCGTGAAACTCACACCTGTAATTTGAACACTTTTAGACTTAAAATACATAACAAAAATGTTCGAGAGATAGAATATTAAGAAGGCATGGCAAAGCCCCTTTTAAGAAAACTAACAACTTTTCTCGAAAGTCGCTCGTCGCATTTTCGGGCATCCAGTGCCTCTATTATGAGTTGTTGTAGTAAACGTAAAGGACGTTACTATTGTAAAGTAGGGCCATTTTAATAGGCCACATTTGACAACTGTTTGTCTTTGCTTTATAGTGAGGGTAACCTGCTGAAAAACATCGATTAATTTAATTAATCGATAAGGACTTCAAACATCTGTAAATTGAATGCGATTGTTATAAAAAGTATTAATAAGCGCACAGTTCACACAACGACTAAAAAAAAAATGACAAAAATAATGCGTCAAATAATGGCGCGAAATGAAATCATGACTTTTTTGTAACATTTCACGTTTCTAGATACTGACTTGTGAGCCAGACGTTATTAAATAAATGAATGATTACATATTTTTTGGCCTAAAATGTAATAAAATAAATTTTGTTTGTATTAAAATACATTTTATTTTGTTATCGTAAAATACTTTTTGACGATTAGTTCGACTTCTCGAATTCAACTTATCTACTCATCATTTTCTTTCGGTACCATCCCTGATATTTAAAAAGAAAAAGAGTTCACTGACGTAACTTTGTAACGACGTCAGTTCCTTACTTTTAAGTGTAAAAAGTTTAACAATATCTAGTATGGAATGTATTAGATACTATGGGGTGCCTCCCTTACAAGGTTACTTTGTAAAATTTTGACGAACTGTCAAATGTGGCCTATTAAAATGGCCCTACTATAGTTGACGTTTAGAATTTGTATGAGAATCCGTACAGCGCCTCTAGCGGTTACGATCGAATAGTCTAATACTGTAGTTACATTATGAGCTATTATGAGTTTTGGAAAAGAAACTACAGCGGGTATCGTAAAGACGTGAGACGGTACAGTTTCCGTTACGTTATGTTGGCATCCATGAGTTATACCTCTCTCATTCTTTTATTATGATGTCAACAAGGATAGAACGAGACCCTGGCCAGCGAGCCAACATTTGTGAAATTAAAAAAACAAGTCTATGGATGCTCTATAACCCGACTAAATTAGGAAATGTGAAAGAAGAGTGGAATTAATGGCGGTTTGGTACCTTTTCAATTTAATTACATTAGCGTTCTGCGTCAGTCGCATTCAGTGTCAAACTGTGGTGTCAAAGTGTTGCTAACTTTGATGTTTTAAATATCTAGATGGGACATCGAATCCGCGAAAACGTGTCAAAAAATTGTGGCTAACTGTTAGCCACAATTTTTATATTTTTAGCAACTAGAAGTGAACGCAAAATAAAAATCACATTTAACAATTAATTACACGCAAATTTAAATGACAGGATATTTAGTTTAACCATTCAAACGAGCAGTGGTTCCCCTTGCCAAGTGAACTCGACGTGAATTGCCCGGAGACTGAGCTCGCCAACGCTTATATAGACTTCATAGCTTCATACTGACAGGAAATACGTCACTCTTCTCCTAACAATATCATTACGCACACATTACGCACACATAGACAATAGACGAACGGGTAAAACATCGTCTGCACGCACACATGCTTGATAATGTTGCCTTGTTTTTTTTTTGTTTTCATTGTAGGGCGACGCTCAATCTAGACATTTAAAACATCAAAGGTTGCTAAATATTTTGTTGATCTCGCAAGTTCAAAATTTCATTATTTTCATCTCTGCGTTCGGTTGCGTGAATCATTTGCCAAGCAAAATAGTGCCTAGCCATGATTTTGTTTAAATATACAGCAATATTTAATGACATTTAATTTCGATAGTGACTTTTCACCTTAGAAAATAGCGTGAGTGCCGTAACTACTACGGGTAACGTAATTTACTATAGCATCTGTCAAATTTGTGACTCGTAATACCAAATTGTAAGTAAAACATGACCGCAAGTACTGTATTTAATAGAGTTATGCGCATTTACTATTAAAGCAGCGTTTTCACGATAGCATCAATAGTAACGTCCTTTGCGTTTACTACAACAACTCATAATAGGGGTGGTCCTTGAAATCTGTAATCATCTGTCTCTCTCTCTCTCTCTCTCTCTCTAATCAAGAGTCATCTCTTGAAACTAAGAAAGTATGCATCGAGAGACAAGAAATAACGGATGATACTAACTTGAAGAACAGGCAATTTTTCACAATGTATCAATATATACCGCTTAAATATACGAATATCTTCAAAAAGACCTTTAAGTGACTTATTTTACTAACTTTAGACATGTAGTGCTTTAACACATTATAAAAAAATCCCTCGAATATCAGATGAACTAATGAACAATTAAAAAAAAATTATTGAAATAAAAAATAATTGAAAGTACACAGTTTTATATTCTAGTAACCCAATCGACCGTTTGTCATATTGACGCTTCATAGAAACATTAAAAAAGTTGCGTCAACCCAACATTTTGCGGAAGCGACAATTATTAAATGTAACGACTAGATCATCAAATAAAGTAACACCAAAGACATTGGAGCAGCAAAATCTATTAATGGGAGTGATGATTGTTACACTTAATGACGATATCATCAAGGAAAGTGATGGAGGCTCTGCACCCACTAGACCACTGCCCGCAAACCCATCGTTTCCTGGGATTCGATGTTACGTTCTGGTATAGACTGTACCGATGCTGTCCAAACACCAGGATCGGTTTACCTCGCCGTGACAATGTATACCTCATTTCTGAAAGTTACAATGTAACCATTACATTGATTTTATTAATTATGGTCATACAAAACAATAGCATTGATAAGGATCTTATTGAACTAGTAAATATAATCCAAACCTAATAAATTCAATTCACATGTATATATTTTTCTTTGTGAAGAGCGTTTTTCCGTTCCAAGGTTTTTTTTTATTTATTTAGATTAACCTATTTAAATCCATATTAAATTTCATAAGCAATCATAGAAGTAAAAAAAAATAAAGCGTATCAAATGATATTTAATAAGCATTAATGTTAATGATTATGTGTGTTGTTACACCTCACAATAATGTTATCGAGGGTGGTGATAGTAGCCCGACAGCCACTCGACCAGCGGCCGCAGACCCATCGCTTCTTAGGATTTAGGTTTGTAGTCTTATGGAGACTGAAGTGGTAGATGCCCAACTTGATCATCTGGTTCCCTCGATTTGACGTTATAAATTTCGGTGTTCCTAGAAGTTGACAGCTAGTTGCAATATTCAAATTATGGCCGATTTACATTGATACAGTAGCTGGCGCCAGCATCACTGGATTCCGGCGCTGGATCAGCACCGCATCAGTGTAAACATGTTACAGTCCAGCACCCAGTAGCGGTGATAATCCAGTGATGCTGGCGCCAGCTACTGTACCAATGTAAATCAGCCCTTATTGCCAGATGTATAGCAGGTCAGAGGCATTAAAACATTATTACTAAGCTCATTTTTCGACGCTTATTACTTACCTTTGTTGTTTCGACTACGGGACTTTCCAAAGAGATCTAAAGGCTTAAATAAAACAAAATACGTTAATTTTTAACCATTTATTAAAGTATTTATTTATGTTAATAATAACATCTATACAAAGACAAATTACGTATTTAATCAATTTAACAGTGTTATAATTGACATCGTAGTTTTCATGCAAAATCAAGAATTGTAATCTTTTAAAACAGTAAAATCAACATAATAGTAACTAAACAATGAAAAAAAAATTAAATTGTGAAAAATTAAGGGTTAAGAGAAAGTACTATAAAGCATAATTGCTTGACTAATATTCCGGTTTTACAGGTTAGTAATCCAGGGTTAATAAGATAACTTTGTTTTATTTACATTTCTTTACTTACTTCACTTTTGTATATATCTCAATCTCAAATATATACCCGTTACAGATCTATCTTCTTTGTCGTTCTTTTCTTACTTTTAATCTCGCATTTTCTGTGATTTTTCTTATATAAGCCATATTAAGTTTTAGATCTAAAGTAGCACACAGAAACTGAAGGCAAACCTGTCGTCTTCCTTCCGGTTCTGGGATAAAATAGAGATAAGTCGCCACCCTCTTATTAGAATATATGTTCCTCTTTCGTTTAATTTGAATTTTTTCCGTCATAGAAATAATCCAATCTTTTCTGGCCTTAACTGGCAGATTCCAATAGTATTTAAAAATATTATTTCTTGTCTGTTCTGAAATAGAAGCACAATTCTTGCCGCACTTCTTTCCTTCGCATGGATTAGGTTGGACTCTCTTTGCTGGAATAACTGTCCCATCCTTTCTTACATAACTCAGCCCAGAATCTCTTAACGCCTTTCTTTCTTTTCTTTTATTAATTGTTTTTATGCAGTGTAAATGACCAGTTTTTACATTCAAATATGTTCGTACGTTAGCAATTCCTAAAAGTCGAAAATTATTCAATTAGTACTTTAAATACATTACCTACTACAGATATTTACTATAATTTTGTGTGTTACCTCATGATTTGTTTTTATTCGAAAGCTTTACATCTGGTCCCACATACATTTGAACGATTTTTTGAGTCACTCTTACTTATCGATTTTTAAGTCTGTATTTTTTTAAAGGTAACTAACTATTTTGCTATTAGCTTCCGCCCGCAGGCTTCACCCGCGTGGAATACGTTTACACTTCTCCCCCCTATTTTACCCCCTTCGGAGTGGAATTTCCAAAAATCCTCTCTTAGTGCTCCCCTACACTCACCAAGGAGAATCGTGCCAAATTTCAGCTCCTCCCATTTAGTACTTTCGGCTGTGCGTTGTCTGTCAGTCAATCACTCAGTAACGCAAGAGTTTTATATATATAGGTAAAGTTATCACTGATACTAACTTGTTACTAATAGTAGTTGAAATAAACAAATGAAAGTTATTTGAATTGTTTGTATTTAATTGAATAAAAGTAATAAATTGCGTATTAAGTTTTTACTTAAGAGGTAGTAGATAAGACAGGTTGGTTCGTGGCGTAAGTCACTGGTAACTTTTCCCCCGGTGGAGGTGTGAAAAAGATTTAAAGAATATGAGATTATTCTCGAAATAATTTAACAATTTCTGAACTAAAAGATATCACTTTTTACTATATATATCACTTAGTACATCTACAACACATTTAAAAAATCTCAAATTATACTTTGGCATACTCATATTACACAATCATATTTGCCTATTACAGTGCGGCCGCTCTGAGAATGAGAATGAGAATGAGAATGCAATTCGTCATGACTAGTGATGTACAATAAATAACATTATGCGTTGTAATATAACTTATAACAATAACAAAATGCATTCATTATACATTATATTTATTCAATTTATATGTTGTTATTTTTATAGGAATTATATTTCAATAATATATTCAATAAGAATTCGTTATGTAAATAATTTTTTAATGAATCAATTGATTGAATTGAATCATAATTTCTGAATGTAATCAAGAGAAAAAAAAATAAAAATGTTTTATTTATTTATTTTATTTTCAATGTTTAATTCATCTGCCTGATATTATAACACAAATTTTCCTAAGCTATGTTCGGGCGTACCTTTATTATAATAATATTATTAAATTTATTGAATACTAAACACATTTTATTTTATATTTTACCGACATTGTATTAAGATTAGAAAAATATTCGATTACAATTGCCTTGTAATTTTATCACATCACTACAAAACTTGAAACAGCGCCGTTTAACGTGGTTTTTAAGGTATCTTTTTATATTTGTTATTTAAGTAATTGTAATAATTTTAGCCCAAGATTAATACATTTATTGTAAGTTGGCATAATTATTCGATTTAATGTTCGATTTTAATGTTATCACTCGTTAATAAGACAATTAAAAGGTATTAAAAATTGTCAATTAATTGTACGCCAGTTCAAAGTTACATTGCCCAGTCGATCACGATCTGTCAGAAAAGCATTTTTAGAGCGGCCGCACGTTACGATTTAAAAGGCTCATTAAAAGCCTAAAAAGCCATTATTATCTCGCCCAAAGAAAGAATGACATTATTATCTCGCTCCCGTGTATTTGCAATCGTTCGCTTACTCTGTTACAGGTATGGGACCAGTACCCAGTACCCTACTCACTCATCTCAACGAAGACAGATTCCAGTGCGTCTAAAGTATGGTGAGGACATATCTAACGCTTTATCTCTGGTTTCAGACATGGTTGTGATGCGGGTGGGCTTTGACAATGATATCGTTGATGGTATGGAGTGTAGCCGGACAGTTGGCGCTGCGAGAACGAGAGCACACCCACAGAGCCTTGTCTCCCTTGCTCCGCCAGTACTTGTTGTATCTGTAGCTGCCGTACAAAATCACCGGCTTGCCGTACCTAGACGTCGTGTATATCGCACCTGGAACATGGGCATTGAATAGCTTATTTTATGGATATGAGACATTTACGTGTCCAGGCCATTCGGCAGTGACGTTACGTGGTAATGAGAGATGGGTCAACGAATTGTTGTGGTGTGACAAGCTGGGACAGATCGGCACCTTCGTGACGTCACATGTACCTCATAAATAAAAAAATGTAAATCAAAATTACTGAAATTTTCTTAAATGCCAATGAAGAATTAAAAAAGAATTAAAACGTTTCGGCACACCAGAAGAATGATCTAGCTAATGAGTGATTCTAGCTAGAACATGAAGGAATCTTTGAAAGCACTAAAGGACACTTACATGTTTTGTTGATGTGATACCATCTAAATCGTGCGTCGGAAGTTTTAAAACATAAGTTTTAAATACTCACCAAATTAATCTTCGATTAGTGAGCTTTCTGAACCCAAGTGTGTTTATTTTACTATGAGTAAGCCTAACCAAATCCTAAGAATTCCCAAATAGACACCCCACTGGTTTCGTGACGATGTCCCACTATAACATTAGGAAGACACTTTCCCCACTTAGACGTCACAACATTTTGGTTCCAAGCTACCCATTGGTCAAGTGAAATAACCAACAAATAACACTCTCATAGCCCCACAATCCTCTATCGTGGATACCATGAAAAATTAATACATGAAGACAAAAACACAAATAACCAGACTGAAAACAGAAATTTGAACACATCAGTAAAATTACCGCAAAGCTGGTAACAGAACCCTTTGAAAGGAGTATCATCATCATCGTACGTTTCGTCCCCAATATTTCTACCAGTTTTATTCATTACCGATCTCGTACGATTAACACAAGCCACAGGTTTTCAAACATCTCCAAATTTACAAATTTTCCAGTTTGAAGTATACAATAACTATTACTTTGTGTCATATTAACCTTTACATCTTTACATGAAACGTCACTTACCATGGAATTTACCATCGTAATATAAATATAAATTATAATGTAATCTGTAGTGTCCGAAACGTTACTTTTGTTACGGAGGGTGTTTAAAGTAAAATACATAAAATGATCAATTTTACTTCAACATTTTAATAGTTAATTAAACCCCGTAATTTTACACGATTATCATCGATCAATATGATGATCTAAAAATTTTATTTAAAGAAAATCTAAAACTTCTAAGTACGATAGTAACCAAGTTAGACAACAAATTCCATACAAAGGAATGCCTAGCAATTAAATAAATTGGAAGAAGGACATTTATTCATCATATTTAATGAGGGTAAATTTGTTTATTAAATATCCAAAAGACAACTTTATCATATACATGGTATGACTAAACAGACTTATAAAATAGTGTAACCTTGTACACTTGTTCGAATCGCTTTTAAATCGTACAGGACGATACCTCCTAAGTATACTAATGTAATAAACGGAATAAACCATAATCTAGTGATAAAAAAACGAAATATCTCTAAATTTTTAAGTATACTCAATGTACTTATTACTAAGGAGGTATCGGTACGATTAAAATATAAGCCGAAAATATGGAGAAAGATTTCCATATCTTAATATAAATGCATATTTATACTTAAGTAAAAATAAACATAACCAAAGCTTTTTACTTCAGCCATTTATTTGCACAGAAATATTGATAAAGTTATTTACAACATTTATTATCTGTTATTTAATTATCTGGTATTTCTGTCGCATTATCATCAAGTAGGTACTCATGTGAAGTTGTGAAGTTGTTTATAAATACATACGAAATTGCTCGCAGATTGGTTTAAGTATTTCTTTTCTATTTTTCATTTTTCCTTTATTTGTACATCTTTATTTCTTTTTATTAATAATCGGTCTAGCATAAAAAGCTCTTATAATGGCTAACTTGTGTTACAGAATTCACATACTTTTATACTCATAAAATATTGCTTTCTGTTTACATTTTTCTTTCTAACTACAATATTTTTAAGCGCTGAGTTGTCAGCTGTGAATGGGTGTCAGTTATGTCAATGGTTATGTGGTTTCTGCTTAACAATCTCATTGTTGAAAGTGATCAGGGTAGCTTGACATCCATTGTGCACCTTCGTGCATATCCACCTGCCCCTAGGTCCGCGGCTTCCACTCCAGAGATTGAATCTGTAGTTACCAATCTGTATCACAGGTCTTCCATTTCGAGTCTTAAGGAAAACTGGATCTAAAATGAATACCACGTAAATAGGTTTTTAGGAATGTTTGAGTTTAAAGAACCTACTTTTTTTAGGAATGAAGCATTTTCATTTGATAACGCTCTGAATCTTTGGCTTTACCTTTAATTTT
This sequence comes from Hesperia comma, assembly GCA_905404135.1. Taxonomy (NCBI): domain Eukaryota; kingdom Metazoa; phylum Arthropoda; class Insecta; order Lepidoptera; family Hesperiidae; genus Hesperia; species Hesperia comma. The sequence continues at coordinate 3,761,436 of FR990024.1, forward strand.
TTTTGCGCTTTTATGACCAAATTCAGGTACAACCGAATGCCCAATTTCAAATATTTTTCTTGTTTCATTTAAACAGATTTAAGGTAAAAGCACCTATTACGGAAGTATTTCGCAACATTTGAAAGTATGATACAAAAATAAGCATTTGTAAGTACCTATTTTTAAAGGTGCGAAACAACTTTATCATCACAAGTGGAACTTACATTTTTATTGCTGTTGAGTCTATGTTTCTTTACATAATATTTTTATGACGTTTGATTTTGGTCAGAGCCTATTACTGCAGTAGACGGCTCCTTATACGGAGGGTCAGAATTATATTTATTGAAGTTCCCTACAAATAATATTTATTTATTATATACATTTGTGTTAGTAAATTGTAAGTTTTCCATTCATTGACCATTTATTTGATTACATTGATTCACGTTTAATGAAATTACACAATATATTACCTATATTACAAATATAGCATAACCGTGCATTCACACACACTTTTTAAAAAGAGTTTTGGGTTATTAAAATAAGGTTGATTTTTTCTTTTTACGTTCAGTAAAATGAAATGATGTAGGTATAAAAAGACCGTACAGACCGACTTTGCTTCGATCATTTTTTTACTATTGTACTTAAATATGAAAATCCACCAGGATTCTCTCATGCTAAGATACAATACTTTTTATTCCTGAATTCTAACGGATTCCAAAGGAATTTAAGAATAAATAGGTAGTACTTAGTATATTGTTACACGTGTGTGTATAGCATTCTTTTAACATGAGAATCCTGGGACATAAACATTTTCTACCTTCGACATTATTGATAAAGGTTGTCTCCCCAATCTCCAGAGCAGAATCTGCTTGATCTTCAAGTATACTTTCCGATGATATAAGACTTTTCCAGAATAAACATTGTTTTTCCTAAGTGGGGTCACTTGTCTACTAGTTGCCTGCCTCTTTAAATGAATCGGCTTTCAAATTGTTTCTTGAACTGCTCATTTTTATCTGTATCGCACATTTGTTAAGTATCTAATAGGGTATCTTGATTGACTTCAGATAGTTTGTCTTGGTGTTTCTT